>CM076582.1:1241879222-1242553940 GCA_034641835.2 Pinus albicaulis
ATTTATAACGATAATAAGGTGCTATGCATTGTCTCCTTTATCACCTCATTGCATTTAGTCAATTGTTTTTTAAATTTAAATTTATTCATTAATTTCAAAAAAAAATATTATATAAATTATATATAGTTGTTTTTATTTTGATTTATGTTTTAGAATTTTATTTTATTTATATTAATATATCAATTAGTTTTATATAAAAATATTTTTTGTTTTTTATATAACATTGATATTACAAAATATTGTAACAAATTTTATTTAACTAAATCTTCATGTATTTTTTATCATTAATAATAATAATATAATTTAAAATAAAATTATAATTTTATTATTTTTTATCATTTTTTAATTTTAATAAAGTACTATTTAAATTATATAACGTACCAATTCTAAAAACTTAATAATTTTTGTGTTTTATTATAGGAATAAAACTCTCATACGAGAGTTTTTAAAACTCTCATACGAGAGTTTTTAAAACTCTCATCTGAGAGTTTTAAAACTCTCATCTGAGAGTTTTTTTAACTCTCGTCCGAAAGTCTTCCCGAGAGTTTCCGTCAATAAAACTCTCGGACGAGAAAATGCATAACTCTCATCCGAGAGATTTTTAACTCCGGTTAAACCCAATAAAACTCTCGGACGAGAGTTTTTAAAACTCTCGGTCGAGAAATAGAGTTGACTATTTTCTCGGACGAGAAATTAAAAATTTCTCCCAAATTCTAGCCGTCCGCCAAAAAGTGTTTCCCAACTTCGCGATTTCACCCTTTCACTTTGGATAAACTTCATTTTTGGTGAAAGTATTTTCATTTCTTTTTACCATTACTTCCTCTGTTTTTACTTTTACTTTTTACCTTGACTGCTCTGTAACTTTGTTTTAACTTTCACTCTAACTTTTACCTGATACACTTTAACTCTGATGCTCTTTGACTGTTATGTTTTCACTGTAATTGTGAATTCTGATTTCACTTTTACCATTCACTATGCACATTTCATCATTTTAATCTCTCTCTAACTTGATTTTATTCTTTCTTTGTATGCAAACTATTTGTTTAATGAAGCTTTTTAATTAAAATTTAAGAAATTGGAGCAAACAATTTTGTCAACTAATATTGAAACTGTTAGCCCAATTTCTTATTCTGATAATAACCTGCAAAAATCAAACAATTTGTTAATGAAGTAGAGATCTGCAAGGAGGTGATTTAAGGCTTTTGAAAGACCAATGGAATGAGATCTGTCTATGGAGGTTTAACTCTGTTTTTAGGCATTTTTGGGCTACTTCTGCAAGATTAGACTATTTGCAGGAGTTTATCTGAGGGCTTTAAACCTTTTTCTATATGTGAAATTGATATTCAGAGGTCACAATTTGATGAAATTGGATCAATAAGTGCTTCTTTTGGACTCATAATTTTTTGGGAAAATTTGGCCAGGGTTTGGCCTCTTTTTCGGGCTTTTTTTTAGGTAATTTCTTTGGTCCAAACCCCTACTTGAAAACCTGGCTTTGTGATTATGGGTCTAAACTTAGAAATTGCGGGCTTTGATTGGTCGAAATATTGGCAATATGATGAAGAGTGTTGTCCTTGATGGCAACCTACTTGATGAAATAATATTGTTGGCAATATGATGCAATGTGTTGTCCTTGATGGCAACCTACTTGATAAAGTTGATGACAACCTTCTTGATGAGTTAAAGGAGAGATTGTTGGCAATGTGATACAGTGTGTTGCTTATGTGTGATGATTTATTTTGTTCTTACTGCACATGTTTACTGCTTACTAAACATCTAATAAAGGAATGATGCAATGATATAAGCTAAGAATTATCAGCATAATGAAATATTTGTTAATACGCGAGTTTTATTAAGGATATCCGCGTGTATACGCGAGTTGGCTTCAGTAAAGTAGCGTATGGGTTTTAGAGAAAGGAAAAATGAAAATTTTATCAGTTTTCACTAAATATTGATTCACCCCCCCCCCCCCCTCTCAGTGTTTTTCCCAAAAATTGGTATCAGAGCGGGTCCTTCTGCAGAAGCTTGATCGCTTGAAGGAGATCTGTCGTAATGGGAAGTCATGAAGGAGTATTGTCTCTACGGCCACCTTTATTCAATGGAAGTAATCTGTTATTCTGGAAGATATGAACAAAAGCATATTTGCAAAGTCTTGGTGCAGAAGTATGGGCAATCGTGGAAGAAGGTTATCGGTATCCGACAATTATTCCTACTGATGCAGCAGAAAGAAAGAAATATGAAATCAATGCCAAAGCAGTCAATGTTTTATTAGGAAGCCTTTCTAAATCAGAATTTGTTAAAGTGATGCAACTAAATTCAGCAAAAGAAATATGGGACAAAATCATTCTAAGCTATGAAGGAGATACAAAGGTAAAAAGTGCCAAACTCCAAACTCTCAGAATTGAATATGAAAATTTAAGGATGCATAGTGATGAGAGTATTGCCAGTTTCTTTTTACGTCTAGATGATATTGTAAATCGTATGAGAATTTTGGGTGAAACCATAACCGATACTACTCTGGTTGAAAAGGTCTTAAGATCTTTGACTTCAAAATTTGAGTCAAAAGTATCTGCTATTGAAGAAAGGCAAGATCTGCAAACTCTTACTGTTGTTCAACTACATGGTATTCTAACTGCTTTTGAAATGAGAAAAGAAGGTCCCTCTCAAATCAGAGAAGTTTCCTTTAAGGCATGTGCAAAAGGAAAAGAAAAGGAAGTTGTCAAGGAATCAAGTTACATATCAGAAGAAGAAGAAGCAAATTTTGTGAGAAGACTCCAACCAGGTACTGGAAGATTCAAAGGTAAGATTCCCTTCAAGTGTTTTAATTGTGGAAGAGTTGGTCATTATGTTGCTAAATGTCCTTATGAAGAAAATCATGATAAAGGGAAACAATTTGAAAAGGGAAAGAGCTATTATACAAATGAAGATAATGATGAAATGTCAAATGAGGATGAAGAAGATTCTGACCAAGATATGCTAGTGCTCATGGCAAAGAAGCAAAAAAAGAAGGCTACTCAAAGAAAGGAGATATCTCAGAAATCATGTGCAGCGGAAAATGAAGAAGATAAAACATGTATTGAATGTGGTTCTTGTGATTCACTTTCTTGTGCATGCAATGGTGAAAATAGTGAAAGTAATGTTGTGGATCTAGAAGAAGCTCTCAAGATTAAAGTTGAAGATCAACAAAGATCATTTAAAGAGAGAGAAGTTGTCTACAATGAGATGATCTCTCAAATGAAAGGACAGATAGAAATAATGAATGGACAGATAGACAAGTATCAAAGGTTGTACAATTATGCAACCAATCGAAATAAAAGACTTGAAGCAGAAATCATCGATCTAAATGAAGATCCGGAAAAATCAAATAAGAAGAATGAAGAACTTGAAGCAGAAATCATCTCTCTAAAATCAGATCTTGAAGCATCAAAAAATAAGAATGAAGAACTTCTACAATCATTTGAAAAAGAAGGACGTGAAGCAGAAATCATCTCGCTCAAAACAGAACTGGAAAAATCAAATAAGAAGAATGAAGAACTTCGGCAAATTTTTGAAGAACAAGAAAATGGGTTGAAGGAAGAGATTTTAAAACTGAATGATCAAGTAGAAGAAGGAAGAAAGGTCAAAGAAAGTATGAAGAAGCAATGCCAAAGATTGGAGGTTGAGGTAAATATTTTGAAAGGTAAATTAGACGAAAAAGTCTCCCTCTGTTAAATTTGGTCTTGGTTTTCATGAAACTGTTAAAAGAGAATCTAGCTCACAAGGAAGTGCTAAAGATTCAAAGGGTATCAATGCAAAACCTGAAGTGTTGGAAGAAACAAAAATACAACCGACAATCAAGAACTCTTGAAAAAAATCATTCCCTCCTTTGATCAATAATGTTGAATTCTTTAAATGTCATAATTATGGGCATGTTGCAGCCAATTGCGGAAGCAGACTGTATCAGTCACAAACAAACAGATTCTACACAGAAAGGTACTCAGGTGTCTTCAGGGGATATTGTTTTTCATTCAACAAGTATGGTCATAAAGCAGCTGATTGTAATAGAAGAAAGAATAGAAAAACACATTATGATCCATATGCTTACTTTTCTAGACAAGCAAGATGTTATGCTTGTAACAAGTATGGACATGTAGAAAAAGAATGCGGGATGAATAGATCTGAGAAAGTGGAAAATTTCCAGCACACAATTAGGAAGTTCAAGCAAAGTTGGAAAAAGAAGGAGGACCGATCAGAAACGTAGGGAATATTGACCCTACTACAATCATCCGCTTCTAAAGCTTACTTCTCATAATGACTTCAGGAGTAATGTGAGATACATTCTAGGGATTAGTAATGTATCATCACAAGGGGAGCAATGTATGATGATTCTCATGGTTGGTTTGGTAATTCTGGTTATGTTTATTTCTGAAAGTGCATCTGATATGACAAGAGAAGACAGGTACAGGTGATACAAATTCAGGGGGAGATGAAGGAGTGAAATTTTCAGTGTTTCACATTCCATACGCGGGTTTCGTGAGCAAAAGTCGCGTATACACGCGAGTTCCTTTGGAGACAAAAGCGTATGCTTTTCTGTGATAAGAAATTCAGTGATTCAGCTCAAGAACAGAAGCACAGGTTCAGGGGGAGCATCAGTCTAACTACTAATGATTGCATTATTGGCACTGTATCTGCTCACTCCTTAATATGCATGCTCAAATGATGATGATATGATACATGGTTTCTTATGATTTTGTTTTATGGATGAGATGAAAGTCTTATGATTCAGAGATAAAGATAGATCATGCAGAGTTTATTTCTAATGACTTATATCATGGTGGAGATTTTGTATACATAATTCCTACATATGTTTATGAATCATGAAGATCTTGGTGACATCAGATCACATGGATGGTTGCTTGAATTTGTTCTGGTATGATAATTTCTCTTGGGAAGAATATGGTGATGCTGCAAAGAACCTGAAGGCTTGGTTACTAATGTATGACACTTGAAAAAATAGCTACATTCCAGGGAAGCATTCGAAATATCTCAAGCAGAAGCTGGAAGTTATCTCTACCTCTCAGAAAATCAGAACTGCATAATTTCAGAAGATTAAATGGGATACGCAGATTTCCTGAAGGACAGTCACGTATATACACGAGTTAAGACACAGAAAACCACGTATGGTTAGTTGCTGACAAATTTTACTTGGGGTCAGCATTCTTCATCACAGCTGCAGTGCTGATTGGCATCTCTGATGCTGTATGGTATCTCTGATGATGTTTCAGCTCTTATATTTCTGTTTCATTCTCTGATATTGGGTAAAGATGCCTTGATGATTGGCTGTTGAAAGTGTTCAGGTTGCACAAGCTAAGGAGGAGTTTTGGTCATATGGAAAGGATGCATTGGATGCACAGTTTCAGGGGGAGCATTAGCCTTGCATAATATAATGCATTGTTGGCATTATGATGATTATGAAATATGATCTCTTTCTTGAGGTCCTTTTGGTATTTGTTGTAAAAGGTCATATTTTTAATTTGATGAAAAGGTCATGTAAATTGTTATATTCAGTCATGTAAGGACTTGTTCAAATCTGTAAACCCACTTGGTTGGGTAGTTGAGTCAAATTGTGTAAACCCACTTGGTTGGGTACTTGAGTCACATATGTAAAATTCACTTGGTTGGATATTTGATGTAAGTATGAGTCCTTGGTGATAGGAAAGGTCATAGAGTCATGTACTTGAAAAATATGTTTGAAGATTCAGCATGAACTCAGGAGGAGCATGGTAACTGCAGTACACATCAGATCTACAGAGCTCTTCTTTATACAAAGGAAGAAAAACCTTGTCTTGGTTTTTGATCTGCCCTTTGCCCTTGATGTCCAAGGGGGAGAGTAACATGGTGTTTGAATAGGGGGAGAGTATCATGGTAGTTGCATAAAAGTTATAATCAATATATCTATCTATTGTGATGATCAAACACCATCATGGTTTTTGCCATCAAGTCCAAAGGGGGAGATTGTTGGCAATGTGATGAAGATTGTTGTCCTTGATGGCAACCTACTTGATGAAATAAGATTGTTGGCAATATGATGCAATGTGTTTTCCTTGATGGCAACCTACTTGATAAAGTTGATGACAACCTTCTTGATGAGTTAAAGGGGAGATTGTTGGCAATGTGATACAGTGTGTTGCTTATGTGTGATGATTTATTCTGTTCTTACTGCACATGTTTACTGCTTACTAAACATCTAATAAAGCAATGATGCAATGATCTAAGCTAAGAATTATCAACATAATGAAATCTCTATTAATACGCGAGTTTTATTAAGGATATCTGCGTGTATACGCGAGTTGGCTTCAGTAAAGTAGCGTATGGGTTTTAGAGAAAGGAAAAATGAAAAGTTTATCAGTTTGCACTAAACACTGATTCACCCCCCCCCCCCCCCTCTCAGTATTTTTCCCAACACGAAAAATACCTCAGATGGTAGGTATTCGACTATCAGAAGGGTTTCTGTAGCTTTTTATGGTTGAATTTGAGCTCTGGTTCAAATTTCTGGAGCCGAGAAGGTCTTCTGTGGTCTTCAAATAATGAATTTGGAGTGAAATTTGAGTTTAATGCACGAAATCGTCTAACAGTGGTTTAAAAAAAGGCTTAGGAAGCTTAAAAGGGCTAGGCGAAGCTCTTTTAACAGTCGGGTGCAAGAATAGTAGTGAGAAATATTGTAACAAAGGTGAAAATTTTGGATATAAACCTTCATTAGTTATAATAAATGCAGGTCATGTCAAACCGGCGGGAATGGTTTCATTTTCAAATGCAAAACAAGAAATGGTTTTCGCGTTGGGATGGAGTGGTAAGTTTTTTTCCTCCAAACGAACGCGATGCAATGACATTGCATCACATCGCAGGAGGCGTGAATAATAAAACCGCCCATTTCGCATTCATTTGGGCATTGGGCTTAAAATCAAGTTATGGACGCGAAATCAATCCTGCGCCGTTGGATTTGGGAGGTTGGAGCAAACGGTCTAGATTAAAAGGGAAGTTGTGGTCGAAAGATATGGTGGGATTGGGGTCTATACATGTGGTGGCAGATGAAAAATGTAATAATAACCTTTGTATGATGGGAATTTTAACCAACTTTCTTATATGAAAAGGTTTATGCATATGCGGGGGTAATACATGTTTTGAAAGGGGTTGAGTGGTCTTTATATATATAAAAAGAGTTTATATATATGGTGGGTTTATTGGAATATGAGGGATGCACGTGGGGCGGGTTAATTTAACCAAGGGTTAATCTTATATAAAACATCAGGTTTTACATAGTCGGGAAAGGGAAAAGGCCATATTCTAACTTCGGGTTAAGTTATGTAGGGAAGGATGGTAAGTTTATTATAAAGGCGCAGGTGATGCTATCTTTATAAAAACTTAGGATAAAATGGGATAGGCAGGAAATGTTTTTGCGCTTAGAAATGCATAAGATATGTATAAAAATCCTTTTTCTATTTTTATTTTATTATACAGTTTTTAGACTATTAAAGGTATGAAACCATAAGGGGCGGGATGTTTACATATTGTTCGTTTTATGCCAAAGGGGGTATACTTTGGGATTTTATTTTCAACATGTGGATAATTAACTTTGGCATAAAATCTTATAATAGTGGGTTTAAGGGGATATTTTAAATAAATGGATTTATATTAATAGGATAAGGTATTTTCTTAGGAATTAATAGAATAAGTTAAAAATTATTATGATAGGGAAAATTGAAGACTCAATAAATACACTTATATGACTAAGTAAAGTGAAAACCTTAAAGCAAGTTTAAAATTTTATGTATTCACCACTTTTACATAACATAAAATGCTTTATGAGGGTTTATATGCTTTGTATAATGGAGGGAGTTAATAAAATGGGCTTTCATGTAGCATTATGTAAAAATAGTTCTTTACTTAAGATTTTGAGTTGTGATGGATGAATGAAGGGTAAATAATGATAATTTAGGGATTATTATAGGAATTCAACATTTTCAACTAACAGTCATTAAGCCTTGGGTCCGGTCAAAACAAAGGTCAGAGAAATGTTCTATGCCTTTTTGACTGAAAGTCTAGAATGCAGAATAACTATAGGGGAGGGGAAATTAGTGATTGTTGCCCGGTGATAAATATTTACATGCTTCTTCCCACTTCTTTCTACCTACCCAACTTTAATCCAACATTTTTTCTTCCATTTTGCAAGTGCACTTGAGCTTGCTACCTTGAAACATTTAATTCTTTTGAAAAGCATAAAAACTATCTAAATCTACCTTATACCATCTGAGGGCTTAGATTAAACTGATAAGCTCCTCTTTATTCTCTACCTATTTACTGATTAGTCAGGATTAAATTGTCTGACTAATCTTTATTCACTATCTAAAACATGAAAATTGAAAACTGACAAGTCAAGTTTACACAGCTTAACTCATCATGGATTATGGAATTTATTAACACTTTGCCATAATCTTCAGAAAAATGTAAAAAGTAGTAGCATTTGGACTTGCACACTTTCATGTTTTATTTTCATCTTTTTCTTTTGGGGTCTATATTTTTTAAGTCCTATGATCTTTCTTTTAGGACTTTTACCCTCTTTTTGATTTTTTATTTTTATTTTTTTATTTTTTCTGAATATGGGAAAACAACTTGCAGAAAGCAAGGTATGTACATATTTACAAGACTATCAAAGTCAATTCAAAAATTATGAATCCTAGATTTATAGGACCCTAACACCAGCTAGAGAGGACCATTTGGCAAAAGATATTGAAGAGACAGATTCCCAAAAATCAGACATGATGAAGCTCATAATGGAGCAAAATGCTCAGCTAAGGAAGATGGAAGCAAAGATGTAAAAGATGATAAATGAAAAAGAGAAGGCTACCAAACTGTCATTAGTCCCTTTAGAGGTTGTATCCCTTACATCTATTCCCACAACCACATTTTTTATAGCTATTACAACAGATGGAGCTGAGCAGCTCACTAAAGTAGTGTAGAATCTGTCAATATAGACAGAAGAAATAAATAAGCTTCAAGACCAAGTGAATTTGTTATAGGATCAGAAGTTAAGGAGTGATAAATCACATGCAGCTGAAGCCCAGAGAGCATAGAAGTTAATATAATGGTTTTATAAGTCAGAAAGGGAGTCATATATTGGTAATACATTGGGCCAAGTCAAAGAGATAATTTGGAAATATTTTATTGAGTCCATAAATGAAATTTGGCCTTGCATACATATCATATTTGAGTAGAAGGAGCGGATAGAGAAAGCCAATGATGCCATTACAAAATCAAGGAAGAAATTGGAGATAAGCCAACCACTGCTAAAAACATTATTAAGTTCTTAAATTCCAAGAACAAGTATGAGCTAGAGGAGTTAGGAGTGGATGATAGGGCTGAGACAATATTGGAAGTAGATAAGGTTCTTACAAAGAGAAACCTTATTATACAGCTGGAGGAAAAACATCAAAGCTTAGAGATAGCTGTAAACAAATTTTTCAGTAGGCTAGAACCTTTAACTCAAATATATTCCTTCCATGTTTGTAATCAATGGAAAACTAATGCATAGAAAATATTATGCAAAGAAGTTGGAGGAGATTTCCAAAGACACAGATAAGTTTTCAAACATCAAAGGCACTATAACAAGGAAAGCGTTCTTGGAGGCCAGGTCACCCACATCGAGTCTATTTTTTGTAATAGTTAGAGTTTATTGTTAGATTTAGGCTAATAATACACTGTTTGTTGAGACAACATTTATTGTAATTAATTTTGTAAATTTTAGTATAAATAATTCGTTGTTTGAAGTATTAGAGGTTGATTTCTCAACATATTTTTCCTACTGCGCAATTGCAAATTCCAATTTTTTGTTGGAGCCTCAATAATACAAAGACTTTTTTCAGGATTCATGTGGTGTTATTACTAGTGAAGTGTTTCTACTGTTTTTGTGTTTTCCACTATTATTTCCTTACTCTGTTTGTCAGAATTCTTAATTGTAAAACAGAAAGTGTGATGAATAGGACATTTTATTTAAAACACCTTATTTTGCCTTCTTTTACAATTTAAATGTTTTCTACTTGAAGTCAAATTGAAAAATACTTAAATGCTTTTCAGTCTCAACTGAAATTCACTCTTATGCCATATCCATTATTCATTTAAAAAATCTAAAAGAATCCAGTAAATGCAACCTAGCTTGCCCTGTTATAACTCTTTTAAAAATTGATGCAAAATCTAGTTTTATGTTTTGACTCCATTGCCCAATGGGAATATAAATATTTAAACAACCAAATCAATCAAAATCAAACAACCATCAAGAACAGTCATAACTAGCCTAATACCTATTTAAAACAAAGTTAAATCTTAAAGAGAGATCCCTCTCTGAAGCTGGCAGGACAGGATCCCACCTTCCAAAGTGGTTTTTATGTTGTCTTCTGTGATTTATTCTCCCAACCTTAAAAATTACAGAATGATAACAACCCGTGCAAATTAAAATAGTAAAGGAAAAAACACCTAGTCAACATGATAAATTTATTTGTATTTTTCTGTGACGGAGATCTCTCAACTGTTGGGACTGTTTGTAGGTGCTTGATCTGAAAATGGGTTGAGATAACTTGTTATGTATTTCAAGAACCTCCCACTCAGCTAAATAAATAAAGATCTAGCTTGTACTTAACAATTTGCGGAATTTATTACTTGAAAGTGGTGTATGATTTTTAATTGTTTATGTGTCTTAAGTCCATTTTTTCTTGCTGAAATTTAACATTTATAACAGCAACATAATGCAGCAATAAAACATTCACACACAATAGCAAAATTAATCTAGGAGTTCACTCGAATATCGTGGGCTACGTCTCCTTTGAGCTTCGTCACCTTCACTTGGCTCTTTGGGATTATGGTAAGATTTCTTTTAAAAGATCCACACTTAACTCCAATAGATACTGAACTGATCCAAAGAGCTGGGAATACCATCTATATCCCTCTTATGGTTTTCATCACTCTGCAAACAACTTTAAGCTCCCTTAGACACGATTCCTTCTGTCGGTGCACTTAGCTACACCGAGCTTCTATGTAGCACTAACTCCTTCATAATTTTTTTTCTATCCTTGAAACCACTCCTAATATCTTCAACACACATCAAACACCAAATATTGACTGATAATTTGCTCAAAATGAGCACTTCATCCCCAAACTAGGCCTTCCTCCATGGTTTTCCCAGGGCTGCCCAAAACTTCCTTTTAGCTTTTCAAGCTCTACAAATCATCAAATAGTTTTGGAAACCCATTCATTGGATTCATAATGCCAAAATTAGTCAATATATACTATTTTTTCATCAAAAATGGCCTTTGGCTACTCCGGTTTCGCCTCCAACACTTGTCGGCACCCCTGGCATTGGAGTCACTGAAAACTTCTCTGATGGGTTATCTACCTTGAGAAGTCCTCAAAAGATTCTGAAACCTCCTTCAATGGAATATGAATGTTGTTTATAGTCATAAATGACTATTTTTTCGTTGCATATGGTCTTTAGCTGCCCTGGCTAGGCCCTGAGCTGCCACTGGCAAAAGCTGGCACTAATGGCCCTTAGAACTTCACTAAAGCTTATCTGCCTTCTAAAGTCCTCTACAAGCTTTTCAAACCATCTCATTAGTTTCATAACATCTGAAATATCCAAAATCTACTATTGGATTGTTGAAAAAGACATCTAGCTCCCTTGGCTAGGCCTCAAACTGTTGTTGCCTCCTGGTGGCCCTAGTGACCCCTTGAGCTTCACTGATGCAAAAACCTAATTAGAAGCTCTCTGATGGCTTTGTAACCTATTCCATTGAGTCTATAATTTTTTATATAGTCTAAATTGACTATTGGCACTCCCAAATTGGGCGAATCTAGCTCCAGATAGAGCCGAAACAAGATTTTTCCCAGTGTCCCCTAAAGAAGCTCCACTAAATGTGGAGGATTGGAGTTAACTCCAGTTAAAATAGAAAAATGCCATAATTTTAGGGCACACTAACTTATCTCCGCCAAGTCTAACGGTTAGTGGTCAAGGTTACCGCCATGTGGGCACATGCACCGAAATATCCGCCTATCAAATTTAATGTTGGAGTTAAAAACTCTGAAACTGTCGGCATATGCAAACCGTGGCATTAAATTGCCATGTGAACAAAATCCAGATAGTTGTCAAAGGAAAATTTCATGCCTGGCGTAACCCATGGTTCAAGCTCTACAACCATATGGGGAGGGTTGGCCTTCCAAATCCCCATAACTAAACTCATTAAACTTTAAATTAAGTTGCCGCCACCATAGTGTTAAGAAACACCATAGAACTCAATGATAAAGTGTGGGCTTGTGCGCGCAGAGGTAGGCTATTCGATTCCTGTTGATAGTCCAAAATTTTTATAAGACCGATCTAGGCCACGTGGCAGTGTCCGAGCCTGCCACGTGGCAGCTTTCTATTGGCCTAAATTTCAAAAATTCAAATATTCATGCAATAATATTGCGCCACTTATCAGTTTTTGATTGGATCAAACAAAATATTTCGAGGAATATTATATTTTTTTAATTTTCCAAAAATGCCAAGTCAAACTTGGTCAAAGTCCAGTTTTTTCAGTGTACTGGACTTTTCAAACTGCGATAACTTCTTCATACGATGTCGGTTTTTCAAATCGTTCACGGTGTTGGAATCACAACGACGAGAAATTTTTGGTCGCTCAGGTTCAACACACTTCCAAACACTTTGAATTTTGAGCTATCATCCTAGTCCATGATCCAGTTCTGATCAGTGCTCTACTTCTAATTTCCCTCATTGTTGAAGATATCATAAAAGCAGTAAATAAGAGAAACTAAAAACCATATTGTACTTGAAAAAATTGGAGCAGATTCAGTTGGTGCATTTTAACATGGGTGGTTGATTATGAGTGCAAGGGGATGTCTAGTTGTGACTCTGGTCTAGGCTCGTAGAATTTTCTTCCTTTGGGGTAAGGTGAAATGAAAGAATGGCTTTCCTCTGTTAGGGAATCTTCATAGTCTCTTACAAAGGATATTGAACTCAAAATACTAAGTATGTGTGATACAATAACATAGAGGGTAGTTTGGTATGAAAATGATGCACATGCTACTTTCATGCAATTTATGTTTTCTTAGGTGTTGTAGTTGTTGTGCGGAGTGTGGGTGATTATAATATTTGTTATTATGATGGCATGAGATCATTGGGAGTTGTATAGATGGTGCAATGAGGTATCAATTAGAGTTTCACTTTTGCTGGAAGTTGGTCTACATATAGGAAGAGATGTGGGTGACTCGGATGTTGCAACAATCTCTAGTCTGTTTCCATAATATCCTTAGGTGGGACATGGTCATGAATTTTGTTCTCAAGGGGCATATTATTTGTTTTTTATAAGGTGGCGAGATGTATTCATTGTTAGGGTGGTGAGACGATGTTACTATGTTTGAAATAGTTCTTTCTAGGGGTGTATATACTAGTTATATTTCCCCGATAGCATTGTATCTACATCCTTGTTTCTAATTTCCATCCTTATTTTTTGGCCTTCGGCCCTCTATTATTCAGGAGGCATTAGTCGTTGCATGGGCATGAATTTTTGGAGGAGAAACATGCTAGGCACTACATGTATCAGTTAATGCAGTAGGTATGAAGGTACATCAATTTCAAATAAGTTTTATTTCCATTAATGGACTTTGAGGTGATGTAAATAAGGGATCTCAAGGATGTTTCATTGCCTATATTTGTATGCACGGATGATCTTGGGCATGTTCATAGTGTCGTAATAGTTCCTTTTTATTTTATCAACATTCCTACCAGTATCTCAATAAGCCTCATCCTTTGGGTCGATTCTTATAGGGACACGACATAACCAAACTAAAACAGAGGGTCTTGGTAGCCCAATGGGAATATTCCAATATGTTTGGCCCTCAAATGAAAGAATGGGTAGGAAAAATATGGTCTCAAGGATCCTTGCCTATAGACCTAGGTTAGCATCACGGTCAAGAGATGGTTTGGTTTCCACTTTCTTGAGGTGAAGGATAGAGAAGATTGTTGATGTTCCTTTGGTTTGGGTTCATGGTTTCCTCTTCCTCCAGAGATGGATTGTGGATTTCGACCAAATCAAGGAAGTTCTAAAGCGAAAAATATTTTGGGAAAATTTCCTGGGACTACCCTTAGAACTCTAGAAAAAAAAATCCATTATGGATATAGAAAACAAAATAGGTAATTTCTATTATGTGGACGAAGGATGTGTGACTCTCTTAGAAAAAAGAGTGGCATGGCTTCTTGTTGATTAGATATATTTGGAAGCTTGCCACTTGCCATGGAAATTTATTGGGGAAAATCTCTATTAGATAATAGGTGAATTACTGGGTGGTTCCTTTCTGGTGCCTAGGTTGGCATTAAACTAGCCATCTGTTTGTTCCCTTGGAAATTCGGAGGCGGTCGTCATAGGATGTGTAGGAATGCTTCTAATGCTAATCACAATACCTCTCGGAGAAGGCAGGTAGAGAAGCGTAATATGTTACAATTTGACTCTCTAGCAGTGGATAAAGTCCAAGATACAACAAATCAATTAAATATTAAGTCATGGGACTTTGTTGCGGTAGGCAATCAATGCTCCTATTTTCTTGTGGTCTGGGATACGCGGGAGACAAGGGGAACATCTTCATCGCATCCAGGTATGGACCCTTTGGTCCTTTGTCTAAGTCCTAATGCATCTACTAATGAAAAACCACTAGTTGCAAGTAAAATCCAATTTACTCCTTAGTCTAAGGATCCCAAATTGGGGAGGCCATCTTCCCCTCCTTAGAAGGATTTTGAATTGGAGATTATGGACATCGAGGAGTATATGGGCCTGGAGCCTCTAACCATTCAAAAATCCTTTTTTCAAGATAGGGAGGTCATGGCACACTCTGCACATAAGAAACAGGCACCGTCTCAAAGAAGAAGGTGGTGAAATATAAAAATATTTATGCTTATTGGGGGCATGCATCTAACTTCAACTTCAGTTTTTCTAAGGCGTTGGAGGAGGACCTCTACCCTCATTTTGATCCTTGTTGCTCTAGTGGCAATCTCAATTATTCTAAATATTTGACGGTGTAGGCCCTTAGAAGGGATATTCCCGCTGAATCCGTGCCCTAATGATGATCATGTCTCTTAATATTAGGGGCTTGGGATCGACCAAAAAATAAATATATCTAGATAAAATCAATCAATATAAGCATCCCCATATAGTTCTCTTAGAAGAAATGATGTCTGGTAAGGTGAAAGATTGAGAAGTTCTTATGAAAATTTGTGCATCGGGCCATTTTGGGGGGTTGGTCGCTATCTGAGATCCTTGTTTCTTCTCCTTCATTTCCTACAAACCCATTGCAAGGATGATATTGTCGATATACTCCTGGGGTCACACACTCGATTACACATTATCAATTTATATGCTCCATATACAAATTGAAAAGGTTTTTGGAATATGGGACTCTTATGGCCTCATGTTCATTCAATCTCTTATGTTGGCGAGGGATCTAAACCTAAAAATGGAGGATGGGGAAATCTAGGGGCAAAAGAGCAAGTAGGATCCACTATCAGGTTATTTTAAGGATCTATTTATGAATAATTCACTTAAGGACATTATTCCCTGCCCTATTGGTCCTACATGGAGGAATGTCAAATGTGGGGAAGAAGGTGCTATCACCAAAAATTGGTCATCTAACCATTTCTAATTAGATGGATCGAAGTACAGCATGGAAGACCAATTTTACCATAGGAAAATTGCTTTCACTATAAGAAATAATTTAATAAACCATTCTTTATTAAATTATTTTTGGTTAAAACAAGAAACCCCATGAGGAATAATTAAATAAATCCTTATTTATTTGATTTTCCTCTAGGAATAATTAATTAAACCTTTGTTTAACTAATATTCCTGGTCATATTTAACCCAATTATGAGAAATAATTAGATAAATCATTATTTTTCTTATTTTTCTCTATGAATAATTAATTAAATCATTATTTAGTTATTATTCCTTGTTAAATTTGACTAAATCACCCTAGGAATAATTAAACAACTCATTATTTGTTTATTATTCTTTAACCGCATTCTTGAAATGATAAATAAATCATTTATTTGTTTATTATTTATAAATAAAGGTATTTAACTAATTTAAATATATTTTCCCTCCAACAAAATATAATAAAATATTCTAAGCGGTTAGATCTAGATCTTGGTTAGTAATATTTTATTATTCACCATTATCAAGGTTAACTCAATAGTATGTTATAAATAGGATGTTTTTTCCATTCATTCTGCACTTTGATCCCTTTCATTGTCGCGTTTTGATCATTCTCATTGTCGCTACTAATTTCTGTTACATCTTGAGCTCGCATATATTTCAATACATTTTGGGTTTTCTAGAACTTAAGCATTGAGGAAAACCAAGAACCTATCAAATTGAGGGGGACTGGTAACACTTATTTGTTCCCTTCACCAAGTGTAATAATATATGAAAACATTCTTTAAATCTTGTCTTGTTTGTTGGATGCATGGAGCAATTACTATATCCTTTTACTATTTAGCTACTTTTACTGCATAGATGTGTTTTTTTTGGCAGCATTTGTTCTAAATATCGATTGAAAATCTAAAGAGTTAAGCAACCATTTCCATTTTTAGGGTTTTTTGTAACATACAACTAATGTAGCCCCTTTTCGTACACTTGTGTTAAGAATTTATGCTAACAAATGGCAACTCCACTGTTGTGATTCAGATTCCTACATGACCATCAGCTTCAACAACAAGGGTTTTTCTTCAACTGTTTTAAGTATCTTGATGTTTTTTTTTAACTTTTATGCTCTAATGCAATCAAAATTCTAGCTTCTGGATGTTTTCTGGTATTTTCTGTAGGTAACAGGTATTAGTTGCACTAGATATGACAACTTTTCCGCAACCTGTCATCTGAGAACCTATGAAAAACAAATCACACTTTTCAACTCAAATAGTGTGATTTCCCCTTGAAATCGCACTTTTTTACCCATAAACTGCGAGCTCACTTGTCTATAGGTCATAAATTGTGATCTAGAATCTTTTTCTGAATTGTTTCTGCAACTGTCAGGGTTTGCCGAGAGCATTGTTTTGTGTTGTCTGACCCCTATTTCAGCCCATCTTAGGCCTAGATATGCTCAGTTTGTCTCCTTGAAATAGAACCAAACCCCCTAGGGTTTCAGTACACTTCCACATTTTTAGGAGGGGATAATCTAAGTAGGTAGTCTGAGATTTGTAGCGCTTTTAGCCATTGTTTTAGGGTCTGGTCTATCCTTTCTTCATATCCTTTTTGATCGGTTACTATTCCATCCAAAACCTCCTCTTGATTTTTTTTAGGTATTTTCCTTAGTATCCTTTTGCTTCCCCTAGGGTTTTAACCTTTAACCTTATCTATTGCAACAGTTTTCCCCTCTGGTTTCTTATTGTTTTCTAACATCATTTCTAGCATAATAGAGTCATTAGATCCATGTCCCTTTGATGTTAGATCTCTTGGCCATTCTTGTGTGTCTTGAGTCAATTTCCCCCCCTTTCCGTATGGTTGTTTCAGAGTCTTCTTTGGGTTGGGATTTATGTGTGATTAGCTGTTTATTTTACTATCATTTCAGTTTTGTTTACAGTACTTCAACATTTTTCTTTTTCTTTACACAACCTCCCGGGTGCTTGCACACACTCACACCTAAAGTGAAGAGAACTTGGTTTGCATGGCCAAGCCAAGACATAAACATCATAATTAATAAATATGCCTCACAGATCCTCTGTTTATCACTATTCAACCTTTTCCTATCATTTGTGACTTGCCATCATTGCACCCCTAAGGCATTTATCATGGAGACTCCAAGGCCTTCACCCTTATTTTTCGTTAGGACGTCTTACTCCACCCCATAGGGTCCGAGTTAGTCAACCATCGAGTCCCCATACCGACTCTGATTCTGGTTCATCGGGTTCTTCCTCTGATTCTGACCTCGGTTCTTCTCACCCTAATACTGTCACCATGTCAAGCGCCTATGCAGGTGCAGGTCCTGAAGATGGTGGTTGCCCTGGACCTAATGTTGGAGCTACTACTAGTAGAACCACTACTGGAACCGTTCCGGCTACTCCATTGCTACCTTTTATGGCAGGTTTAAGCCTTCTCGATTTTAGCCAGTTTGTTAGTATGAATCTTAATCGCAAATGTACGAAAAAATACCACTTTCGTTGTGCATAAAAAACAACCCTAACAGAAAATATGACTACCAATATCCTTATATCTGCAATTAGGTGATCAAGATAAATGCTGCAAAAATCTAGATCTATGCATTAAAAGACATTAAGCAGTAAATAAGAACAAGAGTTACTACATGCATCCAATAGACAAGACAAGAATATGTTGAATGGATTTTGTATTAATGGCACCCGAGAGGAAAACATAGAAGGATGTTACCAATTATCCTCAATGGGATGGGTTCTTGTAAGTCCTCAGTACTTCAGATCTAAAATCCCTTTCTCTTGATGGTGTAGAAAACTCAGACAAAAAATGGAGCTCAAAGGAAGCTCACAAGTAAAAGACAGAAAAATATGACAATGATGGTGGATCAAAGTCAGACCAAAAGTATAGATCCAGAGTGATCTTAGGCAACAAAAGGTAGTGAATGAATGGAAAAACTCTTCTATTTATAACAAAATATTGAGTTAGTCTAGATATTGGTGCATAATTAAAAGATTATTAACCAAATCAAGATCCAAATTTTATGGGATATTTTATTATATTTGTTGGAGGGAAAAGGAATTTGACTTGGGTCAAATCCCTTTATTTGTAAATAATAAACAAATAAATGATTTATTTATTATTTTAAGGATGTGGTTGAGTGATAATCAAATAAATAGTGATTTATTTAATTATTTATAAATGATTTAGTCATATTTAACAATGAATATTATTTAAATAAGGTTTAAATAATTATTCCTAGAAAATAATAAGATAAATAATGATTTATCTAATTAATTTTCTTGTTTTGGGTTAAATATGACCAGGAATATTAATTCAATTTCTATTTAACTAATTATTCCTTGAGGAAAATCAAACAAATGTAGATTTATTTAATATTTCCTCATGGGGTTTCTTGTTTAGACCATAAACAACTTAATAAAGGTGGTTTACTAAGTTATTTTTCATAGTGAAAACAATCTTACTTTGGGTAAAGTTGGTCGTACATGGTGTACTTAGGTTCATCTAATAGTAACAAGTTAGATGACCGAAAAATGGTGTAACAGATTGCCTCTGAGCGTGTTAGTGTTAGGAGCTAATCGTATGACCGAAGTACGTTGTAAGAACTCAATCACTAGACACCAAAGGGGAAGTCAGAGAGAGAGAAATATAATGTAGACCGAAGCGCTAAAGGATTAGACCCTGAGGAGGCAAGACTTACAGGTGCAACAAGTCTCTTTTATGAGTGATTACTTGTGTTGTAGGTGGCGGGGGAGGCATACCTATGCCCGCCTAGACAAAGTACAAAGAAAAATGTGTCGAGTAAACAAGGGACTGAACTATATAGTACATGCTAGCATAAACATGAGCCAGATAAAAATATGATAATGAATCCCACACACGTATTATTCCTAGGATAACAGCCATGACTTATACAATAACATCTGAGTACATGAGATACAAATACAACCCAAATGCCCCTGTAAACAGGAAAGGGCTCTGAAAATCTGACTGATCCATGCAAACAAAAAGGCGTTGCAAGCGACTGAGGCTAACATCAAATATATGGAGCTGCATCAAAGGTTGTAATGAAGAGGTGATCCGGGCATGTGGGGGCCTACCTGTAGGGCCACCCCCTCATGAGGGTTGAAACATCTCACACACGCCTGAGAATCACCGGTATCATCTGCTGCATCACTGAACCACCAAGTATACGAATCTCGATCATGCTAAAAGGAGCTGGAGCTGAGAAACAATCAAATCAAAGGGTAATAAGGAGTCCCTTTTCCTAATCCGAGGCACCGAACAAGAGTGGAAGCTGGAACCAAGATACACTGCCCTCTAAACCTATCTTCTGGAATGAATGAACTGATTTCGACAAAAGGAGGTCCGCCATAGGTGAGGCAATAAGAGGTCCTCAACTAAGACACGAGATAAAATAGTAGAGTGACTAACAGATTGACACCAGGGATGATAATGAAATGGGAAGGATTGAGTAGCGAACGGACGACTTCCCTTGTTAGAGCATAAAGGGCATGGATGACCTAGTAGCGACTGACACAATATCATGAGGGATAGGGGACAGTGGGACTGGAGGCCATAATGTGTGACACGAGAGAGGGACCAAGCAATGAAGGATGGAGGACTATAGCGGGATACAAAGGGACTCAGGATAGACTCCATGAATGTGATGACGACTCAACTCACATGCTCTAAAAAAGGGTGACTTGATGATGTTGCCACACAGGAAAGGTCCAATGGGGACCAAAAATACATGAGTACAAGATGGTAACTCATGATGAAAATCAACATGAGCATGGACAAGTATGGAGGAAAAGTGGTGCCCCAAGTACAAGTGTTGCAAGTGAAGAAATTCGATTTTGAGGACTGGTGAAGTGACCCTTCTTGGACAAAATGTGTCCTGGTGAAGAATCAAATCACAAAAAACTAACAAATGCCCATTTGATGGCTCAGTGAGAGCTTTCCAATAGTGTAGATGGTTTGTCAAACTGAGCTATGGATTGGCTGCAGCAGGCGAAATAAAAATTAGGGGTTTCTCTTTTAATCAGGAATTTTCCTTCCAAATTCACTCATTTGCATGTGGAGCTGTGGTGAATGTAGAGAGGAGAGAAGGCCCTAAATATTGCAGCGACTGTAGTGGACAAACTGACCATTGGAATTGAGATCCATTAGTTGCAGGTAAGAGGCCTAACCATACTCTTTCAATTAAGAGGATCAAATTTCATTTTAGGCACCCAAAGCTCATGAACGGGCCAGGTCGCACTTTTTGGGGTCTGTTTTGCGACCTAGGCAGCAGGCACTGGGCAAAAAACTGTGACATGTCCCAGGAAATGACTTGAAAACTGTGACCTATCAGAGAAAGGGGATTTCAGTGTTGTGTTTGGCTGAGATCTGGGATTTTTATGGTTGAGGGGCATAGGTGCCCCCAAGCATGTGATGGTCATGCCAAAATGTATTTAGAAAAGGGGAATCTAAATACAATTTTATGATGTGGTACACCATTTGTTTTCGTTATGGTTATGCAGTTCGAGAAAGGGAATGGAGGACTACTAATATCTTTTGGTACTACATATATGAAGAAAATGGACTTAAGTTTCTAGGTTGGCATACATGGTGTCACTATCCCAAAGAGAGAGTGGGAGATAATGAACTGGTGCTCTCCTAGAAAACCCATAGGTTGGTCAACAACAATGTCTAGGGGACTGGGTTGCTGATGTAAGATGAAGGAATGATGAGGGGTATCATCCCTAGAGTGATCTGAATTGATATGGGACTCTAGAGGTTCTTTTAAATGAGGAAGAACAAAGGTACTAAAGTCAACACGACTAGATACACTAGGATATTTTTGGAGAATTTCTTCTCCTAGTCTCGCAAATATGGGTGCCCCCTTACCCAAACATCAGGTGTCAATGTAATGGCCACAAGGTGTATGTGGTTCGAATGCATGGGTTTGATGTAAGGGGGGATAGATAAAGTCAGGGGTGGTGACTACTTCCATAATGTTGTCATCGTAATAGAAGATGGGTTGACTAGTGTAAGAAAGACCACCTGATGCGTCGAAGCTACCTGACTCATCATCATGAGAAGAGAGGTTCACACGTGCATTGTCATGGAGGGTGATGGAAGAACAAGTAGATGAAGGATCCACTGATGTTGAGCCCAGGGTGATCGCTGAAGGGAGGTCGAGCGAAACAACAGGGGAAGATTCAAAGGGAGCTTCCATCGAGCATCTCATGGATGATGATAGGTAGAGGATGGTGGCCACGGGCTCCGTCATCTCGACATCAGGAAGGTGAATGTCAATGGGAGTGAGTAAATCCTCAAGATGGCCCGTAGTATAGTGCACAAGTATGGGAGAGGCGGATTGGTTCTGTTCAACCTCGTACTCCTAAACTACCTCTAAAGAGGCGCGATAATGCATAAGGTGGGGACAATGGTGGGAATAATGGCCATGGAGATCACACAAAGCACAAGGTTGGTTGGTGTAAATAGTCTTAGGGTTCTTGGCTACAGTCGAGGAAGAAACTGAGGCTTCAAGGATCGTAGACTCAGGGAACACAACATTAACCATGGGCTTGATACGGGGCAACTTAGGACAGGTATGGGTGGCATGACCGACGACATCACATAAAGCGCAAGGCTTTGGAGGCGAAGGAGGAGCAGGGTCAGTCAGGGTAGCCTTGTCTTTTGATGCCCTCTTGCGAGCTTTTCCCTTCTTACCCAAAGTGGTTGCAACAGGAGAGGGTTCCTGTTGAGGTGGCTGAGGCACTATAGAAGCGGGATAAGTCATGGGGACCAGTTGAACCGGGGTCAAAGAAAGATAAGGTTTGGGTTGATCAGGCGGGGTAGCGGCTGGAGGATCAAGGTACCATACAGGAATCCCCAGGGCTAGGTTAGGAAGAGAGAGGGTAGATGACAAGTATTGTGTACACTCCAGGAGGGGGAGCTAGAAACGGTATCTGACCAGAGGGATAATGGCCAGGCGAGACAGCTCCAAGATGGTTAAGGCTTGGAGAAACCGTTCCAAGAGGGTAGATAGGCTTATGGATACCATCTGGAGGTGAAGGGCCAAGAGGAGGAGGTCCAGAAGGCTTAATCGAAGCACTAGGAGTAGGCTACATAGGGCAAGGCTGCTGACTAGCCGAAGTGGGCCGCTTGAGGGAAGCCCGAGACGATTGCATCATGCAAACATTCAATGCATTGGGATCAGAGATAGGAGGAGGAAGACCATGGAATGTACCAAGAAAAGAGGACTCTTTGTAAACTCCGGGTGAGACACTAGTCAAAGGATCGAAAGTTTTCTTATTGGCCACCGAAGAGATGATGGACTCAAGGGAGGTCTGAGACTTCGGTTTGTAATATGTCAACTGGTCAATGGTCACTATCTTTCCATTATGAGGGAAGGACATCTTGCGATGAACCGCGGATGGAACAGCAGACATCACATAGGTGTAGCTACGACCCAATAGAATGTTGTAATCTAAGGGGGCATCAATGACTTCTACGTCAACGCAAACAGTCTTGCCCGCAAGAGTAATAAGACAATTGCGGAATAGTCCAATGGGTTGGCAGGCATGGCCATCCCATTCTTGAAGAGTGATCGTGGAAGGACCCAACTCAGGTGATCTAAGTTGCTTCCAAACCGAAGCGAACATCACATAGGTGGATGCCCCCTCATCAATGATACACTGGGAAACGTTGGCGTTCTGGATATTGACTGGGATTTGGAAGGCAACGGAAGCAAGAAGAGGATAATTTTCTGACCAGTCAACATTGAAGATGATCAAGCAATCATCGGCAGTATCTACAGCACCCATGGCAGATAGTAGAGCTTTTCGTTGTGAAGGGCACGACTGGAGGAGTTCCAATTTTGAGATGGCAACAGGAGATTGCGCCAAATCATCTACTATACTATACGAATGGGAAGCTTTTCCAGAAGTAGCATTTAGGTGTAGTGTTCCCTTAGGGATCTTGGTATGAACCTCTACCTTAGGTTGAGGGATCTGCAAAGTACCATTAGGTGTTGAAAGAGGCTCTGTAGAACCTGAAGAAGGTGGCTCGGGGACAGACGTAGCGGGAGGCTTGTTGTACTGACGGGACCGAGTCTGAAGGTTGAATTCCACGGTTATAGGTTGGTCAGAGTTCATCATGAGAATATGGTAATCGGAGGTACCAGATGGAAGAGGTTGAGTGACCATCTGACCTTCAGGTGGTTGGGTAGCCATAAATCCTTGTTGAGAGAAAGGATTAGTAAACACAGTCGGCTGACTAGGCGTAGCACTGGGATAGATGGAAGGGGAGGCTTGTTGTCCTCACAATGTTGCTTGAGACTCCCACATCTGCTTCATCTGTGGTAAAAGAGGACACTTGTGCATGTAATGACCATAAACACCACAACAAGAACAAGGTTTGTTCGTGCGAACAAGCCTGTCCTGCTTGGGCTGAGTTCCCTGTTGTTGGTTAGCAGTGTTAGGAGCATTATTTTGTGGATTAGGTCCAGGATTACCAGAGGCAGATTGATTTCGAGTGCCTTTCCTCTTCTTTTTGGAAGGAGGAGGATTAGTTGCACCCTATTGTGCATATACCTACCCCTGAGGATGTGGTGGTTGTTGTTGCGGGGGTTGAGAAGGAAAGGGAGGCGGACGTGCTAATGCTGGAGGAGCTAGAGCACCAGGCTGCAGATATGGATAATAATGAGGTTGGGTAACAGTGTGGTAAACAAGAGGTTGGGCAAAAGGAGGAGGCATGTTGTATCCTAGATACATGCTACCGGGAGGGGGAAAGGTGCTGGAGGTGCTGGCCCCTCCTTGAGGAAAACCATAGCCCATAGGAGGTTGAGCGTATGGATGAGAGAGAGCTCTAATTATACCATCAGTGGCATGATATGCCCCCGGTGCGTTGGCACCACCGGATCTAGGAAGATAAGGTAGAACGATATAAACATAACCCAACTGAGCATAGATCAAGTCATATTTTAACGCAATTTGGACAACGGCTTCTTTGGTTTGAGGGAAATGCGATGCGGCATCTTTGCTGATAGCAGGAAAGAGAGATCTAAGGAACCAGTCCATGTAGACACGGTCTTCGAAGGTAGGGACTTGACATAGGCTCTTTCTTCTCTGCCATTCCTTGACATGATCGGATAGGCGGGTCACAGACGATTAACGAAAAGAAGTCAAAAGTTTGGTACCAGTGTCATAATGAAGGAGAAGCTGAAATTAAGACTGAAAATCTTGGGCAAGAGTTGCAAAGGTGGTATGAGAGGATGGGGCCTAATCAACATACCACTTAGAAGCTTCACCAATAAGCGTACGTTGGAACAACCGAAGATGGACAAAGTCATCGGTAATGGAGTTAGATGAACACCACATGTGGAAAGACCAAACATGATTTGTAGGATCTTTTCCAGCAAGACCTTCAACCTAGGGATGTCGGAAGGGAGTTTGGTTGGCATATCAGGCCAACCAACATTATGGCATATAGGGTCATTTATCAACTGGTCAAAATTAGGAAGACTAAGGCCTGCCATATAGGGGAGCAAGGGAGCAGTCGGGGTAGTTCCTGTTGCGGTCCCACTAGTAGTATTCCCAGCATTAGGGGCAAGGTTACCACCAACGTTAGGTCCTGAACGAGACATGGTGAAGGTGACAAGGGGGAACCAGGGGCGGAACCAGAAGGAGAACCCAATGAACCATAAGAAGAGTCGGAGTGCGGACTCGATGGAGGACTAACTCGAATCCTACGCGAAGGAGTAAGTATTCCTATCGGAAACTGAGGAGGAAGGCCAAGAAGTCTATGGGATAAATGCCTTGGTGGCGCAATGATGATGACACAAACACGACACAAAGGGAAGAGAGCCAACAAGGGAGGTGTAGGATCAATTGATTACAATGTCGAAACAAGGTCAGAGAGGTGCAGGATCAATTGATTTCAATGTTTTAAAGTATTTGCTTGGCGATGTTAACCAAGCTCTTCTTCGCTTAGGGTGTGTGTGTAAAAGTGTGTAAATTTTAATTTTTAAACCCAGACGTTTTTAGAGAAAAATAAAAAGTGTGTTGTGTAACTGTAAATAAACCTGCAGATAACATTATATGAAACTAAAATAACAGAAAATAAACAGCTAATTATGTAATAATCTAAACCCAAGGAGGTGGGCCTCTCAACAACTAGTCTGTAGGTGGGTAAAAATCTAGTCAAAACACACTAAAATAGCCAATAGACCTAAGGTTGGGAGCGATAGGGATCTAAAGGTCAGATCTGCTGGAAATTGGTGCAGAAAAACAGAAAAGGCGAAAGGCTATATCCTGGAGGGAAGCGGAGGGGACCCTAGAGGAAAACCAAAACAAAATTAAATGATATATTTTGGATGAATAAATAACCAATCTGAAGTGGATCTGAAGGTGAGGTATTATATCTAAAAAAATGGCTAAACACACTGAAATTTCAGACAACCTGCAGTAGCTAAAATTCTTCCACCAAAGGTGGAGGGTACTGAAGCCATAGGGGGCTAGGTTCCGACTTAGTTGAATAAAACAAAACAATTACAGGTCCAAAACAGGTGGAGATGGAGGTCAAACAACCCTGAACAGAGGCTTAGACAAACCCATAAAAATTTCAGAAAAACTCCCGCAAAAAGTCTAGGTCGCAGTTGCTGACCTAATTTTTGCACAGGTCGCAGGTTCTGGTATGTTTTCTACACCCTGGAGGTTCAGGTCGCAATTTTAGGCCCAAAAAGTGTGACCTGCACTTCCAGCACTCTCGGGAGCAGGTTTCAGAAGAATGTGTTGTCTCAGTTGCGGCTGATGCCAATCACCTGCGCAATAAGTCCGAAAACACACGGAAGTTAGAATTTTTAATGTTTTAGGGTTTTATAGGTTAAAAACAACATCAAGAAAAGAAAAACAAGAATATGAAGAGAAATCCTAGGGTTTGAAGCAGCTGGATATGCGGGGATCTGAAAAAACAATAGCGGTCGTAATGGTAAACCCATGTGGAGTCGCCAGTTGTTACTATGAATCTTAATCGCAAGTGTACGAAAAAATACCACTTTAGCTGTGCATAACAAACATCCCTAACAGCAAATATGGCTGCCAATATCCTTAGATCTACAATTAGGTGATCAAGATAAATGCTGTAAAAATCTAGATCTATGCATTAAAATACATTAAGCAGTAAATAAGAACAAGAGTTTCTCCATGCATCCAATGGACAAGACAAGAATATGTTGAATGAATTTTGTATTAATGGCACCTGAGAGGAAAACATAGAAGGATGTTACCAGTTCTCCTCAATAGGATGGGTTCTTGTAAGTCCTCGGCACTTCAGATCTAAAATCCCTCTCTCTTGATGATGTAGAAAACCCAGACAAAAAATGGAGCTCAAAGGAAGCTCACAATAAAAAAAATAGAAAAATATGACAATGATGGTGGATCAAATTTAGACCAAAAGTATAGATCCAGAGTGATCTTTAGGCAACAAAAGGTAGTGAATGAATGGAAAAACCCTTCTATTTATAACAAAATATTGAGTTAGTTTAGATTTTTCACAAAGGAAAAATTTGTAACTTTTCATTAAAAGATAAGTTACATGTTACATATACTGGTAGTGCACTACTGATCAGACCACGAGAGCCAATAACAACCATTCCAGCGTCCATGATAAACCAATACATAGCTCAAAACAGAAACTATAAGTTACCAATAACATCGCATGTAATTTCGGTGCATAACTTACATATCAGAATCAAAATATAAATAAATATACATATAATAGCCGATGATGAAACATGGGAGATAAAGCAGAAAAAAAAAAAAAATATCCCCAAAACAGGTTGTTCAGTAAAACAACCCCCTGTACTGGTGCCTCCTCTATAAAAGGCTGATGATAATATCGGTAAATCTGATCTCCAATCTGCTCAGTAATGTGCCAAGTACCCCACCTCAGCTCCGTGGCTTCTTTGGACAGCTGATCTGCCACTTGGTTCCTAGTCCTATAAATATGTGCCACAGAGATGGAGTCAAAAAGGATCCTGAGATGATGTACCTCTCGCAGAAGTGCAGACAGTGTGTGCATATGAAAATGAGCATGTTCATTGAACCAATTTATCACAAGAAGGGAATCCCCAAATATCTTAATGGAGTTGCAATTTTTTTCCCGAGAAAAAACCAGAAGGAGTCGAAGGCATTGTAGTTCTACGAAATTATTGAACGAAGTCCCAATCCCATCCTAATATGGTAATGATGATGGTCATTTAAATACAATATTTCACCACCCCCCCCCCCCCCACAGCTATGTGGTTTAGCAGCACCATCGAAATATTCCCAAGGTCTGCATCGATCGATCAGTTCAGGGACCATGGTCATGGGAGCTTTTTGCAGTTTATCCATAGGCATCAGATTGTAAGTGGCAATGGACACCGCACATATATGGCCACAGTTGATAGGAAGGCCATTGAAAATGAATTTGTTTCGGCCGATCCATATTTCCCATGCAAGGATCAAAGGTAGGTTGCGCATCCTCGGGAGATGAGCGAACTGTTGCCACCAATTTAACCACGCATCATGCAGAGTGTAACCATTCCAGAGGTATTGGCAGCCCAGAAAAGTGGTGACCCGAGCCCAGATCTCCAAAATGACATTGCAGTGAAGAAATATATGCATGGCATCTTCGCTGTTTGATAGGCAATAAACACAGCGAGATGGTCCGTGAATGGCTCTTTTGTGAAGGAAATCCATTGTAGGAACACATTGGTTAAGAATGCACTAGAATAGTATTATGTGCCTGTGTGGAGTGTTAAATTTCCATATGTTGCGCCACCACCATGATTTTTGTGGGGGTTCTCTATGGTGGATAAGAGCCAAGTACCCCAGCTTTGGAACATAATGCCCAGTAGGTGAGCAGGCCCATATCAGTTGATCATCCTTATCAGTGATACAAATGTTTGATACTGTTAAAGCCCAGATGCAATTCTGCCATTGCCAATGTCCATCACAAGGGATCTCAAGGTGGTCCGCAGATAACCAGGCTTGTCCTTGCCATGTGGTGTGGGCTGGGTCCACAATCTGAGAAAGGAAGAAGACGTTCCTTCTAGCCAAGTGTTCTATGATGAAAGCAGGTAGTCTATAAAAATCACCACTACCTGACCATGAATCCAAACCAATTTTTACTAATACCCTGGATCCAATCTGCCATGATAAGCCCCTCTGAATGAGCTGGGCTGCTTTAGCGATCGCCTTCCATATAATAGATGCACCAATGGGCAGCACTATATAGTCCCTGATCCAATCAAGGGTTGACCTGGGCGCAATATACTTTGCAACAATGACATCCTTCCAGAGACTGTGTCTCGTGATAATATGCCAATACATTTTGGAAACCAATGCTTTGGAAAATAATTGGAGATCTTTAATCCCCCAACCACCCCACTGTTTGGGTATGTTAATGTGGTCCCAAGAAATCCAAGCAAAAGTGGTATCCTTTTCCTGGTTGCGCCATAAGAAATGTCTGCACAAGCATTTTATACGATTGATGATCCCAATAGGAATCCAAGCCGGGGTCATCCAATAGACCGGAATGGCTTCAAGCACTGATTTGATAAGGACTAGTCTTCCAGCTCTAGACAGCCATTGATTGTACCAAAAATTATTCCTCCATTCAACTTTAGCTATGAGCCAGTGCCAATCCCTAATTTGATAATCATTAGGTTTGATATGGTAACCCAAGTATTTAGAGCAATCGTTGATATCAGCACAGACATAAGCAAAAAGACGAGTAGCAATACCCTGTTCCTGTCCCGAGCATCTAGTCATAATAATGGTAGATTTGAGATCATTAGGTTTCATACCAGTGGCTCTACAAAAACATTGGAGTAGTTTGTCCAATTGAACCAGGTCCTGCCTAGATCCATCAAGAAATATTAAAACATCATCTACAAACAGAAGATGAGTGAGACTAATTAAGTCATTGATCTAGAGCCCATGAATATTACCCCTTTTTTTAGCATGTTTTATGAGAACATATAGGCCTTCCATAACCAGGACAAACAATAAAGGTGAGAGAGGACATCCTTGATTAAGTCCTCGCCCCGCATGAAAGAAATCAGTGTCAGTGCCATTAATGAGTATGCTAAAGGTAGCACGACAAATGCAGCCCATAATCTAGTTGATAAAGGTGTGTGGGAATCCAGTTTGGATAAGAATGAGATATAGGTAGCTCCAATTCACCTTATCGAAGGCCTTCACCAGATCAATCTTGAGAATGGTAGATCTCAAGCGCTTAGCTTTGATGGAATGGAGGGCTTCCTGGACAGTGCCAATAGCTTCGTGAATTTATCTATGGTGGAGAAAAGAAAATTACTCCTTTCCTATATTGGAAGATAGAAAAGGCTTGATTCGATTAGAAATGATTTTAGAAATGATATTATAGATACAATTGCATAGGGATATAGGTCTGTAGTCCTGAAAGCTGGTGGGGTGATCAGAATTAGGGATGAGTGTAATAAAAGTAGTATTGAATCCATCATATACTCTGCCCCACACCCTGTTGTCCTTAGTCATAATCAATAGATCATTTTCAATAAGTTTAAAAAGGTGAAGAAAAAATTCAATGGGCTAGCCATCAGGCCCAGGGATTTTGTCTTTTTTGAACCATTTAAAAACCCCCTCCAACTCCCCCATAGAGACCGGTTCATTGAGATCTTCCATCTGCTCTTGTTCCACATACCGATTGAAATATTGAGTGATATGCATAATGTCAAGGAGATCAATGTTGAGTGGAGCTTTATATAAGTTGGTAAAGTGTTGGGTGCTCAAATCATGCAGTTGGGATTGTGTGCAAGCCACAAAGCCATTTTGATCAGTCAGTTCCCATATAGTATTTGCAGACTTACAACCGTTGGCATGATGTTGGAAAAATTTAGTGTTCTCATCCCCAGCCTAAAGCCAAATGGCTCAGCTTTTGAGTCTCCAATCCTCCTCTTTTTGTCTCAGGAGTTTAGTCTTAGCAGACTCAAGGGCAATAAGATGTTCTTTGGAGGCCTGGGATCGGTAGCCCATAAGATCCGAGATATTAAGATGAGAAATTTCATCTTCAATCCGCTTGAGCTCTGCTCTTTCCAGCCACTTCTTATTCTTGACCCATTGGATGGTCAATCTTTTGATGCGCAAGAGATTATCATTGATAATGCAGGCTGGTTCCAAATCCGGCATAAGATGACAATGCTGCCAGGCCTGAGAGACCAATGTGTGGTAATCAGGGTCTTGTAGCCATCGAGCATTAAATTTAAAAGGTGGCTGATCCTTGTAAGGTCCACATTCAATTTCTAGATAAATAGGTGAGTGATCGGACATACCCTCCTGCCCAACCCATTGACTAGCACATTCTAGAGAGTTTAGAAGTGGATGTTTAATAAAAAATCTATCCAATCTGCGAGCTAATGTCGCGTCACCCGTCCGACTGTTCCTCCAAGTGGGCACAATCTTAGTAGTTTGAATGTCAATGAGGTCAGCAGACACAAGCTTGGAATTGAAATACTTAGCCAAAGGATCAGAGGTAGCATGCATACCCAAAGATTCAGATAGGCCCATTGAGAAATTCAAATCCCCACCCAGAATAATGTGAGGATGAGTCAATAATGAGTAGGACAGTAATGAGTTCCAAAAGGCCTCTCTATTCAGACAGGGTCCATAAACATTAATCAGGTGGAAGGCCTGCTCAGTGTTACCAAATCCAATCTCCATACCAAGAACCCCAGCCCAGCCCCAGCAGTTTAACATCCGAGTGGTCTTGCAGTTTATGCCCAATGCGCAACCACCTGATCTTCCGTGCGCATCCAAAGTGATAAAAGTCTAGTGTGGGAGGATAGATTTAAGGATGGCCGCAACTGCAATGCCATCATCAAGGGTCTCTTGGAGGAATAAAATGTCAAAGCCTTCTGAGCAATAAGTTCTCTAAGTGCCAATCTCTTATCGGAGTTGGCCAGTCCCCTGCAGTTGAAGGATAGACAAGTCATGATGTAACCCTCGGATAGGGTCTCCTTGCTCTAAGGACCCGCATAAGGGATGACTGTGTGCCTGCCTCCACCTCTAGGTTTGGTCGTTTCATAGCCTTTGCCATGGAAGATGGTCGACCTCTAGTCCTGCTTAAGTGGCAACCCAGTCCCGAGCCTATGCCAAAAGCATCCGCAGAATGTGGATGGGAGAGGGATCTCAGGAAGTAATTGTGTCTCGATATGGATGTCTCAAAACGAGAAGATGATTGGCTAGGGGAAGGTTCAGAAGAAGTGTGTTGAATGATGGGGGTAAAGGATGGTGGGGAATGAGCAATTGAACAGCAGATCAAGGGGAATCTACGAGTAGATTGCGAAATAGTAGATGATATACATGGCAGAGAATTTGATGATAAATCAGAAGATAAATTTAAAAGTAGAGAGACAGTTAAAGGAGATGTACCTGAGATAGTCGAGGAGCGCTGAGAAGCCTTCGGAGTCGCCTTTGCATGGGATCTGGGATGTGTGACAAGCCAATTTGGAGGCAGATTGGTCGTCTCCATCCCCGAGACAACCTGATCCTCTAGAGTAGTTCGCTTCTCATTACCTGCATCCTGATCAGAGTAAGTAATAGGCTCTGTCTGAGTGGCAACAGTGCGAGATTTTTTGACCACCAGCTTGACAATCCCCAACTTAGGAAATTCTTTGTATAAATGCCCCACCTCGTGACATTTCCTGCATCAAAATGGCACACCCTCATAATCAAGAACCTGCTGCCACAACATTTCATCAAAAAACATGTTGAAAATGTCATGAAGACCATCACAAGTATCCAGGAAAATCAATATACGTGCAACAACCCTGGTCTTCATGGTCAAATATGATCTATCATGGTCCAAATACAGCCCAAAATGGCTAGCAATATTTCTAAAAGCCATTTCATTCCAAAAGTGCATGGGCAACCCAGGCAGTCACATCCATATGGGTCCAGCACCCGCATTTTCCTTGTTAGGATAAAAAAGCGGAACCCATCTCTTAAGATAGACAGGGTTCATTTTGAGATGCCAATACTGCTTGAGAACCCAATCAGACTATTCAGGCCTGGAAAATGTAAGGGAAAACCATCCTTTGGTCATCACAATAACCTCCGGCAAAATGTCGAGAGAGTCACCCCAAATCTCCCTGGTCCATTGTTGCAGTCTCTCACAGGAATACTTCTGACCGCACACTCTTCCAACCAGCATAGTAGTAGCAGTATGCACCCAATCACCTGTGCCGCTCACACTTTCGAAATTAGAAAATTTGTTGTGCTTACATTTGGTGACTCTATGCTTCTTGCCTTTGACGACGCATCCATGTCCCTGTTCCACGGAGTACTCTGAGTCCAATGATGAGCTCGACTGATCCAGTATAGATATGTTCGCAGGAATGTTTGAAAAAACACCAGATGCAGTTGCGGGCTCGCTCGCAACGAAGCCACCAGTCGACACCCCTTCGCAGATAGCACCACAAAACCCCGTAGCATAGAGAGGTATTGAACCCCCAATGTTGAGATGCTCAAGTGAAAGAGATGCCTCCCCAATGCTCTGGTACACTGCTTCCGAGAAAATCTCTGCACCATCGGCTAAATTCGTGTTCTCGGCAAGAGGAATGCCCCAAAGCCCATTATGCAAAGGAGAGGGGGAGGCAAAACTGAAAAGATCGTGTCCGTCAAGTGGAATCGAGCTGCCCGCCACCTCAATATGATTTTGTCTATCTGGCATCGCTTTCAATGAAATCGGGTCCATATCATCCATCCCGACCCCCTCCTCATGGGTAGGTTGCTTCCAGATGTCAACCCCATCCAGTGGATCCTCCGTGAAGTCCAGTTCATCATTGTAGTTACCCATAGTTCAACGAGGCAGTATTCATCACAAGAAACGCATGTAGAGTAGACAAACCCACACTGTCTAACCAATATTGAACCCAGGAGTAGCAGATAGTCAATGGGTATCAGCAAGGTCAGTAGTAGGTGCTAGAAAAGGCAGTCCCTCACACCGAGAAGCCTGACAGCTGCAAAGTCCAATGGCCTGCGAACAATGTCCACGAGACAATCACAAGACCCCACAAACTATGCATAAGCAGATAGCCCAAGATGTTAGGAAGTAACTGCAGAAAACTCGTAGAGACTAGCAAGTGAACTGCAACCCAAGGTTCATAAGACACAGGGTCCCATAGCAGACAACAAAAGCCCAAACTAAAATGCACAAGAGTTAGCTAAACGACAAGCATTCCGGTCTACTGCACCCAATAATAGGACCCAAGACCCAGAAAGGCACAAAGCACCATAAAACCCCCAACAGATAGTAGTCCCATACATGTCTCTAAATAAACTATCGTGGAATATATTAACACCAGGTATAAAACAAATGACCAACAAACTGGCAGGTCCTGAAGTTAGTGAGCCCAAAATAGTACCCCAGTTCACAAAACGAGCCCTGATGATAAAAGGACCAATAGGTGCCAAGGAAACCAGTCCCCACACCAGTCATCCACGAATAATCATGAGAAAACTAGTAGTTGTAGGCCGGATACCCTCATTCTAACCAAAGATGTCACCGCCGCCATGCTAGGGTTCCGAGAGCTCCGCGATTTTTTATGTTATTCTAAAATAAGACAAGCTCAGGAGTTAGTCTAGATATTGGTGCATAATTAAAATATTATTAACCAAATCAAGATCCAACTTTTATGGAATATTTTATTATATTTGTTGGAGGGAAAAGGAATTTGACTTGGGTCAAATCCCTTTATTTGTAAATAATAAACAAATAAATTATTTATTTATTATTTTAAGGATGTGGTTGAGTGATAATCAAATAAATAGTGATTTATTTAATTATTTATAAATGATTTAGTCATATTTAACAAGGAATATTATTTAAATAAGGTTTAAATAATTATTCCTAGAAAATAATAAGATAAATAATGATTTATCTAATTAATTTTCCTGTTTTGGGTTAAATATGACCAGGAATATTAATTAAATTGTTGTTTAACTAATTATTCCTTGAGGAAAATAAAAAAAATGTAGATTTTTTTAATATTTCCTCATGGGGTTTCCTGTTTAGACCACAAAAAACTTAATAAAGGTGGTTTACTAAGTTATTTTTCATAGTGAAAGAAATCTTACTTAGGGTAAAATTGGCCTTACATGGTGTACTTAGGTCCATCTAATAGTAGCAAGTTAGATGACCAAAAAATGGTGCAACATAGTTAATCAATGACCCCATACTCCATGATGCAGGTTGGTCATCTATGCCAACTAAGCTTCCTTTGAACATTCCTAAGTTTGAAGGAAACACTAGAGAGGACCCCATCAATCATGTCCAGTCCTTTCATATGTGGTTTTCGTCTAATTCCATTACCCATGACTCCATTTGCCTTCAATTGTTCCAACGTATGCTCACTAGGGAAGCGGAAAAGTGGTATGTTGATCAAGCTACTGCATCTCATACCACTTTTACGACTCTTGCTAAAGTGTTTATGTCATATTTCTAGTTACCCCTCCATTATGATACCGGTACTGAATTGTTGACCACATTCTATCAATCTTCTGCCACCTGCCTTTTTTACTATGTCCAAGAATGGCATAGAATAGTTAGCTTTTGTAGAGCGCTTACATTCGACGACAATGTCTATATGGATTGGTTTCTTAAAATTCTCTTAGCCCCAATTGATAAAGATGTCTCATATCATTTTCCTCAGCTCCAGGAAAGCTCTCCCGAGCTGCATTAAAATATGACTTGATCTACACCTAATGCAGTTTATGCCTATCTCACCAAGATTTGCTAGATTTTCCTAGACATGGTGGTGCGATGAACCGGGGGGCATCTCATGCCATTGATGGTATCGTTGGATCTCTCCCATCACTTGATCTGTCCTCACTTATGAGTTATGGTTACCCTTAGGGGGGACCAGTTCCTCCAACACTTATCCCCCTCTAGGTAACTTGTATCTCAGTCAAAGCACACCTTATGCATATCAATCAATGCCAGGGCTAGTTGTTTCTCAACCTATTTACCCAAATGTTCCCCCCTCTCATTTCTATCCTTATGAACAACTCGACGTTCCAACCCCTCCGTCATCGACGCCCCAGCCTCCAGTGCCTTCTCAACCGCTTCCACAACAACCACCGTCCCCTCAAGGTCAGGTGTATGCTCAACAAAGCACGACTAATCCTCCTAATTTGAAGAAAAAGAATAAGGGGAAAGGCAACCAAAACCAACAAGCGCAGGGTAACCAGGGTTTCCAAGGTAATCAACTGAACGCACCCAAAGAGAACCAGCCTAACACTGAAAACTAGTAAGATGGTGATCACCCCAAGCAGAACAAGACCCTTCATACGAACAAACCTTGTTCATGTTGTGGTTTCCAGGGCCATTATACTCATGATTGTCCCCTTTTACCCAAAATGCACCAGTTGTGGGAAACCCAACCAGTGTCCAGAGGACAACAACCCACTGTGTTGCTTCCTCCAAACACTATGCCAGCTTAACCGACTATGTTCACTAATCCTTTCCCTTAGAAAGGATATGTTGTTTCCCAACCACCTCAAGGTCAGGACGCCCTTCAACGTACGCGATGCAGTGCCTTGATTACCGATTCTCGCAGTGAATTCTAAAGAGGACAATACCGCTAATTTCAATCTTGGACCAGTCGCACCAATATGAGGAAGCAACCCACTGTACACGATCGAGTCTGAAACCAAAGTACCCACAGAGTCCATTTCGACACTAAATGTTCCATTACAGATCCCTCAGCCTAAGTAAAAGGTCATTCACAAGATCCCCAAAGGGCCATTACATGAAATTTTGCTTCTGCCAAAGTCGCCCACACCTACAGCATAGTAGATGACTTGGCACAATATCCTGCTGCCATGTCATTGCTGGAAGTCCTCCAGACGTGCCCATGTCAATGAAAATCTCTATTATCTTCTCTGGGTGCTATGGATCCTTGATATGATCGTTTGATCGTCTTTGATGTTGAAAAATCACTGTATCCCCCTTGCCTTATCTTAATGCCTTCCAAATACCAGTCAAGATCTGTAATGCCCATGTTCAGAGATGTATCATTGATGAGGGTGTATCCACCTATGTGATGTACGCCTATGTTTGGAATAAGCACAAATCACCCGACTTGGCCCCATTTACCATCACTTTGCATGTTTGGGATGGTCACCCTTCTCAACCCCTTGGCATGCTCCACAATTGTCCTGTCACACTTGCGGGAAAGACTGTTTGTATTAACATATAAGTCATTGATGCCCCTTTGGATTAACATATCCTCTTGGGTCGTAACAACACCTATGCAATGTCAACTATCACATTTTCGGTTCACTATAAGCATTAGGGGAATTTTGAGGTCTAAAATGGGCCTCCTAACGAAAATGTACAATCAAAATTCACTTTATGAGAACCAATCAAATTTTATGAGATGAAATCATCCCTAATGGTTGAGGTGGCATTTCTTGAGTTAAAGGTAGTTATTTGTCACATTATCAATGGTGGATAAAAACTCATGGTTAATCATGGTAGTGCTCTAAGTACTTTTAAATTCAAAGTAAAATACTCATAATCAATGTCATTTCACACTTTTTGAATAAAAATATATTATTAACTGGTTTTCATGTTCTTGAAAGAAACAATGCATATCCTATAATTTTATTATATTATATTATATTAGTTTTATATAGTATATTAATTACATGTTATTATACAATTTAAATAATATAAATTTTAATTAATAACATAGAATATAATTAAGAATTTATAAATTTATATTTATATTTTATTTTAAATTATTTAAGTACAAAGGAAAAATGCATTTGTTGTTCAATGATAATGACTTTTTCTTGAAAAGTTCATTCTTATTTATAGTCACATCAATACAATTTTTTTATTGATTTTATTTTGGTACAACTTTTTAATTGAATTTAACTATGGTTACATGGATTTTGGTGCAAAAAGTGAATTGCAAAATCATAAATATTATTTTATTGGTTTAGCTATTATTTTATTATTTCCTTAGGAGGCCCATTTTAGACCTCAAAATTCCCCTAATGATGTGCTTCCCCCATAACGGAAAGAGTGTCACCATTGCTTAGTTGACATATTATGAACCGAAGTCTCAAACCTCCCCTGAGTCCATAATATCTTCGGTGGCCGATAACCAATCACTCACACCTTTCACCATTGTTTCACCATGATTCTATAAATATTCCACCTTACTCGGCTCATTCTCTAGCGCCCCCCCCCCCCGGCCCCCCCTCTTATCATTGAGTCCATATCATCAAGTGTTTGCATGTTTCAAGCGTCTTAGGTTAGCCAAAATCAGCTTGGTTCAACTAGCTACCAGCCAGCACCTTCACAACCTGCTGTTGTTCACTCAACACAGCCATCAGGACTGTCTCCTTTTGTTGGTATCTCTCCCAATATTTTTCAACTAGGAACGGTCCCCCCAAGCCTTAACCATTTGGGAGTTATTCCACCAAGCCATTACCCTTACAGTCAGATACCATTTTTAGCTCCCCCCTCTGGAGTCTTTTCGGTGCGTGTTATGGCTACATTGAGTCTACCCAATTTAACTCTGGGGATCCCAGTCTGGTACATTGATCCCCCAAAAAACACTCCACTTGATCAACTTAAACCATATGCAGCTTTGACCTCAGTTCAACCGGTCGCCATGACCCCTCACTTTGCTTCAGTGCCACAGCCACCTCAACAAGAACCCGCTCCTATTGCGAAAGCATCCGATGAGGGGGGCAAAGCCAAAAAGAAGGAACCTAAGGACAAGGCTCCCCAAACAACTTCATCTCCACCTAAGCCTCCAAATTTTACACCTCCCTATGCTTTGCGTGATGTTGTTAGGCATGCCACCCATAACTGTCCTGAAATTCCTCATCTCAAGCATGTGGTCAATGAAACGTTTCCTGAATCTAACATCCCGGAGGTTCATGTTAGCTTACCAGATTCAGTTAAGAAACTCAAATCGTTGCGCACGAGCCACCCTTGTGTTTTGTGCGACCTTTATGACCACTATTCTCATCATTGTCCCTGTATCGACGACTTTCGCGATACCCTTGAGGAAATTTGTGAAATAGAGGCCGCTCGTAGTGGATCATCTACTCCTCTACTTGTGAGTTTTGCTTCAACAGAACCGGAGGACAGTTCTTCACCCATTTTGATACTTCCCCACGATGTCGAGATGACAAACTCTTTAGTTGCTATTCTCTATCTGTAGTCATCCATGAGATCCACGGAGGAATACCCCTCTAGGGCTTCCCATTATATTTCAGTTAAAGCTCCTTCGTCAAACACCTTGGTCTCGACTCTCAACATCGATAGATGTTTCATCTACTAGCTATTCATCTACCCTTTGTAGCGATGCATATGTGAACCATATTTCTCATGAAGATGCGCCAGGTAGCCCCACCGCATCAAGTAGTCTCCCTTTTGCTAGTCCTCCCATCTTCCATTTCGATGAAGACATTATGGAAGCCATGACCACCCCTGATTTTCCTTATGATGATATGCACCATCATGGATACTTCCTTCCACAGCAGACCCATCACCAATATGATGTGGATTCCATAGACTTCATCCATAGTGACGTCAATTGGTTCTATTACCCCTTACATCGAACCCATGAATTCGATCCACATCCACCTTATGGCCATTACGTTGCCACCCAATGTTTAGGAAATGAGGCATACCTTCTAAAGGATTTTGAAGGCCAACTCCTTCCTAACCCTCACAATTCTCTTTACCTCAAGAAACTTTACCCATAGCATCTCCCATTGACATGTGTGTATTTATTTATGTCATGCATTTAGGTAGCTTGCATTGTCTTCCATCATCTCATTTGTTGTATTGTGGGGTGCCTTTCAGATGGATCCATCATCCACACCGTATATCGGTCATGCCAATGGTAGAAGTTGCTTCTCCCAGAATCTAGCCTCGACAGCTTGGGCCATTTTTACCCCCTTTCATTCATTATTCCTCTCTAATGGCGTATGCATTGGATCTGCCACTAATAACTAGGTCGAATATGATGCGGTGATAGTTTTGTTAGTCGATGCCCTTGATCATCACATCCTTGCTTCTTGCCATGCAATTGAATGGCATGTATCGTGTGAATAACCATGTCCTTTTTAGAAAATATTTACTAATGAAGCTCTTAGTGCACGAATTTGAATCCATTACATTCATTCATGTTCCTAGAGCCCAGAATCACTATGTAAATAGCATTGCAAAAAATATTCTAGATTGGCACTTATCATATGCATTTAACACAATATAATAATAAAACAAATGGTGAACCATATACTCGTCATATATAATAAAATGCATATCCATAATATGTGTCGAAAAAATCATAAACGTTTGGAGTCCGCTACTCTAAATACATCTGACATGCCCACAGCATGTTACAAAAATCAAAATGGGGGGCACCACATGCCCCTATCTCTAATCACTATCTGGAGGGTCCTAATCCAATGGCTCTGCTCCACTAGCTTGTAGATCCCGAACCGCCTTCCCAGCCATCGCCATGTGCCACATGACTCCTCGCCACTTTAAGGGTAGCCTGATACATCCCTCGATGAACTAGTCCTCAAGATCATGCCACCCGCGCTCTGATACACCGGTCAACAACTAATCACACATGTGATGGACATCCTCCAGCAGAGCCTCATAATCAGGTCTCTGGTCTACTCTCGCTCCACTAGATCCCACAACCCCCGGTGTGGTGGATCGTCCCGCATACCTTGACGGCTTCACTGGTGCTATATATGCATACAAAAAGTTATGAATCATTACCACATAAATATTCTAAAAACTTTAAATGCACCATAATATAAAACAACTTTCACTTACCATCTAGTCCCCATGCTCGACCAGGTAGAAGTGGCAAGTTAGTGTCTCCCTGAAAGTTCATCCCACTATATAGATAGTCGTATATTTACAATGACATCTTATCCCATTGTGCAAAAAACTCGGGTTGGAACACCCATTTGAATCCCCCTCCTCCGTAGCAGCTTCCCCCAACGGCGCATCCTAGGCTCCTATGGGCCCCCATCTCGGATTTGCACATGAGTTCTAGTCATGGGGATCTTCTCAAAGAAGAACGAGCACAATACTGTACCAAAAGAAAAATCATGGTTCACATGCCGCTTGCATAGTGACAGTTGTCGTTTCAATGACGATAACATCATCTAGGCTCACCCATAGTAGGTCCCGCTCAAAACACTCTCTACCAACATCATCTACCCCCTAGTGCTGTGATGGAATGCCTGGTTGCCCATGATCTGCAATACCACTGCAGCGACAACCCGTGTCTCTAGCCGCTCTAGATCACTGATCAGAATAGTCATGCCCTTAGCACGAGCATCTGGTCTACAATGGCACTCCATGAACTCTGATATATTCTGCTCACGCGGTAAAACTAGATGTATGTTTCCCACCACCCCTAGTGGTGGGAGTCCGGTCAAAAACTAAATGTCCTAGACAGTAAGCTAGATCCTGTGCCCATGAACCATAAAGGCCTCTTGGTCCGGATCCCAATAGATGACTATACTCGATAGTAAGGGCTCACATGCCCTCATTAGTGGGTTTTCAACCAACTGGAGAACCCCATATCTAGCAAGCGCTCCTTGTACCACCTGATCCCCCTGGATTTTGGCCTGAAGAGCATACAAATCTCTCTCACGCCAATTGATCCTAAATTATTCCATACCTACATAACACCATCATGTTTTTCAACTCATAAATAAGACAACTGCATCACAAATCTACTAACCCTGGCCCTCAGCCAACCAACAGACAAAAAAACCACCTCCAGCTTCTACTTACACTTTTACTGCCCTGAAACTATGAGCTCGCAGTTTTTCTCACTGAACACTACGAGCCAAATCGCATTTCAGTGCCTGAAAAGTGCAAGCTAGCCGTGAGGATTGGCAAGGGTCTCTCACAGAGCTCGGGGACCTAATCTAAAAAACTAAACTGACAAAAATGTAGAGTAAGGTTAGGCCACCTACCTGCCACTGACAGATACTGATTCCAACATTCATTTTGTCTGCTACAATTGCTGCAAGATTTAGAGCCTTCTCCTCCTCTCCAAATTCACCACAACTCACTTAGCAAATGAATTAAATTAGAGGGAAATCACCCTTTTAAAGGAAAAACCCTAAATTTTCCTTCGCTAATTGCGACCAAACCGTACCTGGGTTTCATGAACCGTTAGCACCATTGGAAAGCTCTCACTAAGCACTATAATGGGTTTTATTTTGTTTTTGGTAATTTGACACTTCACCATGAAGCCATTTTTCCAAGAAGGGTCACTTTCCCGCCTCTTAAAACCAAATTTCTTCTTATGTGTTTCTTGTACTTGGGGCACCACTTTGTCTTTATACTTGTCTCCTCATGTGTCGGTATTCATCATGAGTAACCATCTTTTGCTCATGTTTTTATGGTCCCCACCGGGCCTATTCTGTGTGGCAGCATCATCGAGTCACCCTTGATCAGAGCATCCAAGTTGAGTCATCATCGCATTCATGGAGTCTGTCCTGAGTCCCTTTGCCTCCTCTTAGAGTATTCCATACATTTTTTCCTTGCATCCCTCTCGTGTCACCCATTTTGACCTCTAGTCATATTGTCCTTCATCCCCTCCAGAGTCGATTCAGTTTCAGCCAGGTCAACCATGTTTTTTATGCTCTGAGAAGGGAATTCGTTCATTCGCTAATCAGTATCCCCTTATTCCACCATCATCCCTGGTTTCAGTCCATCAGTCACTTCACTATTATCCCTCATGCCTAAGTTTATGATTCATCATTGCCTCACCTATGGCGGGCCTTCTTCTATCGACATCAGCACATTCATTCCAAAAGAAAGGTTTAGAGGGTAATGTAACTTGGTTCCAGTTTCCATTCTTGTTTGGTGCCTTGGATCGAGCAAAGGGACTCATTATTTCCCTTTGACTTGGTTTTTTCTCATGTGCTCTACCTCAGCCCATTATCGCATGTTGAGATTCATATACTTGATGGTCCGGTGATCCAACAGATTGTACCAGTGATTCCCGGGTATGTGCGAGATGTTTAAAACATCATGAGGGGGTGGCCCTTCAGGTAGCCCCCCACATGCCCGATGACCTCAGATTATGCTATGGCCTCAGATGCAGCTTCACATATTTGATGGGTTTAGTTTTAGCTGCTTGCAGCACCCATAGCATGCATGTCTCATTCAGATGATCCATTCAGATTTTCAGAGCCCTTTCTTGTTCAACAGGGCTTCCTTGGTTGTTATACCTCCCACATCAAATGGAGGGGCATTATGTTTCATGTACTAAGATATTATTGTATTTAGTCCTAGTTCATGTTTTTTCAAGCGTAGTATGTATGTGGGATCCATTATATTTTTTCTAGCCCATTTATGCCAGTACGTCATGTACCATTTATCATGTATTTTATTGCTCAGTTTCATTTTTCTAAGCCCATTATCATTCTTTGTACTTTGTCATCTCGGTGGGCATAGGTATGACTCCCCCGCCTTTTTTAGAATAGGTACTCTAACATAAAAGGAGACTTATATCACTTTATAGGTCTCGCGCCCTCAGTTATTTTCCTCTCTCGCTTCTCTTCATCTCTCTCTCTCTCTCTCTCTCTCTCTCTCTCTCTCTCTGATTCCCCTTTGGTGTCTAGTGATTGTGCTCTTACAACGTACTTCGGTCATACCATTAGCTCATGACACTCACATGTTGGGTGGCAATCTGTTATCACCAAAAAAATCTTCATCTAACCATTTCTAATTAGAAGGATTGAAGTACACCATGTAAGATCAATTTTACCATAGTAAAATTGCTTTCACTATAGGAAATAACATAATAAACCATACTTTATTAAGTTATTTCTTGTTAAAACAAAAAACCCGATGAGGAATAATTAAATAAATCCTTATTTATTTGATTTTCCTCTAGGAATAATTAATTAAACCATTGTTTAACTAATATTCCTGGTCATATGTAACCCAATTATGAGAACAAGAAACCCCATGAGGAATAATTAAATAAATCTTTATTTATTTGATTTTATTCTAGGAATAATTAATTAAACCATTGTGTAACTAATATTCTTGGTCATATGCAACCCAATTATGAGAAATAATTGGATAAATCATTATTTTTCTTATTTTTCTATAGGAATAATTAATTAAATCATTATTTTGTTATTATTCCTTGTTAAATTTGACTAAATCACCCTAAGAATAATTAAACAAATCATTATTTGTTTATTATTCTTTAATCACACTCTTGAAATGGTAAATAAATCATTTATTTGTTTATTATTTCTAAATAAAGGTATTTAACCAATTTAAATACCTTTTCTCTCCAAAAAATATAATAAAATATTCCAAATGGTTAGATCTAGATATTGGTTAATAATATTTTATTATTCTCCATTATCAAGAATAACTCAATATTTATTTATAAATAAGAGGGTTTTTCCATTCATTCTTCACTTTGATCCCTTTCATTGTCGCGCTTTGATCATTCTTATTGTCGCTACTATTTTCTTTTTCTTCTTGAGCTCCCATAGAGTTCAATACATTTTGGGTTTTCTACACCATTGAGAAAGAGAAACTTCTGGAACTGAGGCATTGAGGAAAACCAAGAACCTATCCCATTAAGGGGGACTGGTAACACTTATTTTTTCCCTTCACCAAGTGTAATAATATATGAAAACATTCTTTAAATCTTGTCTTGTCTGTTGGATGCATGGAGCAATTACTATTTCTTTTTACCGTTTAACTTCTTTTATTGCATAGATCTGGTTGTTTTTGCAGCATTTGTTCTAACTAAACATAGTTACCAATCAAATAGGTAACTGAACTTCTACCTACTTTTTTGTGGTAGCAAAAAAAGCACCTGATTTTGAAAAGTGGTGGCGCAGAATCACCCTTCTTATTTTTTAGCATAGTTTTGGCACTTTAAATTTTCTTATGATATATTTTTTTTAAATATCACGATTTTTATGTCGATTTTGAAAAAATGGTGATGTAAAATTACCTTCGTTTTTTTAGCATATTTTTGGAACTCTAAATTTTCTTTGATTTTTTTTTTTAAATGTCATGATTTTCATGTTGATTTTAAAAAGTGGTGATTTTTTATTTATCAAGTATGAACGTTTGTTTTAAAAGGTTAGTGATTTTCATGCTAATTTTGAAAATTGTTGATGCAACATCAATAATTTTTGTGTAGAGTGGGGATTTTCATCTTTGTAATAAAACATAAAAATAAAATAAAAATACATGACAAAAACAAATCAAATATTAAAAAATAAAATGAAAGTGTAAAAAAAAAATGAAAATAACTTGTAAAAATAAAAAATTCAAAAAAATAAAAATAAAAAACAAAAAAATTCAAAAAATAAATTTAAATAAGGAAAAAAATTCAAAAACACAGATAATTTAAAGAAACAAAAAAAACAATAAGTTATTAAAAAAAAAACAATAACATAATTAAAAATAATAATAAAATAAAAAATTTAAAAATAATTAAAATTTAAAATAATCAAAATATTAAAATAAAAAATAATTAAAATTCAGAAATTAAAATTTAAAAAAAAAGTGAAATTTAAAAGGAACATTAAAAAAACCTTTTAAATAATAAAAATTTAAATTTAAAAAAAAAAAAAAAAAATGAAAACAAAAACATATATATATATATATATATATATTATATATATATATATATATATATATAATTAAAAATAAATAAAATTATTAAATTGAAAAAATAAAATTAAAAATATAAAATAAATACGTTTAAAAATATAAATTAAATTTAAAAAACATAACTCAATATTTAAATTTAAAAAAGAAAAAAATTTATTTAAATTTTTTTTTAATTATATATTAAAAATAATTAAAAAATCAAATTAAAAATAAAATCAAATAAATGAACCATCGCCGCCCTAGGCGCCACAGGGCTCAGCCGGCAGCCTCGTGGCCCCCAGGGTAACAAAATCTTTAATTTATTTATTCATTTCTTTTTTGAAATTTAATTTTAATTTTAATTTTTTTAACTTTTTATTTTTTGATGATGATGATGATGGTGGTTAATGTCCACTGAGACCAATCTTTGGTCTATTAGACCTAAAGAAACGAGTTATTTAGTTTGATTTAAAATTGTACTCTTGTGCTCAAAGAGCTTGGAGAGAAGCGTCTCGAGCTCACTATAATTTTGACATGTTAAAAGGCTAGGAAGGTCGGTATTGCAACAAAGATTATGAAACTGAGATCTAATGTGGGTGTACGCAGGGCACTTTAAGAGTAAGTGATTTTCATCCTCAATGTTCATATTCTCACAAAGATGGCAGATCCTTTCCACCCATGGTGTTTTAGGAACTGCCCAACGACCTGTTTCACTATGGAGCTCATGAGAGTTCATTCTTATCTTAGCTATATTAATTTCTTTCTTTGAGCTAGTTAAAACAGAGAGATACTTTTGATCTTCTAGAGTAGGGTTGATGACCTCCTTATAATATCTTAATGTTCTTTTAGCTGCTAGATCTTTCTCACACCACATTCTTTCTTTGAACTTTGAAGTAACAAATTTTTTATTGTTATTAACGTTTTGCATTGCAACATTGTCGTCGATCTCCCAATGGTTTAACCAGGCCTTGGTGTCTTTATACCAACCTCGTTTAAGCCTTAGGTGGTTTTGGCTAGAATATAAAGCTAGCTTAGGAAGTCTATGGTCTCCTATGCTATTGATCTTGTTCTTGTACAACAGAAGCCTAGTCATAGCTAGGATCTCGATAGGGGAAAGACCCACTTCTATAAGGAGAATAGGATAGGGTGTATTGCTTTTAATTTTAAGGTTATATGTTATAAAACGCTTCTAGATTTGCTCAATATTTCTCCAGGATTCTCTAGGTCTCTGACCAAACCTCACATCCATATAAGATAATAGGAGTGACTAAAGTTTCAAGGAACTTCTTTCTATCTGATGATCCTAAGCATAGCAATTTTGGATTTCGTTGTTGAGTGCTGCCTTCTAAAACCCGCTTGGCCTTTTGCCCGCTTACCTTCACTTTCAAGCCAAATGCTCAACTTCTTTTCCAAAATAATACCATATAACTTGGCTAAGAGAGGGCTGATCATAATTGTCTGATAATTACAGGGGTTATTTATATCCCCACTTTTAAAAATAGGGATAATGAGGCTCTGAGTCCAAGGTTTATGGAACCCTTGCTTGATCGCTTGGTTGAAAAGCTTGTGGATGTGGGGGATGAGGACAGGACCTCCAATGTCTAAGATTTCCACCTGGTAACCTTCAATGTCTTTAGCATTCCCATTTTCCAGGCGTTTAACCCCAAAATCAATGTCTTCTAATGAGAAAACTTCTTTCGTTGTAAGCAGGGTTTTAAAATCCCTGGAATTTGAAGATTCATAAATCTTTTTAGGATAGGAATTCCAGTTGTGTAAAGAAATTTTATTATTATATTTAGTTTTCCTAGTTAGAATCTACCTCCAGAGTTTCTTAGGAGGCACCTTAGAGAGGTGTAAGAGATTCTCTTGTCTTTTACGAATATATTTTCCTTTTAGTTAGGGCTTTGTAGATTTTTATCTTCTCAATTTTGAGAGATTCATCAATTTCTCTCCTCGCACTTTTACAATCTTTGTCATACCATGGGTTGGTTTTGCTATTTATTTTATTACTTGAGACTTCAATTGAGAACTTATTAATAGAATATGAGACAATTATAGTAAAATTATGATAGAGGTCATCTATGTTGTCTATACTAGATAAAGGAAGCAAATTAGTTTTTAGTTCATTTAGAAAGAGATCATTTTTATTTCTATCAAATATTAAGTTATTTTGACTATAAGGATTATCTTCTATGGGATCTCTATGCATGACAAAATTGAGAGCTATAAGTAAAGGCCTATGATCAGAGCCAAGCTCGTGGTCGTCTAAGATTCTGACCCAAACAAATTATCCCCGAGGTCTTCAGAGCTCCTTTTGTACCGGCTAGCCAGAGTAAGGTCTTCGTCTAACCAAAGAGGATTTGGGTTGGAATGATTGCTTAGAAGAATAGCTTGGTTTCTTGAAGTTCGAGCATTAAAGTCACCCCAAGATGTCAAAAATTATTATTTCGTTGTATAAAGGGAGATCGGAAATAACATAGTCTAGGCAGAGTAAGGTCTTCGTCTAACCAAAGAGGATTGGGGTTGGAATGATTGCTTAGAAGAATAGCTTGGTTGCTTGAAGTTCGAGCATTAAAGTCACCCTAAGATGTCAAAACTTATTATTTCGTTGTATAAAGGGAGATCCGAAATAACATAGTCTACCATGTTGCTGCCAAGCCCATGGATGCAAGTCATCTGGCTAGAATTGGGCCACTTCTTTAGACCGTTGCAAATTATGAGATCTTGAGCACTACAGAGCTTGACTAGCTCCGACCCAAACAAATTATCCCCGAGGTCTTCAGAGCTCCTTTTGTACCGAATAGCCAGAGTAAGGTCTTCGTCTAAACAAAGAGGATTGGGGCTGGAATGATTGCTTAGAAGAATAGCTTGGTTGCCACTTCTTTAGACCATTGCAAATTATGAGATCTTGAGCACTACAGATCTTGACTAGCTCCGACCCAAAAAAATTATCCCTGAGGTCTTCAGAGCTCCTTTTGTACCAGCTAGCCAAAGTAAGGTCTTCGTCTAACCTGTTAGTCATCAGTATTTTTCACTTGTTGGTGATGACTAGATCCATAGCTGAGTTTTCTAGAAGCTGAATTCCATATGTCAATCTGTCATCTAGAAAACCCTCATAAAACTTTTTTTGCCCTCCTACTTTTAAGTCCACCCATGTCAAAGTCAAAACTCATTATCACTATCCTATCCAGCTTCAGCCCTATTGGTCTGCCCATCAGCTTTAAAAGGCAAGTCCAAGCCTGTTTCATTTTGCCTCCCCTATGTTAGGAAGTGGCGCTTTAAGGCATTTTACCCTTGGCAACCATCAAAAGGCCAAAAAACCTCCATCTGATACAGACCATTCATAACAAACCTCCCACTCTGCAAATCAAGTTGATCACAGCTCTAAGTCGTGCCACTTACACACCCCTAGGTCTCAGCACTGCATAAACCACAGTCTCAAGCTGATTATTAGGTGTTTCACAGTGTTTTATGGATTCTACAAAGGCAGGAAATATAACCTCATCTCAGAAGAAATTGCTTGAATCTACATTTAGAAGAAAAACTGCTTCTAAATGTAACATGAGCCTGAGATATATCTGCAAAACAGAGAGTCACTCATCAAGACCTTGCAGCCTCCTTCCAGCATGAAAATCACAGTAAGAGAAAGACACCACTGTCACAGCAAACTGGTAAATTGTCATGGCCAAGAACCTCCTTCATTTACAAGCAGAGGGTTAGGGCGCCTCCTTCATCTACAAGCAGAGGGCGCTGGCCAATATTGACTTTAAGGATTGCAAAAGCCCAGGTTTGCTTTTTACTGAACAGTGAAACAATGACTCTAAGTTTTCTGAGTGTAAGTGATGATCATAACAGGGCTAGAGTCTGAAGTATGCAAGTTAAAGGGAAAACAGAGTTTTGGTCTTGTAAAGGAAGTCATTTGAAGTTTTCAAATCATATGAATTGTTAAAACCTTAGAGAGACACATCATTAGTGAAAAAAATTCTAATCATAAGCAGCCTGTTGTTTCAACAAGACAAAATTGAGGAAATGTTGACAAATCATGTCATTACACAGGCAGCAGAAAAGGTGGTTGTTTTTCAAAGGGTGCTAACCTCCCTACTCACAGAGATTATCTTTCAAATAATTTGTCATAATTTGACCAAGGCAAATGGTGACATTTCAGTTCCCCTCAACAAAGAGCAGTAGAGTGAGACAGTGACACCTTGACTAGGGTTTTCCTGAAGCACAGTAGTGATTGTAGGCAGAGGTAAAAGTATTAATGTTTTCAAGTTTGTTTTCTTACCATCATATCCAAGAAAAACCCTTGTCAGGCAGGCTTATCAAACAATCTTCAGATACTTTTCCAAGTGAAGGGCCTCCTTCATTCATGAGCAGATGGCCAAGGCATTGACTGTTTTTAAAAGACTGATTGGTCAAAGATGCAGGGAGAAAGAGGTTGAAGAAGCAAGTAAAGACAGAAGCTGGTTATGATTTAAGTGCTAAAAACCCTAGGACAGACATGCAAAGCTGATCAAAGAATGGCCTTATTGGAAGTAAATCCATTTATGGAGCAAGTGCCTTTTCAAAATAATTTTGTCCTAAGTTGACAGTAAGAATCTAAGCCTAGTTTTCCCATGAGATACTGCAGCTATTATATAGAGTTATGAAGTATAAAGGGATTTTGGACATACTCTCAGATTTCGAAGAGGTTTTCTAAACAAGTACAAAATTGTCATTATAAAGATCAGAGATATCACATCAGCACTGGGAGCAGATGAAAGATTGTAAAAGAAAGCACCTTCTTAGACAAAGGATGATCAAACTTGGGTGGGTGCAACTGCATTTTTGTACCTATAGTAAAGATTCATTTCAAAATGGGCATCATTAACTCCAAAGCGAAATGTAAGTTTATGCTGCAAAAGGAAGAAAACATCCTCTTTCCAAATGACAAAGACAGGTATGCCTTTCAAGCACCAGAGGTATAAAAGATTTTGAAGTGGAAGTTAGGCTTCCTATTCAACATAAAGGCATCATAAATAAATACATAGGATTATAAGAGTACAAGAAAGATCATAATATGTGTTTTGAGTCCTAGGACTAGGTAAAGGTAATATGAGCATGCCACTGTCAAAAAGGAGGTCCCTTCACACATTGTTACAACGGATGAAAGAGTTTAAGTGAATGCCACTGAAGCAGTGTACCCACAGTCAAAAAGAGGCTCAAATATCTGATATTAGCAAATACAAAAGGATAGTAAAATTTGCATGGTTGTTGAATCATAATACCTCTGCCACAGCAAAATTAGGGTTAAGGAGCGCCCGGGCAGTTTGTTTCAAAATGATTTTCTGATCAAACAGAGATGAGATTTACAAAATTTAGAGAGGTTTTTGTCCCTCATAGGTTCAAAAATAAAAACCTCCTTCAGTTTCTACACAGGTATCATGGTTTGTGAGAAACGTGAAAAATTCAGATGTCACGGGAGAATTTCTGCACCAGGATTCATCATTTTGACCAGTGATGGGAAAGTCAGATTTTGAATAAAAAAATTGACTCAAAATGAAAAAATTCAAGTTTTTATGGAAAATATATTTCCATATCTTTCCGATGAGCCATCTCGAGCCAAATTCTGACAAAATGAAGGCATCCAAAAGTAGCCTGCAATCAACGCTATGTTTTTCTGCACCAGCATACACCATTTTTGACCAGTGATGGGACAGTCAGTTTTTGAAGGACCAAATGGACACCAAATGAAAAAATTAAAGTTTTTCTGGAAATTAGACTTCCACATATTTCCAACAAGCCATCTTGTTCCCAATTCCAACACCGGGAAGGCATTCAAAAATGGCATACAAACAGCTCGATGCATTTCTGCACCAGGATTCACCAGTTTTGACCAGCGTTGGGAAAATCAATTTTTGAAGGATCAAATGGACACCAAATGAAAAAATTCAAGTTGTTCTGGGAAGTATACTTCCACATATTTCCAATGAGCCATCTCGCGCCCAATTCCTACACAGGGAAGGCCTTCAAAATGGACTGCAAACTTGCGCGACACTCCTGGAAAAGTGCGCGATGCGCCTGTGCACAAAATTTACAAAGGAATGCCTCTTCTTGTAGCGCTGTAGCAACCATGACCTCTGACAAAAGCCCGGTCAAAATTACCTAAAACCTTCCAAAGCTATTTCCCAGGAGCTGCTCAAGCATCGGTAATGAATGCATCAACTTTTCAAAAGTGCTAAATTACCATTTTATGATTGTCAAATTTCTAAAGGGTAAAGCAATATTGAAAGGTGTAAGTCAAGTTTCAGAATGGCTGAAGGAGAATTATAGTTGGTTGAAGTGAAGGGTTGGTTTCTATACAAAGTCTATAATTTCCCTCACAACAATCATCCAACATACACTGACAAAAGGAAGGACACGAGTAGTGAAAGGCTCGGTAAAAAGTGTGAAAGTAACCCTACTATGATAAAACAAAGCCAACCTCTGTCATCATTTGCAGTGAAGAAAGCGGTGCTTGGAAGGGTTTGTAGTTTTGTTTAAAGATCAAGATTTGCAGTGTTTTATGTTGGCTACAAGTGGAACAGTAAAGATGGTAAGTTTATATTGAGGTAGAAAAGCCAAGTAAACTGCCCTCAAAGAAATGATAAGAGATGAAGGGCACTATGTTTTAAGCAGAAACTCAGTGTTTAAAAAAATTGAAACAGTGGCCATATTTCCAACTGCAGTAATCATCCATCATCGGTTTCAGTTATTCAATGTGCCTTTTGCTTTATTGAATCACCAGAGAGGATGGATAATTTGGTCTAAAAGAAAAATCAAGACTTGTGATGTTTTATGTTGGCTAGTGGTGAAACTTTCACAGAGGGGTTAGGTGCATTTATGTGAATATCCATTGGAGCTAACCCTAAAGTGATGAGACAAAGTTGCAACTACGCCATTTATGTGCATGATTGAATACAACATCAAAAAAGAGTTTCTTCTTGTTTAAAGTTCTGAGTTTGGAGATGGTTGTAGATTGACAGAAGTAAAACATAAAAGGTGGGATTTGCATTAGTATGAATAGCCATTACAATACCCTCAAAATATGATAAAACAAGTCAAAAAATACGACTTCAAGCTATGTGCATTATTGAAAACAGAAAGGAAAGATAAGGTGCTTTAGGGTGAGAACAGTGAGTCACTTGTCTAAATGATCATTAGATAACAGTTGTGACCTTCCAAAAATGTCCTCTGTATGTTAAAAAGACAAGAAAGAAGTGTCTGTGACCTTCCATTCCATAAAGCACAATCAGTGAGTGAAAGATCCCATTACATTTGGAGGTGTTTTTGTTAAAACTGGTATAAAGAGCAGCAGAGTATAAGGAAGGCAGTGTTCTGTTGGAGGAGGGGTTTATTGCTATTTGAATGTTACAAGATTCTCTGTGACCACATCAAAAACATTACAAACTTTGTCACCTTGTCCTATAAACAGTGGCCTTTAACTGTGTATACACTATGTTTGACTATGAAACAGTGTTGAACATACTGGTTGGAAAGGCTTACCAAAAGGAAGCAGTGCTTTGGTTTAAAAATTCTTGACTGTTTAAAACTCCTACAGATCTTTGAGCTCACACCAAACTTTGCAAGCTCTGCCACTTTAACTTGCACACACAGTAACCTTTGACTGTGTAGAGATACATTTTTGGTTGACTGTCTTCATGTTGTTGAATCTGTTGGTAAAGTGCCTACAAGGAAAAAGAAGGTATTGAACTAAGAGACTGTGTTTTTCCTCCCTCTAAAAAGACAAAGGTGTCTTATGTCCTCAAAACATCAAAGGCAAGGTACCCTCACCACAAAACACATAAACAGATCATTATTGATTGTATGTCCTGATTGACTGTGTTTTTGTTTTTCAAGTTTATTTGTTGAATTGTACGTCCAGAGGAAAGGCAGCATTGGGGAGGAGCAGGAATCTTATACCCAAGGAAGGCATCACACCCAACATTTGAAACCATGGTTTCCTTCATCAAAACAATGACTAACAGAGAAGGTAGACTTTTGCTTAGCAGCATGAAAATGATGAACAAGGCCATGACAGTGATGAGCAAGGGCAACCAAGAGATGATACACAGTAGCCTCCTGATGAGGGCAAGAAAATACAAAACATGGATCGTGAAGGGCATTCTCCAAAGCATGTGCTATCTGCCTCTCCTAGGAAAGGGGCCATGACTTCTTCACCAAAGCCAGAATGTTGAACATGAGACAAGGTTGCCCAAGAGAAGCTAAAGGAGGCTAAAAGGAAGCGCCCGACACAGAAAGTGAGAAAAGACACTTCAGGACTTCATATTTTGGCTTCAACATCGGAGCATGTTGCTAGGGACCCTTGAGGGTCATGCGTGCCAATTTTGGGCCCATTTCGACAAATTTTTGTTTTTTGGCATTTTTTGGGTTTTTGGTCGAAAACTCATAATTTCGCCATTTTAGTTTGAAGATTTTTCAAGGGAGAAGGATGATACCAGTTGATGCCATAATTCCATGAGTAGGTCCCCAGCGATTTTCAGAGCATTTGGAGATCATTCGCCCCCTCAAAACGGCGAAAAATGCTCACTTTTTGCACATTCTGCCCGCCATATCAGCAGTCTGCTATTTCCTGGCTTTTTACACACAGGTACAGATTTGGGGAACTTCCAGGCATCATATTGAGGTAATTTCAGTTGCAACGGAAAGTAGACACAGAAATATTTCCAACGAGCCATCATGAGCCTCGTTTCGACATCGGGAAGGCTGCCAAATGTTTCCGGCAAGTCAGGGGACCTTTTCCTGATATAAATTTGAAGTATTTTTGTAATTTTTGAACCTCAAAAATCTGCTTTTTCCAAATGTGCGTTTAGCTATTTTTGCACTTGGAAAATGATGTAGAGTCAATATAATTTCCGTTTTTAGCAGTTTTTTAGATATTTTATGGGATATTTTGTGCCTTGGGCTTTGCAAAGCCTCAAGGACAAGTTTAGATATTTTGACTTGGCCAATGGGATAGCTAGTTGCTCCATGAGGTTTTCCTCCTCAAGCCTATTTATTCCATGGTTCTCATTGTAAATCAGAGGCTAAACTTGAGAGAAGAATTAATACATTGGTCATATGAGCTTTGAAGAATACACTTGAGTTATGATTTTTGGACTGCCTCTTGGATGCTTTTGAGGAATGATGAAGGGTTGTTGATGTATTCCATGACACTGTTGAAATGGTATAGTGTTTCTTGCTTTGTTGTTGTCTTCTAGTTTTCATTCATGATACATGCTTCTTCTTGCTATAGATCGAGTAGAGATTAGTTTTGAGATATGCCCATGTGGAGGCACCTCAAAATTCCTGAATCTTCATAGCTTTATGTTTTCTTCTTCCTTAGTTATACTAAAGAATTCTTAACTGCTCTTTAGTAACTTAAGGTATTGCTGCTAGTTTTATTCATAAGTTCTATGTATGTTGAGTAGGATGTATGGTGTGCACTGCTTACCTATGATTGTCCATGGTTCTGTCCATAAAACTATCTCCTTGACTGATTAGTTTATCATCTTGTTGAACCAAGGAGGCCTAGTCCCGATCTAGCCCTTTTCCTAAAACTATGAAAGCTTGTTTGTCAAAGTTCCCAATGACTTAGAGACTATGTTTAGGCGTTCCGGCATAGTATTTTGAGTTGTTAGTCCATCTTATGTGTTTCTCCCCAAAGTCTGATAGCCATTTCCCGAAGTTAGAAGGTCTTATACTTCTATGCATGGCTGGAATGTTTGATTTCTATGTATTAATTAGCTCATAGTTACATTTAGCATGATTAATGGCTTGCTATAACATGTTTATGTCTACTATCAACTAGTTATACTTGAAATCCCTTGTCTTTCACAAACTTGATGTCCATTTACTCCATTTTTCCCAAAGATCCCTTCTACCGCGAATCAAATCGACCCTACAGCAGCCTTCCATCATTATCTGATAGCTTCCTTGACCTTTTTGACCCCATAGCCCAGTTTATCTACATCTTGTTATCCAATTTATATCTTTGATCAGTTTTATCCCTCACAAACTTAAAAAACCAAAAAATCAAAAAACTCACTTCATAACTAGCCTAAAATCAGAAACAATAAGCAAACAAACATAGATATCCTTTACACATATAGAGAGAGCCCTCTCTGAGTCCGGGAAGGCTAGGTCCTTGGGCTCCAAAGCTTGGTTTGATGTTACATCGTCATTTGGCTCACCAATCGGCCAAATCATGGGACCCTAACATAATGGCGATCACGGTGGGACTCTGAGTGTTAAAATAACTTAGATTCTCTAATATTTCCAGCAGCCTTAAGAATACTATCTGATTGACTTATCCCACTGCTCACTGACATAGTAACGATCATGGTGGGACCTTCCGAGTTAGTGACAATCTAAGTACACCTTAGAATTCTCGAAGTCTCAATCAAACTTAGAAAACTTAAGTGTCGTTTGAAGAGTAGAAGCTATCTTTTTCACCATCTTAGCAAAATGATGGGTCAGTAAAGGAAACTTTTCCAAACCTCGTAGGCACATAAAACTCAAAAAACCCCAAAAAAACTCCCTTATATTGGTTTTTGTAAGTATTGGTGGTGGACCATACACACATATCTCAAAACAAACAAGTTCCACCTGGCGACTCCACTAGCCTCCAGTAGGCCTTACTATTTTATCGAACTCTAGGTTACTACCCGATTAAACTATCCCATCGCTCACTAACATAGCAAGAGATGGTGGGACATTGAGTACATGAAAGTCTAGCAAACTCTTATAGACTCTTTGGTCCTTTAAATACTTAAAAAAGCAAGAAGCCCATAGACCCATTTAGAGTAAACTCTTTTTGTTCTCATCACCCTAGCAAAGTGTTGAAACAAGTCTAGGATACTTTAACAAACCATAGGCTGCACATAAACTCAGAAAAACCTTAAAAAAGTTTCCAGATTAGTTACTGGTGGTGGACCATAGCTACATCTCTACAAAAACAACCAAGTTCCACCTGGCGACTCCACAACTCCCAATAGACCTAAAGACTCCACTGGAGGAAGAACCTAAAACATGACTGGTCATCCTAGAAAGAAAAAGCACTCAGGCCTTAGTTGGATTCAAGAAATTATTGTCTTTATCTGTAACTATGTTATATCCTACTTTGAGCCTGATCAGGAATACACCGATGAGATCTACATTGATCATTGGAAAGATCTCAAACCTCAAATATCCAAGCCTCAAATCTCAGACCATGAACAGGTTTGTACACCTATGCTTACCCCAGATTCACCTATGGAAAACCTAGCAAAACATGATCCTCATGCTACCTTTCCCACTCTGGCTGAAACCTCAAACAGTCATGAACCTCTTTTTACACTACCTATATCCACAAAGGTCCCAGAAAGATACAAGCCTTTGGTTTTACCTCCCATCTTACAAGCCCTTTCTGCAAATCTTCAAAATAAATTACCCAGGTTTGATGGAGAAAGCTCCAAAGTCACTGCTGAAGAGCATGCCCGAAAACTTGAGGATTTACTTGACCTTTATGACATAGAAGAATATGATGTGCGTATTAGAATGTTTGCCTTATCATTACAAGGAAAAATTAAGAGTTGGTTTCAAGACCTTCCCGCTGCAAGCATTACCAATTTTCATCAGTTCGCTCAAATCTTCCTAGATAGGTGGTTGGTCGTGGGTAATAAATTTCTCATCATAAAGGAGTACAATCAGTTAAAAAGACAACCAGGGGAAACAATACAAAACTTTTCAGCCAGGTTCAATAAAGTATACCATGTAATGCCTGCTAACCTAAAGCCACCCCTCGGATGTGTTCTCTTACATTACCCAGACTCTTTTGACCCAGAGATGGTTTTCCAGATAAAAAAAAAAGATCCTTTGACCCTAGAAGAAATGCAAAGGATAGCAGTTGATGTAGAATTCAATATACTAAATAGGGAGGCACAACTAAGAACAATAGAGAAAGACAAAGCAAATCAAGAGAGACTAGTATCTTCAGAAGAAAAGTTGAAAAAATTGGAATGTATGCTTGGAAAACTAGAACATCTACTTAGGAAAAGAGAGAAACAGGAAATCAAGGTTAACACTGCTTATTCAAACCAATCTACACTTCTTCCTCAGAATAAGCACACTCGACTATTACAAGACAAAAGTTATAAACAAAATGTGCCTAATGGGAAAGTTGCAAATGAAAACATAGAGGAATGCTCTAAAGAGACTATCAGCCATTTTGAAATCACAGATTCTGAAATAGATGAAGAATCAAAACCCTTGGATTCTCTACCCTTATGCTTTAAATCATTCCCGACTTTGAAAGAAAATTTGCTCCCTAAAGATCTCTCAGCAGTTATTCAGGAAAACCCTGCTCAAGTTAACTCTCACCTAAATCAAGAAGAGCTGATTGAAGAAGAATTCAAATCTGAGATAGAAGATAAATCAAAACCTATAGGGTCTCTACCTTTATGTTGGGAGTCATTTGAGTTCATAAAAGCAAACTGGCCCCCTAAGAATCTATCAGAAAAAACTCATGAATTACATGCTAACTATCCCCAACAGCACAAAGAAGTGGTTGAAGATGAAAACAAGCAAGAAATGAAAGAAAACCCACAGGATATCTCTAAGGGCATAAGTGATGATTCATCATCTCTCATAAGTGAAGCCCCACAAGACATTCATCTTTCAAATCAGATTTCCCAAGAGAAAGAGGATTACAGTAGAGAAATGAAAATACCTCCCTTTTTAACTGAAGAGGAAATAGATCAACTTATAAACATACAAACAACCTTTGAAACTTCATATAACCAAAAAATTTCTGATCTTTCTCCTATTAATCTTGCATGTCATAAATCAGAAAATAGATGTGTAGATCAATTTGAAGAAATGCAATCTGATAGTCCAATGTGCATGGTTGATGACATTTCTTATGTTAATGATTCTCCAAGGTTTGATCAATATGTTGATAATTGTGATTTCCAAACAGAAACTAACTTTGCAGAACACTCAGCTTTTTATTTTTGGGAAGAAGCTCAGTTTCATAAACTTGAGAAAAGTGAGCAACCATTACAGGTCATCTATGACACTGATGAGGAGAGCATTGAGAGTTTAGAAGTAAGTGAAGAGTCTCGGACTCGTTGCTCCACTTCACTTCAGTCCATCAGAGATAACATTCACATAATTGGAAATCAACAGTCTTTCAGCTTTGATGATGAGGTTGAGGAGGATGATGAAATTCCTGAGCATGTTGTAAATGAGAAGCCTTTTCCTGAAATGGTTGAAGAAGTCATTTTGAACATGGAAGCTTCCTTAATTCCAGATTTGAAGCCACCAATTTTCATTGAGTCACAAATTGCAGATAAAGAAAAAGAGGCTGATAAACACATAAGAGTTGTCTCACTATCCTTTCAAGATAATTTACTGTCAAAGTGTATCCTTGCTCATCAACCTGATGACCTTCACACAGTTTCCATTCCACTTAATCAGAACACATCAGCTTGGCAAGAGAACTACACTGCAATATATGATGAGTCTGATAGTTCAAGTGATCATGAGCAAGGGAAAGAGTTTCTTTACCAGGAGAGTCCCAAATATAGTCAAGTGGAAGAAAGAGTAGTCCTGAAAGAAGCCTGTATCTCAAATCCTCTAGATCAGGTATTATTCAAAGATCCATTTGTTGTTTTCCTTGAGAAGTCTGAAAGAGTAGTCTTGAATGAAGCCTATGTCTCAAATCCTCTAGATCAGGTATCATTTCAAGATCCATTGGTTGTTTTCCTTGAAAAATCTGAAAGAGTAGTGGGTTCTATCATGAGCAAGTTGCTACCTAGAATGAGGAAAAACTTACACACTACTGTCCGAAAACAAACCGAGTGGGAATGGCCTTTTCATTATTCCTGCATCATAAAAGAACTAAACCAGAATGACCCATGTGAGCATCTACTTGACTGGTTGCATTGGAAAGAAGAGTTCACCAAATGTCTATTGTGTACAGTTTAGATTAAGATAGAAAGACAGTAATAGAAAATAAGCTCAGCCTTGTGAGCACTTTTTTCATTTGTAGTTTGTTTGAAGAAAAAGAGAAAAAACAGAAAATACAAAAACAGTGAAAAGCAGAAAAGAGGGCGAGTGAAGATAGAACAAGGCCCCATGTTCCAAAAAATAGTCTTTCAGAAAGAGAGCAAGTCTAAATGCTGCTACTAGAACTTCAATGTCTTGTTCAGCTATCTAACCTAATCATAGCTGAGCATGTTTAAATTTATTTGCTGATAAGTTAGTGAGTGCATAGATAGTCAACATTGTGTAAGATTGACTTATCACAGAGCTTAGATTAGGGAGAGATTCTGGTTCCACATGCCTAAAACAGAACCAAAGAGAGAAGCGAGGGATGAAAAACACATTGTACATCTTAGCCCCGCTTGTCTAGTTTTCCTTTTGTTGCAAAATAATATTTGTGTGCAGCTTGTCTTTTATGCCGCAAATGCATGACAAATCAGACTGCCTAATCCTGATTTGATCATTTTAAATTTCATGTTTTAGATTAGAGAATAAAATCCTGTCAAACTGCTTAATCTTGACAGTCGATCTAGCATTAGGTAGAGTAATGAAGGAGTTCATCAGCTTAATCTGAACTCCCGGCAGATATAAGAGTAGAAATAGATAGTTTCATTTTGCAAAAAAAAAAATATACATTGTCAAAAGGCTGCTAGTTCAAATGCGCCAAAGAGAAGAAAAAATGTTAGGAAAGATAGTGGGGTAGGTAGAAGTATCGTTGATGTTAACCATGCTGTCACTTTTCAGAAATAACATCAAAAGAAGGTGAAATTTTGCACCAATGGATAAGGCACTGGTCTTCATAAGCCAAAAATATGAATTCTGGACACCTCCTGATGAGGAGCTGCCCTCCCCAAATGGAGCCACTGTTAGTCATCAACATTTTTCACTTGTTGGTGATGACTAGATCCATAGCTAAGTTTTCTAGAAGCTGAATTCCATATGTCAATCTGTCATCTAGAAAACCCTCATAAAACTTTTTTCGCCCTCCTACTTTTCAGTCCACCCATGTCAAAGTCAAAACTCATTATCACTATCCTATCCATCTTCAGCCCTATTGGTCTGCCCATCCATCTTCAGCCCTATTGGTCTGCCCATCAACTTTAAAAGGCAAGTCCAAGCCTGTTTCATTTTGCCTCCCCTATGTTAGGAAGTGGCGCTTTAAGGCATTTTACCCTTGGCAACCATCAAAAGGCCAAAAAACCTCCATCTGATACAGACCATTCATAACAGACCTCCCACTCTGCAAATCAAGTTGATCACAGCTCTAAGTCGCGCCACTCACACACCCCTAGGTATCATCACTGCATAAACCACAGTCTCAAGCTGATTATTAGGTGTTTCACAGTGTTTTATGGATTCTACAAAGATAGGAAATATAACTTCATCTCAGGAGAAAATTCTTGAATCTACATTCAGAAGAACAACTGCTTCTCAATGTAAACATGAGCCTGAGATATATCTGCAAGACAGAGAGTCACTCATCAAGACCTTACAGCTTCCTTTCAGCATGAAAATCACAGTAAGAGAAAGACACCACTGTCACAGCAAACTGGTAAATTTGTCATGGCCAAGAACCTCCTTCATTTACAAGCAGAGGGTTAGGGCGCCTCCTTCATTTACAAGCAAAGGGCGCTAGCCAATATTGACTTTAAAGATTGCAAAAGCCCAGGTTTGCTTTTTACTGAACAGTGAAACAGTGACTCTAAGTTTTCTGAGTGTAAGTGATGATCATAACAGGGCTAGAGTCTGAAGTATGAAGTTAAAGGGAAAACAGAGTTTGGTCTTGTAAAGGAAGTCATTTGAAGTTTTCAAATCATATGAATTGTTAAACCTTAGAGAGGCATATCATTAGTGAAAACAATTCTAATCATAAGCAGCCTGCTGTTTCAACAAGACCAAATTGAAGAAATGTTGACAAATCATGTCATTACACAGGCAGAAGAAAAGGTGGTTGTTTTTCAAAGGATGCTAACCTCCCTACTCACAGAGATTATCTTTCAAATAATTTGTCATAAATTGACCAAGGCAAATGGTGACATTTCAGTTCCCCTCAGCAAAGAGAAGTACAGTGAGACAGTGACACCTTGACTAGGGTTTTTCTGAAGCACAGTAGTGATTGCAGGCAGAGGTAAAAGTATTAATGTTTTCAAGTTTGTTTGCTTACCATCATATCCAAGAAAAATCCTTGTCAGGCAAGCTTATCAAACAATCTTCGGATACTTTGCCAAGTGAAGGGCCTCCTTCATTCATGAGCAGATGGCCAAGGCATTGACTATTTTTAAAAGACTGATTGGTCAAAGATGCAGGGAGAAAGAGGTTGAAGAAGCAAGTAAAGACAGAAGCTGGTTATGATTTAAGTGCTAAAAACCCTAGGACAGACATGCAAAGCTGATCAAAGAATGGCCTTATTGGAAGTAAATCCATTTATGGAGCAAGTGCCTTTTCAAAATAAGTTTGTCCTAAGTTGACAGTAAGAATATAAGCCTGGTTTTCCCACGAGATACTGCAGCTAGTATATAGAGTTATGAAGTATAAAGGGATTTTGGACATACTCTCAGATTTCGAAGAGGTTTTCTAAACAAGTACAAAACTGTCATTATAAAGATCAGAGATATCACATCAGCACTGGGAGCAGATGAAAGATTGTAAAAGAAAGCACCTTCTTAGACAAAGGATGATCAAACCTGGGTGGATGAAACTGCATTTTTGCACCTATAGTCAAGATTCATTTCACAATGGGCATCATTAACTCCAAAGTGAAATGTAAGTTTATGCTGCAAAAGGAAGAAAACATCCTCTTTCCAAATGACAAAGACAGGTATGCCTTTCAAGCACCAGAGGTATAAAAGACTTTGAAGTGGTAGTTAGGCTTCCTATTCAGCATAAAGGCATCATAAATAAATATAGAGGATTATAAGAGTACAAGAAAGATCATAATATGTGTTTTGAGTCCTAGGACTAGGTAAGGGTAATATGAGCATGCCACTGTCAAAAAGGAGGTCCCTTCACACATTGTTACAACGAATGAAAGAGTTTAAGTGAATGCCACTGAAGCAGTGTACCCACAGTCAAAAAGAGGCTCAAATATCTGATCTTAGCAAATACAAAAGGATAGTAAAATTTGCATGGTTGTTGAATCATAATACCTCTGCCACAACAAAATTAGGGTTAAGGAGCACCCGGGAAGTTTGTTTCAAAATGATTTTCTGATCAAACAGAGATGAGATTTACAAAATTGAGAGAGTTTTTTGTCCCTCATAGGTTCAAAAATAAAAACCTCCTTCAGTTTCTACACAGGTATCATGGTTTGTGAGAAACGTGAAAAATTCAGATGTCACGGGAGAATTTCTGCACCAGGATTCATCATTTTGACCAGTGATGGGACAGTCTGATTTTGAACAACCAAATTGACTCCAAATGAAAAAATTCAAGTTTTTTATGGAAAATATACTTCCATCGCTTTCTGATGAGCCATCTCGGGCCAAATTCCGACAAAAGGAAGGCATCCAAAAGTAGCCTGCAATCAACGTTATGTTTTTCTGCACCAGCATACACCATTTTATTTTTTTTAACTAGAACGGTTATATTTTATTGAAGAAAATCGTTGTTAGGCCCGGGCCTAAACTGCGAGTACAATCAGAATCGCTGCCATAGCAGACATTACAACGGTCATTACATCTAAACCTCCATTAACCTTTTAAGGAATAGTGGACAGATTCGGGTCTTCTGCATTTAAGCTTATCATCCCTTCTTGAAGTGTACAGCCTATGTTGGCCAAATTATCAGCTTCCTTGTTGAGAGCTCTGAGGATGTGAAAGACATTTGCTGAGGGGAAGATCTTCAGCATTCTGTTTACTCTTCCTAATTGTTTGTTGAGCACCGGGTTCATGAATCCCTTCTTGCTGACAATAGCTTTTATCAACACCTCTGAGTCTCCAAAGATCATGATTCCACTTGGATTTTCCTTTCTGACGGTTTGACATGCTTTCCATAAACTTAGAATTTCTGCTTGGTTATTTGATTTCACCCCCAATCCCCAACTGAAAACCTCTTTGGTCCCATTTGGATAGTAAATCACCCCTCCAGCTCCGGATCTACCCGGGTTGCCTTTTGAGGCTCCGTCAAAGAACACTGTAGTCTTTCCTTGAGCTTTCCACCATTGGTGAAATTTGTCCTCCGACATTCGGATCTGCCAATGTTCCACACACACCGGGCGGAGCATTGCAGGAGTAATGATCGGACTGGTAAAAGGAGCCAACCACGACCTTTCCTCAGGTCTGAGAGTGTTGTCTTCTTTGTTCTGGGAATGAGTCAAGGTCTCAATTAGAAGGGATTTGGCCTGATTTGCCACTTTATCTGCCATAGTTTCTTTGTTGCTGAATATGATTTCGTTACGGGCTAGCCATAACTTCCAGCACACATATTTGGGAGCTGCTGTCCACACCTTGTGCCATATGGTGTTGCTGGAGATTTTTTGAGGGTAGGCAGTGATCCAAGAGAGAAACATGGAGTTGATTTCTCCTTGGGTCGGTGGTTGCACATTCAGTCCTACCAGAAAGTAGGACCAAACTTCCTTCGCGAAGTCACATTCCAAGAACAAATGCCCTGAGGTTTCAAGCGCAGCTTTGCATAGAGCACAGCGATGAGGTCCAACGATGTTCCTCTTGCTCAGATTGTCTCCCGTCAAAATTTTGTTTTGGAACAAGATCCAGAAGAAAAAATTGACTTTGGGAATACTGAATCTGTCCCAAATTAGCTTCCAGACTGTCGCTGGGTATGTCAGATCTTTTTTACTTTGGATTTGGAGATATCCCTGCTTTGCTGTGTAGGTCCCTGTTTTCCCCCATCCCCAGTGATCAGCCTCATCTTTATGCACCGGTGCAAAGTCTGAGATAGCTCTTTTAAAAGCTGCGAGCTGAATCTCAAGATGCTCCGGTGGCTTGGGAATTTTCCAATGCTGCCAATTGCCATTGACGTCCCATTCTGATATGTCTTCAATTCTCTTTATTCCTTGCGCTTTAAACCATTCTCTTAGTTCTTTAATGTCGTTGGAGTCCTCGAGCGGTGGATGACCCATTATGCAGTCCCTCCAGATCCTTGTATTTTTCCCATTCCCTGGAACTCTATACAAATGCGTTTTGAAAAAAGTTATACCTTTCCTGCAGAGTTTCCATACATTCGTGCCCTTTGGTGCGTTTTCAGTTGTGAAAGAAGTGAGAGGCCGGTTCTCTAAGTATTTGGCCTTGAAGATTCGGCTGACAGGGTGAAGTGGGTTGTCGATTAATTGCCACAGTAGCTTACAGCCCAACGCTAGATTAGCATTATGTGGATCCCGAATTTGCAACCCACCTTCCATAAGGGGGCGTTTCACTGTTTCCCAATTGATCAAATGAAACTTGCTTTGATTGCCTCGACCACCCTTCCACATGAAATTTCGCATTAGTCTGGTTATCTGATCTGAGATAGCTTTAGGAGCTAACATCAGAGCTGCCTGGTATGTGGGCAAAGCTGAGAGGACAGCCTTGATAAGAATGAGTTTTCCCCCGGTGGTAAGCCAGAACCCTCCCCACCCTCTGATCTTCTTCTTAAATTTTGAGATGACTTCCTCCCATAGATGATTCCTGTTGGTTCTTATCGTGATTGGTAGCCCCAGGTATTTCAATTTATCCCACTCTGCATAACCGATGAAGCCCAATTCGTTGGCTATTTTCTCAATGGTATGTTTGTCAGTGTTCCAGCCGTAAACAACACTCTTTTTTTCACTTATTAGCGCTCCTGAAACACTGCAATACTTCTGAAGAGTGATTTTGAATGAATTTGCCATTCTAGCAGAGGCGCCCCCAAGCAGAATCGAATCATCGACGAAGAAGGCGTGGTTCACTGAGTCGATGCCATTTGCTATTCTGATGCCAGGGATATTTCCATCGTTCTTTTCCTTGGTGAGCTTTCTGCTCAAGGAATCTGCCATGATAATGTAAAGGAATGGGGAGAGGGGGCAGCCCTGCCTCAACCCTCTGGTAGCCTGGAAGAAGTTCGCCGGTCTGCCATTAACCAATGGGGCTATCCAAGTCCTTTCTATACAGGCTCTGATCAGTTTTATAAAGTCTTGACAGAACCCAAAAGAGGAGAGGACCCTGTACAGAAATGATCTATTAACTCTATCGAAAGCATTACACATGTCTAGTTTAATGAGCATACCTTGTTCTTTCCGGGCCTGGCTGGAGTGCAGAGCTTCCTGGACTTGAATAACATTGTCCAGTATGTGACGGCCTTTCACGAATCCTCCTTGTGCTGGAGAGATAAGTTTTTGCAGAAGGGGTTTTAGTCTATTTGCCAGCAGTTTGGCCATAATCTTGTAGGAGGCGTTACAAAGAGAGATTGACCTATATCTGTCGAACGACCCCGGGTTTGCTTCCTTTGGTATTAGTGCAAGAAAAGTGGAGTTAATTCCACCGCCCACCTTGGCCTTTCTCATGATGCCTTGGATCATTTTTAGAAGGTCAGATTTGATTAGCGCCCAGCATATTTTGTAGAAATGGATTGAAAATCCATCTGGGCCTGGTGCTTTATCCGGCTCCATCGACCACACAATCCTAAAGATTTCTTCCTCCGAGGCCAGCTCCAAGAGGGATTTATTGTCATCAGCATTAACTAACTTTGGAATATTTGACAGAAAAGCATTAGTATCCTCCTCACTTCCATTCCTATCTGCGGTGAGAAGACCATGGAAGTGATCCTCGGCAGCAGTCTTGACATGTTCGAAACCTTTACATACCTGTCCATTGGCTAAAGTGATTTCTGCAATGTGATTTTTTGATAATCTTGCCCTGTACTGTTTATGAAAGTAAGCAGTGTTACGATCTCCAGCCTTAAGCCAAAGGCTACGTGACTTCAATCTCCAATGCTCCTCTTCATTTCTGAAAGAATTGTATGATCTCCTTTGAGCAGCGTTTTCTTCTGTTAGGTCTGTTGGAGAGATTTCTTTTTTTTCCATGTCAAATTGAAGATCTGCCAGCTTTTGAACAACCTCTTTTCTCTGACTGGTGGGAGTCTTGATGGCTTTCTTGATCCAGTCTTTTAGAGCTTTTTTTGTGCTTTTTATCTTTTGCTCCCATACGTAACTTGGAGAGCCCGTGACCTCAATACTCCAGGCAGATTGCACTGTTTCTTGGAACCCTTCAATTCCTGCCCAGAGAGGATTAAATCGGAATGGTAAAGGCCCTAAATCTTCTTCATCCTTGATGCATAGCATGATTGGTTTGTGGTCTGAGGTGAGTTTAGGGAGGATCTTTGTCAGAACTATTCTATTGTCCAGCATAATGGAGTTGTTGATGAGGAACCTGTCCAGCCTTGCTGCAATATGATCTCCTCCAGTTCTGTTATTGGACCAGGTATATTCTCCTTTGGCTGGTTTGAAATCTACAAGATCCCAATGAAGAATGAGGTCTTCCACGATATGGAGAAAGGGGTCCCTCGAGGAACTCCCACCTTTTTTCTCTTTTGGATCCAATACTATATTCAAATCTCCTCCTAAAATTACATTCTGAGGTTTATGCAGCTCTAGATAGTCTGAGAGAGTTTTCCAACACTCTTTCTTTTCATCATAATGTACAGGAACATATAAGTTAAATAGTGCCAGCACTAGATTGCTTGCTTTATGACGGAGTTCAGTGAAAATCCAGTGTTGAGATTCATGAAATCTTTCTAATGAAAAAAGTTTTTGAGACCAGAAAGTACCTATTCCTCCTGCAGTGCCTCTTGCGCTGATTGCCTTACCTTCATCAAATTTCCACTTGGTATTGCTGGTGTTTAGAAGGAGCTCCCCATCTATTTTTGTTTCTTGGAGCATTAGAATGTCTGCGGGTTCAGATTTCAAAAGATCTTTGATTGCTTCTGCCTTATTGGGATTCCCCAGACCCCTGCAGTTCCAAGAGATCATCTGCATCATTTAAAACTAGAAGGGGTAGGTCCACCTCCCTTGGGGGTCCTTAATCTGGTGTTTCTGCCTAGTGCCATTTCAATAGTGGCTTGGCTGCCTAGGGTTTTTTGTCTTTCTGAATCTTCTTCCCTAGTTTCTCTGTTTGACTTTCTACCAGCTTTCTTTGATGGCCTCTCGAAGGTCTCATCGTCCGAGGATCCATTGGTTTCTGCATTCTTCTTTTTAGACTTAATGATGTCTGCATACGAGGGGGAAGAGGTATTACCTTGAGAGGGGATTGGAATGATGCCCGGGTCTGGAGCGGGTATGTTGTCCTTTGGGATTGAACCATCTGCCTCGACTTCTGAAGGGTCTTGCTGTAGATCTAGTGCTTCAAAGGGATTTTTGTCCACTTCTAGGCTGCCTTTATCCTTGCTTCCTGAAGTTTGAGTGTTTGAGTTTTCTTGCCCTGCTTTGTTCTCCACTCCTTTGCCTTTGTTTTTGTTGTTCTGTCTGCTGTTTGATGGCTTCTTGACTTGATTCCACTGTTCCCCTTTTTCTTTTTCTGTTTGCTCCTCGTTTTTTCTCTTGCAGTACCTTGCGAAGTGTCCGTATTCGTGACAATGACGGCATTTGAAGGGGAGCTGTTCGTAATCAAGTTCCTGGACATGTGACCAATCTGCTACTGTGAGATTGATTGCTTCAGGCAGCCCAATTTCAAGGTCCACCTCAATGCAAATGCGGGCACAGGAAAACTGATCCTTCCTCGGTGCTTGATCGATATATCTTCCTAGGGCATTGCCAATGGCCTGCATTGATCTTTGATTCCAGCAGTGGAGGGGAAGGTGGGGCAGTCGCACCCATACTGGCACCGCCGTGGGCACGTCCTGAGCAGGGTCGAAGTCTGGCGACCATTTATTCAGATAGAGACCTTGAGGGCCCATGAAATATGGCCCATTTCGAAATATCAAGCTTCTATCTTCCACATTGTCGAAGACGAATACAAAATAACCTTTCCCCACAAAGTGGCTCTTGATGCTTTCCTTCACCAGCGGTATCCAGTTCCTTTTTACACATTCATCAACTGCCTTCGGGGAAGGCCATAACCCTGTGAACTGGCCTATTAGGCCCCTTTCAGCCAGGTTCAGCGCGGATTTGCACGTCTCTTCCACTGGCAAGGAAACCGAGGGAATGTTAGCCAGTTTTTTTACGAATTTCTGCTGAATACCAGATGGGGGCCGGGTACCCGAAGCTGCAACGAGTGAGTTGAACGCCGCCAGCTCCGGAGGCAAAGGGGAAGAATCCGCAGGGCCCCCTCCAGAATCCATGGAGGATACCGCTCGAAGAGGGCTGCCAAACAGGCGCGGCTAGGTCAGTTGCAACCCAGGGCGCGCGCGCAGCGAGAACCAAATTTCCTTTCTTGAGCATAGCATACACCATTTTTGACCAGTGATGGGAAAGTCAGTTTTTGAAGCATCAAATGGACACCAAATGAAAAAATTAAAGTTTTTCTGGAAATTATACTTCCACATATTTCCAACGAGCCATCTCACGCCCAATTCCGACACCGGGAAGGCATTCAAAAATGGCATACAAACAGCTCGATGCATTTCTGCACCAGGATTCACCAGTTTTGACCAGTGTTGGGAAAATCAATTTTTGAAAGATCAAATGGACACCAAATGAAAAAATTAAAGTTTTTCTAGAAATCATACTTCCACATATTTCCAACGAGCCATCTCGCGCCCAATTCCGACACCGGGAAGGCCTTCAAAATGGACTGCAAACTTGCGCGACACTCCTGGAAAAGTGCGCGATGCGCCTGTGCACAAAATTTACAAAGGAATGCACTACTGCGCAACGCGCCTGTAGCAGCCCGCGGCACTCCTGTAAAACTGGTCAAAAAAATTACCTAAAAACCTTCCAAAGCTATTTCCAGAGCTGCTCAAACTTGTCAGTAATGAATGCCATCAACTTTTCAAGGTATTCTATGATGCCTCATTTATGATTGTCAAATTTCTAAAGGGTAAAGCAATATTGAAAGGTGTAAGTCAAGTTTCTTAAGAGAATGTTTTGAAGGAGAATTATAGTTGGTTGAGAGTGAAGGGTTGGTTCTAGCTTCAAAGAGCCTATAAACTGCCCTCACAACAATGCATCAACATACACCTGCAAGTCCAAAATACACAGTAGTGAAAGGCTCATAAAAAGTGTGAAAGTAACCCTACTATGATAAAACGAAGCCAACCTCTGTCATCATTTGCAGTGAAGAAAGAAGTGCTTGGAAGGGTTTGTAGTTTTGTTTAAAGATCAAGATTTGCATTGTTTTATGTTGGCTACAGGTGGAACAGTAAAGATGGTAAGTTTATATTGTGGTAAAAAAACCAAGCCAACTGTCCCCCAAACAATGTTAAAGGATGAAAGGCACTATTTGAAGGCAAAAACACAGTATTTGAAGAAGAAGCCCAGAAACGTTGCTCAAGCTCCTCAAGAATCATCATCATCGGTTTCAAGGTATTCAATGTGCCTTTTTGCTTTGTTAAGATCACCAAGAGAGGATGGATAATTTGGTCTAAAGAAAAAATCAAGACTTGTGATGTTTTATGTTGGCTAGTGGTGAAACTTTACAGAGGGTTGAATTTGCATTTGTATGAATATCCATTGGAGCTAACCCTACCGTGATGAGACAAAGTTGCAACTCTGTCAGCTATGTGCATGATTGAATACAACATCAAAAAGAGTTATTCTTCTTGTTTAAAGTTCTAGGTTTGGAATGGTTGTGATTGACTAGAAGTAAAACATAAAAAGGTGGAATTTGCATTAGTATGAATAGCCATTGCAAATACCCTCAAAACTGTGATAAAACAAAGTCAAAATCTGTCAAGCTATGTGCATTGTTGAAAATAGAAAGGAAAGATAAGGTGCTTTAGGGTGAGAACAGTGGGTCACTTGTCTAAAGGATCATTAGATAAACACTTGTGACCTTCCAAAATGTCCTCTATATGTTAAAAAGACAAGAAAGAAGTGTCTGTGATCTTCCATTCCATAAAGCACAATCAGTGAGTGAAAGATCCCATTACATTCGAAGGTGTTTTTGTTAAAACCGGTATGAAGAGCAGCAGAGTATAAGGAAGGCAGTGTTCTGTTGGAGGAGGGGTTTATTGTTGTTTGAATGTTACAAGATTCTCTGTGACCACATCAAAAACATTACAAACTTTGTCACCTTGTCCTATAAACAGTGGCCTTTAACTGTGTATACACTATGTTTGACTATGAAACAGTGTTGAACATACTGGTTGGAAAGGCTTACCAAAAGGAGGTAGTGCTTTGGTTTAAAAATTCTTGATTGTTTAAAACTCCTACAGATCTTTGAGATCACACCAAACTTTGCAAGCTCTGCCACTTTATCTTGCACACACAGTAACCTTTGACTGTGTAGAGATACATTTTTGGTTGACTGTCTTCATGTTGTTGAATCTGTTGGTAAAGTGCCTACAAGGAAAAAGAAGGTCTTGAACTAAGAGACTGTGTTTTGCCTCCCTCTAAAAAGACAAAGGTGTCTTATGTCCTCAAAACATCAAAGGCAAGGTACCCTCACCACAAAACACAGAAACAGATCACTATTGATTGTATGTCCTGATTGACTGTGTTTCTGTTTTTCAAGTTTATTTGTTGAATTGTACGTCCAGAGGAAAGGCAACATTGGGGATTAGCAGGAATCTTATACCCAAGGAAGGCATCACACCCAACATTTGAAACCATGGTTGCCTTCATCAAAACAATGACTGACAGAGAAGGTAGACTTTTGCTTAGCAGCATGAAAATGATGAACAAGGCCATGACAGTGATGAGCAAGGGCAACCAAGAGATGATCCACAGTAGCCTCCTGATGAGGGCAAGCAAATACAAAACATGGATCGCGAAGGGCATTCTCCAAAGCATGTGCTATCTGCCTCTCCTAGGAAAGGGGCCATGACTTCTTCACCAAAGCCAGAATGCTGAACATGAGACAAGGCTGCCCAAGAGAAGCTAAAGGAGGCTAAAAGGAAGCGCCCGGCACAGAAAGTGAGAAAAGACACTTCATGACTTCATATTTTGGCTTCAGCTTTGGAGCATGTTGCTAGGGACCCTTGAGGGTCATGCATGCCAATTTTGGGCCCATTTCGACAACTTTTTGTTTTTTGGCATTTTTTGGGTTTTTGGTCGAAAACTCATAATTTCGCCATTTCAGTTTGAGGATTTGTCAAGGGAGAAGGATGATACCAGTTGATGCCATAATTCTATGAGTAGGTCCCCAGCGATTTTCAGAGCATTTGGAGATCATTCGCCCCCTCAAAACGGCGAAAAATGCTCACTTTTTGCACATTCTGCCCGCCATATCAGAAGTCTGCTATTTCCTGGCTTTTTACACACAGGTACAGATTTGGGGAACTTCCAGGCATCATATTGAGGTAATTTCAGTTGCGCCGGAAATTAGACACAGAAATATTTCCAACGAGCCATCATGAGCCTCGTTTCGACATCAGGAAGGCTGCCAAATGTTTCCGGCAAGTCAGGGGACCTTTTTCTGATATAAATTTGAAGTATTTTTGTAATTTTTGAACCTCAAAAATCTGCTTTTTCCAAATGTGTGTTTAGCTATTTTTGCACTTGGAAAATGTTGCAAAGTCAATATAATTTCCGTTTTTAGCATTTTTTTAGATATTTTATGGGATATTTTGTGCCTTGGGCTTTGCAAAGCCTCAAGGACAAGTTTAGATATTTTGATTAGGCCAATGGGATAGCTAGTTGCTCCATGAGATTTTCCTCACTCAAGCCTATTTATTCCATAAGGCTTCATTGTAAAACGAGGCTGAACTTGAGAGAAGAATCAATATATTGGTCATATGAGCTTTGAAGAACATACTTGTGTTATGATTTTGGACTGCCTCTTGGATGCTTTTGATGAATGATGAAGGGTTGTTGATGGATTCCATGACATGGTAGAATGGTATAGTGTTTCTTGCTTTGTTGTTGTCTTCTAGTTTTCATTCATGATACATGCTTCTTGCTGCTATAGATCAGTAGAGATTAAGTTTGAGATATGCTCATGGAGGCACCTCAAAATTCTTGAATCTTCATAGCTTTATGTTTTCTTCTTCCTTAGTCATACTAAAGAATTCTTAACTGCTCTTTAGTAACTTAAGGTATTGTTGCTAGTTTTATTTACAAGTTCTATGTATGTTGAGTAGGATGTATGGTATGCCCTGCTTACCTATAAACTGTCCATAGTTCTGTCCATGAAACTATCTCTTTGACTGATTAGTTTATCATCTTGTTGAACCAAGGAGGCCTAGTCCCGATCTAGCCCTTTGCCTAAAACTATGAAAGCTTGTTTGTCAAAGTTCCCAATGACTTAGAGACTATGTTTAGGCGTTCCGGCATAGTATTTTGAGTTGTTAGTCCATCTTAAATGTTTCTCCCCAAAGTCTGATAGCCATTTCCAGAAGTTAGAAGGTCTTATACTTCTATGCATGGCTGGAATGTTTGATTTCTATGTATTAATTAGCTCATAGTTACATTTAGCATGATTAATGGCTTGCTATAACATGTTTATGTCTACTATCAACTAGTTACACTTGAAATCCCTTGTATTTCCCAAGCTTGATGTTCATTTACTCCATTTTTCCCAAAGATCCCTTCTACCGTGAATCAAATCGGCCCTACAGCAGCCTTAAATCATCATCTGATAGCTTCCTTGACCTTTTTGACCCCATAGCCCAGTTTATCTACATCTTGTTATCCAGTTTATATCTTTGATCAGTTTTATCCCTCACAAACTCAAAAAACTCACTTCATAACTAGCCTAAAATCAGAAACAATAAGCAAACAAACATAGATATCCTTTACACATATAGAGAGAGCCCTCTCTGAGTCCAGGAAGGCTAGGTCCTTGGGCTCCAAAGCTTGGTTTGATGTTACATCGTCATTTGGCTCACCAATCGGCCAAATCACGGGACCCTAACATAACCAAAGAGGATTAATATTTGGGTCTGCGGTGAATTCTATGGTGAAAATTTTGCGGTGAAAATTTTCTACATTAATACTTAGGTCTGTGGTGAAAATTCTGCGTGAAAATTTTGCGGTGAAATTCTGCGATGAAAATTTTGCGGTGAATTTTCTTGATTAAAGGTTAGCTATCCAGTTTGCTGATATTCAGGTGCACACATTCCTTATCTTTTCTAATACATATTTGCTCATATATTCTCAAGTATGAATAATTCACCACAGCTACCAAAGATTACCAAAGGTAGACCTAGCACAGTTACTCTACAGAGCCTGTATGAGTATATAGCGTCTTTAGAGAAACATAGAGAAGAAAGAGAAGTCAAGCTACAAACCCAGTTAGAAGCTATGCTGGAAAAAAAAATCACATCTCTTGAAGACAAGATCCAAAAACAAATAGAAAATAAAATAGAACTATTAGAGAATAAAATGGAGGCAATGAAAACTAGGTTGCAGGTCATTTAAAAACAAAACCAAGATACGAACCAAACATCCCGGCAAGGAGATGCTGATAATATGGACAGTCTTAAAATGAAGGACATGATTAAAGAACTAGAAGAAAAAGTTAACAACAGTCTCACCCTAAATAGTGGGGCAGGTAAATTAGATATCAAACCAATTAAAGATGAAATGAAAAAATTGATCGAATTAGACCATGAGCGTAACAAAAGGGCCTTGAACCTTATAATCTTCGGTTTGAAAGAGGAGGTAGACGAGGATACTTTAGCCATAGCCTAGACAGAATTACATAATAGATTACAAATTGAAACCACGTGTCTCACAGAGGCAACAAGGTTAGGGAAATTAACTGAGAATAAAGAAAGGTTGATCCGAATAAAGGTGAGTTGTACTAACCATAAATATGACATACTTAGTAAAACCTCAAGTCTAAAAGGAACGGGAATATTTATAAACAAAGATCTCATTCCAGAAGATCAAGCAGAATTAAGGAAGGAGGTTCAAAAGGTAAAAGAAGCTAGGAAGGAAGGAAAATGAACAATAATCAGAAATAGAAAAGCCGTTATTCGAGATAGAAACAAAAAAGATAGTAATAAATAGCAATTCAACATGCTCCAAATTATTTCTTGGAAATGTCGGGGCTTTCCATGGAACAAAGGCCCCAAACTAAGTTGGATCTCAAATGATGTTGATATTATATTGCTTGTTGAAACTTGGGAGCACGAAGAATCTAAGGTCCCTAACATAGATGGCTTTGCACTATGGTCTACCTGAAACAAATGATCCTCTCGTAGAGGCATTGGGGGCATATCTTGCTACATTAAGAAGAAAATCTCCCCCCATGCTAGGATTTATAAAAACGACCCTTAGAACCAATATAGTTGGATTGAGATTACTGACATTAATGATAAAAATGCCTACATAGAAATATGTTATTTTCCCCCATTAATTCTAACTTCTATAAGAAAAATAATCTAGATAAAAATAGTCCTTACAATGGTTTAGAGAATGATATTTCTAGCCTAAGGAATGAAGGTAATATTCTTTTAGTGGGTGACTTTAATGCTCAAACTTCAAGCAACCAAGTTATTCTTCTAAGCAATCATTCCAACCCCAATCCTCTTCGGTTAGACGAAGACTTTACTCTGGCTAGCCGATACAAAAGCAGCTCTGAAGACCTCGGGGATAATTTGTTTGGGTCGGAGCTAGTCAAGCTCTGTAGTGCTCAGGATCTCATAATTTGCAACGGTCTAAAGAAGTGGCCCAATTCTAGCCAGATGGCTTGCATCCATGGGCTTGGCAGCAGCGTGGTAGACTATGTTATTTTCGATCTCCCTTTATTTTAAATTTAAATTATATTCTTATTTATTTGTTTATTTTTATTTTTTAATTTAATATTTTTTATTTTTTATATTCTTTTTTATTTTTTTTTTAAATTTAAAATTGTCTTTTTCATACATTTATATAAAAAAATTTAAAATTTAAACTTTATTTAAATTTTGGTTTTAAATTTAATTTTTTTTAATTTAAATAGTTATTATTTTTAAAAAATAATTTTAATTTTTTTTAATTTAAATTTATAAATTTTAATTAATTTTTTCTTAATTATTTTAATTTTCTTTTTAATTTTAATTATTTTTAGAATTTTATTTTAATTATTTTATTTTATAATTTTTTTAACTATGCGATTTATTATTATTATTATTAATTTTTTATAACTTAAATGTTTTTTTATTAATTTTTTTTCTTCTTTATATTGTGTGTTTTTTTGAAATTTTTTCTTGAAAATTTTTTGTTTTTGTTTTTAATTTTTTTTTTAAAGTTTACAAGTGATATTTTATCTTTAATACGATGACTAAAAATTGTTGGAATTTTATTTTCATAAAGGTGATATTTTATCTTTAATGTCATCCTTGGTTTTTTAAGGTTTTCCAAAGACATGATATTTTATCTTTAATACCATGCCTAAAAATCGTTGGAATTTTAAGACTTTTGATATTTTATCTCTAATGTTGTTTTTATCATTGAAATTTTAAGGTTTTTCAGACTCATGATATTTTATCTTTAATGTCATTATTAAAAACTGTTGGCAATTTACCTGAAAAGAAAAAAGCGTTATTCCAACATCAACACTTTTTATTTTCAAGGTGTTTTTTGCACACAAAAAATTGATGTCATTATTCCAACATCAACACTTTACACTTTTCGTTTTCAAGTTGTTTTTTGCACACAAAAAATTGGCGACGTTATTCCAGCATCAACACTTTTCGTTTTCAGGTTTTTTTACACAAACAAAATTGGCGACGTTATTCCAACATCAACACTTTTCATTTTCAGGTCGTTTTTTGCACACAAAAAAATGACTTTTACTTCCATTTTTTAAAATGTTGAAAATTTACCCCGATAAAAAAAGGTTATTTCAAAATAGAGCTTTTAGTTTTCGGGTTGTTTTTTCATGGTTTTTTTATGTTTTTTTTGTTAGATTTCTCGTTTTGAGGTAATAGTTCTTGTTTCATTGGTAACTATATTACTATCAATTGCAGAATAGTTAAACATTCATTTATGTTGTTAGGGTGGTTTGTCACACACAACTAAAGTAGACTCTTTTCGTACACTTGTGTTAATAATTTACGCTAATAGAATGCATTACAAAAAGGTTGGAAAAGTTTTCAGTCCACTCATATGAATGTGACAAATTACATAATACAAAGTCGTGGACGCTCTTTTCAGAAATTTCTGATCATACAATGATATTTCTTGAGTTCTTTAGAGAGAAGGAATCTATCGGTCTTTAATTTAAATTCAATCGCTTATGGCTCCAAAAATAAGACTTCATAAATCTGGTAAGGTCTTCGTGGTATATTCCCTTAGAGCATTCACCAGTATATAAGATGGAGAAACTTAATTTCAAGCTGAAAAGGATAAAAAAGGAGGTGCATTCATGGATTAGGAACGGGAAGAAGGAACAAAACAAAGAGCTGGTAAATATAGAACGTGAGATGGCTGCCCTAAACAATCATGAGGATCTGGGATTCTTCGAAGTTCATAACAAAACGGCTCTAATGGAACTTATGACACGCAAAAACAAGATTTTGCAATTCCACGAGGAAGAGTGGAGGCTTAAAATTAAGGTCCAATGGGTTGTTGCTAGTGGTAAAAATACTCGATTTTTCCACTGCATGGCATCGAAGAGGAAGAAAGAAAATACCATCTCGCACATTGTGATGGGAACAATAAGATTCTTTCTTCATAATTGGAAATTCATAATGAAGTTGTTTGATTTTTCAGCAATCAATTCAGAGCAATAGAGGAAGCTAATCCAAAGGCTCAATTGGGCATCACCAACCTCTATCAACATATGGTTAGTGAGAAGGCTTCTGATATGTTGGATCAGTCGATCACTTTGCTGGAACTGAAAGCGGTGACAAAATATTTAGTGAGTAGGTGGCCAACATAATTGTTCTTCTACTTTTTCAAAGAAATGGGGCCTGATCTCTTAGACATGGTGGAAGAATCTGGACAATTGGGCTAAATTTCAGGTGCCATCAATGCAACTTTCGTCTCTTTAATTCCTAAAATTCCTAATCCTTCTTCTTTCTCTAACTATAGACCAATCTCTTTGTGTAATATGGTATATAATATAATTTCCAAACTAATTGAAAATAGAATCAAAAGGATTCTATCTTCTAATATTACGCAAGAACAATTTAGGTTCATTCCCAACAGGCAGATCCAAGAAGCAGTAGCTATTGCTCAAGAATGCAGTCACTCAATGAAATCTCACAAATTGAAGTCTTTCCTCTAGAAGATTGACCTGATCAAAGCTTATGATCGGGTTGACTGAGAATTTCTTAGGATGATTGTTATAACCCTATTTCCCACTCCATTATGGTGAGAGAAACCTAATATCAAATTACCTCAGTTGTTTGGCTAAAATGAATCTCTTTTCACCTTTTCTTTTACTTATGTGAGATTTATCTCATGATAAAAGGGTGAAATTACATAATTAAGCAATTTCTCATAACTATTTTGCCAAAATATTATAATTATGAGATAATAATTATTTCATAATTTAGATAATTGAGAAAAAACTCATAATTTTGAAAAATGTTTCTAGATTTTTCCATTCCCAAGGAGATCAACTTGACCCACTTGTGTATGAGTTGACTAGGGGTCTATTATTGTAGAAGTCTCCTAATTTCTCAAGCCCCTGGGTGTCTAGATACATTTTCCCAAAGGATGGAATGAGCCTATATAATCTCACCAAGAGGAAATGGTGTAGAGGAGAGTATCCAAACTATAGGGCGAGAGCTCTATCGTTTTCGGAGAGCCAATTTTGGATACCCATACTTTTGATGCGCTGAGATTTTGATCTTATGTTGCCACTTTGTTTCCATATAGAGAGCTTGTGAGGTATTACTTCTATATGAGTGTTCTTCATGCTCATTCATTGGATCTAGTGGGGAAACTTTGTTGGATCATAGAGAGGAGACGTTGTAGTAGAGGTATTGAAGCATTGTATCATTTATTATGATATTAATGAATATCTATGTTCTCTCCCTTACATGATTTTGTTTCAGATCTTGTGATTGGTTTATGTTATCGTTTATCTAATGATCTTCCGAGGAAGATCTCTTGTTGTCCTTGAATGTTTTTGATTGTGTGTAGATGTTGAGATCTGAAGCGGATTGAATAGATCACTTGTGTGGAGTGAAAGAATTTTGCTACGGACTCAAAATCCGTCCCAAACTGCGAGCAGGCAAGGTACTATTCTCTACCTCATAGTGTAAATCCAATTGCATGCTGCTTGTTGAATCATATGGGATTGTGATATTTTATATATTCTTAGTCGTGCCTTTGTCTGTCTGGAGATCTATCAAACATTAAATCACGAAGCAACAACTCCTTGTGATCTCCATTGCAAAATAACTAGTGCTTTCAATGAGAGCACACTCGCTTTTGTGTGTTATTTACCTTAGATTCTAATAGGATCCTCTTGTTTTCCATTTGTTGGGTTTCCTTGTATTTTTCCAATTGTTTTCGGCTATTTTTCAGGGTTATTATCTCTTTGATTCATATATGACTTGATCTTAGAACTAGAATTTTGTTTTTTGTTTTTTATATGAGAGAATAATAGATCATGAATTTAAAATCAAATTATGAAATTTTCTGTACATAATTTATTGAATTGACTATAGATCTGGATTCCTCTCAGAATTTCATAAAAAATTTTTACTGAAAATGGGCTTCGTATGAGGGAGTTATGGCCAATTAAAATTGGCCAATTTGTTTTTTTCCACCCTCGCGCGCGACTAATTTTTCGGTTCGTTTCTTTTATTTTTTGTACATATCTAAGTAAAAGTAAATACATATTTGTATTCCTCTTTAAATTTTACCTCAAAAAAAAATCACCTAAAATAGAGTTCATATAAGGAAGATATGGCTGATTGAAAATTTAGCCCATTTTCTATCCATTTTTTTCCCAATTTTCGGGTTTTCTTGAGCTTATTTGCTTAAATTTTCAGGATTTTTTTTCTTCAGAACTTACTGATGTATTGGATATCTATTGGATCTATTGTTTTTTTTGCTTTTAACTGCTGATATTTGTCATATTTGAGTCATTTCTTATTCATTGGTTGGGATATTCCATTGCTTATGTTTTTCAAGGTTCCCTTGAAGGATTCTTTTTGTGATTTGGTTGAGGACTAGTGTTCTCATCTATAAATCTTAGTTTCAGATTTGTTTGGCTTCTTTTGGTGACTGCTTGGATCTGTTTCATATCTCACTTTCATATCTTTGCATCCTTTGTGCACTTTTTTTTCACTTGGTTTTTAGTGATCTCTTTGATCTTTTGGTCATTTGTGTCACAAACGGTGGTGTTGTGACCGGTTGTGCAGCTGTCATCTGATCAAGTTCTTTCAAAAGTGTTTTGTCACATTGTATCACTTTCTTTAAGATCTTGTTTAGGCCTATTTGCCTCTAGGGTGCGATTTATTCCTTTGTAGAACTTTGGCCCTATTGGAACCATTGTGTTGCAACCCTAGCTTGATCGACATTGCCATATTTTGTTTCCACTTTGGGTTTAGATTTTTATTGCTTTGAGTGTTTTTAATTGGGATTTGTTTCCCTAGTTGTTTCGCTTTTGTAATGATTTGTGTTCTTGCTTGGGAGACTTGTTTTGGCCTCTTTCTCGATTTTATTTTTGGTGTGTATTTGGATCATTAATTCAAATTCTTAGGATATTTTATATTCATGAAGATTTAGTGAAAATTGCATCTTAGTAAGCATCGGTGTGTTAGATAATTTCTTTCCCTCTTGTAGCTAGCATTCATCAAATTGAAAATGAAAAAATTTCATATAGTTACATTAGGGTGACTAACTAAGAGTCTTTCACACCATCTCAGTTTCACGCTGCTTCTTACTTGTGTAAACAACAACCACTAAAATTAACGTGATAATAAGATTAACTAGATTTGTATTTATTTTTATTGGTAGTATACCAACACTATCTTAGGCTAGGGCCTTGGGGATAGGAGTGTGAGTTAACCGCTCTAAGACCACAAAATAAGCTTAGAAACTTTTGGTATGGAATAAAATCCATTTGCAGTAGTGCGTTCTGGGAAGCCCTCCTCACAAAAGGGTTAAGCACAAGGTCTCACTTGGGCTAGGTGGGGTGACATGACCCATTTCACTTAGTTTCGGGTGGCATGATATAGTGGAATTGACACGCATACAATCGGTGTTTTATCACTTCGGTACCACTTGGTAGGTAACTCTCAAGGGGTTTTTGGTCTTGGCTCCTTTTTGGGTTTAAGTTTCCTGTCCTTGCGTGTTGATTTGTCCTACGACTGCCCCCCAGGTCGAGTTATTGTTGGTGTTGACCATAGTTTCCTTTCTTTCTAGGGCTTTGTTGATGCCTCGAAAATCGCTGCAACTACATCAGGGATAACCACCCAGTCGGAAACTTGAAAACCTTTCCTTTTCCGTTTGGAATAGTAGCTCTGACTGGGGATGATGGGACCAGTTTCCCAATAAGTATAATTGAGTGGATGTGAGGTATTTATAACTGAATGTGTCTTGATAAAATGGGAGTGATAACGAGCTCAAAAGTATATATATACCTATCTATATCCCAGGATTAATTATGCTTCTTTGTATGTGATCTTGAAATATTATCTTTAGTGTATGAGAATAAAGATTATTAAACACTTATATAAGTGAAAAACAATTAAAGTTAATTAATTTGATTAAATAGTTAATCAAATTAATTGATTAAATCATATCACATCCAATAGTTGCATGTATTTTACATATATCAAAAGATGGAAATCTTTGCATGTTCAATAGTGAATTAATGCTCAATTGTATTTAAGAGATACATATAACAAAAACAATGTAGAAGAAATACGACCATTAATCACATAAAAATATAATGATAGAAGTACCAAATATATCTTTACTCTTCTTATGGAAGAAATATCTCTGGTCCAGTCTTTCCATTAAGATGATTCCAAAAAGTACAAAAGCTCAACCTCTCAAAGCCTGGCCTACAAAATTTCAGGACCCTTTCTTTGTAGACATGAAAGGGTTTATATAGTCATTAACGGAAATTTAAAAATAGAAAATACACAGTCTTTAGGAGGTTTTAAAAACTCTCCTTAAAACAAGATATTAGGACAAAAATAGAATTGGTTTGAATGACGAGCTCAGGAGTGTTGCACTGTCTCTTTTCCCAATCGTTGCTTGAGCTCGTGGGTATCCAGCATTGGTTGCACTTCAAGGGGTTGATTTGGCCTTATGTGCAACTGTCCAATGTACACTACATCTGGAAGTGCAGGAAGCATGTGGGAGGACGTGTTAGTGAGGCATCCCAACATCAACCACTGATTGTGTGGCTTCACAAGATATTGCCACTATTTTTCCCAATTGAGTTTTTCCATCTTCTTAATGCTTTCTTCCTTTGTCTTCGACCCTTCCTACCATTGTTTCATTAAAACTTTGACATTAGGAAGGGAACCAGGTGAAAATCCATGAATCAGATTGGCACCAATAGATTATTGTTGATAGTTTCAACAATGTTGTTAGCAACATCTCTTGCTCTGAATATTTCTCTTTATGCTTTCTTTAGTTGTATGTCCTAATCAGTAAAGAGGATTTATTTTTTGGAATCCTCTCTTTTGGGAAGATTTTCTTTTCTGCCATCTGCAATGTCTTGCTAAGTGATGAATTATGAGATCTTTTCATCAATGTCATCAAAATGTGTCCTCAAATCGGACGATTGATTCATCAGTGAATCACTTTTGTCACACAGATCATTGATGATTGTCAATTTTGACAGAATACTACTTGTTGTTGGGCCAATAGGTTGTTCAGTTCCAAAGATTCTTTTTTGAAGTCTTTTATCTTTGGGTTGTCCTTCAATTTCTCTAATGTGAATTGGAGTTGTTGAATTTGAGTATCTTTGAAATTGATGTCAAATTGATGTTGTATTTTTAATTGATCAAAGATTTTCTGGAGTTGTGACAATTGTGTCTGCAACTGATGATCAATACTCTGCTTCTCTTTTAACAACTCTTGCTCCAAGTGTTGGATTCTATCATCTTTTTCCTTGACTAATTGTTGGACCTCTGATGCCTTGTCAATTGTAGCAGTTGCATAAGCACTTGCAAACTGTGATAACCTTGCCAGATCTTCAGATGGATCAGCTTGTGGATCTTTCCACACCACTTCCATTGGTACATCACCAAGAACTAATTCCTTGGATTGCTCAACTCTTCTCCTTTTTATTTTTCTACTCATTACAGCCCGATATTTTGGACTGTAAAAGATATCAAGAGGAGGGATTTCTTCTATCTTGAGAACAATTCCAGATGAGGGGAATACCGAGGTGAATTCAATTTCTTCTGTGGTGACAGCCTTATCAGAAGCCCCAACAATAAGCAGGTTTTGTGTATTGTTTTGAGGTGTGTTGATTATTTCTTTAGGCTCAACCGTTTTCACCTCTTGTTATCCTTTGATTTGCAGATCAAATTGGTCTTGGAACTTATCCAACTCACTGTTGAACAATGAGTTTGCAGTTTGTTTTCATGTAGATTTGATTTCATGTGTTCCCTGTAGGACCTCAGTGTCCTTGGAGGCTACTTTGAATCCTGTACTTTCTATGAAATTGGTTGATACATCCTCATTATGTCTAGAGGGATATTCTCCAACCCCTTATTCATGTATTCTTTAAATTGGGAAAGTTGTCCTGGATTCAAATGAATCTCTGCCAGCTTTTCAACCTATGAATATGTCTCAGCAGACTTGAAGAGATCATCATAGTCATCGAGTTCATGAATGAATTGTCTGATTTTTACCTGGGCTATAAAGTTTTGGGCCACTTGGTTTGGGTCAAACTGTCTGTTGGGAATGGTAGATAAGTTCAAACATTCAATTTGATTGATTTCAAGTCCATCACATTTGTAATTGTCTAAAGCATAAACACCAAAATGAATAGGGAATGAAGGCCAGGGGATTTTTTAGCTTCTTTTAAGGCTTTGGTCCACCCATTTCTTACTGTTTGATAAGCAATTTCTTTATCCAGGAGTTTATTTGGTACATACAATGGGAGAACATCGTGCTTGGCAAGACTTACATAAACTCTAACATATGTAAATAGCTCATCTCAAAACCATCTTCCTATCGTCATGAAATCATCTCTAGCTTATTTTGATAGTCTTGGGGCCTTTTCTCCAAAAACAACTTGGAAAAGGGGTAAAATGACTCCATGGAAAATTCTGTAAAAATGAGACTCATAGTTGGACTACCATAGGATATTATGGTAAACATGGATAGGAGTAGGGTATTGTATAGTCCATTTCCATCCCATGGTTGGGAAATCAGAAATAAAACACATTGCGTCCCTGATATAAGCACTCCTGAAAAAGGGGGGAACTATCTTGGAAGTGAATTTTCGGTTCATTATATACTCTAGGATTTGGGAGGCAATATTATTGGAAAGAGTGGTACCCCAATCCATAATGTATGAATCTGATGCATCCTCAATAAGACGAACCCATTCAAACAAAAATCTACTTGTATTAGGGTTCCCGAATACCCTACACATCATAGCAGCAATATAGCAATACATACCAGCAAGAGAAGATATAAAGTACATGCCCTTATCGTCATGTTTGTGGTTGTTGGGGTTGTGCCTCCATTGTATTATTGGGTCTGACTGTAGCTTATTCTCCTTTGCAAACTTTTCAAGGAAATTATTGTCATATACCTTCTGTGGGTCGGGTATATGATATATTTTCCTTAATCTTCCGCCTTGAAAGACCCCATTATTGTCTCTCTTCTAGTCAGGAATGTCCTATCTTTGATATTCAAATTTTCGATTATCCACTTCACCATATCAGTATAGGGAAGAATCTTAGGGTGAGCTACAATTCTATGGAGAAATGAATTGGTGACTTCACTGCAAGAGGATTTAGAAGATGTTGGAGCATCAACTGTGGCCACCCTTTCAATTATTCTAGGATTTTCGTCCTCAAATAATCTGTACATGTATTCCCATGAGGAATACCAACTGTCTTGAGTGCATGTTATATCAGATAATGGTGGAGTCATCTCTATTACTTCTGAAGTAGGAGACTTTGGGTGGAGTAGCCATGGTTTTCTTGCTCTTCTTCAGAGCCTTTGACAATTTGCAAGAAATTTGCCTTCTCTAGGCTAGCCTGCAGTAGGAATAAAAAGAATGAACAACAAGACTTGAAAGGCGGGAACTATTAACACAAAAGTTTGAAGCGATGGGAAATATGGTTTAAATGCGCAAAATCCAAAAAAATCAAGTAACAAGATATAAATCACTTTGGGGGCCTGAGACCATCAATACCATTATGCCTGAGTAATGATTTAAAACGTGAGTTCACGTGATTTACTTTGACAACTCAACGCTTTAATTAAAATCTCGCATCGCAAAATTATTTTGAAACACAACTTTAAAACATGTGATATGTTAATTCATTGATATGCGATCAATACTTTTTGTTAATTGACTCTAAACTCTTTATCGACGGTTTCAAAATATCAGAGCATTGGAGGGGCAAGCGTTCTATGAGTTTTGCGATGTGATAACAATATCGCAATCGCAAGAGTTGTGGAATGATTTGTTGGAAAGTATAGTGTGATGGAACTGCGATGTGATATATCGCATCGTGGGTTTGAGAGCAAGCATCATAGATGGTAAGGAAGTTTTATGATTACGTGATAGCGAAAGGTGACGTGATGGTAAGGCGGTTCCGACCAATGATATTTATATAATAATATCCGTCGGGGAGGTTTTTTCCTTTGTTATCGTTCTTTTTGGTTTAAAAGCCTTTGCGCATTGTTTTTATGTACGTGAGTTATCCCACATCGCAATATTTCAATGGAGTGCTTTGTGTACCGCTTATTGCAATTGCGATATGTGGTATGCGATTTGGGTTTTGGGCACATTCGCTTAAGTCCTCCGTCCAATAGGATCAAATTCAAACTTTTAGATGTGAAATTTTGTCCTATAGAAGTGTTTTATTATTCTAACTTAAAAAAATTAAAAGGGCCTGCATTATTTCTAAGGTAATTATACATAAAAAATGGGAGGTTGTTGAATAGCACAACAGGATCTTACATAGGTGCAGGGTCGGGGTCGTCTTCTATGTACCTGGAACATATATTAGTCATACTCTCTCATTCCTCTCGGGGGATGTTCCACATCTTTTGGCGACACTTGTGCCGATTTCACATCTAAAAGGGTTGGGAAGCAGGTCGCTAGTATAACTGTTCCATCACCAACTTCTTTGTATTATGTTTGCATGTGTTATCTTTTAGGACGTTTCTAGAGTGTGTTGTTTGGTCTGAGTATGTAATTTGGCCTTAAGGTGTTTGCACTAACTTAACTATGTTTTATTATTATCACCCTAGCTGAATTTGTTCGTCGACGTCGGCCACATCTTCAAAGTTTACTTCATGAACAAAGTGGACTTATTTCTCCTGTATGGAAAGTGTCTTTCGGCGCTCGCTACTTATACCATCACATAGTGTTGGAATTTGTGTCTGGCCCCACTAATAGTGTTCTGGTTTCTATTGAGACTTTGGCGAACGAATCTAACACTTCTGCCAATCCACCTTTGACTGATCCTTTAGGCCTACCTTACTGCAGTTGAATATTAACGGTTCCACACCGGCTTACACTTACGTGCCTTTATCTAACATTTACCCTATGGTGGAGCCAAAGACTTCATTACCGTCTGCATCAGTAGTCTCGGATGCCATGATAGCATTGCCACCTCTTAGCGTGGCTATTCCTGCTCCTCCATCCACGCCTCTCACTTCTTCCTGGGGCATTCCACCAGTCTCATCTATGGCTCCCATAAGTTTCCCGAATGTTTATGTGCCCACATTTCCCTCTATGCCGACTAAGGTACCCCAACCTAGTCAGCCAATAGGTCCAATAATTTACACACCATCATTTTCCCAACCAACTATTCTTGTTCCTTAGTTAGGCATGGTTACTTCCAGGAATCCATGGGGGGGATCACCAGTTGTCCCTAGTCAGCCTAGTGGCAATGTAACATCTAGTATGACACAAGTTTGGTATAGTTCGCTCTTTGGAGGGACGCCACCTACCAGTACTTTTATTGGAGGGGCTAGTTTACCTGGGGGTAACCCCGCTACCAGTACTGTGTCTTACCTGGGTCATTCCCCTTATGTCAGTCCTACTGCGCAGTCTGGTCCTTCTTTTCACCTTAGGTACATCCCATTAGCAGTCATGCTTTTGGATATCCATTCCTCTCTAGAAGTTTTTACCCTGGGGGGCAGCATCCATATACCAATTATGTTGGCCGACAACAACCATTAGGTACATCCCATTAGCAGTCATGCTTTTGGAGATCCATTCCTCTCTAGAAGTTTTTACCCTAGGGGGAAACATCCATATACCAATTATGTTGGACAACATCCATATACCAATTATGTTGGCGGCGAACCCTTTTCACCACCAACAAACGCATCCATCTAATCCATTTATGGGGGGACCGCAAGGTTGGTCAGGGGCTTCTCCTGCCTATGACCCATTTAGTCAAATTCACAATCCATTTCTATCCTCTCTTGATTTACCGGATTTGGCTAAATTGACTAATGGCCCCATTCGTCATGATCCTTGGTGGTTGCCTATGCTTGCCAAATTACCATCTAATATTCCCAAGTTCGAAGGGAAGACTGGGGATAATCCGTCCACCCATATCACCACTTACCATCTATGGTGTTCATCTAATTCATTAGTGGATGATTCTATTAAACTTCGCTTGTTCCAAAGAACATTAACTGAGGATGTTTCCAAGTGGTACATCGACTTACATACTGCATCCTATGGTGATTTTGCCTCTCTAGCTCAAACTTTCCTGACGCATTTCCAGTTACCAACTTGGTATGATATTGACTCTAACCTTTTGTCTAACTTCAAACAAGATGATTCCACACTCATTTCTGATCATATTCATGAGCGGAATCATCGCAAGAGGTTGGTAAGAACCAAGTTACCCAATGAAATTTTCCGTAAATGGTTCATTAGATCACTCCGACCACAAATTTCCAAAGATGTGTCCATGTTTCGAGTTGTCATTAAGGATCAAGCTATTTTAGCTACCCAAAAGTTTGATCTCATATATTCACAGTCGGGTACACTATAAGAAGTATTGCCCAATGCCCCTAGGCCTTCCATTGACCCGCGTAAACTAGTTCTTGGCCCACGTGTCGATGGCGTGATTGGGTCTATTTCCGATTCCATGAGCCAACTTGCTGCCCACCTTAGGCAATTGATCTGGCTCTACTAAAGTACGCCCTCCTCAGCAGTGCACTGATTTTCTTACGGTGAAGTCCACTCAACCAAAGAACAACTCTCAAACCGGTGATAAAAAGAACAAGAATAATAAGAAAAATAAACAACAAAATCAATTTTCCCAAGAGTATAAACCCAATCCCAAGAGTCAGGAAGGGGGCACCAATGAGCATCGCTACAAAGTCAAGTTCCCTTGTAAAATTTGTTAAGGCGACCATCTCACACATGAGTGTCCTTGAATGGATGAAGTTCATAGGCTTCTTTCACTGCCATATTCTCAACAACTGTTGTTTTAACTCATCCATTCCCTGCATAACCCCAACAAAAAATGATTTCTCAACCTTCTCGACCTTCACAACAGGGCTATTAGTCATCAGCAATTTTCGCTATTTGTAGATGACTAAATATTTATCCTAGATTTCTAAAAACAAAAATTCCTTAATATTGTGAGTTTTGGAAATCTCACTGCCTTCATTATCCTTATACCAAAATTTTCACTATTCTACTATTTTTCCATTCCATGGTTAACCTACCACTCCTAAAAGACCCCTCATGGGCTTATGCCACTCATCTATATCCTATTTTCCCACCTCTAACCTCAGCACTCTGTTTTTCCTTTGCCACACCCCCTCGCTTTCCATCTAGGGTTACCAAACAGCTTTTCCTTCCCATGTTCACCAGGTTCCTCAAGCACTGATGGTCTCAAAACTATCTTTGTAGGCTCTTTAGATAAATCAAGTACATTGGATTTTGGATCTTCAATACATCAATTTATCAAAAAAATCTGTTTTTTACACTTGAAGACCCCAAAACAAGTTTCAGTCAAAGGCCAAGTCAAAGAACCCTCCCACTGGGTCATTAGGGATTCATAGGTTGTAGGGTCATCATTAGTGTTTTAAGATCTATTTTTCTTGTCCTAGAAGCTGGTTCAAATGTAAAACAAGATCAACACATGGTTGTCCAAGAAATATCAGAAAATCTCCTAGGAGGACTACTTTATCAATTTCAAGTTTTGTAAGAGGTAAAGGTGAAATTTGACACTTCTACAGGAGTGTTAAAATCACTATCAACAGAAAATTGGTAAGGTAAGAGGCTTGCTCCTCAATGAAGACATTCACAATAAAGATAGAGGGAGCAGTTTGTGTTCAAGAAGAATCAGGATTTCTAAGCTTGATTGGGCCAGCAGTGTGCCAAGAAAGGATCCAATGCAACAAATCACATAAAGGAGGCACACCAAGAAAACCAAACAACAAGAGAAGTTTTTCAGAAATTATAGATGAAAAAGGGAAAAAGGTGAGGTGAACAAGACAGAAATGAATGAACTTGAAAGGGCTATAGAGAACTTATAATACAACAGATAATTGCTCTCAAGCATCCCAGAAACCTAGGGTTTTGGAAATATAGTCAAAGGAGGTAAAGTGAATATGTTAGGCCTCCATGATGATAGCAGAAGGAAGATTTGAAGGGACTGTTGTAAGTGACATCCAATTTTTTCCAAGGTAAAGTGTCTCACTGCCTCAAAAGAACAAGGATGCAAAGAGTATCAGTGAAAGGAGGGTCAAGCTCTCATTTCAGTCATTTACACTCAGTGGTTAAAAGAAAGAAAAACATGGTATGAGCTCCAAGGTAAGAACAAAGAAGTTTTGAAGATACTGCCACTATGTAAGTGCCTAAGGTGTCAAAGTGAATTTATCATGTTTCAAAGATCCAAGGGGAAGAGTCACTTCAAGGTTTTCATGACACATGTTGAGTGAAAGTGTCGAAGGACATAAACAAGCCAAAGCAAAGTCAATCATGTGACTCAAACAAAATTTGTAGAACAAGGAGGTGAAGAGTATCAATGGGCAAGTTTCAAATTATAAATTCAGGCACCTGCAAATCAGAAGTGGCCTAAGGAGGTGAAAGGCATTGTTTAAAACCCATGGTATTGGCAAAAGAGTTTTATGAAGGTTTTCCCTTGCTTTTTAGTCTCAAAGGTGCCAAAAGCAAACCCATCAAGCCCCCATCATTATAGAAGGAGTCAAATTCATCATTTCAGCCAACCTGCATAGAAAAACTATAAGGTTGTTAGTGAGAAAGTGTGAGAATGACAAGTTGAAAATTATATTGAAAAACACAGCCTTGAAAATACCACTGTGTGCAACCCTCTCTAAAAAATTGTCAAAGGTAAATTTGTCATGATCCAAGGAGCAAGAGAAAACCAAGTCATTATTTTAAAGGGCTCTTACAAATCAACAGTGACCAGAGAAGGTAGCAAACATGATTTTTGGAATTCATAATGCTTACCGGAGGTAAGTTTATCATGCCTAAGGATCAGTGAGAAAGGTGAAGACAGAGTTTTCAGTCACATGCCCAACACAAGATGTTTTGAATTCCAAGGTACATGTCAAGAAAAGTTTTTAAAAGGAGTTACTGTGTGGTTAAATCACCAAAATGACAAAAGAGCATGTAAACTCTCAAGGAGCAGAAAGAAGAGTCACTTAAAGTTTTTCAAGTCTCCTACACAACAAAAGGTCAAATAAAATATCAGTGAAAGTGACAAATGCTTGACAAACATTGGAAAAGTGGGTTTCATGGTTAAATTAAAAGTTCAAAGGCTATATAAGGTCCTCTCCACCTTTCAACAAATCATTGATTGCTTGCAAAAAATCATCAAAGGCATCCAGGAGAAAAAAATGTAGTTTTCTGAGTCGAATTTGGGCAAGTCTACCCGGGGTTGCGCGTTCAGGGTGGCGTTGTGCGTTTAGAATTGGGCGTTGCGCCGCTGCCGAAAAATCCCTTGTGAATTTGCATTGCGTTGCACGCCTGTAGGTGTGTGATGCGCATTCAGAAGTGCGTTGCGCGTTCACCTGAAAGGCCCGACAGGCCGGGCAGCCCATAGTGCTGCGCGTTTAGCCTGACAAACACATTTAGCCCGTGCACGACGTTGCACGTTCAGACCGCCCGACTGCCTATTTACTTTCAGCGTTGCGCCTTTTTCCCAGCCCAACTCCACGTTCATCCAGGCCCAGCAGGCCCAGAACACCGGCAGGTGCTACGCGTTTGGCATACCCGATAGGCCCGACACTCCATGCACACGCTGCGTGTTTGGTCAGGAGGGCCTCTACACCATTTCAAACCCGCAAATCAGCTCAAGGCCTCCTCAAATTTCCTCCAAGGGTTCACTAAAAATCTCTGAGGGGTAAGTACAAGACATCACCTCCTCTTCAAGGTTTTTGTCATTTGGTTAAAGAAATAAACCCTAAGGAGATGAGCTAAATGTCATTAAAACCTCCCCCATCTGCAAACAAGAAAAGGATAGTTTAGGCAGGGGTAAATTAAGTGGTTTCAATGATTTGGGATTAATCATCCATCAAAGCTTGAAATATCTGGCCTTTACACCACAAAACAAATTGGAAAACTCATTGCTTTCATCTACATCCATTTGATATCAGTGCAAGGTGTCAAAAGCAGAGTGTTTTACAGATTAGCAGGGGTGATCATCAAGTTTTTCTAAACCTCTCATTCTGCTCAATTTTCCCATTCACTCATTCATAAAAGGCTACCTTTTTACCACCATCCCATTACCTTTACACATCAGTTTCATAAGCAGAGCTAGGGTTTGAAAGCAACAGGTGTCAAAATGTCAAGAGAAAGAGGAAGTGCTAGTGGTGAAGGAGGCCAAGTGCCTAGGAGGCATCAACACAAATGTGGAAGGATTAATAGGTTTGAACCTTAAAACACAATGGAGCTTAATGCCTCTCTTATGACTGTCACATGTTTCCAAAATGTGGGGTGTTTTCATTTCTGTGAAAGAGTACAACAGGTGCAAAGTCACCCTGAGCTCACTAGGTTGTTCATCCTCAACTTGCATAAGAATCAAGTCAATCTAGCAGGGGTAAACTTTGAGCTGTCATCAGATGCCATTATTATTGCTACTGGGATACCTAGTGTTGGTGAAAAGTGGTTCAACCAGGCCAGCTTAGAAATAAGCCACTATGAGTCATTCCTTAAACCCAGATATAAAGAAAACTGCAAATCTATCTTCCCATTCTCACATTGTCTGGAGAGGTATGCACCCTTGATGAGGGTCATCATGAAACATTTTACATGTGAGGGGAGGTTCTCTAGGCTGTATTCCTATCATGTCAGATTGCTCATGCACTTTACTAGAGTTAAGATGTTGCATTTGCCCTACTATCTCTACAGGAGTATTGACAAGATGTCTTATATTGTTCAAAAGAGAGACCCTTCACAGCAGATGAAAAGTTTATTTCATCACTCCTTGATTAAGATGGTTGTGTTGCATCAATTAGAGCAAAAGGGTATTCCATGGGAGGTTTTCATTGCCCATGAAGTCTTCACAAACACACAACCCCATCCTCACCAAAATGTACCCTCACCATCTCATCCTTTTGTCCTTACTCCTACATCATCCCCTGATGAGCATGTTTCACCATCTACACATGCTCCTTCACCTCAAGACAACCCTCTTTCATCACCCTCTCCTAATGGATCAGACAATGAGGGAAATGAAGATGAACCATTAAGGGAAAATGAAGGGGAAGGTAATGATCAATCAACCAATAATGGTGAAACAAGCATTGAGGAAGAAGAAAATGAAGAGTCATAGGTCAGTAATGAAGCAGAAAACATGGAAACCGAGGGCAATGATGATAATGAAGATGAAGAGGCAGAAGGCAGTATGGATACAAATGAAGCAAGTGACAAAGAGACAGATGATAATGCTAATGACAGTAATGACACCAAGGACCAAAATGTCAGTGAAGTTGATGATAACAATGAAGAAAATAAAGAGGCTGATAATAGAAATGAAGATCACAACAATGATGAGGCAAGCAGTAGTGAAGAGGAACACAACAAAGAGCATGATAGTCAAACTAAGAGCCATGGGGACAGTCATGATAGTGAAAACAGTGAGGCTTCTAGTAGTAATGAGGAGCAAAATGAAGAAACAGAAAACAATGAAGAGGCAGAAGAAAACAGTGCAGAAACCAACGATGACACCTCTAATAGTGAGAACACAAATGAAGAAAGAGGTCAAGAAGACATGGAGGTATATGTAAATGAAGATGAGATAAATGATGGAAAAAGCAGCCAAGGTAATGATGATGATGAGGTTGGAAATAGCTCACAGAACCAAGAAGACAGTGAAGCTGATATCAGTGAAGGAGAAAGGGATGATGATACAAATGAAGAAGTGATCCAAGATGTCAGTGAGCCAAACAAAGATGACCACAATGATAGAAGCAAGACTAAGGGCTCTGAAATGGTAAATATTGAACCTTTTCCTTTGACATACCAAAGAGGAGAAAGGCATGTGTTTGCTGCCTCTAAAAGGCAAGGGGCCATGCCTTCTACATCAACAAAGAAGCTTGAAAAAGGCAAGGAAAAAGTCATTGTTGGAGATAAGAAAGGCAAGCATCAAACTAAACAAGAGTGCCAACTCATTGACCTTGACAGTGAAAATGAAGATGAGGAGAGGATTACAAGCATCTTGCTCCAAAGCAAGGATGCCCAGATCAGAGACCTACAAAGACAACTTGGCATGGTAAAGTATATTATTAAGTATTATAAGGATGAAAACAAACAACTAAATAAGACACAAAGGGACCTTGGCTTACAGAAAAAGATGGCCAAGCACTATGCATTTAGAAATCAAATTGCAAAGGCCAAGCTCAAAGGAGCCCTTGCCGAAATTCAAGCACTCAAGGAGTCCAAAGACCAAGAAAACCTTGAAATCCTTGTTGATGCTTCCATACAAGCATCCCAGACCCCATGAGGAAGATAATTGCAAATTTTGGGAACATTTTGGAAATTTTTGGTTTACGCTGATTTGGAGGGATTTTTCTCAGGGCATCCTCAGGAGGTAAATTTTACATTTTTTGAATCCTCAGCTCAAGTACAATATGCTCACAAAATTTCAGATCACTTGGAGCAGTTTTGGTCCTCCAAAAGGCCCAAAAACATGTCAATTTTCACCTTTCTGCCATGTTTTTAGGGCTGGCGCTACGCCTTTAGCAGCCTTGGGAGATTTTCTTTTTGAATATGTTAATGGAGCCCAATCAGAAAACCAAGGGCATTTTTGGAAAGTAGACTCAACATGATTTCTAACGAGCCATCACGGAGTTCGTTCCGACATCAGGAAGGCCTTCAAAAAGTGACTGCAAGATGACTCAGTTTTCCTGTGCAGGAGCTGCGCCCTTATGTGCAAAAGTCAACAAAAGACACTCATTTATAGCAAAAAGATATTTTAGTGTTTTTTTGGGGCAAATCACTCCCAAGTTAGGTGTTAGAAGTTATGTTGTATTTATTTCATTAGATATTATGTGTTTTGGGTCTTGCATGGTCTCCTTGCACATAAATGACATTTATGGGTATTTATGACATTTTCAAACCCTAGTTAGGGTTTTTGACCCTCCTTTGCTAGATAAATAGCATGGAGGTCTCATTGTGTTTGGTTGGCATTTGATGACTCTTGTGAGTAATACATATACTTGGAGATTGAAGAGAAATTGGTCTTGGTGTTTGTGGATGGCTTGGCTTGCTTGACAATGGAGAAGGCTTGTTTGCAAGATCCCTGAGCATAGTTAATGGTGATGTGTTCCTATTTAGTTCATGTTTTCTTATGTTATCATTATGTTTCATCTTTCTATTTTGCAATAGGACAAAATTTTTAGGCTAAGAATGTTGTTCAGAAGCACCTTAGCTTTGTTTGTCCTATATTGCCTCCATGTTTTCCTCTACTAGGTTAGTTTAGAGAATTCTTAGTTGCTCTCTTGACCCACTTATGCTTGTTTATCTTATGAATTATTCAATAAAGCAAATGTCAAAGATGTTTTATGGTTAGCCATGCTTGTTTGATATTACTTAAACATTGTTCTTAAGATCTTTACTTTGAAGTATCACTGATTAGATTTAGCTAAAGAGGTCTATAATTTGCTATGCCCTTTGTCTATCCTAAAAATTTTCTTTGGAGGTCTTTATAGCTTTGATTAATGAAGTTTAGTCATTCCCTCTTCCTTGATCTATGTTATATGTCTATCTTAAATGTTTTCTAATCTTGAAGGTGAAATCACTAGAAGTTTTACAAGTTTCTTGCCTTCTATAGTTCACTGGATTGTTTGTCTAGAATGCTTATTTGCTTGAGTTTAATCAGAGAAGTTATTGGTTTGCCCTGTCTTTTGTTTATTTCTTCATGCCTAGTAGTGTTAAAGACCTTTCTTGTTTAAAAGTATTTGTTCAAGGATTCTTAACTTCCCTTTTGCACCTACTATGTTCACAAACTTGATGTTCATTTCATCTCACACAAACCTTGAAGATCCATTTGACCATGTTAGATTTGCCCTGTGATGCACCCTGATTCATTGTTGAAATATCCATGATCTTTTGTAGACTCCATAGCCCAATGGCTTGAAAATATCTCACTCCAAATATTCTACTTGATCACCTATCCAACCCAAACAAACAAATCAACCCTAAACTTAACAACCAGCCTAAAATCAAACCCTAAAAGCAAACAAGTTCACATCCTTTGCACAAAATAGAGAGAGCCCTCTCTGAGTCCAGGAAGGCTAGGTCCTAGAACTCCAAAGACTAGTCTGATGTTACCCCTGTTCATTTGTTCTCACCAATCTAACAAATTACGGGGACCTAACATAATGGCGATCACGGTGGGACTTTTGAGTCGGTGACATCCTAAGTATCCCTTAGGAACTCTCAAATCCCTGTCAAACTTAGAAAAATAAAGTGTTAGCCGAGAGTAGAATCTAATTGTTTCACCATCCTAGAAAAATGATGACTCAACTAGAGGACACTCATTAAAACCTTAGGGCTACATAAAGGAACTCAGAAAACCCCAAACCATCTCTAGATTGGTTTTTGTCAATTGTTGGTGGTGGACCATAAATACATATCCTCAAAACAACAAAAAAAACATCCACCTGGCGACTCCACTAGCCTCCAATAGGCCTGCTAACTTTACTAGTTCTCATAGACTTCCCTAGGATTGTGTCAAATCAGCCCTGAGTAGTTTAGAGGCCTAGTCACACACTGTGTGAGTTCAACAAACATTAAGAGAGGTTAGCCTTCCGAAAGTAGTCATAAATTTTCAGCCTCTCTCCACTTTTGGTTTGAAATCTAGTTTCACAAAGGATCAGCACCAAATCTCACCCGGACCCAAACCTTCCTACCATAGTTGATGACCTAGAAAAGATTTTGTGGCAAACTTCTAGGACTGAAGATTCAAATACTGTTAGGACCATTCATAGAGCTAGTTCTGTCCCTAAACATCTCACAGCCTTGCAAGACCCCCAGTTTGACGTACACCATACAAGAAACCTTTTCAGAACTAAGTCACAAAGTGGGATTGACCAGACTGACCTTGAGCCCATAGATTTGCAGTGGAGTCCTAGTAGAGAAGCCTCTTCTTCCACTCCTCCTGACTTTCAGCTTCTCCATCACTTTGGCTCTTTTCATCCCACAGTTGTTCAAAATCAGTTTGTTGGTCCAAGTACATCTACCACCCCCATTCACACATCCACTATGCAAACCACTCCATTTCACCCTCCACCTCCTCTCACAAACCATCCCCTTGTAAATCCTCCTTGGATTCCATTACCTCCCATCATGGCAGCATAGTATTCCCCCCTGGTGCTACCACAACCTTTATTACCTATGCCACATGACCATCAATCCAAAATACCTCACTTTACCGAAGCTGAATCTACCACTGCCCAATAGCATGTAGATATGATGAATTATGCCTTTGACTATCAGGAGATAGAAGAGGAGACCATAAAATGAGGATGTTTTCCCAAAGCTTAGGAGGAGAAGCCAAGAAATGGTTCAAAATCTTGACTCCTAACAGCATACATGATCTCCCTTCCCTTTACCAGACATTCATAAACAAGTGGGAAATTAAGAAAAACCCTCTCCAAATCCTCTCAGAATATAAAAACCTTAAGATAAATGTTAGGGAGAGTTTCCAAGACTATTGCACTAGGTTCAATAGTGTTTACAATGCACTCCCACCAAACATGAAACCCCCACAAGGCCTAGCCTTAGCAAAATTTCCAGAAGATTTTGATCCAGACATGGCCTATCAATTGAGAGAGAGAGATCCCCTAACTTTAGAAAACATGCAAAGGGGAGTTGTGAGTGTAGAGGCCAACTTGATTGAAAAGAGGGCTAGGATGAGGTCAGAAAAGAGAGTTACATACAAAGATGAAACTATGGCCTCAACCTCTTCATCTGATTCCAAAATTGACAATTTAGTAAGCGTAATGGAAAAAATTATGGAGAGGATCAACCTAAACGAAAGAACACCTCCTAGGGAAAACCAACCAAATCCCCAAAACAGAAATAGAAATCAAAACTTCAGAAGAGACCCTCCTCTAAACAGACAGAGAGACAATGACCAACAAATCAGGGCTCCTTTCCAAGACAACTATGTAGATGAAAAGGAAAGAGAGACTGAAGAACATGAAGAAAACCATGTAAACTTGATAGGTTCTGACAATGAGGGTGATGTTTTTCTTATAGAAGAGGAACAAGGTCTATTTTCCTCACATCAAACTGAAACAAACTATGAGGATTCTGAAAACTACAAATTAGGATTTGAGAATTCCATAATGGAGGTCCATAGGCAATATGACCTTAGGAGAAAAAATAACCAACATGTCTCCAAGAAAAACAAATTAGACACTGTTGTTTGGAAGACCCCTGAAAATACTCCTAAGAGGATAGCAGACAATACCAACACCATGGCTAAGAAATCTGATCAAAACAAAGACAAAACTAGCCAACCAGGTGGTGACCCAAGCTGTCCTAATACATCTACTAGTGGCCCTGAGAAAACTCTTTTGTTCAAAGTCCCAAATCAGAATCAACAAACTAAACTTGTAGAAAAAATTATGGCTAATAAAATAGACGTAAATATGTCAAAAACACTAGCACCTTTCAATTTTGAGGGAGAGATTGTCAAAATAAAACTAACCATACCTCTTACTAAACTAGTAACCCAAGATCTATATAGGTCCCAAGTTCTGAAAGCATTGAACATAGGAAACAACACCGACACTCTGAACCTAACTGATGACAAACCAGAGTTGTTGTTTGGACCTGAGGTAGAGGGAAAATATCAAGAAGAAGTTGTCCCTCCTTTATATGTTAGCTTAAACATTCATGGCAAAATCTTGCACAATGCTATGCTTGACTCCGGTGCCTCACATAATCTCATGCCCAAGGTGGTAATGGAGAGATTAGGCCTCGAAATAACCAAACCTTACAAAGACTTGTATTCTTTCGATTCAAGCAGAGTCAAATGTTTGGGTCTAATCAAGGATCTGTGTGTCAATCTGGCACAAATCCCTGCTAAGGGCCTAGTCATGGACATAGTAGTTGCTAACATTCCCCCAAAGTATGGCATGCTTTTATCTAGATCATGGGGAGCCAAACTTCAAGGGAGCCTCCAAATTGACATGTCATATGCTACCATCTCGGTCTTTAACCAAACAAAGAGATTGTACCGGGAATCTCACATGAAATATATGGTAAGAAGCCTAGATAGGCCAAACAACACCCTTGTTTATTCCATTCATTCAGACCTTGACTCATTTATCTTGTATAGTGAATATGATATCAGTGAACAAGTAAATGAAAATGAGAAAGAGCCCAGCCTACCAAAACAGTCAAATCTATCCCCAAATGAAGAACATGACAGCCAAAACTTTAGCAGCCCTGAATAACAACATAGTGGCGAATATGAACTGGAAACACTTTGGAACATGAGCTTTGATGGCTCTTGTGGAAAAGCTGGTTCAGGAACTAGTGTCTGGATACATAACACAAATGAAGGCCATTCCTAAAAACTAGATTTTCAATGCACTAACAACATTGCAGAGTAAGAGGCTCTCCTCCTTGGTTTACATTTGCTTAAAAACATAGGAGCTAAGAATATCTCAGTCCTAGGAGATTCAAAGCTGATCATTAGGCAAATCAAAGGGGAGTATTCAACCAAGAATCCTAGACTAAGAGAGTATAGGAATGCTGCCCTATACCTCCTGAAAACCTTTGAGAAATATGAACTCACTTTCATCCCTAGAGCTCAAAACAACCTTACCAATGAACTTGCTTTTGCTGCCAGCAATTGCCAAATACTCCATGCAAATGAACAATACACTATCAAAGTAAAAAACCGGCCTAAAATACCTGACAACATAGACTATTGGCAAGTGTTTGAGGGTGATAAACAAATTGATGAAAATCTGCAATCTGCGAATGAATTTGCAATACCAAAACCAAGCTTAGGGCATGAAGAGGATTATTTTGCTGAAGAACAAGCCCACAAAATTGAGTTGTCCTCTACTGCTAATATAAATCTGCTTGAACATCCTTATGAGGCAGAATTGTTTGAAAATCTAGATCAAAAGGACCTTGAGGTTTTACAATGTAAAGATGATACAATACCAAGGGGCCTTGCACCATTAGAAGAGTTGTTTGATTTTGGAATCCATCGAGACTAATGTAGAAGAATGTAACATAGGTAGCATAAAATAACCCAAAATGATCAAGCTGTCCAAAACTCTTCCTCTTCACATAAAACAGAAATATATTGAGCTTTTTAAAGAGTTTAAGGATGTGTTTGCATGGGAGTATGAGGACCTGAAGTCCTATGACACAAGCATTATTCAACATAAAATTCCTCTCAAGGATAATCAGAAACCATTCAAACAAAAATTGAGAAGTCCTAGTACTTTTAGTTGAGAAAGAGATTAAAAAGATGTATGATGCTGGGATCATAGTCCCTCTTAGGTACTCAGAATGGGTTTCAAACCTTGTGTCAGTTAGGAAGAAAACCAAAGAGATTACGTTGTGCATTGACTTTAGAAATTTGAACAAAGCCTCCCTAAAAGATAACTATCATTTGCCTAAAATGGATCATATACTTCAAAGGGTGGTTGGCTCTAAGAGAATATCATTGCTTGATGGCTTTTCAGGTTACAATCAGGTACTAGTACTTCCAAGTCATCTGCACAAAAATGCTTTCACTACACCTTGGGGCACATTCATGTATGTCAAGATGCCCTTCAAGTTAATGAATGCGAGGGCCACCTTTCAAAGGGCCATGGACATGGATTTTTTAGAAGATATAGGTTACTTCATAGTCATATACCTTGATGACATCACTGTTTATTCTAAGATTAATAAAGAACACTTAGTCCACTTGAGAAAAGTCTTTGAAAAGTGTAGGAAGTATGGACTATCTTTGAATCCTAAGAAAACATTGTTTGGTCTTCAGGAAGGAAAACACCTAGGCCACATCATCTCTGAAGAAGGGATCAAAATAGACCCCAAAAGGATCGAAGGTATATTGCAAATCAGCCATCCTAGAAACATTAAAGAGCTGCAATCTTTCATTGGAAATATCAACTTCCTAAGAAAGTTTATCCCCAACCTTGCTGAACTCCTAAGAAATATTACCAACATGCTCAAAAAGGAGATAGGAGTTAAGTGGACCTTGGAAGCCAAACAATCCTTTGAACTGGTAAAATAAGCACTCACCCAAACACCAGTTCTAATCAGTCCTGACTTTACCAAGGACTTCTACATTTCTCATTTTCATCCGAACACACCATTGTTGCAGTGTTGTTGCAAAAGAACATGATGGGGCAAGAACAACCCATAGCTTTCTTTAGTAAGGCATTAAGAGATGCTCCCCTAAAATATTACATCATGGAGAAACAAGCCTTTGCTTTGATCAAAGAATTGAAAGATTTCCGAGTCTACATTTTGCACTCTCATATCATTGCTTTTGTTCCTCATACATTTGTCAAGGACATTCTAAATCAGGACCCTGATGGTATTGAGCAAATGGATTGCTATTATTTTAGAATATGATTTAGAAATCAGGCCCACTAAACTAATCAAAGGGCAAGGATTTGCCAAACTAATGGCTAAAACAAACTTTCTAGCCTTATATATGAACATGATGCATTCATTAGATGAAACAGAGGAACTGGCAACTCCACCTGTCGAAGATGTATTTTTGAACTCAATCTGGTATACTGACATATTGTATGTGCTTGTTAATCTAAATGCTCCTCCTACTTTATCTAAAACAAAGCTAGATTCTTGAAACAAAAGGCTTTAAATTTCTACATTTTAGATAGAGTTTTGTATTGGAAAAATTCTGTGAGTATGTTGCTTAAGTGTTTGCTTGAAGATGATGCAGATAGAATCATGCATGAACTGCATAAGGGAGAGTGTGGAGGTCATCTCTACTAGAAAACCATAGCTAACAAAATAGCTAGCTACTATTGGCCCACCCTTTTCCCTAACACTCACAAACTTTTCATGACTTGCCATAAGTGTCAAATCTTTGATGGCAAGAGAAAACTTCCACATTTGCCTTTACATCCCATCAGTGTTGAAGCTCCTTTTCAATAATGGGGTTTGGACTTCAATGGAGAGATCCACCCTACCTCATTTGCCCAACACAAGTGGATCCTCACTGCCACTGATTATTTCACCAAGTGGATAGAAGCCATCCCTTCTAGAAATTCCACCGACTCAGTCATTATCAAATTTCTTGAGACCAACATCTTTTCCAGATTTGGTGGTCCTAGAAAGATCATCACAGATAATGTTGTTGCCTTTAAATCCAAAAGAATGGTTGACTTTTGCTATAAGTGTCATATCACACTGGGGCATTCCACAGCTTATTACCCTCCAGGTAATGGGCTAGCTGAGTCTTCCAACAAAAGTCTGGTGAACATCATCAAGAAGCTGCTGGAAGAGAACCAAAAATCATGGCATAGTAAACTAATGCATGCGTTATGGGATGATAGATTAACCACTACGAAATCAATTAGTATGTCTCCCTATCAATTAGTATATGGCATGGATGCAGTCTTCCCAACATCCTTGGGAGTTCCAGTGACGAAGCTCCTCCAAGAAGTGCAATCCGAAGAAAATGACATGCAAAGGACGTTGAACCAAACCATGCATTTGCGACAGTCAAGGGAGGAATTTTACAAAAGGATACAAGAAGTACAAGAAAACATCAAGAAGAACTTTGATAGAAGGACCAAAGTCAATGATTTCCACATTAGAGACACAGTTCTGAAATGGGACTCAAGGAAAGAGGACAAAGGAAAACATGGCAAATTTGAAAATTTGTGGAAGGGTCCTTACATCATTCATTCAATTGGAGGTAACAATGGTTTCTTTTTACAAGAGATGGATGGAGTAGAGTTATTTGGAGGACCTGTCAATGGTAAGATAATCAAGCACTATTTTTGTCAGAATTCCTAGTTTAAAGCTTTCATTCATTGTACATAACATTGCCTGATGAAAGATCATAAAAAAAAAAACACAAAAGCAAAGAAAGGAAGAAAAAGAGGGCAGGAAAAAGAATAGGGACAGCCCCATACCCAAAAAAGAGTATTTCTGAAAGGTGCAAACCTAAATGCCACTACTTGTTAAGAAAAAGAGTCTTGTTGAATCATCTAGCCTAATTAGGGTTGAACATATTTTGAATTTCTATTGATAGGTTAGTGAAAAAAGACTTGTCAAATAATTTAAGCTTGACTTGTCAGTAGGATAAATTAGGAAGAAAATTTGTTGATTCTTAATGCTCAAATCTGAACCAAAGAGAAAAATGGGGATGCCTAACAAATGATAGATCACAACCCTCATGTTTTCTAGTTTTGTTTGTATAAAAATAATGTCTGTGTGTAGCTTGTCCCAATTCCATGGCCCATGGTAAATCAAATTGCTCAATCTTGGTTTAGCCATGTTTTCAATTTCATGTCAGTAAATTAGAGAATAAGTTTGTCAAACAGCATGATCTTGACAGATGTTAAAATAGGTAGAGAATAAAAGAGTTCATTAGCATAATCTGAACTCTTGGGAGTAATAAGGGTACAAGTAGATAGTTTGTTTTGCTTTCAAAAAAACAAGAATGTCAAGGGTTTGCCAGTACAAGTGCAACCAAAGGAAGAAAAAATGTTAGACAAGGTATGATGGGTAGGTGGAAATGAGGTTGAAGCAAACATGTCTTTCTAATTTTGAGATCATAGCTTCAAGAAAAAAAAAATCAGAGATGAAAGAAAGAAATCTGCAAAGTGCAAGTAAGACACTGGTCTTCAAAACTCAGAGATTTGATATCTGATGTTCTGGAGACCTCCTGAAAAGGATTTCCTTCCCCAAGTGGAGCCACTGTTAGTCATCAGTAATTTTTTCTATTTGTAGATGACTAAATATTTATCCTAGATTTCTAAAAACAAGATTCATGAATATTGTGAGTTTTAGAAATCTCACTGTCTTCATTATCCTTATACCAAATTTTTCATTATTCTACTATTTTTCCATTCCATGGTTAACTTACCACTCCTAAAAGACCCCTCATGGGCTTATGCCACTCATCTATATCCTATTTTCCCACCTATAACCTCAACACTTTGTTTTGCCTTTGTCACACCCCCTCGCTTTCCATCTAGGGTTACCAAATAGCCTTTCCTTCCCATGTTCACCAGGTTCCTCAAGCACTGATGGTCTCAAAACTATCTTTGTAGGCTCTTTAGATAAATCAAGTACACTGTATTTTGGATCTTCAATACATCAATTTATAAAAAAAAATTGTTTTTTACACTTGATGACCCCGAAACAAGTTTCAGTCAAAGGCCAAGTCAAAGAACCCTCCAACTAGGTCATTAGGGTTTCATAGGTTGTAGGGTCATCATTGGTGTTTTAAGCTCTGTTTTTCTTATGCTAGAAGCTGGTTCAAATGTAAAACAAGATCAGCACATGGTTGTCCAAGAAAGATCAGAAAATCTCTAAGGAGGACTACTTTATCAAATTCAAGTTCTGTAAGAGGTTAAGGTGAAATTTGACACTTCTGCAAGAGTATTAAAACCACTATCAACAGACAATTGGTAAGGTAAGAGGCTTGCTCCTCAATGAGGACATTCACAGCAAAGATAGAGGGAGCAGTTTGTGTTCAAGAAGAATCAGGGTTTCTAAACCTGATTGGGCCAGCCGTGTGCCAAGCAAGGATCCAATGCAGCAAATCACATAAAGGAGGCACACCAAGAAAACCAAGCAACAAGAGAAGTTTTTCAGAAATTATAAATGAAAAAGGGAAAAAGGTGAGATGAACTAAACAGAAATGAATGAACTTGAAAGGGATATAGAGAACTTAGAATACAACACTAATAATTGTTCTCAAGCATCCCAATAAAACCTAGGGTTTTGGAAAGATAGTCAAAGGAGGTAAAGTGAAGATGTTAGGCCTCCATGATGATAGCAGAAGGAAGATTTGAAGGGACTGTTGTAAGTGACATCCATATTTTTCCAAGGTAAAGTGTCTCACTGCCTCAAAAGAACATGGATGCAAAGAGTATCAGTGAAAGGAGGGTCAAGCTCTCATTTTAGTCATTTACACTCAATGGTCAAAAGATAGAAAAACATGGTATGAGCTCCAAGGTAAGAACAAAGAAGTTTTGTAGATACTGCCACTATGTAAGTGCCTAAGGTGTCAAAGTGAATTTAGCATGTTTCAAAGATCAGAGGGGAAGAGTCACTTCAAGGTTTTCATGACACATGTTGAGTGAAAGTGTCGAAGGACATAAACAAGCCAAAGCAAAGTATCAATGGGCAAGTTTCAAATTATAAATTCAAGCACCCGCAAATCAAAAGTGGCCTAAGGAGGTGAAAGACATTGTTTAAAACCCTTGGTATTGGCAAAAGAGTTTTAAGAAGGTTTTCCCTTGTGTTTCAGTCTCAAAGGTGCCAAAATCAAACCCATCAAGCCCCCAACATTAAAGAAGGATTCAAATTCACCATTTTAGCTAACCTGCATACAAACACTATAAGGTTGTTAGTGAGAAAGTGTGATAATGACAAGTTGAAATTATATTGAAAAACACAGCCTTGAAAATACCACTGTGTGCAGCCCTCTCTAAAAAATTGTTAAAGGTAAATTTGTCATGATCCAAGGAGCAAGAGAAAACCAAGTCAGTATTTTAAAAGGGCTCTTACAAATCAGCAATGACCAGAGAAGGTAGCAAACATGATTTTTGGAATTCATAATGCTTACCAAACGTAAGTTTATCATGCCTAAGGATCAGTGAGAAAGGTGAAGACAAAGTTTTTAGTCACATGCCCAGCACAAGATGTTTTGAATTCCAAGGTACAGGTCAAGAAAAGTTTTTAAAAGGAGTTACTATGTGGTTAAATCACCAAAATGACAAAAGAGCATGTAAATTCTCAAGGAGCAGAAAGAAGAGTCACTTAAAGCTTTTCAAGTCTCCTGCACAGCAAAAGGTCAAATAAAATATCAATGAAAGTGACAAAGGCTTGACAAACATTAGAAAAGTGGGTTTCATGGTTAAATTAAAAGTTCAAAGGCTATATAAGGTCCTCTCCACCCTTCAGCAAATCATTGATTGTTTGCGAAAAATCATCAAAGGCATCCAAGAGAGAAAACTGTAGTTTTTTGAGTCGAATTTGGGCAAGTCTACCCGGCATTGCGCGTTCAGAATCGGGCATTGCGACCCTGCCGAAAACTCCCTTGTGACGTTGCATTGCACTGTGCACCTGTAGGTGCGCGCTACGTGTTCACTCAAAAGGCCTGACAAGCCCGACAACCCACAGCACTGCGCGTTCAGCGCGTGCACGACGCTGCGCGTTCAGACCACCTGACTACCTATTTACTTTCCACGCTGCGCCTTTTTCCCAGCCAGACTCCACGTTCAGCCAAGCTCGGTAGGCCCAGAACACTGGCAGGCGCTGCGCGTTCGGCAGACCCGACAGGCCCGACACCCCGTGCACACGCTGCACATTTGGCTAGGAGGGCTTCTACACCATTTCAAACCCTCAAATCAGCTCAAGGCCTCCTCAAACTACCTCCAAGGGTCCACTAAACATCTCTAAGGCGTAAGTACGAGACATCACCTCCTCTTCAAGGTTTTTGTCATTTGGTTAAAGAAATAAACCCTAAGGAGATGAGCTGAATGTCATTAAAACCTCCCTCATCTCCAAACAAGAAAAGGACAGTTAAGGCAAGGGTAAATTAAGTGGTTGCAATGATTTGGGATTAGTCATCCATCAAAGCTTGAAAGCTCTGGCCTTTACACCACAAAACAGATTGGAAAACTCATTGCTTTCATTTACATCCATTTGATATCAGTGCAAGGTGTCAAAAGTAGAGTGTTTTACAGATTACCAAGGGTGATCATCAAGTTTTTCTAAACCTCACTTTCTGCTCAATTTGCCCCTTCACTCATTCATAAAAGGTTGCCTTTTTACCACCATCCCATTACCTTTACACATCAGTTTCATAAGCAGATCTAGGGTTTCAAAGTAGCAGGTGTCAAAATGTCAAGAGAAGGAGGAAGTGCTAGTGGTGAAGGAGGCCAAGTGCCTAGGAGGCATCAACACAGACGTAGAAGGATTAATAGGTTTGAACCTCAAAACACAATGGAGCTTAATGCCTCTTCTATGACTGTCACATGTTTCCAAAATGTGGGGTGTTTTCATTTTTGTGAAAGAGTACAACAAGTACAAAGTCACCCTGAGCTCACTAGGTTTTTCATCCTCAACTTGCATGAGAAACAAGTCAATCTAGCAAGGGTAAACTTTGAGCTGTCATCAGATGCCATTGCTATTGCTACTGGGAAACCTAGTGTTGGTGAAAAGTGGTTCAAATAGGCCAGCTTAGACATAAGCCACTATGAGCCATTCCTTAAACACAGATATAAAGAAAACTGCAAATCTATCTTCCCATTCTCACATTTGCTGGAGAGGTATGCACCCTTGATGAGGGTCATCATGAAATATTTTACATGTGAGGGGAGGTTCTCTAGGTTGTCTTCCTATCATATCAGATTGCTCATGCACTTTACTAGGGTTAAGATGCTGCATTTTCCCTACTATCTCTATAGGAGTATTGACAAGATGTCTTATATTGTTCAAAAGAGAGACCTTTCACAGCAGATGCAAAGTTTATTTCATCACTCCTTGATTAAGATGGTTGTGTTGCATCAATTAGAGAAAACGGGTATTCCATGGGAGGTTTTCATTGCCCATGAGGTCTTCACAAACCCACAACCCCATCCTCATCAAAATGTACCCTCATCATCTCATCCTCCTGTCCTTACTCCTCCATCATCTCCTGATGAGCATGTTTCACCATCTACACATGTTCCTTCACCTCAAGACAACACTCTTTCATCACCCTCTCCTAATGCATCAGACAATGAGGGAAATGAAGATGAACCATCAAAGGAAAATGAAGGGGAAGGTAATGATCAATCAACCAATAATGGTGAAACAAGCATTGAGGAAGAAGAAAATGAAGAGTCAGAGGTCAGTAATGAAGCAGAAAACATGGAAACCGAGGGCAATGATGATAATGAAGATGAAGAGGCAGAAGGCAGTATGGATACAAATGAAGCAAGTGACAAAGAGACAGATGATAATGCTAATGACAGCAATGACACCAAGGACCAAAATGTCAGTGAAGCTGATGATAACAATGAAGAAAATGAAGAGGCTGATAATAGAAATGAAGATCACATCAATGATGAGGCAAGCAGCAGTGAGGAGGAACACAACAAAGAGGATGACAGTCAAACTTAGAGCCATGGGGACAGTCATGACAGTGAAAACAGTGAGGCTCCTAGCAGTAATGAGCAACAAAATGAAGAAGCAAAAAACATTGAAGAGGCAGAAGAAAATAGTGCAGAAACCAATGATGACACCTCTAACAGTGAGAACACAAAGGAAGAAAGAGGTCAAGAAGACATGGATGTAGATGTCAATGAAGATGAGGTAAATGATGAAGAAAGCAGCCAAGGTAATGATGATGATGAGGTTGGCAATAGCTCACAGAACAAAGAAGACAGTGAAGGAGAAAGGGATGATGATACAAATGAAGAAGCGATCCAAGATGTTAGTGAGCCAAACAAAGATGACCACAATGATAGAAGCAATACTAAGGGCAATGAAATGGTCAATATTGAACCTTTCCCTTTGACATACCAAGGAGGAGAAAGGCATGTGTTTGCTGCCTCTAAAAGGCAAGGGGCCATGCCTTCTACATCAACAAAGAAGCTTGAAAAAGGAAAGGAAAAGGTCATTGTTGGAGATAAGAAAGGCAAGCATCAAACTAAACAAGAGTGCCAACTCATTGACCTTGACAGTGAAAATAAAGATGAGGAGAGGATTACAAGCATCTTGCTCCAAAGCAAGGATGCTCAGATCAGAGACCTACAAAGACAGCTTGGCATGGCAAAGTATATTATTAAATATTATAAGGATGAAAAAAAACAGCTAAAGAAGACACAAAGGGACCTTGGCCTACAGAAAAATATGGCCAAGCACTATGCATTGAGAAATCAAATTGCAATGGCCAAGCTCAAAGGAGCCCTTGCCGAAATTCAAGCACTCAAGGAGGCCAAAGACCAAGCAAACCTTGAAATCCTTGCTGATGCTTCCATACAAGCATCCCAGACCCCATGAGGAAGATAATTGCAAATTTTGGGAACTTTTTGGAAATTTTTGGTTTTTGCTGATTTGGAAGGCCAAGGGTGCAATGCCCTTGGCACTGCGCTTTTTCTCAGGACATCCCTGTGATGCAACCTGATTCATTTTTGAAATATCCATGACCTTTTGTAGGCTCCATAGTCCAATGACTTGAAAATCTCTCACTCCATCTATTCTACTTGATCACCTACCCAACCCAAACAAACAAATCAACCCTAAACTGAACAACTAGCCTAAAATCAAATCCTAAAAGCAAACAAGTTCACATCCTTTGCACAAAATAGAGAGAGCCCTATTTGTGTCCAGGAAGGCTAGGTCTTAGGACTCCAAAGATTGGTCTGATGTTACCCCTGTTCATTTGTTCTCGCCAATCTAACAAATTACGGGGACCTAACAGGGGCAACAAGGGGTCATCTTCCCATCCCCCTCATAGTTCAACCATATTTATGTGCAAGGAATATGTCAACGTGACCACGCGAGCTAAGTCCTATGATGTCCTTGAGTCGAGTTCTCCTTCCAAGGACTCACCTGCTCCACCTAGTTCCATTGGACCTCTTGTGAAAATTTTTGAATGTTAATTATGCAGAAATCTATTGTTAAATTTGGTTATGCTACTCCTACTTAATTAAGTTATTAAGTTGAAAGTTCAAATGAATATCGAAGCAAAACACATAACAAACTTTCACCAATTCAGATCTAGAAAAAGTACATGCACACATAAACAAAGTGATAGTGATTTTATGGGCAATAGTCCCCGGAAAAACCGAATGCGGGAAAACCGGTCTACTGGCTGCTGAAGGGTTTTATTATTAAGAGTATTTCTGAATACAACAAATCTGGGTTCCAAAATTAGAAAACTCGACAGAGAAAATATAGATCTGCAACTCACCGGTTGTTCTGAAGCCCAAATATTAACTGATCCACACCCTCAAATGGGATTTACAGGACTCAAAAAAAATTAGGCCCTAGAAACCCTAGCGCTGCCCCTGAAGCCCTTGCTTTAGCCTCTGCAACCCCTGCATCCCTCAACGTTGGCCTGGAAAGGGTTGCATAACCCTAGACTGGGTGACGCAGTCCCTACGCTGCCCTTGAGGGTCTCTGCGTAACCTCTGAGGGTTTCCAGCTGGCCTGGGAGTGACTGCGCAACATCTATGTAGCTGAAGTTTTCCTGCACTGTGCAGCTGGTGCCCTCTTGTTGTTGATGCTCCTGCTTCTCTACGATGCCTTTCTAAAGTAGCTTTCTGTCTCTTGTTGATTCTAGACAATGGGATCAGATCATCCCCTTTGTCTAAACACCCCTCTCTGCCGCTAAAACACTTCTGAGAATTCTTAGCAAACCCTGCCCTAGAATCTCAGCTTAGCTTTAGTGCTCTTCCTCTGTGTGTCTTTACAAATGACCCCAAGCCTTTCCTTTATACTTTTCGCATTGGGAAACCAATGACCATAATCAGATCTTGAATCAATGGATAATATTAAAAGAAAGCTTGATTCATGTGACTTAAGACAATTTCATCACATGTTTAATTTAATTAACTTTAATTATTTCATTTTCCTAAGTTTAGACTTAGGAAATACATTGAAATAATTAATTAATTAATTATCTCCCAAACCATATGAAATTTCCCAAACCCTTTCTGGGTCTTATAAATCAAGTGTACTCTAGTCCCTCCACAAAATTTGGGAGCTATATGACATCCGATGCTACCCCAAATACACAAAATCTCAACACTCCCTCTTAGAACGGAGTGTGTTCTGTTAGGTCCCTGTAATTTGTCAGATTGGCAAGACCAAATTGAACAAGGGTAACATCAAACCAACTTTGGAGCCTAGGACCTAGCCTTCCTGGACTCGTAGAGGTCTCTCTCTATGTTTGTTTAAAAGATGTAACTTGATTGATTTTAGGCTATTTATAATGATAGGGTTTGTTTGTTTGTTTTGTTTGGTTCGGTTGCTTGTCAAGCAGAACAGATAGAGTGAGAGAGATTCAGACCGTTGGGCTATGGAGTCTGCAGAAGTTCATGAAAAGTACTACAATAGGTCAAGGTGTTTCATAGGGCAAGTTTAAGGAATCCAAATATATCTTAATAGCTTAGGTGAGTGAAATGAACATTAAATGGTGAAATTAGTAGGTTTAAAGGGCAATTAAGAATCCTTTAACATATACTATAACAAGAAAAGTATTTAAGAGCACTATGCATAAGAAAGAATCAAAGGACAGGGTGCACCATAAACTTCTTTAACCTAGCTTTATCAAGCAAACTTAAAAACAACAATCCAGCAAACCTAGAGAGTAGGGAACTCCTAAATTCTCTAGTCATTCACCTTCAGAGAAAGAAAGAATTTAAGATAACACATAAGTAATGATCAAAGAGCAGGGAATTCCTAAATTTCTTAATCAAACTATAAAGACCTTCAAAGTAACCATTTCAAGATAAACTAAAGGACAGAAAAAACCATAAACTTCTTTAGCCTAAAACTAATTAGTACACTTCAAAGAAAGCCTTGAGAACAACATTTCAAGAAAAACCAAAGGACAGGGAAAACCATAAACTTCTTTAGCCATACTCTACTGATTTAATTTCAAGGAAACAAACTAGATGGACATGAAGAAACAAGGAACTCCTAATTTCTCCAAGCAAACCTAGTAGAGGAAAAAATTTAAACAATAGAAAGCAGACAAAGTTAAGGTGCCTCTAAACAACATGTTTTAACCTAAACTTTTTGTTCTATTGCAAGAGAAAAGATGGACAATATGTAAAACATAAGGAAACAAATACAAGATTAGAACCACATCACCATTCAACAAAGCTCATGAATCCTATGAAAGTGCTTGCTCCATGGCATTCAATCCAAAACAGTCACAAAGCTCCAAAGCCAATTTCTTCAAAACTCCAAGTCTATGTATTCATCTCCATAAAACAACCAACAACATAATGAAGCTTACATGTAGTATTTAACTGCCAAGTGAGGAGGTAAACCCTAGCTAGGGTTTCAAAAATGTCGTTTATTACACATTTAAGGCACTTTGACCTTTGAGACCATGCAAGGCGCAAGGCAAAAATATCTAAACTCATTCAAGACAAAAATAACTTCAAACATAACTCCTTAGCTAATTTTAGAGACATTTGTTCTTAAAGCCTTCAAAATATCTTTTTCAATAACTTCTTGTGTCTTTTGTTGACTTTCTGGCAAGGGCGCAGTGCCAAGACTGGGTAAATTGCCTGTTTTGCAGCTGACTTTTGGAGGCCTTCCCGGTGTCCAAATGAGCTCCATGATAGCTCATTGGAAAGCTTGTCTTGTCTAGTTTCCAAATCTGCCTTTAGTTTCCAGATTGGTGCCCATTTGTCTAGTCAAAAATTCATTCTCCCAAGACTGCTAAGGACACAGCGGCAGTGCTGAAAAGAGGGCAGAAAGGTGGTTTTTAGGTGGTTTTTGGTTCTTTTGAGGGACCATTTTTGCTCCAAATGACCTTAAATTTTCTGCGGATGATGTACTTGCTATGAGGATCATGAATATGTAAGCCATTTTCCATTTGAGTGTGTTCCAAAACTGGCGCTGCGCGTTTGGCCCTTTTTTCTGCTAGCCAAACTGTCAAAAATAAAAAATGTGCACAAGGTGCCAAAATTTGGAATTTGCTTTGCTGATCAAGGTTGGAAGGCATGGTGAGATGCCTCCACAAGAATGTCTAACTCCCCCTTCTCCTTTTTCTTGGCTAGAGTTTCCTTCAATTTGTTCTTCAACTGCCTGATCTTGGCATCTCTCTCTTCGATGATCAGTTTTGAGTTGTCATGGTCATCTAGGTCATCCAAGTCCACCAAGTCAAACCCTCTCTCTTGCTCATGATGAAGGTCTTCTTCCATGTCATTTTCCTGAGGTAAACCATGCCTTGAGCTATCTTTGAAGGCTAGAGGGGATCCTGAAGCTAAAAGTTTCATTGGTTGACCAATTAGTCCAGTTCTGTTAATCCTAGACAACATTTCCTCTTTTGTGATCATTTATTCTTGGCCTTTGTGCCTCAACACCACCATCTTCTCCCTTATGATCACGTCTCTTTCGCATTTGTGCCTCAACACCACTGCCAATGCCTTCTTCTTTTGATATCTTAAAATCCTGATTTGGAAACCCTAGGATGGAGTTTAAATGAAAAGAGAGGAAGGGAATGAAATGGTAGTTTGAGCAAATGAGGGGAATGAGTGAAGGGGCAAACTTGATGAATGTAAACCCTAAATCAAAGTAATTACCTTGTTTTTTGACTAATATCTCTTTTTAGGGGAAAGGACAAGATTAAAAATAGTGATCTCAAGCTACAATTTAGGGTTTCTCTTAGGGTTTCATTTCCATTGATTAAATGATGATCAAAATTGCTTCAAATTGCGTTCATGTCATGTATTTACCTCTTAATAAAGCTTGGAGGAATTTGGCAAAGGCTTGAAGGTGATTTGAAGTGATTTGGGCCCTTGGAAGACTCAGAAACCCTTCCTGTCAAGGGCGCAGCGCCAAGCGCTGAGGGTGCAGTACCAATTTCTGAGCGAGGAGTGCCTTTTTGCAGACTGTATTTGGAGGCCTTCTCGATGTCCAAATTGGGCCCAGGATAACTCGTTGGAAAGATCTTGAAGTCTACTTTCCAAATATGCATTTTGTTTGCTGATTGGAGTTGATTTGGCCTGTCAAAAGTTGATTCTTCCAAGACTAATCAAAAAGTGTTGAATGATGGTATAAAAATGCAGAGTGTTGGTGCAAGCAACTTTTGGAGGCCTTCCTCAACTCCAAATTGAGCTCATTATAGCTCATTAGAAATGTATTCTAGTCTAGTTGTCATGTGGATCATCAAACAAGTCATTTGGACACTCCAAATATGAAAAAACTTGATTTTCTCAAGGTCACTCCAGAAGTGCAACAAACCTCTTGTAGCACCTGTAAATTTGACATTTCTCCCAAACCATGATACCTATGTGAAAACTGAAGGAGGTTTGTCTTCCTTGACCTATGATTGACAAAAACCTCTCTTACTTTTGTCAAATTCACCTTTGTTTGTCCGGAAACACAATTTGAAGCGAAACTGGCCGTATGAATGACAAATGGCTAGATTCTTGGAATGAATTCTTGGAAAATGATGGAGGCATGATAAGTTTATTTTGACAACTTTGGGATTTTAATCACATAGCAGCATCTTCAAAAGCTTCTGTAGTTTCCACCATAAAGTTCAACTCATTTCTTCCACCTCCTTTGGCCACCTTCTTCAAAACCCTAATGGTTTGGAGTCTTTCACATCAATCATCAGTGTTGTCTTCTAAGTTCTTTATAGCCATTTCAAGTTCATTCATTTCTGTCCACTTTACCTCACCTTTTTCCATATTCCATCAACATGTTTTGATAGACTTTCTTCATGTTTGGCCTCAAATGGACTAACCAATTCATAACCCTAGTAATCTACAAGACCAAGTGTTTCCTCTTTCCTTTGTTGTAAGTTGTTTCCATTTAGGAGTAGGCAATCCACCTCATCAATACTTACTGCTAATAACTCTCCCAAAATTCCTGCAGAAGTGCTAGACTTTGTCCATTTTCCTCATTTACAGACTTTGAACTGAGAAGATAATTCTCTTTGGAAACTTTTAGGTCCTTCTTGAATAACCATGCCTTGACATTCTATTACATCTGAGCCAGATTCTAGCAAAGGAAAAGTAGTGCCAGAAACATCCAAGGATGACCTTAAACAATGTAAAACCCTAATTACCTAGTTGGAGTATCCTTTGACCTGATTTTGACTGACATTAGACTTGGAGATTTTCAAGTGAAAACAGAGTATTGTCATAGGTTATTGTGCCCAAAGGGATATGAGGATGATTTGGCAACAAGAAACCCTAGAGGGAGGATGGAGTTCAGTGACAAAGGAAAATAGGGAAATGAGGTCATAGGCAGGGAAGGAGAATGAAAATGAGAGGTATAAGCCTATGATGACTCTTTTAGGAGCAACAGGGTGACTTTGAGAAGACCAAATGAAGAATAGTGAAAATAGGTTTTATCTAAGATAATGAAGGCAGTGAGATTTCTGAAAACACATAATGTTTCAATAAATTTTGTTTTCATAAGGCTGCCATCAATCTATAGTCATCAAAAGATAGTGAAAAATATTGATGACTAACATGCTCTAGTAATACATCATACCATGTATCACAAGATTTTGGGCACTGGTTTCTGTGTTGTTGATGCTAGGCCTGTTGCCACTCAACTCTGCACTGCTGCTGCCATTTTGTATTGTTGCCCATGACGCTGTTACCACCACTGCCACATCTGTACTGCAGCTCCCTCTCAATCTGCTGCATTCGTGTTGCCCATAGCACTGCCACTGCTAATCTACTGCACTATGTAATATTCCTAATTAGCACCGCTAATTGGAATATTTCATTTTTGTATAGTTTTGCCGCCTATAGTTAAATTAATAAATAAAGTGAGGAAGAAGGGGGCCAACTCACTTTAATAAAATAAAAGAGCTTCCTAGTAGATGAACGTTGTAACTTAAAGGGGAAGGCCTTGGGGGTCCACATACACATGAGGGAGGCCTCACGTAGGCTCCTAAGGTAACTGTGCAGGTCAAGGAGGAGGTCAAGGACGCAGTCAGGGTTTTTGAGGGAGCTAGCACTATAAAAGGTGGGGTTTTCACTCCATTTGGCATTATTGATATGTTGATGATATTGAGAGCTAGACTTTTGTCTACTTCAGCACGCCGGTTGTTTAGTCGGTCTGCAGCACTGTTTAGTGCGAACTGAGTGTCTCCGGTCGGAGATCTCGCCCTTGGCTCTGGGGGACTTCGAGTGCCTGCTCGAGCAAGGTTGGGCAAGGTATTTCCTTCGGTTTAATCGGTGATTCACCGATGGATTTTGGGTGGACGTTTTGCGAAGGAGAAGTGGCCCCTTGGAAGTGACGCACGCGGTGCGGGATAGAGGACGCAATTCCGGCGGGGAGGACGCGGTCGGTGTTTGTCTGTGTTGTTGTGGGTGATTTTGTGGTGGTTTCGGCGTATTTCGGCCTTGGGGGTGATTGTTGTTTCGGCGGAGGGTTTGCGGAGGATTTAGGCCCCTTTCTGACATATTTCTTGAGCTTCGTTGTTCTGGGAAAAGACGACATTTTCATTGAGGAGGGCTTTATTGGTGGATTTTCGGAGGTGGAGCATTTGCTTCACGGTTTCTGGGTTTTGTCCGGAGGGGTGAGTACAGTCAGCCTTCCGATTTCCAGCTCATTCCGGTGAGGGGATCAGCCCCTAGTTCCAGTACATTGCAGCAGCAGCTTTCTACGGCAGTTTTCTCCAGCAGCTAGGATGCAGTCTCTACTGCAGCCATTTCCTATTCTGAGAGAGTTCTTCACTTGCCTCGTGCAAGGATAGGTGCACTCATTTGATTATCTATTGTACCCATATATGTGTTCTCAGATTAATAAAATGGCTTAGCTGGCATTTTGATGAGTATTTGCTTCTTGTACATTTTCTAGCATTCTCTTTATTATCGCATGATATTGTGAGCTTCAGTTCTATACCACTTGGTGTGTTCTCTATCACTCTTAGACAGAGTCTGGACAGGGCCAGATAGCCTCCGAATCTCGTCCTCTTCTGGAGGCGACATATTCGATAAATGCCCTCCCAGTCAATCTCTGGTAGGAGTTTGGTGTGTTTTGAGATATCCTGGAAACGGGATATTACAGTGGTATCAGAGCATAGTTCTGGCTCAGCCTGTGGAGCTAGCAGTCTATGACGCCCGGGGATAAACCCTACATTGATCAGAGGAGACACAGAGACGTTGAGAGTAGGTGGGAGAACCCATTCAGAGAGGAGGAGCCTGTGACGGACTCCGATCAGGAGCCACCTGAGACAGATTCAGAGCAGGAGCAGCCTGTGAGGGACACAAAGCAGCAGGGTCCTATGGCAGACGAGGAGGGTTCGAGGAGATGGGAGACACTCCTCCAACACATGCAGGAGATGACACAGAGACTCACGGCATTAGAGGTCAGGCAGAGGGAACCCCCCAGGATCTTTCAGGTCGGTGAGGGATCGGGTATGTCCCACCACGTGCCAGTGCATGATGCTATCCCCATCGTGGCATCGCATGCCCCCACGCGGTCCACTATGCCCACATTCTTGGCCGAGGACGCAGGGGCGGGAGCACAGAGGGATGCACAGAGGGATATTCCAACACCCACGCGATCCACCATGCCTACCTTCCTGGCAGAGGACGCAGGGGCAGCAGTACAGCGAGAGCTGGAGCCGGGTCTGATGGGTGACCTTTTTACAGAGTACCAGGCATACGGACCGGCATTCCGAGATTCTATCACATTCAGAGACTTTGTCTAGGTCCAGCACGACATTAGACCCCGTGATCATCACAGAGGGCACAGGCACCATCGTGATGACCACCGCGCAGCTAGCAGGTTTCATTTGCCCACGTTTGATGGCTCATCAAACAGTTCGGCAAAGTCTTGGGTGGAGAAGTTGGACATCTATTTCCAACTTAACCAGATGTCGCAGTCAGAGGCCATTAAGGTGGCAACATTACATCTGGACGGTGAGGCCCAGGACTGGTGGTTTCATGGGATGACGACACTCGGACATTCTGCAGTGACGACATATGCCGAGTTTACCCGGAGGGTGATAGAGCGCTTTGACAGGAGGGATCCGGAGCAGCACTTTGTTGAGCTGACAAAGCTCAAACAGACTGGGAGTGCAGAGACATACATTTCAGACTTCTTGAGGGTTTCGGTGATGGTACCTGATTTGTCTGCGGCTCGGATGGTTTACATGTTTGTGGAGGGGTTGTCAGAGCCACTTCGTGGCTTAGTCCGGTCGACTAGACCAACTACCCTTCAGGATGCCATCAGCAGGACTCGGGACTTACAGGATGTCTTACCCAGGACTCGGACACCTTATCCCCAGAGACAGGCCTTCCAGCCTAAGGGGAAGGACACGAGGGTTCCGCCTCCCAAGGCGAATCTTGGACGAGGGCAGTTTGATGACGAGGCTAGGAGAGAGCTGAGGAGGAAGCGATTGTGCTTCACTTGCCAGGAGCCATGGGCACCGGGACATAGGTGTGCTGCAGGGAAAGCACACTTCATTGAGGTCTTCTCCGAGAGCAGTGGGGAAGAGGATGAGGGGGATGACGTGGAGGCAGGAGATTGTTATGCAGCGCAGGGTACCTTACCACCTCCACCACCCGCAGCAGGTGGGGCATCATTTGCACCCACTGGAGGAGCTCTAGCCGCATTGCGGGGAGTTCCCAAGTACTTGACGCTGCGCGTACGGGGGACAGTACGCGGGCAGCGGGTCTCAGTCTTGGTTGATAGTGGGGCCACCCACAATTTTATTGATGCACAGATGGTTGAGAGGAGAGGCATACAGACTGAGGGTTTTGATGGATTTTCCGTCTTGGTCCCAGGAGATCAGACTATGGCATGTGCTCGGTATGTCCCAGAGTTGTCGGTGACGATGGGCACTTATACATTGACAGATCATTTCTTTGTGGTGGATATTTCGGACACCAACCTGATATTGGGTGTTCAGTGGCTCATTACTCTGGGGAAGGTCACGACAGATTGGAAGGCCCTAGAGATGGAGTGGGATGATCCCAAGACGGGGAGGCATGAGAAGATACGGGGACAGCACACATACCCACCTCAGACGGTATCGGCACACAGGATGGAGGCGACCTTCCGCAAGGGAGACATAGAGTGGGCGGTAGAGTTGCGAGCTTCAGAGGCAGTGGATACAGGTCAGACAGTGCATCCTGAGCTATAGTCTATACTTGACAGGTATGCAGTGGTATTCGGGGATATTCCACCAGGGCAGCCACCGGATCGGGGGTTTGAGCATACGATCGAGCTTGAGCAGGGGATACAGGCAGTGATTACCACACCGTATAGGCATCCCAAGGCCTATCGGGACGAGATAGAGCAGGCTATTCAGGAGTTGCTGGCCCTTGGTCACATTCGGCCCAGCACAAGTCCTTTCGCTTCTTCTGTAGTGCTGGTGAAGAAGAAGGATGGCACATTGCGCATGTGCATTGACTACAGGGCTCTGAATAAGAAGACCCTGAAGAACAGGTACCCCATCCCCAGGATCGATGAGCTAATGGATGAGTTGAGGGGAGCACGGTTCTTCTCGAAGATTGACTTGAGATCCGGGTACCATCAGATACGCGTGAGGGAACAGGACATTCCCAAGACCGCTTTCAGGTGTCATTATGGACACTTTGAGTTTCGGGTCATGCCATTCGGGCTGACCAATGCACCTGCTACCTTTCAGTCGTGCATGAACCACATTTTCAGGGGTCATCTGAAGAAGTTTGTGCTGGTCTTCTTCGATGACATACTTATATATAGCAGGACTTGGGAGGAGCATCTCCAGCATATTGAGACAATTTTGCACATCTTGGAGGAGCAGCAGTTCTATGCCAAGCTCTCCAAGTGCGAGTTCGGGTTGACAGAGATGCTATATTTGGGGCACATTATAGGAGTGGACGGGGTGAGAGTCCACGAGGAGAAGATCAGGGCCATCAGAGATTGGCCAGAGCCGCGGAATGTGACGGAGCTTCGGGGATTTATTGGCATTTGCACATACTACAGGAAGTTCGTCAAGGGCTTCTCACAGCTTGCTGCACCCCTCACAGATTTGACGAGGAAGGGGGCATTCAGTTGGTCGAACACAGCACAGTGAGCTTTTGACAAGCTCAAGGAGGTGATGAGTAGTTGCCCTGTGCTGGCATTGCCAGATTTTACACAGCCTTTTGTCCTCGAGTGTGATGCATCAGGGGAGGGGATTGGTGCAGTTTTGATGCAGGGCGGTCACCCGATAGCTTATGAGAGCCAGAAGCTCCTTCCACATGAGAGGTTGTATCCCATATACGACAAGGAGATGTTGGCCATCATGCATGCATTGGCCAAATACCGGCAGTATCTAGTGGGCAGCAAATTCAGGGTGAGGACAGATCACAACAGCCTGAGGTACTTTCTGGAGCAGAAGCAGTTGCAGGAGAGACAGCAGAAGTGGATCAGTAAGATCCAAGCTTATGACTTTGACATAGAGTATGTCAAAGGCAAGAATAACGTGGTAGCTAATGCCCTTTCTCGTAGACCGGCCACGTTATCACTTATGAGCTTGGACGCTGATTGGAGAGCTCGACTGCTGGTATAGTACTCCAAGGACAGGTTTGCGTGTGAGGTTTTGGATGGGCAGGTAGCAGATGACAGGTACAGGGTGGTCGACGAGATCATCTATTACAGGGACAGGATCTTTTTGACTGAGGGATCTCAGCTCAAGAAGAAGATACTCCAGGCTTCACACGATTCTCCATTGGCGGGCCATCAGGGGTTCACCAAGACTTACAAGGCTATTCGGGAGAGGTTCTCATGGAAGGGCCTCAAGGAGGATGTACTCCAGCATGTCAGGGAGTGCGATGTTTGCCAGCGGAACAAGGGAGAGATGAGCCATCCTGCAGGATTGTTGCAGCCTCTTCCCATCCCGGAGGGGAAATGGGAGAGCATATCGATGGACTTCATCACAGGGTTGCCCATGGTGCAGGGCAAGGACTGCATCTTTGTTGTCGTTGACCGACTGACGAAGTATGCCCATTTTTTTTGCCATATCCGCACATCACACAGCAGCGCAGGTGGCTGAGCTGTTCTTCAGGGAGATTTTTAGATTACATGGTCTACCCAAGACCATTGTCAGCGACAGGGACAGCCGTTTCATGGGCGGATTCTGGCAGGAGCTCTTCCGACTAGTGGGGACCGAGTTGACACCGAGCACTAGTTATCACCCCCAGACGGACGGGCAGACAGAGATAGTTAACAAGTGGCTGGAGGGCTACTTGCGTAACTACGTCAGTGGACAGCAGAGGGCATGGCTGAAGTGGCTGCATTTGGGCGAGTACTGCTACAACACGACGCATCATATGTCTATTGGTCTGTCATCTTTCTATGCTTTGTATGGATATCATTCCTTATCTTTTGTAGACATGATGTTTGGTGTTAGCAGGGCTCCGAGAGCCAAGTTATGGATCCAAGAGAGCCAAGATATCCTCCGAGCTCTCAAGGACAACATAGCCACAGCACAGAATCAGCAGAAGTTGTATGCTGATAAGGGTCGGGTGGAGAGACACTTCGAGGTAGGGGACTTGGTCTGCCTACGACTACAGCCATACCGACAGTCTTCACTCAAGCAGAAGGGGGCGGAGAAGCTTAAGCCCCGCTTTTATGGGCCATACAGGGTGATACGCAGGATCGGGCAGGTTGCATATGAGTTGGAGCTGCCCCAAGGCAGCAAGATTCATAACATTTTTCATGTATCATGCCTGAAAAAGGCACTGGGCCAGCAGGTGACAGTCACAGACGAGCTACCCCCCACGGATGATGAGGGGCATCTGGTGTTGCAGCCGGAGGCTATTATTGATACTAGGGAGAGGCAGCTGCGGAGCAGGACGATCCGGGAGTTCTTGGTGAGGTGGAAGAACTTGCCGGATGAGGATGCCACTTGGGAGGATGAGAAGATATTGCAGCATCCATCACTTCAGTTGCTTGAGGACAAGAAACGTTCTGCCGGGGGAGACTGTAATATTCCTAATTAGCACCGCTAATTGGAATATTTCATTTTTGTATAGTTTTGCTGCCTATAGTTAAATTAATAAATAAAGTGAGGAAGAAGGGGGTCAACTCACTTTAATAAAATAAAAGAGCTTCCTAGTAGATGAATGTTGTAACTTAAAGGGGAAGGCCTTGGGGGTCCACACACACATGAGGGAGGCCTCACGTAGGCTCCTAAGGTAACTTCGCAGGTCAAGGAGGAGGTCAAGGACGCAGTCAGGGTTTTTGAGGGAGCTAGCACTATAAAAGGTGGGGTTTTCACTCCATTTGGCATTATTGATATGTTGATGATATTGAGAGCTAGACTTCTGTCTACTTCAGCACGCCGATTGTTTAGTCGGTCTGCAGCACTGTTTAGTGCGAACTGAGTGTCTCCGGTCGGAGATCTCGCCCTTGGCCCCGGGGGACTTCGAGTGCCTGCTCGGGCAAGGTATTTCCTTCAGTTTCAGCAGGTGATTTTGCAGTGGATTTTGGGTGGACGTTTTGCAGAGGAGCTGGCCCCTTAGAGTGACTGCGCAGTCCAGGATAGAGGACGCAGTTCCAGCAGGGAGGACGCAGTTAGTGTTTGTGCAGCGCTGTTGTGGGTGATTTTGTGGTGGTTTCAGCGTATTTCACCCTTGGGGTGATTGTTGTTTCAGCAGGAGGGTTTGCAGGAGGATTTAGGCCCCTTTCCCAACATATTTCTTGAGCTTCTGCGCTGTTCCTGGGAAAGACAACGTTTTCATTGAGGAGGGCTTTATTGGTGGATTTTCGGAGGTGGAGCATTTGCTTCACGGTTTCTGGGTTTTGTCCGGAGGGGTGAGTACAGTCAGCCTTCCGATTTCCAACTCATTCCGGTGAGGGGATCAGCCCCTAGTTCCAGTACATTGCAGCAGCAGCTTTCTACGGCAGTTTTCTCCAGCAGCTAGGACGCAGTCTCTACTGCAGCCATTTGCTATTCTGAGAGAGTTCTTCACTTGCCTCGTGCAAGGATAGGTGCACTCATTTGATTATCTATTGTACCCATATATGTATTCTCAAGTTAATAAAATGGCTTAGCTGGTATTTTGATGAGTATTTGCTTCTTGTACATTTCTAGCATTCTCTTTATTGTCGCATGATATTGTGAGCTTCAGTTCTATACCACTTGGTGTGTTCTCTATCACTCTTAGACAGAGTCTGGACAGGGCCAGATAGCCTCCGAATCTCGTCCTCTTCTGGAGGCGACATATTCGGTAAATGCCCTCCCAGTCAATCTCTGGTAGGAGTTTGGTGTGTTTCGAGATATCCTGGAAACGGGATATTACACACTACAACTTCAGTTGTTGAGAGAAACAACTAAATCTCCTGCCCAATCTTTGACAGACAAGTCAGTTGGGCTGCAACCTCATCACTAAAGCTCCATAGGCTGATGATCTGTGCTGTCATCTGGAGGATGATGCACAGCTATAGCTCTACACTGCGTAAGCAGACTCCCTCTGCACTGCTGAAGTCACATCAACCCCTTGTGCTGAAATCTCTTACATTGTTGTTGCACTGCACTGTCCTCCTGAAGCCTCTGCACTGTTGCAACTCTGCTCTGCACTGTTGAAGTCACATCAGCCCCTACGTTGCTATTGCCTTTACGCTGATGTTGCATCTGCACTGCGCTACTTCTTCTAGCCTTCAGATTTTCCTTTGCTTCATTCGTGATCTATACACCCACTGCTCCACTTGTCCTGCTACTATCTTAAGGCTCCCATAGCTCAGATGTGATCCAAGAGATGAGTTGCTCAAGGATCTCGCCACCATTCTGTATCTCCTCTACAAATCCATGTCGCCCCACTTTCATGGTTCATGAGCGCTCATGGCAGCATCATCTTTTGACCCATCATCCACCACAGCAACCTTGGAAGAAGAAGTTTTCTTGTCCTTTTTCTTCTGAGGACAATTTTTGGCGAAATTTCCTAATTCACCACACTGGAAGCACTTGATCTTAGATAGATCCTTCTTCATCTTTCGCTTCTACCTCTTTGATGCCAAGGCTGCATCTTCTTCATCTTCCTTCTTCACTTTGCTCGATCCGGAGTTGTACTGCCTCTCAGTGATTCTACGGAGTTCTTCTTGACGCATGATTGCCCACAAGCTGTTCCAATTTGGGAGGTCTGCTCTGCCCAAGATACTTTGGACAAAGGTTTCCCACTCATCTGTGACTACATTGAGAGAAGTCCTGACCATCACATCATCTTCCACCTTAGCACCAGTGGCAGTGAATTGATCCCTGATCGATTGTAATCCGAAGAGAAAATGTTCTATGTCTTCCCCCTTGGTCATCATGGATGACCACATCTAAGTCTCCAACAACATCTTCCTTTGGACGAATTTTCCCTCATATAGGGATGTTAAGGCCTTCCACATTTCATTAGTTGTTTTCTTCTCAGCTGTATGTGGGACAATATGGTCCTTAATTCCATCCATTATCATCCGCTTAGCATGTACAACAACTTCATTATGATTCCTTAGGAGATCTACATCGGTCGGCGTGGCCAGAACTTGTTCTACTTGGTCTCTCAGATGATATGCCTCTAGGACTATCAGGATTCTAGCCTTCCAAACTGAAGAGTTGGATAGGCCATCCAATATGTCCTGATCACGCAGTCCATGAGGAGCCATCTTCTCAGAAATTTGTTGCAGCTCCCTTTCTCTTCGCTAGAGATCTGGATCTAAGGTCCTTGGCGAAACAGGCATCTTCTACTCCCTCTGACAACTAATTTCCCTTCTTGGAAATTTGCCAAATCAACAATGATTTAGCTCTCTTTGATCCTCTGATCAATCTACAAGTTTCTTTGGCTAGAAACTCTCTGAGAAGCTGATCTCCTCCCGCTCTTTGTCACTAGTGCTTAGGCTAAAATTTTGAAAACTTCATAAATTTAACCCCACCAGCAACTTCTGAAGTTCTGCAGCTTTGCTTCAGGCTCTTCTGGATCTGACAGCTTCAGATCTGCATCACACTGGCTAGCTTCAGACAATCCCAACATTGCCTCTGTGTAGTAAGTGCATGGGCATGCTGGGAGACAACGTATGACTGCGTGACCCTGCCCTTTGCGTAACTCTGCTTCTTTGAAAACTGCATTGTCCCTTCAGATCTGCCCTTTTGTTGCTGCTGCTGCACTTCCTATTGCATCCTGCAGCAAGATACTTCAGTCTTCTGCTGGTGACCCTCCTAGATCTGCAATTCCTCTGATACCATGTCAAAATTTCTGAATGTTACTTATGCAGAAATATACTCCTCCTACTTAATTAAGTTATTAAGCTGAAAGTTCAGATTAATATCAAAGAAAAACACATAACATACTTTCACCAATTTAGATCTAAAAAAAGTACATGCACACATAGACAAAGTGACACAGTGATTTTCTGGACAAATAGTCCCCGGAAAAACCCAATGCGGGAAAACCGGTCTGCTGGCTGCTGGAGGGTTTTATTATTAAGAGTATTTCTAAATACAGCAAATCTGGGTTCCAAATCTGGAAAATCCGATAGAGAAAATATAGATTTGTAACTCACCGGTTGTTATGAAGCCCAATATTAACTGATCCACACCCTCAAACAAGATTTACAGGACTCAGCCAAAATTAGGCCCTAGAAACCCCAACGTTGCCCCTGAAGCCCCTGCATCAGCCTCTGCAGCCCCTGCGTCCCTCAGCGCTAGCCTAGAAAGGGCTGCGTAACCCCAGACTAGGTGACGTAGTCCCTATGCTACCCCTAAGGGTCTCTACGTAACCTATGAGGGTTTCCAGTTGCCTTACGCTGCCCTGGGAGTGACTGCGCAGCACCTGCGTAGCTGAAGATGTCCCTACATTGCGCATCTGCTGCCCTCTTGCTGCTAATGCTCCTGCTTCTCTGTGCTACCTTTCTAAAGCTGCTCTCTATCTCTTGCTGATTCTAGACACTGGGATCAGATCATCCCCTTTGTCTAAACTCCCCTCTCTGCAGTTAAAACACTTCTAAGAATTCTTAGCAAACCCTGCCCTAAAATCTCAGCTTAGCTTCAGTGCTCTACCTCTATGTGTCTCTACAAATGACCCCAAGCCTTTCCTTTATACTTTTCTCATTGAAAAACCAATGACCATGATCAGATCTTGAATCAATGGCTAAGTTTAAAAGAAAGCTTGATCCATGTGACTTAAGACAATTTCATCACATCTTTAATTTAATTAACTTTAATTATTTCATTTTCCTAAGTTTAGACTTGGGAAATACATTAAAATAATTAATTAATTAAATATCTCCCAAACTAGATAAAATTTCCCAAATCCCTTTCTGGGTCTTGTAGATCAAGTGTACTCTAGCCCCTCCACAAAATTTTGGAGCTAGAGCACATCCGATGCTACCCCAAATACACAAAATCTCAATACCTCTCACTCTTGATTAGCTTACGGAACCTGTCTATCGCCCCCCCAAGGGTGTTTATGCAAGGAAACAAACAACCCTTCTGCAAGGGTTGCTCAGCATTATAGTATTATCGACGATCTTGCTCAGGCGCATTTTGCCATGTTTGCCTTGGAGGTATTGTGAATTTGTTCTCAATAGTGCAAAGCCTTGTTGTCTGCTATTGGTGGAGTTGACTTATCTGACTCTGGTGTCATCGCTTTCAATGCTGAGAAAGCGATCAGATCGCTTTCCAGATTATAGTGCGAGTTTCCCAGAAAAATATCCATCACACTCCGATAGATGAGGGTTCTTCCACCTGTGACATGTCCATATGTTGTTGGAAAGCTATTGGCGCTCCGACTCTCGCAACGTATAATACCACTCTCTAAGAATTTGATGGTCACAATTTCATTCCTAAGAGGGTCCTCCCACATTTTTCTATAGAGTTAGGTGACAAACGGTACATATCGATGTTGAAGTCATCGACGCTTCTTTAGATTATAACCTACTCCTTGACCATAGTTGGTTTTATGCATGACCGCAGTGGTCTCATCTATATTTCGTGTCCTTTTCTTTCCTCATGAAGGCAAGATTGTCACCATTGATTGGCTTGACTATTGCATGCCATTGGCCCAAATTTCCACTATTGGAATTACTATACCGCTTGTGAGGGACCATCCTGGTCAGTTTTAGAGTGTTGGCACAGGACTTTTCAAAAGTTCCACTCTTATGGGGGTTTTTCCTGAACTCCCTCCACCCAACACTCCCTCATCTCCTTCCACTGCGCTTATGTATATGATCTCTTCTGGCACCTGTGGACCTCATAGATCTCTTGATCCGTGGGTGGTGTTGCCTGTCCTTATAGAGGATGATCAAGTTAGTGAGCACCCTCTGTAATATTCCCAATTAGCAGTAGCTAGTTGGTAATATTAATTTTGGCCAGTTTCGCTTTTCTAACATTAATTCAGTTAATAAAGTGGGTGATGAGACACACAACCTACACTTAGGAAATAAACATTCCCTAAAGTCACTTAAGCATATAATTATTTGGCAGCGTGGGGCCCAGGACAACGAAGTGGCAATGTGAGGGAAGTGGCAACATGGGCAGCGTGGGCCCATGACAGCGCAGTGAGAGAGGGACAGCGTGGGCCAAGAGAGACAACGCAGTTTGGTGGGGCCTAGGTGAGAGCAGGCTCTCAAAGCATAAAATGGGGAAGAGGCTCCTCATTCTCTCATTTTGATTATGCATCTATGTTATTTGACTTTTGACATTGAGCACACTTTTGTTGTTGAGCAAAGTCTGCAAGTGTTGTTCAACACATCAGGTGTCTCCGTGCGGAGATCCCAACCTCAGCCCTAGGGGACTTCGAGTGCCTGCTCAGGTGAGAAGTTCTATCCTTGATTTACCGGAGACAGTTGGAGCAGCCACAGTTGGGATTATTCAGTTGCAGAGGCAGCGCAATTAGTGAGAGGGAGGACACAGTCTTTGGAGGAAGGAGATTCTGGATCGAGGGCTTATCAGGGGATTTAGCCAGAGAGAGTTGGAAAGGGGTCAGCCCTTCCCTATTCCATCACTTTGGTAGAGTTGGAGGCCATCCTTTGCAGCAGATCATTCAGGGCCAGCGTTTATCATTGGGACAACGGGGTACCTCAAGGGAGGTCATTTTCGGAGGTCATCCATTTTCAGAAAGCTCCCTGGGTTTTTCTAGGTATTGGGTGGAGAGGCCATTCCCAAAGTTTCACAAATTTCTGAGGTGGGGAGCAGCCCCGAAGAGTTGGTTCATTCCAGCAGTAGCAGCAGCACAGCAACAGCACCAGCAGCTTGGAGATTACGCAGTCATTGACGAAGTAGCCATTTCACGATATATTCTGAGAGTATTTTTACGCTTGCCTAGTGCAAGCCAAGGTGCCATCATTTTGATCACCTTTGTATTCATTTTATCTTTGAGTACTTAATAAAATGGCTTAGCGTTCTCCATATGGTGTCTAGTTCATGTGATGCCTCTCTAGTTGTTGTAGTTTCTTGTTTATGTGCTTTATATTAATGTTTATTTCTATTCGGGATATTACAATGGTATTGGAGCTTCATTCTTGGCTCAGCCGTGGGGATATTTTTCTATGAACAAAGAAGGTAGGCAGAATCTTACCCACCAAAGGCAGTAGAGGTGGCAAATATGGGGAAGTCAAAGAGAAAAGGGGAAGCAACCTTTGGTAACATTTTCAAGGCCCTAAATGATTTAACCAAAGGACATAAGGGAATGTTGGAAAGACTCAAACAACAGAATAAGAATGAGAGCATCCATTAGGAATCCCTAGTTGGGGAGATTTTGGGGGTTTCACAACAGTGTGACCACCCTTTACCAGCCACTCACCCACCAGCCTTCAGAAGGCCAACCAGGATCACGATGCCTACATTCTTACCTACAGTATCGAGTGAGAAAGGTAGGCAGCATGATCATATACCCTTGGGAGATTATTTTCACGAATGGCAGTCCATGGGGGAAAACTTCAGAGCGGCTTTGCCCTTTAGAGATTACTGTCAGCTCAGGCAGGATGAAGAAGGAAGGAACAATGGGGGGTCTAGCACGCAAAGTTCAGAGTTGCAGCATATCACTGGGAGGACACCTTTTCCCACGTATGATGGATCCACTAATTGCACGGTTCGGGATCGGGTGGAAAAGCTGGATACCTCTTTCCAGCTTGACTGAATAATGGAGGGGGAAGCCATCAAAATGGCTACCTCGCACTTGGAGGATGAGGGCACACAAGATCATGGGGAGCATGTGGATACACCCAGTATGACGCAGGGGTCACCTGTGTTGGAGACTTCTTTGATCATATCGATTGACATCTTAGTAGAGAGAGTAGAGCTTAACCAGTAGTGACATCCATTAAGGTGATGACCGGGGTAGTGTCTAAGTCTTCAGGTGGTAGCAACGCACGGCAGATGGGTGAGGTGCCAGGAGATGTATCCACCTTTGATGAGGCACTAGGAGATACAAAGGTATTGGACGATGGTCGCACACAACGGTGTCATCGGCTTCAAGCTGACCTTCTAATTTTGAAAGGGAAGGCCACATCAGTACGAGAGGCTATTTTGTTACAGAACGAGGAGCTAGAGGGCATGAGAGTGGTTTGTGCCGAGTCAGCGGCCAAGTTGGCCCACATTGGGGAATGGCTGGATTCCCTAATGGTACAGCTAGAGGGCACATTGGAGTGTTAGAGCAGCCCCCTCAGGCGTGCATAGACGGGGCTAGCAGCATTGTTGGGTCACCTCTTTCCATTGGAGAGAGAGAGGCGGAGCCACCTATTCAGATCTCATAGTTGACTTGGATAGCAGGATGAGACGATCGGAGTTGCACAGGGTGCAGCATCCACATGTTGAGGTTGGATGGTGAGATATTTTGAGTTGGTACCCGATGGAGTGGGTTATGGAGATAGTGGTGGACCCGGGGTATAGTTCAGCAGGAGTTTCCAGGTGCTGGGAATACAGGAACCCTAGACTGGCATTGGGATCTAGGTGGGACTACCTGTCGTTTCCCAGGCAGGTTGGTTGACTATGTCTTGGAAGGTACAGTTCGCCTAGTAGTTGAGCATGCGCATTCGCTAGGGGAGTTTCGGTCAGCTCTAGTGGTCAACCAGTTTATGGGCAGACTCCATAGGTTGTCTTGGTATGACACTTGTACGCGGGGTCACAGGGTGATCAACATAACTTGGCAGGAGCTTGCCGGAGGAGGTGGCATTGGCAGGGCACCAGATGGTGCCTTGTATGGAGCCAAGGATTCTTCACCTTTGTGTGGGGCATAGAGGTCACAACGGAGCCAAGCAGTGGTGGTATCACTACTGACACATAGGGGGATTCACTTCTCGGACCCCTCGGGGAGCGTTTGGAGTGATTATCCATTCATTGGCGGGTAAAGCGATGCGACAGTGGAGGTGATGATACCGATTGGGGGTGGTCTGACATGTAGAGACACAACTCTAGGCCATCACATCCAAGGATGTGTGGGAGCATCTAGCATTGAGAAGTGGACTACCGGTGGACATGGAGTTGCATGGTGGTGTACCGTAGTGTGTGGGACTACATTGTAGAGTAGGAGTGTCCTACATCACATTGAGAACACGCGAGGAGTGACCGATGCCTTGACACAGACAAGGCACGAGACGGTACAGGGTGGTACAGCAGTAGTAGGGGGTATCCAACAGTGTACAGGGGTATGCCTCAATGTGCAGTGGCATGTCGAGGAGTACATGGATGATCCGTGGTATGCGAGGGCGTACGGTGCTGCATAGCAGGGCCTTAGAGTTTTTCCTCCAGGGAGACTCATGGACAGGGACACCGGGCATACCTTTGGGGTTAGTTCACCCAGGATCGATGGGGAGACAGATGAGCAATACTTGACGATATCTGTGGGGACTCACGCACCTGACCCTCTTCTACATCACTCACGGGCACAATCGATTTTTTTGTTATCCTTTAGCACTCTGGGCATGAGCAGCGGGGTACGCGAGGCTCACCCAAGATATTTGGATGACACTCAACACACTAGGGGAGAGACTTCTCAGCAGTGGTACTGGGTCGGTGCACTAGTTGACAGCCACGGGTTAGGGGATGAGATGATCCTCTGCAGGGGTGGCACATCAGTCATTGCTGAGCCTACGCTTGGGGAGTGGGTCATGAGGGAGACATGCGTCACTCTTTTCTCAGGGCATGTCGAGACCATGCATGAGCAGAGGATACTGGGTACATTAGAGGTAGCATCCCAGTATGTGTCTAGGCTCCAGACAATGTATCGACACATTATCGAGAGGGTGGATGGCAGATCTAGTGGAGATGGTTGGCAGGGACAGGAGGGATCCACATACCTTGAGTCAATTGCGAGTATCAGATATCTATCTATTGATTTCATTCAGGGGGTGGCTATTTGTCACATATGGCTTCCAACGGTCATCGGTACTACACAGTGGCCGACACAGGGCGGGTTAGCATGCATCATATTTTCCCATGATATATGGACCCTCTATATTGGTCACAAGCAGGGACTAGAGATGAGGCACGGAGGGATTCCCACAGTTGTCAGAGCTATGGTGTAGCAGGTCCGACTATGGGATGTAAAGATTCAGTTGATTGATAGCCCATTCTGTCTCATGATGGTCGGAGTTAGGATAGAGAGTGATCTAGTTCACTGTTGGGTTGGCACATGAGGGTACACAGGGGCCTTCATCGAATGGCAAGGCAGACTTTCTCTATTGCTGCATAGATTCAGAGCTGCATTCGGAGGGGCAGGTATTTGCATCATGGCGATTCCTAGTCCGGATGAGCTTGTCTCTCATAGATCGCCTGCCACTAGGTCTCAAGAGAGGAGGATACAGTTTGTGCATGACAGGGAGTATCTCATGATCAGAGTAGCACAACATCATCATGGTGGTACCTCTAAGAGATTAGCAGGATACTTGAGCATTACAGCTCTACACAGCTCGATAACCTCTATGGGTGAGCTGTATACTAAATGGGGAGATCATGTATATCTTCCATCGGGATTTAGCGAGTCATTGATGAAGTGGTGGACTTCCTTAGCATGGCAAGATGGTGAGTGGAGCGGGTGGAGCTTCATGTTGGACGGGATGGATTGGGATCCGGCATTGAGAGAATCCCTCCATATCGGGGTGATACGGCGAGAGGACGGGGAAGATTCGGTAGCGCATCTAGGAACCGAGGCACATTTTATAATGGTTTTGGTGGTGGGGAGCATCAGCTAGAGAGGAGGCACATTCGGACGTACCTTCGAGGACAAGCAATTTTTGGCGGGGAAGATTGTAATTATTCCCAATTAGCGAAGCTAGTTGGTAATATTAATTTTAGCTGATTTTCTTTTCTAAAGTTAATTCGGTTAATAAGTGGTGATAGAGACACAAACCTCGCGAAAATAAAGCATTCCCTAAAGTCACTTGAGCATATAATTATTTGGCGGCGTGGGGCCGAGGATGACGAAGTGGCAACGTGAGGGAAGTGGCAACGTGGGCGAGTGGGCCCGCGAGCGGAATGCGGTGAGAGGAATGCTTGTGGCAGAGAGACAACACGATGCAGTTGGGGCAGTGAGGAGCAAGGTTCTCAAAGCATGAGAAGAGGCTCTAATTCTCTCATTCGATTATCGTCTACCATTGGGATTTAGCGAGTCATTGATAGTGGTGGGCTTCCTTAGCATGGCAAGATGGTGAATGGAGCGAGGTGGAGCTTCATATTTGGACGGGGATGGATTGGGATCCCGGCATTGAGAGATCCTCCATATCAGGGTGATACAGAGGATAGGGAAGATTCAGTGGCGCATCTGGGACCCAGGCACATTTTACAGTGATGGTGGGGAGCATCAGCTAGAGAGGAGGCTTGTTCATGCATTGCTTGAGGACAAGAAATTTTTGGCGGGGAGGATTGTAATATTCCCAATTAGCAGCAGCTAGTAGGTAATATTAATTTTGGCCAGTTTTTCTTTTCTAAAGTTAATTCAGTTAATAAAGTGGGTGATGAGACACACAACCTACACTTAGGAAATAAACATTCCCTAAAGTCACTTGAGCATATAATTATTTGGCAGCGTGGGGCCCAGGATGACAAAGTGGCAACGTGAGGGAAGTGGCAGCGTGGGCAGCGTGGGCCCATGACATCGCAATGAGAGAGGGACATCGTGGGCCAAGAGGGACAACGCAGTTTGGTGGGGCCCAGGTGAGAGCAAGGCTCTCAAAGCATAAAAAGGGGAAGAGGCTCTTCATTCTCTCATTCTGATTATGCATCTATGTTATTTTTCTTTTGGCATTAAGCACGCTTTTGTTGTTGAGAAAAGTCTGCAAGTGTTGTTCAGCACATCGGGTGTCTCCGTGCAGAGATCCCAACCTCAGCCCCGGGGGACTTCGAGTGCCTACTTGGGTGAGGAGTTCTATCATTGATTTACCGGAGAGAGTTGGAGCAGCCACAATTGGGATTATTCACTTGCAAAGGCAGCGCAGTTAGTGGGAGGGAGGACGCAGTCTTTGGAGGAGGAGATTCTGGATCGAGGGCTTATAAGGGGATTCAGCCTGAGAGAGTTGGAAAGGGGTCAGCCCTTCCCTATTCCATCATTTTGGTAGATTTGGAGGCCATCCTTGTTGGCACGCCAACTCCAAAAAGAGAAGAAAAGAAGATATCAACGCCTTAGAAATAAGCCACTTCGAGGGGGCAACCTCCAATACATTACATAAATGAACAATTCTTGGATGATACAATTTACAAAAACCTCCTTTCTATATATAGGATTCCATGGGGCCATAATGTAATCCTAGTGGGCCACAATGTAATCCTAGCCGACCTAACAATAATAATTTAAGGGCACAATAATAACAAAATGGGGGTTACAAGGTACAATAATAACAATAAGGGGGTTACACTAACAACAATAAGGGACTATACTAGTAATATAGGGACCTAACATGCCCCTCTCCTTGAAAAAAGTGTTGTCCTCAACGCTTGAGTAGCTCTGGGTGCTTCTGTATAAAATTCTCATCCTCCCATGTAGAATCTTCAGTGGGTAAGTTCTTCCACTTGATGAGATACTCTGAAATTGATCGATTCCGTAGTTGTCGAGTTCTTTTTTCCATGATTGCTTCAGGTTCCAATATGATTTTCCCTTCCCCATCAAGTTCTGGCAATACTGTTTGAACTGGAAGATTTTCACCTATAACCTTCTTTAAGCATGAAACATGGAAAACTGGATGTACTCGCGAAGAAGCAGGAAGCTCCAATTTGTATACCATAGTACCAATCTTTTGCAACACCTTGTAAGGACCATAGTACTTTGGCGATAATTTATTATCCTTCTTAGCTTGCTTGAGGGACATTTGTTTGTATGGTTGTAGCCGTAAAAATACCCAATCTCCTACAATGACCTAATTCTGGACTGGTTCAGTAGAGCGAACTTGTACGACTTGCCACGTGTCACTGTTTTGTCCTTTGTCTCTGAAATTGATAGCGAAGAAACTACAGGCCGTGTACTTGCGACCACTTTTGACGGCACTCCAATCCAATCTTCAGAGAGAGAGTTATTGAACTTTTCCCACGATCACCTCTTTGAGATGAAATTCAGGAGCCTGAAAAAGCACTACCTTCCACAGATCATATCTCAAAAAATATTGCGAACCAAGCTCTGAAATTTTTTGATGAATTTCCTCAGGATTTCAGCTTCGCACCATATGAATTTCAGATTCTGAACCTTCGTAGAAAAATTTTTATAGCGCAAATTCCACGATGACCTGTTTAGGAGCCTGAACAAATACCTGACTTCCACAGATCATATCTCCGAAATTATTGCGAACCAAACTCTGAAATTTTTATACGAGCTTCCTCAGGATTTTTTCTTCGCACCCTAAAAATTTCAGCTTCTGAAACTTCGTAGAAAAAAAGTTATAGCGAAAATTCCACGATGATCTGTTTGGAGCAGCGAAACCCTAGAATCCAAAGCTCTGATACCAAATGTTGTGTAACCAGCTCCAAAAATAGAAGAAAAGAGATATCAACGCCTTAGAAATAAGCCACTTCGAGGGGGAAAACTCCAATACATTACATAAATGAACAATTCTTGGATGATACAATTTTACAAAACCTCCTTTCTATATATAGGAGTCCATGGGGCCATAATGTAATCCTAGTGGGCCACAATGTAATCCTAGCCGACCTAACAATAATAATTTAAGGGCACAATAATAACAAAATGGGAGTTACAAGGGTACAATAATAACAATAAGGGGTTTACACTAACAATAATAAGGGGCTATACTAGTGATATAGGGACCCCAAAAACCCCAACAATCCTTTGCGACCGTAGACCTATAGGCCAACATTTATCATTGGGACAGCGGCGTACCTCAAGGGAGGTCATTTTCGGAGGTCATCCATTTCAGAAAGCTCTCTGGGTTTTTCTAGGTATTGGGTGGAGAGGCCATTCCCAAAGTTCAACAATTTTCTGAGGTGGGGAGCAGCCCCAAAGAGTTGGTTCATTCCAACAGTAGCAGCAGCACGGCAACAACATCAGCAGCTTGGAGATTATGCAGTCATTGAGGGAGCAACCATTTCACGATATATTTTGAGAGTATTTCTACGCTTGCCTAGTGCAAGCCAAGGTGCCATCATTCTGATCACCTTTGTATTCATTTTATCTTTCAGTACTTAATAAAATGGCTCAGCATTCTCCATATGGTGTCTAGTTCATGTGATGCCTCTCTAGTTGCTGTAGTTTCTTTTTTATGTGCTTTATATCACTGTTTATTTCTATTGGGGATATCACACCCTCCGCCACCTATTGTGGAAGAGATTTCCTCTTCGACAATCCCATCAATACCTCCTGACGTTGGTCAGAAACTCCATCCCAATATGGAATATGATTAGGTTATTTCGCCCACACAAGCCGCCCCTCCACTTGTTCCATGTGACTCCCTTGATGACGAGCCTCCTCAGTTAGTCAACTTGGAGGTCATGGATCTATCCACTAATAATCATAGGGAGGTTATGCCTCTTTCTGCCTCTAATCTCCCCGATTTGGAACATGTACAACTCGGCATATTAAATCTTGAATCGACCCAGGGGACATCTCCTCAGCCTTCCCTAGAACTTCCACCCATGGACAGAGTCAAGTATTGGGTTTTGAATACTAAACTTCCCATCGAATCGTCCAAATCCTCACCATCTATCGATGAGTGTCTTGTACCTCCATTATGTCTTGATCCTCCTTTATGTCCACGGGGCAGTTTTAAAAGTATGAATATGTTAGATTTTCCTTGGCACAATCAACCTTTCCAGATGGGGCATTTTGACTTCATTTGGCATGGATTTACACTGTTGAACCATATGGCCTCCACTTCCCATAATTTTTTGAATAGAAACCCTTGGCCTGTGCCCGATTGTGTGCACATCTTAGCATGACCTACCAGAATAAGTTGTGCTTGTACATATTGTACATAAGATTGTGATGCTTTATCCCCTTTTTGGTCTAGTGTGTGATGCGAGTATTAATCATGCCTTATTTATGCCAAAAATAAAAATATATATATATAATTCAAAAAACCAAAATATAGGTCTTGTTTTTCCCTCGTCCATGATTATTTCTTTCATTATGTGATTTAACCATGGGTACAGTCTTTTTAGATGGTTTTTATAGGACAGGGTGGCATTTCTATTTCGACATCCATTGTAACTTAGGTGCATTTCTCTTGAAATGCCATGTAGGGGTAGGTCACTTTTGTTGATTTTGCATTTTGACCGTCAACACTATTTATTGCTTAGGTCCAACCCCATAAAGTTGCGACTTTCGCCATTTCCTTTATGCATGTCGTAGCTTGGCGGTACAGATTACTTGATCATGGATACCCTAGTTAGCACACTCCTACCGTATCGGTGTCCATGCACTGGTTTTTTTATTTTCCCCTGGAATCCCTCCTTCTGACCTGCCACGACTTCAAATTTGAGCCTCATTTTCTCTTCTTCATCTTATTTCTGGCCATACCCTAGGAGGATTCCACACTCTATCCCATGTGATTGCCATTTTAATGAGTCTAATTCTATTTTTTGAGCCTTGGTTTCGTTTATCCATCGTCATCACCAGCTTGGCCTACCGTTCACATTCACTTGGTGTTTTACCATTTCTTGGAGGAACCACTGCGATGTTTCGTTTATCCATCGTCATCACCAGCTTGGCCTACCGTTCACATTCACTTGGTGTTTTACCATTTCTTGGAGGAACCACTACGATGAGTGGTCCCATTAGCCAACCTCGTGTCTGCATTATATCATGAGCAATTCCACCTTTACCGGAACTAGTTGCTACCCTCTATACCACTCATTCCTCCAGGAGGAGTCTCCTTTAAGTTTTTTCCAGACTCCTTAACTTCGAAAAGGTTTTCGAGTGAATTTCTCTACTTCATGTGAAAATTTACAAACAGTTGCAGTGATAGATTTATTTCTCCTACTTATTATTTCAATAAGTTATTATTCAGAAATCCTCCGGCAAATATCAAAATAAATACTGCACCATTCACAATTGTATATGCAGAGAAATAAACAGTAGAGAACATAAGCACAAGAATCAATCACATGTACATAGTTATTTTTGGACAATTGTCCCCGGAAAAACCCAAAGTGGGAAAACTGGTGTAGCAGATGAGGGTTTTATTAATTCTTCAGCAAATGATATCTTTACAGGGAAAATATACAGCAGATAAATTCTGAACCACCAGAGATTGAATTTCCAGCTTACTCGGACAATTCTTTAACACCCAGAACAACCCCTGCATGTCCCTGCGTCACTCTACGTGATTATCTGCGCAGTCCTAGTGCTAGACTGCATGAATTTGCGTGGAGACTGTGTGGGGTCTCTGTGTTCCAACCTCAAGCTGCCTCCAGTGACCCACTGCTGCCCTCTGACCCTGATCTCGATCACTCCTGACCTCCTCCTTTTGCTTCTGCATCTTCTCGCCTTGCAACTCTCACACTGAGATCGAATTCTACATCAGAATGGATCTCCTTCGAGTACTGAGTGTATGCCCAGCTTATTTTCCAAGTGACCCTCAAGCCTTCTTTTATAATCTTCCTGTTGGAGAACCAACGGCCTAGATTAAGAGATTAATCAATGGCTAAGATTAAAACTTGACTTGATCCATGTTTTCTAGAAGATTCACACTTTGACTTATTAATACCCTTTAATTATTTCATTTCCCTAAGTTTAGACTTAGAGTCTTCATTAAAATAATTAATTATTTTAATAAGTCTTGAACCGAGTGGAATTTCCACAAACAGTTTCAGGGTTCTTTGGAATGCTGTTGTCCAAGCCTCCCTGCAAAGTTTGAGACTTGGAACACTTCCGAATGCTACAAAAATCAACACTTCCTTTTAGCGAAGAAGGTGTTCCAACAATATGTCTGTTGCATGTTGCTCTGATTCTGAAGCACCCTCTGCGATGCTGATCTCAGGATTCTGCCCCCCCATCTGCTGCGTTGTTGCCCCTGTACTGCTGCCTTTGACATTGCCTCTGTCACTTGCTGCTTCTGTACCATAGCTCCCTCTGAATACTGAATCCTCCATTCCTATTACTGGAAGAGATTCTTCATCATCTCCATCTTCTCTCTGAAGTAGACAAACTTTGTCTTTCCCAGAGCCTTCGTGAGGATGTCTGCCACCTGTTCTCCTATTGGAGTGTACTGCAACTGAACAACTTCATGTTGTACACAGTCCCTGATGAAGTGACACGGGATGTCAATATGTTTTGACCTATCATGAAACACAGGATTCTCAAAGAGCTTTATGCAACTTTGATTATCACATAAAATGTTGGTCGCTTCCATTTTCTCCTTGAGTAGATTTACTTGAAGTTTCCTAAGCCATATGGCTTTGCACGAAGTTGTGCTGGCTGCCATATACTCTGCCTCTGTTGAAATTAGTGCCACAAAATTTTGTTTCCTACTATACTAGGAAGTCATTCCTGATCCCACACTGAAACAGTACCCACTGGTACTCTTCCGATCAACTGAACTTCCAGCCCAATCTGCATCAGTGAAACCACTCAACCTGACATCATTGTCATGGGTGTACTTCAATCCAAGCTCGACTATCCCTCGAAGGTACTTAAGAACATGCTTGGCTGCTGCCCAATGTGCCCTCTTCAGTTCCACCATGAACTGACTTAAGGTATTAACAGCATAACAAATGTCTGGCCTTGTATTTACCAGATACATCAATGACCCTATGAGCTGTCTGTACAACATAGGATCAAGTTCGTCATCTTCGGACGTGTCAATTTTCCTCCAATTGGTAATCATTGGAGTGGTCATGGGCCTACAATCCTCCATCTGAAATCTCTTTAGAATCTTTGTAGTGTATCTTCCTGACCAAGGAAGATCTCCCCATTCTGTTGCCATACTTCCAACCCCAGAAAATAGTGCACTCGTCCTAGATCCTTCATGTCAAATTCTTCAGCCAAATTCTTCTTGCAATTTGTGATGAGCCTCGATGATCCTGTCAAGAACAGATCATCCACATACAATACCAATATCAAAGGCTCACTCCCTACTCTCAGATAGTAGAGATTGGGATCGCATCACTCTTGACGAATCCCATCTTCTGCAGGTAGTTGTCAATCCGACCATACCAGGCTCTAGGAGCTTGCTTCAGTCCATATAATGCTTTCTTCAATCTGCACACATGCGTTTTTGATCATGTGTCTCAAAGCCCTTCGGTTGTTCTATATACACCTCTTCTTCCATCACACCATTCAAGAATGTTGTCTTCACATCCATCTGGTGAATTTCCCATCCCATCTGCGCAGCAAGGGATATCACGGATCTAATAGATGTGTATCTGGCTACAGGGGAGAAGGTTTCTTCATATTTTATTCCTTCCTTCTGAGCATACCCCTTAGCCACGAACCTGGCTTTAAATTTCTCAATGCTGCCGTCTGCAGCATACTTGATCTTATAGATCTACCTGGATCCTACAACTGATCTCTCCTGTGGTTTGGGTACTACTTCCCAGACATCATTTGTCATGATGGAACTGTACTCTTCCACCATTGCATCAACCCACACTTGGTGCTGAGCTACTTCTCGAAAACTGGAAGGTTCTCCGACTTGAGAAACTAAGGCTTGATACCTTTCAAGCTGCTTACGCTGTCTCTTCTCATTTCGGGGGATTCCGACAAAATCCTTCGAATCCTTCAGAATCTGTCGAAGTTCCTTGCTCATTCTTCCACTGGTGGTGGGTGGATTTATCAGCTCTCCTTCTTGAAAATCCTCGGAAGATCCATCCTTTGGATCACTATGCCTTGGAGAGGCAACTGAATTTTCTGCTGCTGGTTGTTGGGGCTGGACCAGAGGCTCTTCCTCTGACTACGTAGCAAAAGGCAGCTCTCATGATCTTCTGAAGGCTTTCTCCTCCATGAACTTCACATCTCTTCACACCACTACTTTCCTGCTCTCAGGAATGTAGATGCAATAAGCCTTTGCATTCTCGCTATATCCTACTAAATACCCCTTTTCAGCAGTCATCTCCAACTTCTTCCTCTTCTCACTGGGTACATGGCAGTAAGTTGTACTGCCGAAGATCCTAAAGTGACTCACTTCGAGCTTGATGCCAGTGAAGACACTTTCTGGCATGATCTTTCCCAGTTCAGTGTGAGGAGTTCTGTTCTGATTGTAGACAGTTGTATTACACGCTTCAGCCCATAGAAATTTGGGCATGTCTTTGTCATACAGCATAGCTCTAGTCGCTTCAACAATAGTCCAGTTCTTCCCTTTTGCCATCCCATTTTATTTCGGATTGTATGGAGCTGTCCATTCTCTTTTGATGCATTCCCTTGCACAGAATCTGGTGAATTCTTTATCTATGTATTCACCTCCATTATCTGATAGCAATACCTTGATCTGCTTCCCTGTCAGATTTTCCACCAAAGCCTTAAACTCTTTAAATCGACTGAAGACTTCATCCTTGGTCTTCAAGATGTAGATCCAGGTTTTCCTGGAATTTTCATCAATGAAAGTGACGAAATATTCTGCACCGCTAAGAGTTCTAGTGGAAATCGGCCCGCAGATATCTGAGTGTATTAGATCCAACACACCCTTGGCCCTATTGTTGCTTCTCTGATACACTGCCTTGGCATATTTCCCCAATACGCACCCCTTGCAGACATCATCCCATTTGGTGCTTAGTTCTAGAAAACCTGTGACAGTCTTCTGGAGAGTTCTCAACGCCCCATGATGCAAGTGCCCCATTATTCTGTGTCATAGTTCATTCAGGTCCGTTTCATCTGCGCTACCAACTAGTGCCATTGGAGAATCAAGCTACAACTTGTACAGCTTGTTGCTTCTTACCTCGATATGTGCCTTCTTCTTCCAACTGGAGTGCTTGATGTAAACTCTATTGCCAATACAGTAGACGTCATATCCTCGGTTTGTGACACTGAGTAGATTCATCCCCAAACCCGACACATGCAGTACATTAGTGGCCCGGATTTTGTTCCCTGCCTCGGTCTGAAAAACTACGGTACCTCTCCCAATGGGAGTGCACTTTTCTTTATTACCCATGGTTATTTTGAAATTCATCTGCTCTTCTTGGTAGTCAGAAAAACAGTCCCGTACTCTTGTCATGTGAGCAAAGGCTCCACTATCAATATACTAGACATTTGAAGACGTAGTGCTCGATACACAAGAAAAATCTTCCTCTAGTCTGGATGCCAATACGGATCCATCGTGAACCATCTATTCTATCGTGCTTCTTCCCCCTCCTAGAGAACTGCGTGAACCCTTCTGCGCTATTGCTGCAACAGTAGATCTTTGTTCACTGATAGATGCCCCCTCTCTATTATTCATCTCTGGCTCTGATACCATGTGAAGATTTATAAACAGTTGCAGTGATAGATTTATTTCTCCTACTTATTATTTCAATAAGTTATTATTCAGAAATCCTCTGGCAAATATCGAAATAAATACTACTACACCATTCACAATTATATATGCAGAGAAATAAACAGTAGAGAACATAAGCACAGGAATCAAACACATGTACACAGTTATTTTTGTACAATTGTCCCCGGAAAAGCCCAATGTGGGAAAACCGGTGCAGCAGATAAGGGTTTTATTAATTCTTCAGCAAATGATATCTTTACAGGGAAAATATGTAGCAGATAAATTCTGAACCACCTGAGACTGAATTTCCAGCTTACTCGGACAATTCTCTAACACCCAGAACAGCCCCTGCATGTCCCATGTGTCACTCTACGTGATTCTCTGCGCAGTCCCAGTGCTGGACTGCGTGGAGACTACGTGGGGTCTCTGCGCTGCAGCCTCAAGCTGCCTCCAGTGACCCACTGCTACCCTCTGACCCTAATCTTGATCACTCCTGACCTCCTCCTTCTGCTTCTGCAACTCTCCCACTGAGATCAAATTCAACATCAGAATGGATCTCCTTTGGGTACTGAGTGTACGCCCGACTTATTTTCCAAGTGACCCTCAAGCCTTCTTTATAATCTTCTTGTTGGAGAACCAACGGCCCAGATTAAGAGATTAATCAATGGCTAAGATTAAAACTTGACTTGATCCACGTTTTCTAGAAGATTCACACTCTGACTTATTAATACCCTTTAATTATTTCATTTCCCTAAGTTTAGACTTAGGGTCTTCATTAAAATAATTAATTATTTTAATTATTTTAATAAGTCTTGAACTGAGTGGATTTTCCACAAACTGTTTCTGGGTTCTTTGGAATATTGTTGTCCAAGCCTCCCTAAAAAATTTGAGACTTGGAACACTTCCGAATGCTACAAAAATCAACACTTCACGCTCGTTAAAGTACCTGAAGTGTCGTGTACCCAGTATAAGTTTAACCATATTCCGAACTGGGATAGACTAGTTACGAAAAAAGAATACCCTAGTCTATTGTGGCTAGGAGGTTTCCCCTTGTATACTTCTATCTCTTTTTCAGGCTTGGGGAACAACGTTATGAAAAATGAACTTATAAAAAGAGAAGGGAACATTTATTTCCAGTAGTCATCATCACGACAACGTCAGTGGCGTTGCCCTTGAACATGGCACCTGTCTGCTTCATTATCTTACAGTTGGGTTTTAGCTTTCCTAGGAGCCGTATCATCCATATGAGTCTCTTTACTCCTCTGACTGGTTACTCTTCTAGTCATATAGAGCGCGCCTTGATGCTTCCTGTGTCATTGCATGGTATCACATGGTGCTCATTTAGTCATGTTGCCAAGTCACTCTTGTGTCGTGCCATTATGTGTTCAAGGGAAGTCTTAGTCTCTGTCGGCCATCTGCAATAGCCTATTGACCTTTTTGAGTCGATGATCCTAGTGTCAGTTGTACTTCATCGCTACATGACTTCATCCATATAGCACATCATCCTGGTTTTTTCCGTGTCAATTGATGGGGGATGCATTAATGCCCTCCTTCAAAGGATCATCTCCTGTCGACTTCATCTCATTATCTAGGAGCTTGATCTAGGAACTAGTAGTACCTTGGAGCTTGCAGACCTCAGTGGCAGGCTTCCTCACAATCGACAGTGGGTTTACATCATTGGCTCCGAATTGATCGAGTTCACTGGTGTTCGACGACAACTCATTTATTCACACTTAATGAATTGTATTAGGTACCTTGGGGTCCATTTTCATCACTGGTGGATTCCCTCGCGTCCGTTACCAATTTACCTCATTGGTTGGTTGTAATATTCCAAAATAGGAAAAGCAGCAATATAGCACATAAAAGTGGAAACAATAGTAAATATCAACACATCACATATGAGCCAAAAGATAAATCCATGGTATTAATTATATTAGCAACAAATAAGTACAATATCTTGGGGATCAAGTCCCTCAAGCTAGGCAAGAGAAACCTCCAATACCTAAAAAGCACCAAAACATGCGATACATTGCTACATAAAATACTGAAGCCAATACAACGCAATTTTAATGAGTATGACTGCAGCTGAATAATGTAAATATATGGATCTGATAATGCAATTTTCATACAAGGCTGAAAATGGAGATCTATGCTCCCCAACACTTTTCCTAGATAACCCAGAAAGGGTTTCCGGAAATACACAAGAATACAAATGGTGAACTAAAGCCCTAGGGCTGAAGAATCACTGCAATTGAAGCACATAGAGGGAGGTGGCTGAATTTGATGTAAAACTGAATGGAACTCCTCCAATAGACTCTCTCAATGAAAGGCTGACCCCTTCATTGAAAATCAAACACCCCAAAAGAGGCATGGAAACATCCCCTGCAATTGCTCAATAAAATAATGAAGTCTAAGACTGAAACTGCGTTGTAGGGGATGATGGTGACTTGGCCTGATGCCAAAATATGATGTGAATCCCAGGGACCTTCCTTGCTGGCTTCCCAATGGAAGGAATGCTTCCTCCACTAAAAACAAGCTCAGAAATGGCCCAATGAAACCCTCCACTGCTGCACCCTGCAACACAACTAAACTCTAAACAGAAACTGCATTGTAGAAGAAGGCTATAGCTTGGCCTAATGCCAGAATGTGGAAATAATGCTTAATAACTTATCCTGAGTGGGCACTCGAAATCCCTCGAGGATGAAGGTGGGATTCCCACTCGGGAACACCCTTGTGCTGAATAGCACTACAATCTTAGCTAAATAGCTGAAGAGAGCCACAAGTCATAACAGACCATAAACAAATAATAATCCAAAAAAAACATATCCTCAATGGCTGCCATTCCCTTCCTTATATTCTTGGTGAGCTTCCTCACCCTTGGCCCCACTCATTGAAGGCACTACTTCCATGCAAAGGATCTCCCTCCAAAACTGTGTTGTCCCTCATTGAATGTCCACTCCCCCCATACCAGCGTTGTTGATTTGGTCAAAGTTGACCCAGTCCACATGCTTCATCCCTTGTTCACACATAGGGGAACTTTATTTTATCCAGCTCTTTTGATGCCCTCCATTCACATTTGGAGTGGTTTTATTCCTACTAAGGAGATTTATGGGTCTCCCTACCCTCTGATTCTTCTAACTAAGAAGCGAAATAAAAAATTAACATTCCAATTAGCTGCATGCTAATTTGGGAATATTACAATCCTCCCCTCCCAAATGTTGCTTGTCCTCAAGCAACTGTAAGGATAGAACTGAAAAGTGTAGGGAACCTTCATTCCCATGTGGAGCTCTAATATCCTAGCTATCATCCATATAAAATGAATCACCTTCCAGAATTGTAATTCCTGGAAAAACTCCTCCCACGTGTTCATGAGAGGCATCTCCCAAATGCTCAAGTTACCCAAATGGCTCATCCCATAAGAAAACAAGAGGTCCAATGTAGCAATCATGGATTGTCCAATGTTCTCCCTGAAGTATGAAACATAAGAAATGTGGAGAATCTCATCTCTAATAGGAACATCCAATCCATGTGTCATCTCTCCAGTCATGCCCCCAACAATGATAAGGACATCATCAACATATGGGATCATAATCAGAGTCATACTAGTTGCCATGTGTAATATCGGAAAAGGACAATGGTCCCTCAAGTGTAAACAGCGCAATTTGACTCCTAACTGCATCAGAATATGGCACGACGAGTGGTTTCCCAACCACTTGCTTGCTGATGGGTGGTTTCCCAACCACTTGCTTGCTGCCCCAATATTCTCACATGCTTGGAGAAGGTGTATGATGTGTGATGCAAATTGAGCATACCCTGCATAAGATATCATCTCCCCAACATCTCCTAGGGAGTGGCCGTCATCAATACTGCTTATGGCCCCAAGTAGACCATGGAGTATATAAGAAAGAGTGCCCCCTCTTGGAGAAATTCCTTGCACGTGAATGGTAACAAAATACAAATACATAGTAAGTGAATCATGATGTACATACATACAACCTTTACCATGTACTTGGTTCAAGCTAGTAAGGTGGCTCATAGGTGGGCCTCCTCTCACTTCCAATGAGAAGGGAAGTGGTTGTGATAACTCTACCAAAGAGTTATGTCTCTCCTCAACCTCCAAACAATCCATGCATCTCCTCTTTGAAGCCTTTCCAAATGAATCCCTCCAGGATAGTATGGTATGCTCTTATAAAACCACTGGGGTGTGAGAGCAAACCCTCATATGTTGCATGTAGTAGCTTCTCCTTGAGCTTAGAGGCTCTAGTTAAGAAGATCCTACTCTGAAAATAGATGACCCCATCTCTCATTGCGTATCTCCCCTCTGATAACTAGCCATCAAGCACTCTGCATGAAAAGAGGTCCTTGGAGTATTCCACCAACAGTTGGGATCTCCAATAAGGGTCAATACTCAATAATGACAGCGATGTTGATCTATCATGTGAAGCACCTATCATGTTGCTGCCTTCTTCTTTAACATCTCCCATGCCAAAGTCATACACCGGAATGTTGCAATCTTGCCTCTATTGCTCCTCCTACAGTTGCTCATGCTCTAGTGAGGGTAGAAGTTTTTGGAGGTTAGCGTCCCATGGGAAGCTATCACCTATCAAAAACTTTATGAATTTGGCCAATGCAAGCATGAGTGGCCACCAACCTCTACCATATGTGGAAGATTTCTCCCAATGTGGAAGTATCTTCTGATTCTCCAAAGCCATGGACTGGTCTCCTTGCACCATGATGGTGCCATCCATCCCTGAAAAATCTTCTCTCAGCGCAATATGTTTGGTGAAAGTGGGTAATATTGATATTGGGAGAATGCCTCCCTCCTCCTTGAGCCTACCCCAGACTCTCTACGTTGTGTCAAGTCCTCCCAAGGTTCTCACCCCTCCAGAATCTATGAGTGGTGCAACCAGATGTGAAGCATCTCTCATCAACTCTTGATCTGGTGGTCTCCCAGGTGGAATGCCTCCATGTAATGAGACATCAATGTCAAGAGTAGACTACATATATGAGTGGACTTCTTTGTCCCTGCTCTCACTGCGCAAATCAGTGTGGCTCTTTTGTGCATCAACCTTCTGAAATAGATAGGGGTGTATGCTCCTAATCACCTGATGTTGGTCATCATTCCTATCTTCTTCTTCCATCTGCAAGGTCTCACAATCTATCAATGATGGCACATGTTGCTCATGGAATGTGCCCTGATCTCTACATGTTAGATCCTTTGGAACTCCGTGCAAACATACAAGGGCTCCTCTCATTGGAGAAATTACTCCATCTCCCTCTCCATGAGGTACTAGATCTGCTCCTGATGTGACCACGCTGTTACCTCTTGCCTGCTCTTCCCCTTCATCATTAATGGAGGTTACCTCATCATCATTAAGAGACTCTTTGTCTTGATCCTCTTTTGAAAAATGGATCTCCATGTCTTCCCTTTGAGAAGAGAGCTCTTCTTGAAGTGGGGATCTTGCCCCTAGCAAGGTATTCTGCAAGTTTCTAACCTCCTCAATAGCATTCTAGAATGGAGTTGGGTTTATGGATCCTTCCAACTCATCCAAAGGTTTTGTTTGTTTAGGCTCGGCTAGCTCAACCAAGGATGTTTCAGAATATTTTAGATCGAATCTTTTCACTAACCTCCTAGTGAACTTTGCATAAGTAGATACATTTACATGATTCAAGGAAGAAGTTTCATAAAACCACCAAGCATAAGCCTTACCTTCAAGATGCAGCATTGCTACTCTAAATGATTCATCTTTTGAAACTTGGTGCTGCTGCAAATAGGTGTCTAGCTCCTTCACCCAAGCCCTGGCTGTGCATTTAGGTGACCCATCAAAAGTAGGTAGAAAGAATCTACCCAAAGCATGTTGATTGCACCCTTTGCTTCTATTGTGATTGCTAGGCCTTTTATCCTCCTTGATCTTGCAAAACTCTTGGAAGTTTAGGTGATCTTTGAACCTCTGAGATTGAGATTCATACTCTTGAAGATAGTCACCAAGAGTCTCCTCCTTTGGTGCATCTCCTTCTTCCATCTCTCTTGCTATGAATGTAGGCATAGTAGAGCATTGTAGATCTGATTGTGTGGCTGAATGCCCACACCCATAATATGAATAACTGGAGCTTTCTTCATGTGAAAATATTTTAGAGGGATCTGCATGTCTTTCCCTCCTCATTCCCTTGATTTCTCTGTTAATCTCATGCATAGTTTAGAGAAGAAGTTTTGAGAACTTCTTTCCCTCCATTTCTCCAAATAATGGAGTCTTGCCTTTGTCTCTTCTATGAGTCTTCTCCTTTTTGTGAGAAGCTTCTTCTTCTTCTGATATCATAGATGCAATGTCTTCATAGGCTAAGCCAAAATTATGCTCTGATACCACTGTAATATTCCAAAATAGGAAAAGCAGCAATATAGCACATAAAAGTGGAAACAACAGTAAATATCAACACATCACATATGAGCCAAAAGATAGATCCATGGTATTAATTATATCAGCAATAAATAAGTACAATATCTTGGGGATCAAGTCCCTCAAGCTAGGCAAGAGAAATCTCCTATGCCTAAAAAGAACCAAAACATGTGATACACTGCTACACAAAATACTGAAGCCAATACAATGAGTTTTAATGAGTATGACTGCAGCTGAATAATGTAAAGATATGGATCTGATAATACAATTCTCATACAAGGCTAAAAATGGAGATCTATGCTCCCCAACACTTTTCCTAGATAACCCAGAAAGGGTTTCCGGAAATACACAAGAATACAAATGGTGATCTAAAGCCCTAGGATGAAGAATCACTGCAACTAAAGAACATAGAGGGAGGTGGCTGAAGCTGATGTAAAACTGAATGGCACTCCTCCAATATACTCTCTCAATGAAAGGTTGACCCCTTCACTGAAAATCAAACACCCGAAAAGAGGCACTGAAACCTCTCCTGCAACTGCTCAATAAAATAACGTAGTCTAAGACTGAAAATGCGTTGTAGGGGATGATGGTGACTTGGCCTGATGCCAAAATATGATGTGAAGCCCAGGGACCTTCCTTGCTGACTTCCCAATGGAAGGAATGCTTCTTCCACTAAAAACAAGCTCAGAAATGGCCCAATGAAACCCTCCACTGGTGCACCCTACAACACAACACAACTCTAAACAAAAACTGCGTTGTGGAAGAAAGATGTAACTTGGCCTGATGCCAGAATGTGGAAATAATGCTCAATAACTTCTTCTGAGTGGGCACTCAAAGTCCCCAAAGGATGAAGGTGGGATTCTCGCTCGGGAACAACTTTGTGCTAAACAACACTGCAATCTTAGCTAAACAGCTGAAGAGAGCTACAAGTAATAACAGACCATAAACAAATAATAATCCAAAAAAAACATATCCTCAATGTTTGCCATCCCCTTCCTTATATTCTTGGTGAGCTTCCTCACCCTTGGCCCCACTCATTAAAGGCACTACTTCTATGTAAAGGATCTCCCTAAAAAACTGCATTGTCCCTCATTGAATGTCCACTCCCTCCATACCAGCGTTGTTGATTTGGTCAAAGTTGACCCAGTCCACATGCTTCATCCCTTGTTCACACATAGGGGAGCTTTATCCAGCTCTTTTGATGCCCTCCATTCACATTTGGAGTGGTTTTATTCCTACTAAGGAGATTTATGGGTCTCCCTACCCTCCTATTCTTCTAACTAAGAAGCAAAATAAAAAATTAATATTCTAATTAGCTACATGCTAATTTGGGAATATTACATTGGTACTCAGGCAGTCTCTACCATTGCTCAACTTCAGCTCATCTATTCGCATGTGTAGATTTGTACCGTTGGGGGTTATGTCGAAGACCCTGGGTTAGAGACATATCACTCCTATATGGCACCCTTTGCAGGATGCATTGGAGTTATGTACCAGTTATGTACTTTGAGGGATATCTGGGACACTTCTCTGTCTGTCATGTGTCCATAGTCCTACTGATGTATAATGACATAGTCACATAGTCACATGGATCCACTGTGTATGTCTGTCATGGCCATGTTCTAGTCCTTTATATCATGATTCCGCAGTGAATGTTTGACGTCCATGTTCAGTATTTTCTTATGACTGAACATGGTTATGCCTACCTCGGGTATGTTATCAACACAGTTGAGACGTCAACTTTAGTGTTTTCTGATCCGTGTTCTTGGCTCTCTTTCCCCATTGTCGTTTTGACCTTTGAGTTTTCTCATTATGTATTTCAGCCATCAGCTTCTCATTCTGACCCCATACATTAGGGGGCATCTGTTATAACCATATTTTCCACTCCATTATAGTGAGAGAAACCCAATATCAACTTACCTCAGTTCTTTGGCTAAAATGCATCCCTTTTCACCTTTTCTTTTACTTATGTGAGATTTATCCCATGATAAAAGGGTAAAATTACATAATTGAGCAATTTCTCATAATTATTTTTCCAAAATATTATAATTATGAGATAATAATTATTTCATAATTGAGATAATTGAGAAAAATCTCATAATTGTGAAAAATGTTTCTAAAATATCCTGTTCCCAAGGATATCAACTTGACCCACTTGTGTATGAGTTGGCTATGGGTCTATTATTGTAGAAGTTTCCTAACTTCTCAAGCCCCTAAGTGTCTAGATACATTCTCCCAAAGGATAAAATGAGGCTATATAATCTCACCAAGAGGAAAGTGTGTAGAGGAGGATATCCAAACTATAGGGCGAGAGCTCTGTCGTTTCGGGAGAGCCATGCTTTTGATGTGCTGAGATCTTGATCTTATGTTGCCACTTTGCTGCCATATAGAGAGCTTGTGAGGTATTAGTTCTATGTGAGTGCTCTTCATGCTCATTCATTGGATCTGGTTTGGAAACTCTGTCGGATCATAGAGAGACGTCGGAACGGAGGTATTGAAGCATTGTATCATTTATTATGAGATTAATGAAGATCTATGTTCTCTCCCATACATGATTGTGTTTCAGATCTTGTGATTGTTTTATGTTATTGTTTATCTAACGATCTTCTGAGGAAGATCTCTTATTGTCCTTGAATGTTTTATTGTGTGCACGTGTTGAGATCGGAAGCGGATCGAGTAGATCGCTCGTGTGGAGCGCAAGAATTATCCTACGAACTCAAGATCTGTCCCCAAAATGCGAGGAGGCAAGGTACTATTCTTTTCCTCATAGTGTAAATCCAATTGCATGTTGCTTGTTGAATCATATGGGATTGGGATCTTTTCTATCTTCTTAGTCGTGCCTTTGTCTGTTTGGTGATCTATCTATCGGACACTAGATCATGAAGCAACAATTCCTTGCGATTTCCATTGCAACGATGATCTTCCACAAGGTGGCTTTGCACGCAAACATATTGATTGGGTCATGGCATGCATTTCCTCTACAAACTTGGCAGTGTTGAGTGTTGATTAATGGCAAGTTGGCTTCCCTCTTTAGGATTTCTTGGGGGCTGAGGCAAGGTTGTGCACTCTCGCCTCTATTATTCATTTTGGTTATTGATGGTTTAAGCAAAGGCATCAAGGCTGATTAGGAGGCCGGAAGAATCCATAGGTGAGGGGTTTCAAAGAACATCCGGGCCACTCATCTAATGTTTGTGGACGATGTCCTCAATGCTGGTGAAGCTAAATTATTGGAGTGGCAGGAATTCCATCAGATAATCTCCAATTTTGGATTGGCATCTAGACTGTTCATGAACAAGCTAAAATCGGAACTGATCTCTAACATTGATGGTCCTTTTATGCAGGAGATTGCTAGCATTTTCCGGGTTAAAATAAGGTCATTGTCTCATAGATTTAAGTACCTGGGCTTTCAATTAAAAACAAGCAGCGACGAAATTCAAGATTGGGATTGACTGATCCATAAGATTGAGAAGAAATTGTTTATGTGGGAAAATAAATGGTTGTCAATGGGTGGCTGGCTCATAACGATAAAGGAAGTTCTCCAAGGCATTTCAATCTACTGGATGCATCTCTTCCTATTGCCCAAAGCAGTCACCCAAAGGATTAACTCTATTATTTCTCAGTTCTTGTGGAGCGGTGTCGGCAATATTAGAAAGCCTCACTTGGTGCGCTTGGACCATATCTCTAAGAGCATGGAAGGAGGTTAGGGCTTTCGAGACACCATGCATTTCAATTTGGATTTTCTAACAAAAAACCTGTGGTGAGCCTTTACTGGTTCTAGATTATGGAATGCGATTATTAAAGAGAAATATTTGCTAAATCACAATTTGGCATATTGGGTTTGGAGGGGTGCTCCTAAATCCAAAAATGCGTCTTACATTTGGCATAGTTTGTTGAAATCCAAACCATGGCTATGTGGTAACCTTAGATGGGTTGTGGGTAGGGGAGATTGCATTTCCATCAGACTGGATGCTATCAAATGTTTTAGTGTAGATCATCTTCTTTCTCTTCCAATTCTACAGTTTTTCAACGACTCTGGAATAAAGACTCTAGCTCACATTTGAACAGGCGCCCTTTTTCCTTCCCACCATCTTGTTAGCCTTCCTCCTAATACCTTGGTCTCCCAACTGATCTCGAGACTGAATGGGAAAGTTACAGATATATGTTTGGGCATGCTGGCATTGTGCTCAATGATAAGGAAGACCATCTTGCTTGGGATGGCAGGGAAGTGGGGGGCAACATTCTGATCCAAGATATTTATTCTTATATCACCCAGGATTCACGGACTGCTCACTGTGAGGCATGGCTGGCAGATATGTGGAGATGGGAAGCCCCTCTTAAGCTGAAATGCTTCTTTTGGCTAACATGCCATAATAGGATCATCACTTGGGAGAATCTCATGCGGAGAGGCTTCCAAGGACTGGGGATTTTCTCTTTAAATTTTATACAGATCAGCTAATGAAGAGGTGGTCCACCTCTTTCTTCGATGTACTTTTGCTAAAATTATTTGGCAGGAAGTCATGCAGTCCTTCAACATTTAGGCCATGATTGTCACATCTGTTGGTGGTTGTTTTTCCCAATGGATTGTTGACTGCAAAGCTTTCAGGACACTCCCTCTTTACATTTTTTGGGGCATATGGCGGTGTAGGAACACCATTGTTTTCGATGCTGGCCCTGATGTGTGGTCTACCATTATGAAGAGTGTGGGTTTCTTCCGGGAAATTGGGCCCTGGTTTCCCTCCCCACACCAGAGGTCTGTTACTTTCAAAGATTTTGGTTCGTCTCCTACGCTGGGTTTTTTTTATGGAGCCTGCTCAGAAGGCCTTCGTGGTTGTGGGGCTAACATTTTGATGCAGGCAGGGCTCCAATACCATTTCCATTGGAGTGCAGGGGCTAGATCCAGTAGTAGAGAAGAGCTAGTTGCTCTTTGGGGCATTTTAAGATGTGCTTCCTGGCTGGAGATTAATGAGATGGAGGTTGCAGGGGATTCTAAAACTGTTATAGATTGGGTGCAGGGCTTTTCTTCCTTTGGGCCTCCTGCATTATTCAACTGGATGTCTCAGATCAGCCGTTTCAAGGGAATCCAGTTCACTCATGTCTATTGTGAACATAATCAGTCTGATGATTCTCTTTCCAAGCTAGGTAGGACTACTATGCCAGGGCAGATCTTCTTCTCCATCCTTCTCGACGGCTCTATCAATAGTTCTGGAGCTGTTTCTTTCTAGGCCTTTTTGTTTCCTTTTGCTTTCTTTTTGTGCAGGTCTCAGATGTATCAAGTTTTGTCTCCTCTCCTTGGCATTCTAGGTTTGTCTTCATTGAGGGTCCTCTTTTTTTCTGGGATGAATCTACTTTCTTCCCTGCTTTTTTCTCGGTTGATCTGAGGCTGTTGCCTATTTGTTTATTCTGGCAATCTGGGGTTTTATGTATCCTGTTTCCTGCACAGGAAGTTTTTTGTTTTCCTGGTTATTGAGGCACATACAGTAAGATTGTGCACATATCCCATGCTCATGTAACTACTTTTATCCTTAATAGAAGTATGTTGCTTTTTTCTATTTGAAAAAAAAAAGTACATATGAGAGAACTTAGAAGAAAACCCTATAAAACCTATACAACCTCAACCAGTTTTCATGATGAATTTTGTATTCTGAGACGGACTGTTTATTTAGTCCCATAGAAGTGCACTCGTATGTGATTGCAGGTGTATATGTTTGATGATTGAATTGATGATGTCGGTAGATGGTTGTTTATGAGATTGATTATTCAAGGGCCATAAAGAGTGGATGCTTCAATTCCGGCACACCTCTGATGTGGTCTGGTCTCATTTGTTTTATAGATCGTGCACCATACTACTTCCATTGCACTCTGCTTTACATTTTGCTGGTTCATGGAATAAAAATTTGGCATAAAATTTAATCACCAATAAACAACACCTATAACAATCACTGGATCATGGCCCAGCACACTAGGGTTTTATAATACAACCCAACAAACTAGGCTCTTATTATATTAAAGTGACCTTTTTACAAATATAATATTTTTACAAAATCAAAATGGCTAATGCCTTATGTGGATGCTGAGGCTACATATACAATAGCAGTCCCCTTGCAATTGCAGTCATCATCTCTTCTGAAAATTTAATCTGCTTACAGATATAGAAAACAAGAGTGCAAAGAATACAGGGAAGATCACCAAGACTGCAGCCACAACACCTAAGAATTCATGTTGATATCCAAAATAGTCTTTCAAGAAGTCTTCTACTGCTTGTTGAGGCTTGCCATCAATACTGATTTTCTTTCTCATGTCTCCATATTGAGAAGTTATGAGCCCATTCAAAGTCCAGGCTAAAGGGCAAATCCAATAGTACCACACCCACCACCCTGGGATTTGCTGCAACAATTTTGCCCACGAACTCATCATCAATAAAATAAGCCTGAAAATATCCCACTTGGAGTGCATGCACCCTAGTGGTCCATACAAAAAATATTTTCCATCTCTAGCTAGTTCAATATCATGTCTTTTAAGATTTAGTATACTCACAGGTTTTGCTATGAGGAAGCCAGAAAAAATATTGAAGATGGAATAAAACACAGCTGCAATAACAGATGCAACTTGAACATTTGGGCTAATTGCTACTGTCAGCATCCCATAGTAAGTGAAGTAGAGGAAGGTGCAGAGAGTAACAAAGAGGTACCAAAATAATTTATTCACAGACCAATAGAAACCCATCATTGAGTATGTAATAAGTCCATAGACAACTGTTTGGAAAAGAGTATATGGGAGTTCCACCACTACCTGCAGAAAACAGGAAACCACAACAAAACCTTGTTAAACATAATGGTCTTTCTGGTTTGTCAAATTTATTATTATCCTAATATAATTTTCAGTGATAACCATTTCAAAATATATTAGAACATGATGTTATAAGAATGGACATATGTAAACTTGTTCAGAGATGATTATATTCTATTACTCGTGACTCCTAATCCAACAAATTTGTTGTTAGCTTCTATGGAAATTGAGATAAGCTAAAAATGTGCAAATTTAACAGAGAATTTGACAAAGACTAACAATATTTTTCAGGTCACTTTCAGTAAGACCTTGGATTCCTTACCTGTGATAAAGCAAATACAAATGGAGAATACATCCTAGCTGCTTTTTCTCTACAGAAAACCTGGTGTTCCACATCAACAAAGGGTTGCACAGAGGCGCAATTGTTTACTCCTATAAACAACATGGAAGCATACATGGCTCCCATCATCTTTAGCAGGTCTTCTTGGTCATTTCTGTTGCAAATAAGCCAGTAATGTAAATACTCTTTATTTGTTTGCAAGTACTGAATTATGTCCAGATAGGTTTAAAAAAAACAGTTAGAAGTTAGAACAGATATTTTTCACTATCAGGTAAGCCGGCATTCAAAACCGGACAACCATATTTAAAGTAAGTGCTTAGATTGTATACCGAACAGATAAAGTGTGTTATGACATGCAATGAATTAGCTTACATTTTCGTCCCTTGTTGCCAATAGATAATGCCGAGGAGAAATGCAGTAAAAAAACTGAAGGATAAGCGCACTAAATTGTAACTAGGACTTCGCCAATAGGCCCAAAACTGTTTCCATAGGCAGGTTGTGAATTGTTTCCATGCACACTGCGCATAGTCAGCTGGGAAATGAAGGTCCTTGGCATCTGGAGCTGGAGCACATAACTCCTTAACAAGTTCATTGTTTTGCCTTACAAAATGAGATTTATTAGTATTACAGAAATCATTGAAAAAGAAAGAATTCTTCTGGTTTGTAAGATCAAAAAGAGTTTAGAAATTGATTTGTTCCAAGGGATTTCACTGTGCTTACCCAAAAAGAGTTGACCCTTTATAAATCTGAGCAAAGTTTATACCAAGGCGCTGCTCTGCACCCATAGAGGTGACCTCTAACATCCATGTTGCAGGATTATACTTGTCCTTAATCTTTGGCACTCCTGGAATAGCCTGCAGATGAAATTAAAACAAAATACTATTACATAAACTTCCTTGGAGGGTTGGTCTCTCAAGCAACAAATCATTTGTACTTGGACATAACCAAAACTGCATGGTATCAGTACTTGATTTTCTACCTCAAAATACTCAATAACGGTCTTTGAATGGTGACCCAATGCACCAGCATAAATAATTTCACCTCCCTGCTTCATTAGTAGTAACTGTAACCAGTCAAAAGATCACCCTAGTCAGATAATGTGAATGCATCCATCGTCCCAAAAGGAATTTATCAGGCTTCTCGATATTCAGTAATAGTCCAATATATTTATTAAATAAATCTACCTCATCAAATGCTTCAAAAATATCAATACTTGGCTGGTGAATAGTGCAAACTATTGTCCTTCCTGTGTCCACTATATTTCGCACTGCCCGCATTACTATAGCAGCAGCACGTGCATCTAAACCTGAGGTAGGCTCGTCCATGAATATGATAGAAGGATTTGCCACAAGCTCTACTGCAATAGTCAATCTTTTGCGTTGCTCAGTAGATAAACCACTAACACCAGGAATGCCCACTAGAGCATCTTTCAGACCATCTAATTCAACCAGCTGCATGACTTCAGTTACAAAAATCTGTGGAAGGAAAACTCAGGGTCAGCCAATAAGCACATTCTACTATCAGAAACAGAACCAAAAAGAAGATGAAATTCAGACATCTATTAATAGTAGTAATATTTTGCTGAGGGACTCATTTGCATAGGTCACCTTCTTGGTCTTTGAATCTATTTCAGGTGCAAGGCGCAACCAACATGAAAATATCAGTGACTCGTGGACAGTAACTTGTGGAGAATGTATGTCATTCTGCTCACAGTAACCTGATATTCGGGCAAATCTTTTTTGCACCTTTGGGAAGCCAGAAATTCGTATATCTCCCTCAATATGACCACTAGTCTTTCTTCCAGAGAGAACATCCATCAGTGTCGTCTTTCCAGCTCCACTGACACCCATTAAAGCCGTCAAAACACCTGGCCTGAAAGCTCCTGTAATATCTTTTAGCAGGTGAAGTCTTTTCTCTGTCACTCCCTGTTCTTTCGTTTCCTACCACAAAATAAAATCGATTATTTCAGGAAGTGGAAAAAATCCTACACAGTTTAATCACGTCAAGAAAGAGTACCGGTAGGTTCAGCTGGAGTATTACCACAGGCATGTCCACAAAATACTGGATATTTTGGAAAGAAATTGCCAATGGCTGGAAAGATAATATCATTCCTCGTTTTGCCCCTAGTAACATGGCAGAAATAGATTTAGCCACATGCCAGGGAGGATTGTGATACTAGATATGCTAGCTATTAAATGATGTATGCATTTTTTACATGCATCTAATGTTAGTGAACCAGGAATATTTCTATTCAAAAGTAAATGTAAATCACTCAGAAAGCTTGTTATATGTGAATGAACCATAGTAGAGTAAAATTGTAAGTTGTTTTTGTTGATTTTGTAGCATCGGAAAGTTCTCTAAGCCCCAAATTTTGTGGAGATGTTTAGACACTGGTATTCCAAAGAACCCAGAAACCGTTTGTGAAAATTCCACTTGGTTAATGTTTTATTAAAATAATTAATTATTTTAATGGAGACCCTAAGTCTAAACTTAAAGAAATTAAATAATTAAAGGACATTAATAAACCATAGTGACAATAATCTAGAAAAGGCGGAGATCAAGTCTAATATAATCTTAGTCGTTGATTAGAGATCTAATCTCGATTGTTGATGTCTCAACGAGAAGATAATAAAAGAAGGCTTGAGGTTCATTTGGAAAGACACACACGGAGTGAATCTTGAGATCGAATTCTTCTGACGGAGTAGTGCTCGAACGAAGATCAAATCTAAGTGATTCTGTGCAGTGAGGGGCAAAGTAGCTTCCGGAGAGAAATATTTCCTCAACCGAAGAATCATCAACAAAGAGAGGCAGAGAAACATCCAGCAGAGCCAACACAGAGCCACGCAAGGCTACACAGAGGTTGCGCAGAGGTTCAGAGGGTTTCCGAGATTCAGCTATCAAATCAAATCAGAAGCCGGGAGTCGAGGTGTGAGACCGAGAGGGCCAAATCTAAGATTTCGGGAGTCAGATCGATCCTTTGTTGGGGTGACGCAGTCCTTAGAGGAGGTGACGCAGTGCCTATGCAGTGACTGCACAAAGGTTGCACAAAGACCTCCAAAGGCAGTTTTTCCAGTGACTATATTAGCGGGATTTTCCAGTGATTGAGTGAGGTATTCTCACAATTTCTTTCTGCCAATATTTATCTTTGTAACTGAATAACCCTTGAGATATTCAAAGATGTATTCAGGATTTGCTACTGCTTAATAATACAAACTCTCAGATCTGCTGCACCAGTTTTCCCGCATTGGGTTTTTCCAGGAACTTGTGTCCAAAAATAATTGTGTCCTATGTGTGATTGATTTCTTGCTCAGTTTCCTTGTTTAAATCATATTTTATTCAGTGTAGGTTGCTTTAGTAGTTACTTCATAATTCAGACCTGAATTATTTCTGTAAATCTAATTTACATAATAGGAGAAGTAAACTCAGATTGTTGCAGTAGGATTCCTAAGATTGTCAAATCTAGGAATTTTCACATGGTATCAGAGTGTTTGATGTGAAACAGGAAGAGCAGATCTGAATCTGCAATGAAGGCCGAATTTTTGTAGCAGTAGCAGATCAAATCCCCAGAGGAATTGATCATTGCGCAGATCTAGCCAAGAGGATCAAAGTTTCGAGGTTGTCTCTCTCTGAGTGAGTCGACAGAGAGATAGGAATTTCGGTTCGAGATTTCACCGAGGCAAAGGGAGTTGTGCAGAGCCTTCACGCAGAGCCAGAGGGATGTTGTTTTTCTGCAAGTAGTTTCCGACCTCATGGATAATTACCTTGCTACGGGAGCCCATGATTAGCAGTAGTGGGATGGAGAAGTTTCAGTGAGAGTCGAGGAGTGATGGAGATGATAGTGCGATAGGTAGCAATGCCTATTTCGGAGCAGCAACAGCAGTGTAGCAGTAGCAGCGCAGTGCACAAGAGTGCAGAGCAGCAGCAGCGCAGTGCAGAAAAAGGGACAATGCAGTAGTTATCAGCAATCAGAGTTTTCAGCACCAAGGTGCATCCACTGAACACTTGTTCAGTTCTGGGTGAGTTTAGTTGTTTTTCTCAGCAGCTGAGTTGCAGTGCAGATGCAGTGTTAGCAGCATAGCAGATGCAACACTTGAGAGGAAGTTGTAGTACATATGCAACAGTGGCAGTGGCAGTGTCATGGACAACAATACAGTTGCAGCAGCATCGCAAAGGTTGGTGGACAGCCCATCAAACATCAACAGCGCGAAGGATGCTTCAGGGACAGAGCAATATGCAACAGGCATATTGTTAGAGCACCTTCCTCGTTAAGAGGGAGTGTTGATTTTTTGTAGCATCGGAAAGTGCTCTAAGCCCCAAATTTTTTGGATAGGCTTAGACACTCGTATTCCAAAGAACCCCGAAAATCGTTTGTGAAAATTCCACTTGGATAATGTTTTATTAAAATAATTAACCCTAAGTCTAAACTTAGGGAAATTAAATAATTAAAGGACATTAATAAAACATAGTGAGAATAATCTAGAAAAGGTAGAGATCAAGTCTAATATAATCTTAGTCATTGATTAGAGATCTAATATTGGTCATTGTTGTCTCAACGAGAAGATTATAAAGGAAGGCTTGAGGGTCATTTGGAAAGACACACACGGAGTGAATTGTGAGATCGAATTCTTCTAATGAAGTAGTGCTCAAACAAAGATCAGATCTAAGTGATTCAGTGCAGTGAGGCGCAGAGTAGCTTCTAAAGAGAAAGATTTTCTCAGCCGTAGAATCATCAGCAAAGAGAGGCAGAGAGACGTCCAACAGAGCCAGTGCAAAGCCAAGCAGGCTAACGTAGATCCAATGCAAAGGTCCAGAGGGTTTTCGAGATTCAGCTGTCGGATCAGATCTAGAAGCCGGGAGATGGGGTGTGAGACCAGGAGGCCCAGATCTGAGATTCCGAGAGTCAGATCAATCCTTTGTTGGGGTGACACAGTCTTTAGAGGAGGTGACACAGTGCCTATGCAATGACTGCGCAGAGACCTCCAGAGGCAGTTTTTCTAGTGATCGTATTAGCCAGATTTCCAGTGATTGAGTGAGGTGTTCTCACAATTTCTTTCTGCCAGTATTTCTCTCTGTAACTGAATAACCCTTTAGGTATTCAGAGATGTATTCAAGATTTGCTACTGCTTAATAATACAAACCCTCAGATCTGCTGCATCGGTTTTCCCGCATTGGGTTTTTCTGGGGACTCGTGTCCAAAAATAATGTGTCCTAGGTGTGATTGATTTCTTGCTCAATTTCCTTGTTTCGGAATCATATTTTATTCAATGTAAGCTGCTTCAGTAGTTACTTCAATAATTCACATCTGAATTAATTATGTAAATCTAATTTACATAATAGGAGAAGTAAACTTAGAATGTTGCAGTAGGATTCCTAAGATTGTCAGATCTAGGAATTTTCACAGTTTTGTATATACACGATTATAAATCTTCAAGTGGAAGAGGTAAATTTCTGTTAAAAAGTAAATACAAATGAAAAAAAAAAAAATTGAGTTCTATTTGTGATATATAAATCATAGCATGTTCTTTACACATACTATTAGGTGACAATCAAGATGGTCACCTCCCCCTGCAGCAAAGTCAGCCGTGCTCATTGTCACACTCACTCAAACTGAAGTGTTGATAGATACCTCTGACAACTTGCAAAGCAATACAAGTTTAAAATTTAAAGCAAATCCAAAATAGTGCCCTACTATCTTAAAACTTGTTATGTTCTATATGACAAGTTCAACAATTGTAGTTTGTAAAGATAGAATTCATACATCCGAAATGTATCAATTCATGATCTACCATTATCAAATCCATGCACCACTGGTAGCCACAATTACATTGATGAACACCTACTTAAACACAAAATGACGACGTAAAACCAAAGAGGCAAGGCTGACATGTAATATAATTGTTAAATGAACTGTAACAATGCCTAATTTGGACCAAGGGGCTAACCTATAACAAGAACATCAATTGAAAACGTTCCTGGCATTAATACCCCTTAATTGGACACATTTTTCCACTTTCCATACATGAGATTTCTTCTCAATAACTGTGCACCACTTGTCCATATTGAGAAATCTTGAAATTATCAAGGGTTTCAGCTTATAACTTTGAATGGCTATAATTTTTGTATCTAATGTTGAAACTGTATCATATGATCCATGATTTTCCTACGCCACAAGAATATTTGTACATGCAAATTGAATTTGATTATCGCATCTTTGCTGAAAGACATAGCATTTAAACATCTGTATTCCTTTGAAGCATGCCTTGTCAAAGGTACTACTATATTATTGTAGTTTTCTATAATCAATACTGTAATTTACGAGGAACTCTCTTTTTATGTAATTATTATATTGCTTTAGTTGCATCTTATACATGCATGATCACAAACCTTAGTTTTTTTTCCCTAAGTTGAAATTACTTTAGCCCAACTTCCGAAGGGGAAAAGGTAATGAATGCTTAATGGCATTGTCTGTCTCAATTTCAGCTGTGCAGGAATTTTATTAACAATCATATTCTATCAGTTCACTCCAGTGCTGAACTAAGATGATTCATCACCACTATACTAATAGTAACTCAGTAGGTGCATGTGCATCCTATCCCCTTGTGGAAAAAGAATGTGTTTTAGAAACAAGGACACATATATAATGGGCAAAAAAAAATTTCATACTCGAAAAAAAAAAAAAAAACCTTCTTAGATTCTAGTGCTCCCGAGTCCCGACATGAGGACTAGCTAATACTAAGTTTTAGCTTAATAAGGGATCTTTGGATTATGCAAAGTTTTAGTTTAATAAGGGATCTTTGGGTAATAAGGTCATGGCATTCAGCTTAACATAGAAAGCTCCTCTAAATTGAATGCATTCATCCTATTACTTGTACTTTATGTAATATACCCTGTTACCTAATAATCCTAAATCCTGAGGGATAGATTGAAACGTACATGGTATTGTCCTTGACAATACTGTTGATTCGCCAAAAATGAATAGACCGTTCTGACACATCTAAAAAAATAAAATTCAAATTCAAGAAGAGACAATAAATCCTTACCTGCGTTGTTGCTCTCTGCGCTAGATGTATGATTGTGAGATGATATCGTGTTTGACTCAGCATGCATATCAAAAATAGTATCTCCGTGGCTATCTTGGATTTTAGCTATCTTTTCTCGAGAGATTACAGCTTGAGGCTTGCCAATTGCTGTTTATATCATAGATATTTCATCAAACAATTAGATAGATAAAGCATGCCACCGTCACCTTTGTAAAAATCCATAACTATTTCACTGTCCTTGTGAAAACATATTCTCAAAATGCATAATCTATCACATTTGCTAGAATGATACATACGGTTCAAATATGTTAAAGCAAGAGTGTATCCAAGGTTGAATAATACTGTAAATCCAATCAAACTTCCAAGACTTATCCAGTAAAAGTAGTCTTCATGGAAAAGCTCATGAATCTCTAACACCTGTATACCAAGGCTGGTGTTTTGAGAAGTCAACTGCCATCACAGAAGAAAACTCAACTCATTATTCACAGCATCATTTTTGTAAAAACTTAGAGTGCCCATTGTATTAACTTCAAACATTCGTGTTAAAGTTACAAATTAAAAATAGACTACAGATTAAGCCTTAGGAAGTCAATGACTTCCATGCAGATGTCAAAGTCAAATTGGTGCATTAACTAGGGAGAAAGGACTGATATTTGGAGAAAAATCATGATTTAATTAAAACAAAGCACTGAACAGTGTTTATTATCCACCTCATTTGCAAAATAAACTGACATTAAGTACCAATAATACAGATTTGGAACAATCCTCTTACAAAATGATAAAATCTAATAATATCAGCACAGTGTAGTCCCGATAATGAAAGTTAATCGAAACAGGAATAAACTAACACTACATATGCTCTTATTCACTACCTTTCTCCAGCGTGGAGCAAGGAATTCATTGACTGTAATCGCAGTTTCCCCATAATACAAAGGTGATATCCAGCATCCCCATCGCCACCAGTTTGGAATTGAAGCTGTAAGCCAAAACATCAGCTTGACATTCAATTCTTTTTTCAATAGAAAAATGTTGCTGACCTTAATGAACTTGTACAATGGCCCAATTCAGTTCTAGAGGGCATTATAATTCCAACAATACTAGATATTTTAAGAAGGGAATGGGCTTACATCGTGGAATGAGGAATCCACTGAATACTATAATAATGAATATTGCCAAAGCACCTCCAGTGAAAGCAACACCTATGCTTCGACAAACTCCAGCCGTTGCACGGAACAAAGCGGTTGCCATTTGACTCACACCAAAAAAGACAAGAAATTGACGAAAAAACCTAAGGATCATGCCCACAACTACAACTTCAGTGAATACCCAAATGACATTTCAATGATTAGAACTTATAAATTGGCCTTTTTTTCCATGCAAACAAAAACTTTGAAACTTGAAAGAGGAAAAAAGGAAGCAGACAACTAATAGAATATGGTAGGCTGATTCCCATCACTAAACAGGAAAAAAATTACCACACGAAATTTGTATAAGAATTGAGCAATGTTAATTTACTGTTATAATTTTTTTTTCTATGGGACAACAACCTACAAATTTGCAGAGGATTATTATTGGAGAATTACGCCCTTGGTTAACGATTTGCACAGATATATTGAATTTCTATCCGAAATACACTTAACTAGAGGAATATTAAAATTTACAACACTCCTAGACTTCCAAGAAAGCTAAACCATTTTAGTTGGTTAATGTCTTTATTGACTTCGAAAAATGCTCCATACATTCATATCAGTGGCAAAAATTAGATCTAGGAATAACTCACGGGGTTCAAAAAAATCACACATAGGGAAAATGTCAAGGGTGGAATGACTAGGAAAGAAGACAACTAAGTTTCAAAAAAATGTAAATGTATTTCCTTTTTTAATGGGTTTTATTTTTATTTCTTTTTAATTGGCTACTATTTTGCCCTAGCAATTTTTTTTAATTAAAGTGTTTTTCTTCAAAAAAATGGCAATCTCTCCTCTCTGATTTCTTGTTTAACAAACAACTCAGCGAAAAATCACAAAATCACTGAAAATCAATGATCATTGCAACACTAAAAAGTACAAGATATCTGTCACCATTCCTTGCTTATGATAAGAATGTTAGCTTTCGAGGTTACTCCAAAAGTGTTTACACCATGCTTGATGGTACTTCATGCAATGCATGGAGCATGGCATGTTGATAACCCTTGATTGTACAACAACGGATGTACACATTGGAAACAATTTGCTCATGGATTGCTAACCTTGTCTGTATGCTTATTTGGCACACTTCCTTGGAGTGTTGGAGTCCTACTTGGCATGATGACTTTCTTCAAGGGATCTACTTCTAGAGTGGCTGGTTGGTTGCTTGGGAGGAGGGCTTACCTGTGAAAATTCCTATATCAGAATCCCTACTGCAGCAACTGGTATTATTTCTTCTACTTATTAATTCTGAATAAAGTTATTTACAGTGTTACACCATGAATATCGAAATAAATTCTACTGCAGCCTTCACAAATATAAATGTTGCGGAAAGTAAATGCATGGAAAAATACTAACACAAGTATAACCACAATGACACAGTTATTTTTGGACAATCGTCCCCAGAAAAACCCAATGTGGGAAAAACGATGCAGTAGATGAGGGTTTCTTAATTATTCTTCAGCAATAATTCATGTACAAAGATTCTAGATAGCAAAATAGAAGAAGAGACACAGAGATAAATTTACTAAACAAATTCTTACTCTTCACAACGTTTTTCTAACCCCGAAGAGGACCTCCTGTCCTTACGCTGGCCTCATTGTGTCACTCTCTGCACTGGTGATATGTGTCCCTCCTTTGCGCTACCCCTTCCAGAATTTCCCTACACTCGGATTACTGTTGATCCCTCTCTCTCTCCCACCTGCAACTCTCCCTCTTATTCAATTTTGTCTTGCCGAACTTCAGCCACTGAGAAAATCGATCTGCTTGGGCAACTGAGTACCTGCACTGGTGTGTCCTCCAAATTCCCATCGAGTTCCTTCTTGTAATCTCTCATTGAGATATCAACAACCAAGATTAAAACATAATCAATGGTTAAGATTAATTTGGACTCGATCTTAGTCTATATCTAGAAGATTCTCACCAGATTTAATTAATACAATTTAATTAATCACATTTCCCAAGTTTGGACTTAGGAATACATTAAAAATGATTAATTATTTTAATTAAATCATCTCCGAGTGGAATTTTCCAAAACAATTTCCGGGTCTTGGAAAATGCATGTGTCATAGCCTCCCTACAAAATGTTGAGGCTAGAGCACATCGGATGCTACAAAAATCAACACTCCCTCTTAGCGAGGAATGTGCTCAAGTGCTGCAGCCTCCTGAAGCATTACTTTGACTTCTGCACCATCTCGGATGCGCTGTTGATGTCTGGCTGCTGCTACCCACCAACTACTGCGTAGGTCCCTCTACGTTGCATTTGTCCTACTGCTAACCCTGCATACTGCTGTCAACTACTGCATCTGCACTACAACTCCCTCTCATCTGCTGCTGCTGCAGCTGAGAATCCATATGTTTCTGCTACTGAAATGGGTTCTCTACCATACCCATTTGCTCTCTGAACTAGATGAACTTAGCTCTACCTAGAGTTTTCGTGAGTACGTCTGCTACCTGATCTCCTGTGGGGACATACTATAGTTGTACTGCCCACGCTAAACACAGTCTCTGATAAAGTGACATATGATATTAATGTGTTTTGACCTATCATGAAATACTGGATTCTCAGAGAGTTTCATACAACTATGATTATCGCAGTAAACACTGGTCGCTTCCATCCTCTTTCTAAAAAAACTCACAAGCAACTTTCTAAGCCATATAGCTTTGCACGTTGTTGTGTTGGTTGCCATATATTCTACTTCCACTAAGCTCAGAGCTACCGACTTCTACTTCCCGTTTCAGCAAGAGATCATCCTTGATCCAACTCTGGAGCAGTACCCGAAGGTACTCTTCCGGTCTACTGAACTACCTGCCCAATCTACATCTGTGAATCCACTTAATTTGACGTCATCTCCTTAGGTATATTTCAACCCATATCTAACTGTTCCACGCACATATCTAAGAATGTGTCTTTTTGTTGCCCAATGTACCCTTTTTGGTTCCACCATGAACTGAGTAAGGGTGTTGACAGTGAAACAAATGTCTTGACTGGTGTTGACCATATACATGAGCGACCCAATGAGTTGTCTATACAAAGTGGGGTCCACTTCCTTGTCTCCTGATGCATCTATTTTCTTCCAGTTGGTGATCATAGGTGTTGCCATGAGTCAACAATCCTGCATATGGAATATCTTTAGAATCTATGTCGCACATCTTCCTTGCCCAAGGAATATCTCCCCATTCTTCTGCCAAACTTCCAACCCCAGAAAATAATGCATCAATCCCATATCCTTCATGTTGAATTCTGCTTCAAGGTTCTTCTTGCAGTCCTTTATGAACCCTAATGACCCTACTAAAAACAAGTCATCTACATATAATAGCATAATAAGCGACTCATTCTCCACCATCAAATATTAGAGATTGGGATCAACATCACTCTTGATGAATCCCAACTGCTGCAAATGACGATCAATCTGTCCATACCACGCTCTAGGTGTCTGCTTGAGCCCATACAGGGCTTTCTTTAGCCTGCATACATGAGTTTTCTTCTCATGAGTCTCAAATGTTGATTTGGGGTCTAATCAGATATGATCTAAGTCTCAAATTTTGTGGAGAGGCTTAGACACATGTATTCTAAATAACCCAGAAAGCGTTTTGTGAAATTCCACTCGGATTGTATTCTATAGAAATAATTAATTATTTTAAAGAGACCCTAAGTCAAACTTAGGAAAATAAAATAATTAAAGTGTATTAATAGAATATGAGTGAGAATTATATAGAATAAATGGATCAAGTCAAAATTTAATCTTAGCCATTGATAAGAGATCTAATCTGGGTCGTTGAATCCGCAACAAAAAGATTATAAGAAGCACTTGAAGGGTCATATGGAAATTACATTCATGGAGACACAGAGAATCTAGAGATCAAATTCTTCTGACAGAGCAGTGCTCGAATGAAGATCAGATCTAAATGATTCTTCATTGCAGTGAGGGGTAGTGGTTCCAGTTGGAAGGTTTCCTAGGTCATAGAGTACACAACAGCAAAGATAGAGAGAGCCACAGCATCAACACAGAGCTAGTGATACAGTGACTGCGCAAAGCCAAAGGGAAAGATGTTTCCTTGCTGAGGAGACAGCGCAAAGCCAGTATCAGAACCCAGAGAGATTTTCCGAAAGCTCAGTTTCCAGTCAGGAGTGAGACCAGCGCAGAGGCAGAAGGGCAGCCGATTTATTACACAGTCACTGCGTAAAGGCAGCGCAGGGCAGTCCAGCCTTGGTGCAGATCAGTGCCAGTTTCCCATGGAGGAGTGGGGTTTGTCTAACGAGATCTCTTCTGTTAGTTTCTTTGTATGATTTGACAGTCTCATCAATCATAGATTTGTACTCAGAATTTACTAGATAATAACATAAACCCTGAGATCTGCTGCACTAGTTTTCCCACATTGGGTTTTTCCGGGGACATTAGTCCAAAAATAATTGTGCCGGATGGTTGAATGATCTATGTGTGTTTAGATTTGTTTCCGCACTTGTATTACTTCTGCAGTTTAGTTGTGTAGGCTGTAGTGAATGGATTTCGATATTTTCTCGTAGAACACAGTAAATAATTTGTTTAGTAAAATAACAAATAGAAGATTTTCCATCAATTGCCGCAGTAGGATTCCATATAGTACGAATTTTCACATTGTATCAGAGCTTGTTTAAGCTGAGTGCAGGCAAGACAAATAACAAATCTAGCAGATCCAATGTTTGTGAAGCCGGGATCAAAGAGATGCAAAAGCAGCAGATCGATATCCCGGAAGTTTGTGAAATCCAAGCCAGGAGGGCTAGTAGCTGCAAGGAAATCTCTCTCTGAGTGAGCCAACAAAGAGGTAGGATATTCCAGAATGCAGTTTGTCCATGACAAAGGGAGAAGCACAGCAAATCAGCGCAGATCAGCAGTTGGAGGGATGCAGTTGACTGCGCAGCAGTGATTGCTGGTGCAAAGCGTCAAGAAGCATAGCCAAAACACAATTTTGGGGATTTTATGACCTCAGTGAGTTTCTTGCCCAAGAAACTCAGATTCTTCGTGCAGTACTAGTAGTTTTTGTGCTTTCCCCTCAAGGAGTGCGTAAAGCCAGCTGCGTAGAGGGTGAGAGGCAGTAGAACGACAGCGTTTGAGTGAGATGGCCACCAACGGATTGCGTGACCAGGACCGGTTGGAGGGTGCCTCCAACTATGTAATCTAGAAGGCAAGGATCTCGTTCCTTCTAGATGAGCATGACCTCAAGCACTTTATCGATAGTGCTCAGGCTGAACCAGTGGATGTAGCACCATTACAGACCTTAAAGAAGAATATGGTGAAAGCAAAGTGGTTGATACTCAATGGAGTGAGGGATCACATTGTTTCACACATCTCAGCCAAAGGAACAACTAAGGATATGTGGGATGCATTGGCAATGCTATATGAGGGGTCTTCTGAGCAACAGAAGATGTTTCTGGAGGAGAAAATGTAGACCACTAGGATGCAGAAGGGAGAGCATATTGATCCATTCCTGTCTAGACTTCAAGAGATCCAAGATCAATTAGCAGCTGTAGGAAAAACTCCTAAGGCCATAGAGATGGTCAGATTTTCCCTCAACTCAGTGTCTGAGGATTACCAAGTTTTTGTCCAGAGCATCCTGGGCAGAGAGAACTTGTCAGATTGGGAGTCAATGTGGGCAACTCTTCAACAAGAAGAGATGCAGAGAGACTTACTCAAGTATCAACTTGAGGGCGGCAGCAAAAACAGTTTGAAGCTGAAGAAGGAGGAGGAAGAGAATGCGTCCCTTGCATCAAAGGGGCAGCAAGAGCAGTGCAGGACGAAGAAGGATCTATCAAAGATCAAATATTTCCGGTGTGGGGAGATGGGGCATTACGCCACACAGTGTCCTCTCAAGAAGAGGGACAAGGATGAGAAACATGATCCTCATGCCGCAGCTGTGAAGATAGAGGAGGAGGAGCTTGCTATGATTTCTCATATACCTCCAGGAGGGAGGTGGGCTGATTTGGAGTTGTAGACCCAGAGATCTACAAGATGGGTAGGATGCTTGAGGAGTCCACCTCTCAGATCATCACCTTGCTACGGGAGCCAAAAACAGCAGTAGCAGAATGGATTAGTGCTAGTTGGTGTAGATGAGTATTGAGGTGACAGAGCAATGGTTAGAAGTGCCAGAGTCTGAGCAGCGCAGAGTAGTGTCGCAGCAACATAGAGGGACGCAGTGTTGAGCAGCAATAGCGCAGCAGCTTCAGAGAGATAGTGCAGAGGCTAGCAGCAGTCAAATCTTCATCACCGAAATGCAATATACTTGTCCAATTTTGGATGTTTTTTCAATTGCAGAAAGCAACTGTGATGCAGTGCAGTAGCAGTTGGCAGTGGCAGAACCAGCAACAACACAGATGCAAAGGGAGTTGCAGTACAGATGTAGTGGTTGACAGTGGTAGTGTCAGCAGCAGTACAGATGCAACATTTGCGCAGAGTTCGATGGACAAAGTGTCAGACATCAGCAACGCAGAGGGAGATGCTTTAGAGTCTGAACGGTATGCAGCAGGGCATATTATTAGAGCACATTCCTCGCAAAGAGGGAGTGTTGATTTGGGGTAGCATCGGATGTGCTCTAAGTCTTAAATTTTTTGGAGAGGCTAAGACACATGTATTCTAAATAACCCAGAAAGCGTTTGGTGAAATTCCACTCGAATTGTATTCTATAGAAATAATTAATTATTTTTAAAGGGACCCTAAGTCAAAACTTAGAAAAATAAAATAATTAAAGTGTATTAATAGAATATGAGTGAGAAGGACTGTCTTTACTCTTTAGATTCACAATTCTTCGGATGTGAGAATGAGCTCTGTGGCGATTTCCTTGTCGGCTAGGGTTTCCAGCACTGGCTACTAGGGACGCTTGTTGGCGGACTCTCGGGTCTGCACATCAGCTGGAATGCGGTTTGGGGATTTCCCCCCTAATGGTATATTGTTGCTGGACTGGATCTGTGGCCCCATGGAACCCACCATGGCCTCCCTCCACCCCCCCTGCAACTCATTCGGCCTTTCTCCATGGTCGGTTTCAACTGAACACTCCAGAAATGTATTTATTTATTGGCTTCAAACCCACAGGGGTGCTCCCCTTTCTGCGTGCCAGGGTTTGTTACCGGTCTCCCATGACTTTCTGCAGCTCTTCCTAATACGGGGGCTGGTGGCCTCTTGGCTGCGTTGGATACACAGCTTCCCCCTGGGGACTTGGAGCGTTCGGTTCATACTGGGCAACCGCACTATACAGGGCTTACCGACTGATGTCTTCGCACTGCCTCCAACATCTTCATATGGTGGCACGATGACCCCTGATTATCTACGGACCTCGCCTCGGCGTTCAGTGCTGCCCCCCATGGAAAACACAACTATCATCGATAACAAGGTATGCTTTGTTCGCTATCATATTTTTATTAAGCCCCCTGTAGGGAACAATTTTTTATTATGGGCTCAGGAAAATGATGGGGTGGCTGATCTGAAACAAATTCTCAGTCATGTATATGGCTACCCTAGCCATCTACAATCTTTGATACATGGTGGCAGATCTCTCCAAGGCTCTGGCTCGTTAAGAGACTACTTCATCTGTTCTGGCTCCATCATCATTCTCAATCTGAGACTGAGGGGTGGAATTGTCGAAATACATAGAATTCAAGGATCAGCAAGGGGCAACAACACTCCAAAACTAGACATCCCAAAAGGTCCCTCATACAGGAACATTTTACAAGGGAAAAACAAAGCAGTTACTCCAACTGAACCAGCTGATAATGCACCCAAACAACCATATATTGTGGAGCAACTGAATTTCATCCGAGAACTGAACATAGAACTTCCAGAGATAGATGTATACTGAACTTCTTTTGAATCTCAAGCGATAATATGCAGATTTAACAGTTTTTGGCCCAAACCAATAGAGCTTTTCCATTGGATATTCACCAATTGGACTATGGACTGTGAAATCCACCTCTGTTCTAAGGGGTTTTTCATCATCGAGTTCACAACCTCGGAAGCCAGAGACATCATCCTTACGGAAGGACCGTGGTTCTGGGGATCCACTGGGCTCTTCATCACTCCTTGGTTCCCGGATTTTGATGCAAACACCATGGAAGTAACTAGAAGGCCAATTTGGGTTCGGCTTTACAACCTTCCTCTTCACTTTTGGAATGAAAGTGTATTAGAATGTATTGGAAGCATCCTTGGGAGATATATCAAAAATGACACTCAATGCTTGAAGGAGAAAATCTTCACTTTTGCACGAATCTGGGTTGAGGTGGACCTCAGTAAAGGGCTGCCAAAAAGCATAAAACTGATACATAAATAGTAGAAATGGACACAACATCTTTACTTCGAAAATACTGCATTCAGATGTTGTATTTGCAGGAATACGGTCATTTGCAAAATACATGTCTGGAAGCAAAAAGAGATAATAGAAAAAAGAAGAAGACAGGGAAAACTCCAAAAGGATGGAAATTTCCCTCAACGAACTAGAACAAGAGACAAATGTTGAAGAGTACGTCCTCAAGCCAAATGAAAACAATCAGACAACCACCGAACCAGAGACAAAAGAACACAAGATGAAAGACCCTTTCGACATAACCTCCATAGTTTAGCCGGCAAAGGACCCTGCGGTAACACAGGGGGGAATAAAAGACAACACAACTTAGACACCTCAGATTCAAATAAGGACAATGGAGCAATCACTGAAGATACACAACTCGCCCTTATCTCGGTCACGCCAACACAAGGTGCTTGGCGGAAGGTCGAAAAGAAGAAACCCATGTACTATAGGTTTACTTGCAATTTCATAATCTGTCTTGATTGAAAATTACCAGCTCATGCAACATGTAATTTTGTTTTCAATAATAAAATTACGATTTCTGTTTGGAAAAAAAAAAAGAATATGAGTGAGAATGATCTAGAATAAATGGATCAAGTCAAAAGTTAATCTTAGTCGTTGATTAGATATCTAAACTGGGTCATTGACTCCTCAACGAGAAGATTATAAGAAGGACTTGAAGGGTCATTTGGAAATTACATTCGTGGAGACACAAAGAATCTAGAGATCAAATTCTTCTGATGGAGCAGTGCTTAGACGAAGATCAGATCTAAGTGATTCTTCATTACAGTGAGGGGTAGTGGTTCTGGTTGGAAGGTTTCCTGAGCCAGAGAGTACACATCAGCAGAGACAAAGAGAGCCACAACATCAGTGAAAAGCCAGTGACGCAGTGCTTATGCAGTCACTGCGTAGAGCCAGAGGGAAAGACGTTTTCCTATTGAGGAGACAGCGCAGAGCTAGTATCAGACCCCAAAGAGATTTTCCAAAGGCTCAGTTTCCAACTAGCAGTGAGACCAGCGCAGAGACAGAAGGGAAGCCGATTTGTGATGCAGTCACTGCACAAAGGCAACGCAGGGTAGTCCAACCTTGTTGCAGATCAGTGCCAGTTTCCCGTGGAGGAGTGAGGTTTGTCTCACGAGACCTCTTCTGTCAGTTTCTCTGTATGATTTGACAGTCTCGTCAATCATAGATTTGTACTCAGAATTTACTGCATAATAACATAAACCCTCAGATCTACTGCACTGGTTTTCCCACATTGGGTTTTTCCAGGGACATTAGTCCAAAAATATTTGTGTCGGATGGTTGTGTGACCTAGGTGTGTTCAAATTTGTTTCCGCACTTGTATTACTTCTGCAGTTTAGTTGTGCAGGCTATAGTGAATGGATTTCGATATTTGCTTGTAAACTACAGTAAATAATTTGTTAATTAAAATAAAAAATAGAAGATTTTCCATCACTTGCTGGAGTAGGATTCCATGTAGTACGAATTTTCACATCAAAGCCTTCAAGTTGTTCTATATACACCTCTTCTACTATCACCTCGTTCAAGAATGTTGTCTTGACATCCATCTGGTGAATTTCCCATCCCATCTGAGCTGCAAGGGATATAACAGATCTGACGGAGTTATATCTAGCAACTGGGGTGAAGGTATCCTCATAGTCTATCCCTTCCTTTTGTGTGTATCCCTTCGCCACAAACTTAGCCTTATACTTCTCTACACTGCCATCTGATGCATACTTGATCTTGTAGATCCACCTTGATCCTACAACTAATCTATCCTCTAGTCTAGGTAATGTTGAAGTTTGCAACAAGAAACAGTGAAATTGGCATCCGGAACAACGTTGCACGAAGTGGGGATGAAGCGCGGACGTGGAAGCATCATTTCCCAAAAATCTAGGAAGCAAAGTGCCTCAGAAGTGTCTAATATATATATATATATATATATATATATATATTATATATTTTTTTTCATTTATATTAAAAAAAACATCCAAAACACCAAATTAGTAGTAGAAGATATGGAAACATGCATATTTGTACATAAATCAAGATAGATATGGCATCCATTGTACATTAATGATTAATTATTCGAGCATCAACCATTTAGAATCTAGATTCTTCTCCTCTTTTCTAGCCTTTGCCTCTACCTCAATTGTCTAGGATATTGGTCAACATTGCCCAATTTTGATCAAACTACCTAATGATTAATCCAAGCCTTAAAATATGGTAGAAAAAACTTAACATGCTTGATCAATGATTTTGACTTGATGTAAAGGGAATTTTTTGCTAACGACTGACAAAGGAGTTCAACAATTAACACCACCAACACTAGGGTACATATAGGGCTTGGTGCTCTTGATTATATGCCAATCACATACCTTAATACATGATATAATCTAATGAAATGCCACAAGCCTATTGATCCTGAATTCCTGAAAACTGTTAAGTTTGCTGAATTTTGAATAGGGCATGAAATTCTATTTTCTCCATATGAAGTCCGATGAGGTTGGAACCACTCTCAAACATCCCGAATCATTTCATGGTAATATTAAAAATTTAAGTAAAAGGATGAAAATGAAAGATAAAGGAGAATGTCACTTTTACTTTAAGAATTTAACATTACCATGAAGGGGCATCTAAGCCCCAACCCAGCTTAAGTCAAAGAAAAAAAATTATATATTTAGAACCCTGTGGAACAGCTCATCTCCCTGTAGATCCGTACGGAAACGGTCGTGATCCGTACAGATCCGACCTGGAAACGCCACATTTTCCTACGCCGATTCGACGTACGAAACGTGGTTTTGGCGTACGGAAATGTGGATCGGGGCTAGACGTTTCCGAAATGGCAGGAACCATATGGTCAAGCCCGATCCACATTTCCGAAATTCGGATCCGCATTTCGTACGGTGGATCTCGTACAGTTCTGTACGGGATGCGGATCGAGCGTTGGAGCCGGGGGGGGACGTTTCCTGCAACACTGATCTAAAAACAACATGACAGAACCTACACTAAGTGTGGGACCAAGAGGTCCAAGCAGCACCAACACTAGGGTGGGACCAGGAGGTCCAAGCAGCACCTACACTAGTGTGGGACCACATGTCCTAGCAATGCCTACACTGGTGTGGGCTAAATTTGGTGCATGTCTATTTTAATTATCCATTAATTAAAATGGACAATTAGATGTAATCTTATCTCATAATCACTTGTAATAGTTAATTGAGTGTGATAAATAGTTAATTGAGTGTGACAAACTCAGTTAGCTCATGAATTTCGAGTTGAGGGTAGTTGGTGAGGCATGCAGAGTGATTCTATGTGTTTTAGAGTTCAAGTTGCAGTTAAGTGCATTAGTTTAATGCATGTGTAAGCAATTAACTCATTTAAGTGAGTTAAAGTCAGTTGTGCTAGATGTAAATGTTTGTTGCACTAGTGAGAGATCAAGTGAATTAAATATTATTTAATTCACAATCAGAGATCTAACATGCAATTCATGATTTACTATTATTAGCTGCATGCATGTCATTTCTAGTGGAAACCCAGTTGAGACAAAGGTTAAAGGGAAGTTAACTATCAGTTGTGATATTAGCAGACTGCCCAGATGCAGTTAAAACACCAAAGGATACCCATGATACTCAGTGTAGTTGAAGAAGGCTGAAATTCCTAAAGAATAGGGATTGCATTCATCGGGGATTGTGTGAGCAAGGCAGGCTGAAGACAGGCTGAGAATTGGCTAAGTGTTGGCCTGATTTTGTCTGGATCAGTGTCAGACGATAGGCAGATTGCAGGAGACTCTTGTGAGAAGAGTGCATTGTAATTGTTTCATGATTCCTTGTGGAATACACAATATATGATAGAGGGGGTTTGAGCAGTAAGCTTTCCCCAAGAAATTATCTGTGTTGTGGTTTGATTAATTCTTCTTTGCTTCATGTGATTGGCGATTGTGTTTAAATTTCCGCAATTGATTTGTAGAAGCGATTCAATATCTAGCTTTATTACATTGTTAGATCGAATTGAATCCATGATATACATATTGTTTGTACAATTTCTACATGGTATCAGAGCACAGGAAATCACAATAGTGGAGGAGGAGCTGACTTTGTGACTGAGTAGAATTCGAATTTGCAGAAGACTTTCTTGGTGCTACAGGTGATTCAGGTTCGAAATGGCTTTCAATGGCTTGAGATTGGAGTATGCACTCGAGGGCAGCTCTACCTATATTGCTTGGAAATATAGGATGGAGGCAGTACTGGAGGACAATGGATTGAAGGAATTCATTGACAATGATGTTCCCAAACCCGCTGTGACAGATGCTGCAAATCTTGATGCATGGAAAAAGAAATTTGCAAGAGCGAGGAGTATCTTATTGGAGGGAGTACGAGACCACATTGTCTCAAGTCTCCATGGCAAAGCAACACCATATGCAATGTGGAAAGCTTTGACAGATCTATTTCAGAGCAGCAGTGATCATAGGAAATTGGCACTAAAAGATAAACTCAAGAAGATTAAAATGGAGTAAAACGACACTATTCTGGTATACTTAAAAAAGTTTTTCCAATGTCGAGATGAGCTTGGGAGTGTAGGGATTACTATCACAGATGACGACTTGGTGAGCCTAGCTCTTCTAGGACTTCCCAAGAGTTGGCATAATTATCAGGACTCTGTCAATGGGAGGGAGAAGCTGCTAGATTGGGAACAACTTTGGTCGTATTTGGTGCAAGAAGAGTTCGGGCGGAATACCAGAGATGGATCTTCATCTAAGAATGAAGATGAAGAAGATTGTGCTTTGGCTGTCAAGGCGAAGAAGGGGAAAGGAAAGAAAATTCATTCCAAATCTGAGTCTAGTGAAGAAGGCAAGGAGCGCGACATGTCCAGAGTGAAGTGTTTTCACTGTCACGAGCATGGACATTATGCCACTAATTGTCCACAAAAGAAGAAGAACAAGAAGGCTCCAGGATTTGCAGCTGGTGAGGCTTTGGCCTCGCAATTTGAGTTTGACTTCTCACTGATCGCATGCATGGTGTCAAGTGTGATGGGATCAGGGTGGTACTTGGATAGTGGTGCATCTTTCCGCATGACGGGAAACAAATAACTTTTCAGTAGCTTGGAGGGGAAGGACCTCCAGATGCATATCGAAATGGGTGACTACGGAAGGTATAATGCTACTGGGATTGGTACAGTTACTTTCTAGAGACAGTCAGGTAAACAATTTTTATTAAAAGATGTAATGCATGTACCAGGCTTGAAGAAAAATTTAGTTTCAATTGCAATCTTGGAGGATAGAGGATATGATGTTGTTTTCAGTGAAGGAAGAGTTTTCCTTCGACCCAAAGCATCAGGACAAGCCAAGAAGATTGGGATTCATGTGAAGAATCTCTATAGACTTGATGTAGATGTGATTTCTATAGAGCTTCCAACCATTGGGAAGTGTGAGAAAGCCATGCAATTGACCCTTGAGAGGGAGCTTGATTTGCATGCAGATGAGGAACTCTTGGCTCTAAAGAATGAACCTTAAGATGTGGAGCAGTCACATGTGGAGGATCATAGAGTGGCAGAAACCACTCAAGCAGAGAATTTCGAGCCAAATGGGCAAAGAGAGTGCATGCAACCTATACCTTCAGGTGTGAGGTGGGGCGATGTGCAAGAATAATCCCAAGAATAAATTTGGGCAGGGTCCTAGAGATGGTGCGTCTCATGGATCGAACCTGGCTACGAGGAGCCTGTTGAGATTTTGTGTATTTGGGGTAGCATCAGTTGTGCTCTAGTTCCCAAATTTTGTGGAGGGACTAGAGTACACTTGATCTACAAGACCCAAAAAAGGATTTGGGAAATTTCATCTGGTTTAGAAGATATTAAATTAATTAATTATTTTAATGTATTTCCTAAGTTAAAACTTAGGTAACTTAAATAATTAAAGTGAATTTAATTAAACATGTGATGAAATTGTCTTAAGACACACAAATCAAGATTTCTTTTAATCTTAGCCATTGATTCAAGATATGATCATGGTCGTTGGTTTTCCAATGAGAAAAGTATAAAGGAAAGGCTTGGGGTCATTTGTAAAGACACACAGAGGCAGAGCACTGAAGCTAAGCTAAGATTCTAGGGCGAGTTTGCTAAGAATTCTCAGACGTGTTTCAGCTGCAGAGAGGGGAATTTAGGCCAAGGGGATGATCTGATCCCAGGGTCTAGAATCAGCAAGAGGCAGAGATCAGCTCAGAGAGGCAGTGCAGAGAAGCATGAGGGAAGCAACAGGAGGGCAGCAATTTGTGCTACGCAGGTGCGCAGTCCCTCAAGGACAGCGAAATTGCTGCAGGAAACCCACAGGGGTTACGCAGAGACCCTAAGGGGCAGCGTAGGGATTGTATCACCCAGTTTGGGCTCACGCAGGCCTTTCTGAAGCAGCACTGAGGGTTAGAGGGGATTCAGAGGCTGATGCAGAGGCTTCAGGGGTAGCGCTAGGGTTTCTAGGCCCTAATTTTGGCTGAGTTCTGTAAATCTCGTATGAGGATGTGGATCAGTCATTATTTTGGCCCTAGATCAGCGAGTGAGCTATAGATCTATTGTTTCTCTGTCGGGTTTTCCAGATCTGGAACCCAGGCTTGTTGTATTCAAAAAATTCTTAATAATAAAACCCTCCAATAGCCAGAAGGCCGGTTTTCCCGCATTGGGTTTTTCCGGGGACTATTTGTCCAGAAATAACTGTCACTTTTTCTATGTGTTCATGAACTTGTTCTAGATATGGATTGGTGGAGATCTGTTATGTGTTTTGCTTCGATTTTAACTTGAATCTATTCAGTTAATAACTTGTCTAAGTAGGAGGAGCATAACCAGATTAACAGTAAATAATTTCTGCATAAAGTGTAAAGATTCAGAAATTTCCACATGGTATCAGAGCAATTACAGATCTAGGAGGGTCACCAGCAAGAGACTAAAGGTTCTAGCTGCAGGAAGTAGCTGGAAAAGCAGCAGAAACGTAGATTTGAAGGGACAACACAGTTTTCAGAGGCAGATTCACGCAGAAGGAAGGGTGACGCAGTCTAGCGTTGTTTCCTAAGCAAGCCCACGAAATTACTACGCAGAGGCAGCTCAAAAACAACGCTGGACTAATCTGAATCCTCCCAGTGTGATGCAGATCTGAATCTGTCAGATCCAAAAGAGACTAAAGAAAAAGCTGTAGAAATTCAGAAGGCTCTGGTGGGGTTAAATTTCTGAAGATTTCATATTTTTAGCCTAAGCACAAGTGACAAAGAGCAGGAGGAGATCAGCTTCTCAGAGAGTTTCTAGCCAAAGAAACTTGCAGTTTGATCAGAGGATCAAAGAGAGTTGAATCATAGTTGATTTTGCAGATTTCCAAGGAGGGAAATCAGTTGACAGAGGGAGCAGAAGGTGCTTGTTTCACCAAGGGCTTTAGATCCATTTCTCTAGCAAAGAGAAAAGGAAGTTTCGACACATTCTGAGCAGATGGATCCACATGGACTGCGTGATCAAGACAGGCTGGATGGCCTCTCAAAATTTTCAGTTTGGAAGGTAAGGATCCTGATAGTCTTTGAGGCATACAATCTTAGAGACCATGGAGAGCAAACTTTGGCCACACCGATAGATCCGGATCTCCTTCGGAAGCATAAGGAGGCTGCTGGGCATGCCAAGCAGCTGATTATGGATGGAATCAAGGACCATATTATACCACACTTAGCTGAGAAGAAGCCAGATAATGAGATGTGGAAGGCCTTGATCTCCCTATATAAGGGAAAATTTGTCCAAAGGAAGATGTTGTTGGACACACAGATGAGGTCATTCATGATAGCCAAGGGAGAAGACATGGAGCATTTCCTCTTCAGACTGCAGTCGATCAGAGATCATTTGACTACAAGTGATGCTAAGGTGGAAGATGATGTGATGGTTAAGACTGCCCTCAATGCAGTCACAGATGAGTGGGAAACCTTTGTCCAAAGTATCTTGGGCAGAGCGGACCTCCCATATTGGGATAGCTTGTGGTCAGTTCTGCGTCAAAAAGAACTCCACAGATTCACCAAGAAGCAGTATAGCTCTGGATCGAGCAAAGTGAAGAAGAAATATGAGGAAGATGCAGCCTTGGCATCGAAGAAGCAACCAAAGAAAAAGAAGGATCTCTCAAAGATCAAGTGCTTCTAGTGTGGTGAAATGGGACATTTTGCCAGCAATTGTTCTCAGAAGAAAAAGGACAAGGAAGCCTCTTCTTCCAAAGCTGCTGTGGCAGATGATGGGTTGGAAGATGATGCAGCCATGAGTGCTCATGAACCACAGAGGTGGGGTGACATGGATATGTAGAGAAGCTATATAGAAGACAAGCAGGATCCTTGAGTAGCTCATCTCTTGGATCACATGCGAGCTACAGCAGCCTTAAGATAGTAGCGGGACAAGTGAAGCAGTGGGTGTATAGATCACAGATGAAGCAGACCAAGATCTGAAGACTGGGAGGAGCAGTGCAGAGCAGCAGCAGTGCAGAGGTTGATGTGACTTCAGCAATGCGGAGCAGAGCTGCTTACACAGTGCAGAGTTGCAGTAGCGCAGAAGGCTTCAGAGGGACAATGTAGTGCAACAACAACGTGAGAGATTTCAGCACAAGAGGCTGATGTGACTTCAGTAGTGCAGAGGGAGTCTGCTTATGCAGTGCAGAGTTGTAGCTGTGCATCATCCTTCAGATGCTAGCACAGATCTATAGCCTATGGAGCTCGAGTGATGAGGATGCAGCCCATCTGACTTGTTTGTCGAAGATTGGGTAGGAGATTCAGTTGTCTCTCTCAACAACTGAAGTTGTAGTGCAGCAGATCAACAGTAGCAGTGCTATGAGCAGCACAGATGCAACATATTGAGAGGGAGCTGCAGTACAGAGGTTACAGTGGCAGTGGCAGAGTCATGGGTAGCAACAGCGCAGAGTTTAGTGGCAGCAAGCCAAGCATCAACAGCACAAAACCAGTACCCAAAGTCTTGTAATGCATAGTGTGATGTATTGCTAGAGCACACCCTTGATGCTAAGAGGGAGTGTTGAGATTTTGTGTATTTGGGGTAGCCTCAGTTGTGCTCTAGCTCCCATATTTTGTGGAGGGACTAGAGTACAATTGATCTACAAGACCCAGAAAAGGATTTGGAAAATTTCATCTGGTTTAGGAGATATTAAATTAATTAATTATTTTATTGTATTTCCTAAGTTAAAACTTAGGGAACTTAAATAATTAAAGTGAATTTAATTAAACATGTGATGAAATTGTCTTAAGTCACACGGATCAAGCTTTTTTTTAATCTTAGCCATTGATTCAAGATCTGATCATGGTCGTTGGTTTTCCAATGAGAAAAGTATAAAGGAAAGGCTTGGGGTCATTTGCAAAGACACACAGATGCAGAGCACTGAAGCTAAGTTGAGATTCTAGGGCGGGTTTGCTAAGAATTCTCAGAAGTGTTTCAGCTGCAGAGAGGGGAATTTAGGCCAAGGGGATGATTTGATCCCAGGGTCTAGAATCAACAAGAGGCAGAGATCAGCTTAGAGAGGCAGCACAGAGAAGCAGGAGGGTAGCAATAGGAGGGCAGCAACTTGTGCTACGCAGGTGTTGCGTAGTCCCTCAAGGACAGCGTAAATTGTTGTAGGAAACCCTCAGGGGTTACGCAAAGACCCTAAGGGGCAGGGTAGGGACTGCGTCACCTAGTCTGGGGTAACACGGACCTTTCCGGAGCAGCACTGAGCGTCAGAGGAGCTTCAGAGGCTGACACAGAGGCATGAGTGGCAGCATTGGGGTTTCTAGGCCCTAATTTTGGCTGAGTTCTATAAATCCCGTTTGAGGGTGTGGATCAGTCATTATTTTGGCCCTAGATCAGTCAGTGAGTTGTAGATCTATTATTTCTCTATCGGGTTTTCCATATCTGGAATCCAGGCTTGTTGTATTCAGAAAATTCTTAATAATAAATCCCTCCAGCAGCCAGAAGACCGATTTTCCCGCATTGGGTTTTTCCGGGGACTATTTGTCCATAAATAACTGTGTCACTTTGTCTATGTGTGCATGAACTTGTTCTAGATCTGGATTGGTGGAGATCTGTTATGTGTTTTGCTTCGATTTTAACTTGAATTTATTCAGTTAATAAATTGTCTAAGTAGGAGGAGCATAACCAGATTAACAGTAAATAATTTCTGCATAAATTGTAAAGATTCAGAAATTTCCACAGAGGCCACAGTACAGTAGTAGCAGGATCATTTATATTGATGCAGTCAAATGTCAAGAGGACAAAAATCAGAGTGACTGGTGTCGGATAATGGAGCACAGATCAGAGTTGGCAACAGTGCAGAGTGCATGGATGCAGATGTCAACAGCACAGAGAATCTAGTAGACATGTGCAGTAACTAGCAGCAGTCAGAAGACTCAGATAATAGATGCATTATAAGGATTCAGTTGTTTGGAGGCTATTCAGTTTCGGAAGTGTTGCATGCAAAGGTTGCATGTGCGAGAAACACTAGAGAAGTGTTGCATGCAAGAGTTGCATGTCGCATGCAAGGACACTCCTTTCTTGTTGAGAGGGAGTGTTGAAGTTTGCAACAAGAAACAATGAAATTAGCATTTGAAAACAACATGACAACACCTACACTAAGTGTGGGACCAGGAGGTCCAAGCAGCACCTACACTAGTGTGGGACCACAAGTTCTAGCAACACCTACACTGGTGTGGGCTAAATTTGGTGCGTGTCTATTTTCATTATCCCTTAATTAAAATGGACAATAAATGTAATCTTATCTCATAATCACTTGTAATAATTAACTGAGTGTAATAAACTCAGTTAGCTCATGAATTTCGAGTTGAGGGTAGTTGGTGAGGCATGCAGAGTGACTCTATGTGTTTTAGAGTTCAAGTTGTCATTAACAATTTAATGCATGTGTAAGCAGTTAACTCAGTTAAGTGAGTTAAAGTCAGTTATGCTAGTTGTAACTGTTTGTTACACTAGTGAGAGATCAAGTGAATTAAATATTATTTAATTCACAATCAGTGATCTAACATGCAATTGATGATTTACTATTATTAGTTGCATGAATGTCAGTTCCAGTGGAGACCTAGTTGAGACAAAGGTTAAAGGGAAGTTAACTATCAGTTGTGATATTAGCAAACTGCCCAGATGCAGTTAAAACACCACAGGATGCCCATGATACTCAACACAGTTGAGGAAGGCTGAAATTCCAAAAGAATAGGGATTGCATTCATCAGGGATTGCGTGAGCAAGGCAGGTTGAAGACAAGCTGAGAATTGGCTAAGTGTTGGCCCGATTTTTTCTGGATCAGTGTGAGATGATAGGCAGATTGCAGGAGACTCTTGTGAGAAGAGTGCATTGTAATTGTTTCATGATTCCTTGTGTATTGTACAATATATGATAGAGGGGTTTTGAGCAGTAAGCTTTCCCCGAGAAATTATTTGTGTTGTGGTTTGATTGATTCTTCTTTTCTTCATGTGATTGGTGATTGCGTTTAAATTTCCGCAATTGATTTGTAGAAGCGATTCAATATCTAGCTTTAGTACATTGTTAGATTGGATTGAATCCATGATATATAAATGGTTTGTATAATTTCTACAGGTACCACTTCCCAAACATCATTAGTCATGATAGAACTGTATTCTTCTACCATGGCATCAACACACACTTGGTGTTTTACGGCTTCCTGAAAACTAGAGGGTTCTTCCACCTGTGCTACCAAGGCTTGGTATCTTTCAGGTTGTCTACGCTGCCTCTTGTCAGCTCTAGGAGCTCCTAAAAACTCCTTTGCGTCCCTCAGTGTATGGCGTACTTCCCTACTGGTTCTACCACTGGTGGTGGGAGGCTCAATCAAATCCTCCTCCTGTTCCTGTTGTTCCATTTGCTGGGAACTACCTGCATCTCCTACTCTTGAGGAAATACTGCTGCTGGTCACTGTACTCGATCCTGGTGTTTTTCCTCCTGCTTTTCCTCCCTATTGTCCCAGCTGCTGTTGGAGTAATGGAACATCTGCTGACTAAACACCTGCAGGCATCTCTCTAGATCTTCTGAAAGCCCTATCTTCCATGAACTTTGCATCTCGCCTTACTACAATCTTCTTGCTGCTAGGAATGTAGATGTTGTATGCCTTTGAGGTCTTGCTATACCCAACGAGGTAACCCTTATCTGCATTTTGATCCAACTTACTGCACTTCTCGTCCGGAATGTGACAATAAGCCACACTCCCGAAAATCCTTAGATGACTTACTTCTGGCTTCTTCTCTATGAAGACTCCTTCTAGTGTTTTCTTCCCCAATTCTCTATGAGGAGTTCGGTTCTGGATGAACACCGTTGTGTTTCATGCCTCTGCCCATAAAAATCTAGGTAGATCTTGGTCATACAACATAGCCTTTGTTGCCCCGAATATTGTTCTATTCTTCCACTCCTCTACTCCATTTTGTTGTGGATTATATGGAGTTGTCCACTCTCTCTTGATGCCCTCCCTTTCGCAGAATTCTGTGAAGTCTTTATCTGTATACTCTCCACCATTATTTGAATGCAATACCTTGATCCTTTTCCCTGTCATATTCTCTACGAGAGATTTGAACTCTTTGAACCGATCGAAGACCTCATCCTTGGTATTTAGGAAATAGATCCAAGTTTTCCTGGAGTGGTCATCAATAAAGGTGACGAAATACTCGCCACTACTGAGAGATCTCGTGGACATTGGACCACAAATATCTACATGTATGAACCCCAACACGCCTTTTGCTCTATTATCACTTCTAGGAAATGTTGCCTTTCCATACATTCCTAGTACGCATCCTTTGCATACGTCATCATGTTCGGTACCTGAGGACTGGAACTCCTGACACAGTCTCTCTGAACATCCTAAGTGCTCCATGTTGTAAGTGTCCCATCCTCCTGTGCCAAAGTTCGTTCAGCTCCTTCCCACTGTTACTATTACTGCCAATTAGTGCCATTGGAGAATCGATTTACAACCTATACAACTTGTTGCTTCTAACTCCAATCTGTCTCACCCTCTTCCAGCTAGGATGTTTGACGTATACTTTGTTATTCACGAAATATACATCATACCCTTTATCCTGCAACTAGGACACTAAAATCAAGTTCATACCCAATCCTAGCACATGCAGTACATCAGTGGTGCTATTATTGGTTCCTGCTTCCGTCTAAAATTCTATGGTGCCTCTCCCTACAGGAGTACACTTGGTTCTGTTGCCCATAGTGATCTGGAAGTCCATTTGTTCTTCTTGATAGCTAGAGAAATATTCTCTTACTCCAGTTGTGAGATGAATCTTCGCTGTCAATATACTAGATACCAGCTGATGTCAAATCCAATAGACACACAAACTCATCTTCCAATCTGGAAGAAAATTTTGAGGCTTCTTGACTTCCCATACTTATCTGTGCTATTTTCACTTTCTATCGTTAACGCTTTTCTTCCCAACAATTGCTGCAGAAAATTGCGTCCCAGTAGAAAATCTGCTTTGTGCTAAAGTTGATGCTCTGCTCTAATTGCCTCTGGAAAATCTCGATCAAAAAAATATTCTTCTCTGTCGACTCAATAAGAGAATAACTTCTTTTTTTTACGAAATTTTGTCTTTCCGGCTATGGACTGCGCAACCCCTCTGGGATTTCGATCTGCTGCTTACATAGGATTTTCAAACTCCTTCTTTTGCTCATCACTGGTCTCTTCTTGCTTCACCTGTGTGCTCTGATACCATGTGAAAATTCATATATCGGAATCCCTATTGAAACAACTGATACTATTTCTTCTACTTATTAATTATGAATAAAGTTGTTTATGGTGTTACATAGTAAGTATCAGAATAAATTCTACTGCAACCTTCATAATTAAAAATATTGCGGAAATTAAATGCAAGGAAAAATACTAGTACAAGTATAACCACAATGACACAGTTAATTTTTAACAATCGTCCCCGGAAAACCCCAATGTGGGAAAATTGGTTCAGCAGATGAGGGTTTCTTTATTATTATTCAACAATAATTCATGTACAAAGATTTCGGATAACAAACTGGAAGAAGAGACACTGAGAGAAATTTACTGAACACATTCTCACTCTTCAGAATGTTTTTCTGTCCCCGAAGAGGACCTCTTGTCCTTATGTTGGCCTCACTTCGTCACTCTCTGCACAGTGCCTGTGTCACTACCTCTATGCTGGTGATCTGTGTCCCTTCTCTGCATTTCCCCTTCTAGAATTTCCCTGCACTCTCGGATTATTGTTGATCCCTCTCTCTCCCACCTGCAACTCTCCCTCTGATTCGATTTTCTCTTGTCGAACTTCAGCCACTGAGAAAATCGATATGCTTGGGCAACTGAATGCCTGCACTGGTGTGTCCTCCAAGTGCCCATCGAGTTCCTTCTTATAATCTCTTGTTGAGATATCAATGGGCAAGATTAAATCATACTCGATGGCTAAGATTAACTTGGACTTGATCTTCATCTTCATCTAGAAAATTCTCATGAGATCTAATTAATACAATTTAATTAATCACATTTCCTAAGTTTGGACTTAAGAATACATTAAATATTTTAATTAAATCATCTTCGGGTGGAATTTTACTAAATGATTTCTAGGTCTTGGAGAATGCATGTGTCTTAGCCTCCCTACAAAATCTTGAAGCTAGAGCACATCCGATGGTACAAATATCAACATTACCTTGGAGGAGGAGTATTTGGCTTGTTGGAGGAGGGTGTTAAACCCTAGACAGCTTGGGAACACTTGGTGGCCTGCATGGAGGCTTGTACTTGATTTAAGGATGCTCGAGTGAAGGAATAATCATATAGGTGGGGTACACATGGCTTAGGAGGTAGCATTGGAGAATTGGAGGCCTTTGAAGTTTGGAGGAGCATTGGACCTTTCTCAATGAATGTTTAGCCTTGCACCCTTTCTTGTTGGATATGCATGCCTTGGAGCTTGGCATGTGCCACATGGATTTGGAGCACTCTACAAGTGGACCTAGAGGTACATTTGGCTTAGGAGGTAGCATTGGAGAATTAAAGGCCTTTGGAGGAGTACTAAATTGTTCTCAAGGAATGTTTAGCCTTGCACACTTTCTTGTTGGATGTGCATGCCTTGGAGGTTGGCATGTGTCACTTATTGTTGGAGCACTCTACATGTGGACCTAACTTCTTGTACTTAAGTTTCTTCTAGTGGACCAGGTCCATTTTGTACTATGGGCCTCTCTAACATTTCATATAAATAAAGGGAAAAGAGTCTTTATGTTCATAATTGTACTCACTTGGATTAGAGGTGTGAGAGCTAAAGTGACTTAACCTCTTTGTACTCTTCTTCATTTGTATTTTCTCTGTGTACTCACTTGGATTAGAGGTGTGAGAGCTAAAGTGACCTAACCTCTTTGTACTCTTCTTCATTTGTATTTTCTCTATGTACTCACTTGGATTAGAGGTGTGAGAGCTAAAGTGACTTAACCTCTTTGTACTATTCTTCATTTGTATTTTCTCGTTGTCTTGAGCACTAGGGTTCAGGTTTTGCCATAAGGAGAAAAGAAGTATAAATATTGGGGGAAACCCTAGAGGAGCAAGAGAATTATTTGATCCTACAGCTTTTGTGAGAGAAGAAGACTAGCATTTTGTGGCATTTGAAACATTAGTTCTATTGGGTATGCTTGTTGTGGAGAAGATAGAGGGAGACGACCTTGTACACATGTGGAATGCAAGCGTAGGAACCAAGGAGGACGTTCAAATGTGTATGCCAACTTATTGAGGATCTTTGGCAGAGTGGCCATCTTTGGTAAGAAGTGATTCCTAGCTAGGAGTTGTGGCTAGGGTTTTATTATGGTTTCCCTAGCTAGAGTTTGGAGAGATTGACTTGTACAAACTTGTATTCAACTGTTGGTATGTAGATGTACCTCATCTTTTATCTATATGTGTGTGTGTGAAGTGTTTCAGCTGTCCAAATTTTGTGTACTTGCAGATTTTATTTTCATCTTATGCTATCTTCATGATTGAGTAGATTCTAGCAATAGTTATGTATCCTGATTTTGCATAACATTGAACTGAATTTCGTAACTGATTTAACAAATATATAGAAGATAAAGGGCCAGATTTACTGCTGTCATAATTTACGGTAATAAATCATTTTCAGATCTGTAATTTGCCTGGGAAGTGTGCCCTATGGACTGAATCATTTTGGCATTAAAGTACATTTGATTGGTATTTATTTATTTTCTTGGACTAGTGAACTGGGATGAAGAGAACTGAAGCATTTGCTGCTGTAAATTAATATTTATGATTCATCCCTACAACAGAAAATTCGCAGGAAATAGATCTAGTAAACCTTAAGGTTGAAATCAAAATTTCTAAGTTTGCATTGACAGCCATTTCTGAGAAATTTGTACAAAGAATGTCAAAACCTATACACAAAATTCTAAATCACTTCTTAAAAACATTAAATGCTAAAGTTTCACTAGAGTACTCTTATAATGCGTTTAACGTTGTTCCTTTGATTTTAGTTGAAACGAAAGCATTGTAACGACCCAACACAAATTATATGGAACATAGAAATATTAGCTTGCATATGAAACCTGCATATGATAGCTACATATGCAGTGCACTAGTACATGCACTAATCAATTATGAAAAACTCAGTGTAGAGTAATGAGTGAATTATTGAAATATTGAGTAAATACCTAACTCACAAGAATATAATGAATGTATTATTTATACCTACCATTATCATAATATAAACTAATACTTTGTTCAAAGAAAATTAAAAACATTGACTTATGCAAATAAAAGATGATATTTTAATAAATCCAAAATATTTATTAAATAATATTATTTTAATAAATCTAAGATATTTTAGAAATCCAAGATATTTATTAAATAATAATATTTTAATAAATCTAAGATATTTTAGAAATCCAAGATATTTATTAAAAGAAGATATTTTAATAAATATCTTGAAAGGGGTTTGTGTATAAAAGGAGAAGGGGGGGGCACTTGATGGGCATGGGTAGTGAGATGGGAAAACTGACCCGAATGCTGTCTGAGGAGTTCTAACTGTGGGAGACATGAGCAGTGAGTTCTAACAGATTCATAGAGTGATCTCGATTGTTATTGGAGTTTTGCGCACGAGGGCCAGAAGATTTGTCTTCAAGATCTAGGAACTGGAGAGGTTGACCTCAAATAGGCTGAGAGGAAAACAGCGGTTTGGTAACGGGAACTGGAGCCATGGCAGATCAGGAACATCTTCAAACACGGTTCCAGGGAAATATTAAATAGTCAATTGATATATATTATGCTTAAAAAAATCTCACTCCGAATTGTGTAGTATAAATTCTGTTAATGATTGTTAATTGTGAAAATTATGGTCTTTACACATGGTATCGGAGCACAGTGTCAGACTTTGTGGATCTTAGGGTATTTTAATCATCTTTATGGGTTTCCAAGCTTGTATTGCCTATTTATGTGGTAAATGGACTGTATAGATATTAAATATTCTTTGTCTCTTTATCTGCAGCTTGGTAATTAATATATGAAGCAGTTCTGACGTATTTCTGAATTAGAATCTATATAAAAGATCTCCAAAGAGCTTCTCATTATTTGTCCCACTTCTAAGTACTCGTTTTACCTCACAGAGGAATTGAATTTCCAATCTAAGGACCCAGCTCTGGTTCCATTAACGCATCCAAGCCTCCCTTATCAATAACAAATCCCAGCAATCTTTGCCAGACTCAGAACATCTCCTTTGGCAATTTGATTGGCAGCCAACCAACATTTACACCAAGGTGATTAACTGCTGCTATTTCTCTGGCTATTGATGATGTCACCTTGGGGTCGACATTTTGTGCATTCTCTGCTAAAGCAGTCCCACTTATTTTCAAAATCACTCTACGCCATCTTGGGGTTTGCAAATGTTTTAGTTTTCAAATTATTGGAAAGTCCAACAGAAGAGGGTGTAACTGCTGCAAACCTTTCGACAGGCCTTGCCAACATTCCTAGCACTGTTACCACCACCCATGGACTTATCTTCAACAGAAACAGTCTTAGACACTGAAGAGCCAACAATTTGACCCATCTTTTTGTACCAAGGCCAACGACTGACAGTAGCACTCCCACTAACCAGCCATCTTCTTCTTCAGATTATCTACTCATTACTCTAACCTCTTGTGGGGAGATCAGTGTGAATCCTTTAACGGTATTTTTCTGGGGAAAAAAAATTGAAAAGTGGAAACAGATACTCTAAATCGGATAAAAACATCCACGGTGAACTTTACAATCTCTGAATTCCAGGATTACCTTTATTATTTCGAGGAAATTGATATGGGTTCACCTAAATCCATGCGTTTTCATGTGGGCATATCCAAATTCACTAAATAAAATCTTAATACAAAGAAATTTTCATGTGGGCATGTTCAAAATCCCTTAAACAAGATCTCAGTGGAAAGCGATTTTCAGGGCAGAAAAATCAGATCAACTAAACGAGATCTGAATAGAAAGAAATTTCCGAGTGAGCCCGATGAAATCAAGGTGTTTCTCGTTTGGACGTATCTAAAACCACTAAGCAGGATCTTAAAACAGAGAAATCTCCATGTGGACATAATGAAATCAAAGTTTATTTTCTCATTGGTATGAATTTCTCGACATTTTATAACCATAGGAAGAGCTGATAGTTTAATATGTGCACTCTGATTGATGGTGGAACTGAGGTTGAATTTAAGAAGCTATCGTAAGCACCAATGGGGATCTTGTCTTCCTTGTCACAGAGAAATAGTCGCTAACACAATGCTAGTAAGCACCAAAGCTGAAGCTAATGGAATTGAAACCATAGTTATCTATCCTCTGCCTTGGGATGGAGATAATATTTCGGGACTCAAAGTATAGTGACCTTGCAGAAGGTCAAGTGCATTTTGTTTTACACCACTTGCTTTTGCAGCAGAAACCACTGGTACAATATTGACTTCAGCCTCGTCCATGCTGTCATCTGATGAGAGGGCATTTTTATCAAAGAATTTCACTTTCAGTGGAGGCATAGGATTTGGAACGGACAACATAAGCTATTCATTCCAAACTATGTATAAATTGCTCCTTATGACTTGTATCATTACAGTTTGATGCCCAATCGTCAGCACAACATAGGGATCGCTAGTAATCGTGTCCCGTACAACAAAGTTTGTGCCTTTCACAACTTTGATTTTTAGCAAGCAAAGAAGCCCCGCGAATACCGCTTTAACGCAGTGGAGCACTCAGCACGGGATCAGAACACGAGCAGATCGACAGTAGGTACTGCCGAAGAAGATTAAAACCCAGAAGTGCGATCACAGTCTAAGTAGCCATCGCGGAAGCTCTGGTTCTACGCAGCACGATGGAGGGCCACACTGACGCAGTGACGACCATCGAGACCCTGATCGACAACTCGAACATGACCGTCTCTTCCTCCCGCGACAAGCCGATCCTCCTGTGAAACCTAACCGCGGAACCAGAGAAGTATGGTGTCCCACGGCGCCACCTAACGGGCTAGTCACACTTCGCCCAGGACGTGGTCATCTCCTCCGACCGACCTACGAAGAAATCGATGCGGGGAATCATAAAATGAAATGAAGCGGAGGTCTGACGGTGGAGGGAGATGATTTTCATCCAATCCACCAAGGTTCAAATCTCCATGGATATGTATGTCTGTTGTGAAATATTTTATTAAAATTGGAATAAGGTTGTTTTAATTAAAATAAGTTTATAAGAGTGTAAGTAGGAATAAGGAATAAAAGATAAGGGAATGTAAAAAAAAAAAAAAATGGCAATAAAGTAAGGTAAAGTAAAAGAGGGTAAAATAATATACAAATTTGAGAATAAACCATTGATATAAGGACTTCATGGCTTAAAAATAATAATAAATTATATTTAAATATAGTAAGATTTAAACTATTTACCTAGAATTTACGTAGACAAGATGGTATTGGGCTTAAGGAATTTACTATTATTAAATAGAGAGATTTATTTTTCCTCTAAAGAGATAGAGTGTAACACGCCGACATGTGTAATTTGAGGCTAAACAAATAAAACCCCCCTTAAACTATTAAAACTAGTGATAACCAGTCCATGGAAGAGCGATCTCACCTTGAGGGAGGAAAGCCAAGGGGATCCAAAGATTTAGATTATAGAAAAACACGGAAGGATATTTCTAGGGAGCTACAAAATATTAAACTCCTAAAATTTCTAGGAAAATGAGTCGAAAAACGCACTGAAGCATGGTTGGAAGGAATGACAAGGTGTTTCGCGTTGAGAGAATATTCTCCACCTATAAGACAAAGATTGCTATATTTTGCTAAAGGAAAGCACTGTAATTTGATGGGGAAACCTAGAAAAGCAATTGCATCTCATATCAGAAAATGTTCCCTGGGAGTTTTTTGAGGGAGTACAGAATATCAGTCCACTGTAGTGAAGTTCTCATGTACTATTAACGACATAAAAATCAATATTATTTGATAGTGGTGTTATTGATAGTTTCATTTCGTCATATGCATTAAATAAATGTGTTGGCAACAGCAAGCAAAATGATTTCATACAGGTAGAAATGGCTTCAGGAGAACTGCAGTCCATAGGTTTAAGTGTTGAGGAATACAAAGTTAATCTAGGGGTCAGTTAGACTAGGTTGAAAGAACAAGGATGAATAATCACAATGGGAAATAACTTAGTTTCTAACTATTTCTCAAGATCTTGTGTTGATTCTTGGGTATCACTGCCTTCTTTTCATAATTATAGCAACAATCCTAATATAACCCGAGATGTATTACTCCGAGTCACCCTTGATAATTTACCCAAAGTATTTAGTGTTATGTAGTATTCAATGACAAGAAAATCGGTTTTCAACTTTTGGAAGAAATTGAAGTTTTGAACAATGATAAAATAAAATTTGATATTCGAAAGCTATGAGCCCTAGGATGATACATTTTATTAAAAGAGATGGGATATTTAATGCTAATGTATGTGTCGAAGACATATATCAAGCTCAATCCCACTTGATTCATAATCCATTACTTTTACTTACATTCCATCCGACAAAAGAGTTGAGATAACTCATGGATATTAGTCGCAAATTTTTCCACAATGAAGTTTAAGATTTTGTATATCGTGCAAGTAAAGTTTGAATTACATTCAAAATATTATATTAAAATGAGCACATTAACATCGCTTTAGACATTAAACTTTTTCTGTAACTTTTGAACATTAGAATGGAAACTTTCCTAATTGTTTTTTTGGGCAATTGAAACATTCCATTCTTCAAGTGACATTGTCTTTTCCATATATATATATATATCTTACTAGCTGATAACTATAACCATTGATGATATGAATTTATGCAAATATCATTTATACCGTTTTTCTATGTTAATACTTTAATTACTATCCAAATATATGTGTAAGTGGTTTCAGGAGTAGAGTGAAGGTTTAAATTTGTATAATTGAATATACACCAAATTAGATATTTTGAGATTCAACCATTATGCCATTCATAAGATAGATAATTAGCTATTTACAACCGTAAGGATATATCGATGTCCAAAACAAAATAATATGGCAACATAGCATTTTCATGGAAAGGAAAACAATGTGGTTTAGGAAAGAGAAATTAGGGACATTATGACACTATATAAGATGATTCATGGTAATTATTTAGGCATATATAAAGAATAGTTGGCAGAGTTGCTCCAAAGAAGTTAACTTTTGAAGAAATGAAGAATGATAATGAAAGCATGACTATGGACATTATGGAAAGACCATTAGATGTGGAGCTACAACTGCACAAAAGATTAAGCTAGTTTGAGGTAAATTAATGGATGAAAAAAGACACTAACTATTCAAGAAATGTGGGGAAAAATTGTGAGTAACCAAATTGAGAGTACAAGTATAGTTCTCTAAATGTACACATCAAAACAAAAACAAAATGGATGAAACATATGTTAAGGTGGTGAAGAACCACCCTATAAAGTAGTAAACACACTATTAGAACAAGACAATATAGTTACCAAAAGAGTGCAACGAAAAATTTCAAAAGTTTGATCTCCATTGTTACCATAACATAATCAATATAGTACCTAGGGAGGACAGGAAAAGAATGAAATGACAAACTTCTGATGATGATAATAAATGTTAGTTATCGTAATCAAATTAGAATATTGAGATCGACAAAATAGCACCAAAGGTGAGTGAGCGGAAGTCTCACAAAACAACAAAAGAAGTCAATGAAATTAGATTAAAGAGTGAATCTATAGTAAAATTGATCAATTATAGGATAATTTATGTGCATGGCAACATCCATAATCGTTTCGCCTTCTAATGGGAGAGTCACATTATAAAATTTTCCTTAAGTGACTAACTATATCCATGGATTATAAACATCAAGGAGTATGATTAGGAAATTCTATCATGTGATGCCCTAAAACCTGAAATGATAAATAGATTACATTCGATATCCACGATATTGAATTTATTTATAGGGTCTTACCCAAGTTGAGAAATAGTAATGACATTTCCAAGTATAATAATTGTATGCATTAAGAGAAGAAAAGAAAACCATGATGACTAGAGGCGAGAAAACAAAGTCAGTTTGATAATATGTTTTTTAAATTAAAGTAAACATAGGATATTAGGAGTATATGGTATGAGGAAGAAAAAGGGTGTTTCTATCAAGAATAATTTTCTTAAAAATATGTGCAACATGATTTGGTAAAGGTTAAAACAATGACCTATAAGGAGTTGTGAATACTCCTAATTTGTTCAGAATAACAAGTGACAAATTGGGAAAATGTTTAAAAATAAAAACTAAAGATAATAATTGTACACTATTAGAAAAGAAGATACATTCGACGATGAGATGAGGCCTAAAGACTAATAAGAAAACGATTGATGTGAAGAAAAGAAATGGGTATACCAGTGATATGTTATGTGTTTGAATTAAATGAGTCAATAAAATAAAAAAGAAACAATGGTTTAAGGAATGATGGTAAATCTAGTAATATCCTAGCTAGACATTAGGAGAATTTTGAAGTATAAAATGGGTCTCCTAAGGAAATAATAAAATAATAGCTAAACCAATAAAATAATATTTATGAATTTGCAATTCACTTTTTGCACCACAATCCATGTAACCATAGTTAAATTCAATTCAAAAGTTGTTCCAAAATAAAATCAATAAAAAAATTGTATTGATGTGACTATAAATAAGAATGAGATTTTCAAGAAAAATTCATTATCATTGAAAAACTAATGCATTTGTCCTTTGTACTTAAATAGCTTAAAATAAAATATAAATATAAATTTATAACTTCTTAATTATATTATATGTTATTAATTAAAATTTATATTATTTAAATTGTATAATAACACGTAATTAATATACTATATAAAAATAAGATAATATAATATAATAAATGCATAGGAATATGCATTGTTTCTTTCAAGAAATATGAAATGACAATAATATATTTTTATTCAAAAAGTGTGAAATGACATTTTTTATGAGTACTTTATTTTGACTATAAAAGTACTTAGAGCACTACCATGGTTAACCATGAGTTTTTATCCACCATTGAAAATGTGACAAGTAAGTACCTTTAACTCAAGCAATGCCACCTCAACCATTAGGGATGATGTCATCCCCTTAAAGATGATTGGTTCTCATAAAGTGAATTTTGATTGTACATTTTCCTTAGGAGACCCATTTTAGACCTCAAAATTCTCCTAGTGGTTTAGACTCTAAATAGTGAAACTTGAAAGTAAAGAGACTATATCAAAACTGTAACATACCAATAATGTGACTATACATATCTTGTAAATTATGAATTTCTTATTGAAAGAGGAAATTATTATTTTGTCAACAATTGACATCTTGTTGAAAACATGACATTCTTAGTAAACCAAGTATAATGCAAAGTGAATAATGCATTTTCAAGCCGTAACAAATTCCTTCAATGAAAATAAACCTCTCACTAAGTGATCTTTAGAGTAGTCAATTAACTCTTCCTCCATCTCCAACATAACCTTAATGATTAGCCCTGCAAAACCCTACTCCTTGGCTTTTAGATTTTAGACTAAAGATGCGCTGAAATAACATGATAAAGAAGTTAATCTTATTATTATCTCTTGGGATCCAGATTACATAATACAGATTAAAGATAATTAGACTTAAAAGACAAATAAGTAACAAGAATTAAAAAATTGGCTGGATCCATATGTAGTTTTGTGTTTTAGAGTTCTTAATCAGCCTGTATCAAGAAATTAGATCATGCTTCAACTAAACAGTAAGTGTTTTGTGCTCTTGTTTCAATTCATTTCGTTTCTATATATGTAATCATAAAAGTTGGAACATCCCTCCATTTAGATTTAGAGTCTCAACCTGTGACATTTTAGAAGGTTAATCAGGTAATATAGTATAAAAAATAGTAGCTACACCCTTATTTGTATATCCATGTTCGATTATTCTATGTGACATTTATAACTATGGGTTATATTTATAAGCATTTAAAAACTTATTTTGTATAATCTTACCTTATTTTGGATGGATACTTAAGACTGCCATTTTGTACTATGACATGTGAGAATATATTAATTGCTTCAACATTGCTGATACATGGATACCAATATGAAGAAAGTTTTGCTTAAACATTGTTGGTATAGGAATATTAATATAAATTATGAATTATGTTACGGATATGATATCTATAATTTTACATATCAACATAAATGATAAGATAGAAATAAAAGAGTAATTGCAATTGATTATTCAAGGATTGGATAAACATAACCAAGTATGTTATATGAACTCAAGGATCAATATCGTAGATAGCAACATATTTGGAATGTGTAGAAATTGTTATATGGGTAACAATTTGCTTTGAACATATTGATATATATGTTATAATTTGTGGACAAGTGTTTTACATCGCAAATGATATCGTTACCAAACCGACCGCGTGATGACAAAACTCCAAGAAAAATTGAGATGCATTGAGATTCCATGATAAGGTGTTAGCCCTGGTCCTACTAGGAGGGGTGGAGGTATTGCCTACCATTTATCCTCCAAAACCTGGAGTCATGGGAGGGTTGTGCGAGTCACGCTCCCCTAGACATGTGATGATGATTGTCAGATGCCTATCAGTCAATCAGGTCGATGTAATCGACACTGACACCCTTAAGTTCTATGAATGGTTGGATCAGTAAAACTGACGCCATGACATATTCCTATAGATGATGGATATGATGAGAGTGGAAGAGATTAGGGAGGATAGGATGATTCTAGAATAGCTTGGGAATTTTGTTGGGGCAAGACGTGACTACTAAATTTGTAAATCAATAAATGATCAAAACATAAATGTTAAAGTGTTCTCACACATTAAACGAAAATTCAATTGTGGTACACCACCCTTATATGATTATACTAATCACTTACATAATTAATGATATACAACATAAAACTTAAATTCGGGACGAAGTTTTCTGAAGGAGGGGTGTATGTAACAACCCAACTCGAATTATGTGTTAGGGTCCTATAATAATAGGGTTCATAATTTTTGAATTTACTTTGATAGTCTTGTAAATATGTACATACCTTGTTTTCTGCAAGTTGTTTTCCCATATTTGACAAAAAAAAGGGGTAAAAGTCCCAAAAGAAAGATCAAAGGACTTGAAAAGAAAAGATAAAAAAGAATAAAAAAATCGACCCCAAAAGAAAAAAGAGATAAAAATAAGACATGAAAGTGAGCAAGTCAAAATGCCACTACTTTTTACTTTTATTACAAGAATAATGATTATGTGCAGATTGTTCAAAATGTCATAATCCGTGATCAGTTAAATAGTTTAATCTTAACTTTTCATGTTTTGAATTTCATGTTTTAGATAGAGAATAAAGATATGTCAAATAGTTTAAACTTGACAAATCAGTAGATAGAGAATAAATGAGGAGCTCAACAATTTAATCTGAGCCCTCGATGAAATAAAGTTAGAATTAGATAGTTTAAATGCTTTAAAAGAAAAATGGATTTAGGGTTGCAAGCTTAAATGCACCCATGCAAATGAAGTAAAAATGTTAGAATAATGTTGGGTAGGTAGAAAGCAGTTGTGCAAGGCATGTAATAAAGCATTATCGGGCAAAATTACTAATTCCCCTTCGCCCACAATGATCTAGTATTCTAAACCTTCAATTAAAGAGACTCAAAGCATTTCTTTGACTTCTGTTGGGACCGGACCCAAGGCTTAATAACTGATTGGTTAAAAATATTGGTTTCTCTTCATGAAAACCCATTTCCTCAGCATGTTCATCATTTTCCAAAAATACAAACTTTTTTCCTAAGTAAAACACATTTTTTGCTTAGAAAAAGTAAAATCCCCTCTAAAATTAATTTCATTTCATCCAAAAGCACTCAAAAACCCACAAAATACAATTTATCCTAATTTTATGTGTAAATATCAAAATGGGATAATTTTTATGCTAAAATGTTTATTTTACACTTTACTTAGTTTATTTCTATGTATTTTCATTCATTACATTTCATTTCATATTAATCTTTAACATAATGTATTAATCCCGTTAGAGTACCTCTTCCCATATATATTTATTAATTTTTTTATTTAAAGATCCCACAAACCCATTATTTAAACGTTAACCTATGGTTTTAATTACTCCACATGTTAAATAAAACCCCGCCCATATCCCCATAGGTTAAAAACATATTATATTATAAACCCACCCCCAATGGTTGTTAAACATATGTAAATAAGTCATTTACTATGCAAATATTACACTTTGTCAATCAATATAAAGCACTAGTTTTATGTTAAAACATATGTTTTAAACATTAAACTAATCCTGCCACAATATAACAAGACACGGGCCCCACGCCCCATCCGCCGATCAACTCCTTATTTAGTCGCAGTCATTCGCATTTATTCCTCCAGATCCAGCGATCACAATGCCATATTGAATTTCAACTACGCGATCATTAACCATTTCAAGATTTGCGAAATGGGATGTTTTGCGCTTTTATCTCTCCTCCACGCGGCAACATGTGATTGGATCGCATTCGATCCCACAAAACTACTTACCACCCTCAAACCAATGCGATAACTGCTTCCGGTTTTATGCCTCCAGCGCCAAAATCACCCTCCGCTCTGAGATGACCGCCATTTAATGCCAATCCTGCTTAACCTAAAAACGTTATAAAAGCTTCATATTATGCGTAGCAAAACCCTTTTCTGCGTTATCTATGCATTTATCCTCTCGAATGAAGAAACAAAGCTCCTGGTACATTGTTTTCATGCTCAAAAACAACCAGAAAGCCATTATAGCCGCTGCCAAGACATTTGGAAGCTTCAATTCGTTTCCAGAGACCTCCAAAGTCATCATAAACATGTCCGACGCCTCAGAATCAGTTAAAAGACCAAATACCTGCACACACAGGTATTCTTCATAGAAAACAACCCGCTTATCATTTGAAAAGGAGTATTTCTGACAAATTAAGCTTTGAAAAGCCCATTTACCCACCTGTAGTTGCCCGAAAAGAGCGAATTAAGTGTAAAAACTCTAATAAACCCTGTTTCGATACTGCAAACTGGTTTTTAAAGAAAAATTAAATATATTTAGCCTTTGGAGACCTTGAAAAGACTCTGAATTTATCCAGAAACCCTTTGCAAAAGATCCCAAATCCTTCTGTGCCCAATTTGAACTGTTTTAAGTTCAGTTTGTCCAAAAAAGCAGATAAAACCCTTGTTTTATCATTTCTTGAACCTGTAAAGAGTTTGAAGTTCAGTTTAAAGCCAAATTGAAAGGTTTAAAATCAAAAGAAAGCAAAGTGGTGCCTATTTTTATCCATAGACCTCTGTTAAAGTCAAAAACTCTTATGTAAACAATTCAATCTTACAAAAGAGTTAAAAAAAAGCCAAAATACAAAGTTTCAAGCACCCAGAAAGTCTAAAAATGTCAAATTCAAACCCAACAATGACTTCCAAAACAGCAATTGTTGTAAATCCTCTACAACCTCCTGTTGTAGACATTGAACATACACCCTTAGCATATGTGGATTACAAAATCGCTGATCTAGTGATAGAATTTAATCTTTAGACCTCCATTGTTGGAGTCTTGAAAAGTCATTAGATCAAGTTGAAGAAGTCCAAATTTGGGAGTCAAACCTACCCAAGTATGTTGTTCCACTCACTCATCAGTGTCCAGAGGTTATTAAGCTGTGTCAGACCTATTATTCACCTGAACAAAGAGCAATAGTAAATGCAAATAAAGAAGTATTATTTAGAATTACTGCTGAGTCAATAAACCAAATGCTACAACTCAAGCCAGATCCCAATGCAGTGCCTTTATCCATAGAAGCACTCACAAAGTTGTACATTGGTCTCGACTTTCCCAAAAGGTTTCAAATTTTCCAATTGTTCATGCCTTTACATGTTGAAATTCCACAGATCAACCCTCCTTATTCTACTTCAAAATTTCCTAAAGGGTCTAGGCATGTCATATCTATGTTATCATTTATCCTAGGGTATTTTACAGATGAGAATACAGATGAGTAAATCCTAGGTTTTCTATCTACCTTTGTACCAGGACAACCTCCTTCTATCATTTTCAATTATGCTGAATACCTAGCTGATAATATCCATGATCATCTTGTCAAATTGCCAACCGAAGGAGTATTTAGGTATACATCCTTTCTTTTCCATATGTTCTTATAGTTCCAAGAAGACAAATTCCCAATAACATTTCAGAAGCTTGATATAGAAGAGAACCCACTCTCAGCCATCTTTTGGACATCTTTGATCAGAAAAGATTCCATAGAGTTCAGTTATGCAGAGTTTATAGATTACTTTGTTCACCCATTGATAAACATGTTAACAAACACAGTATAGCCAAGAATCAGCAACGAGATAAAGAAATTTCTACAGCTACCAAAGCAAACTAGAACTAGAGATTGATACTTATATCAGAAACATACAGAAATCAGAGTTTTTGGGTCAAATCTTTTATCCTATAAATTACCTAAGTATATGCCAATGAGAGTTTTTGCCTTGGAGTATATCAGGCAAATCCTAAATTCAGATTCTATCAACTTCTTAGTAGCCAAAAAGAAGACCCAATTTAAGTTGAAGAATCAAGTAGGACCTTCTATTTGTAATCACATAGATGCAAGAACATAAGAAACAAAACAATTGCTTAAATACAAATTTGAAGAAAGCTTCTCATGGAATTATGATCCATAGGGAATACTAAGAAAAATGAGGGTGAAGTGCAAACTGACACCTTATGTTCATGAAAAAAGACCAAAGATTGAACAATTCGTCAATCAAATAGAGTGGCTAGAAAATACCTTGATAGAAGCAGTTAAACAGGGTGATACTAGTCACGCCTTGCAAACTGTAAATCAAGGAGATAAAGCTACCAAAAGAGTCAGGGAAGAAGGTACCTACACTGCTGAAACAACAACAGAAACTTGGTTTAAACTCAGATATAACAAAAAGCCTAAGCTCAATCTAGTTGACAAAGAAAAAGAGAACATAGAAGTGGAAGATACAGATGTTGCAGAGAAAAACAATGAACCAGCAACAAAGATTATAAATGAAGAACATACTGATTATTCAAACACACAGGTAATAGAAAAGCAGCAGAATATGGAGGCATCCTCCTCACAGCGAGCAGAAGATAAAGATATTGACATCAGGGAGAAATATAAGCAAATAAAGACCAAGAATGAAGAAATAAAAAATGAGATCTATTCTCAATATTTAAAACAAACACCAGGTATCCAAAATAGACTTATATCAGCTTTTGATTATTCAAACAAGAAGTTGATTATGTCAGTACTTCAACCAATAGTCAAGACTCCCAAAATAGTGGTAGATTACAAAAAAGCTGATTTTGAAGTGCCAACAAAAAGTATCCATGCACTAGATCAAATTGAGTTTCACAGACAAACTTCTGAGATGCTTTATTCTACCATAACTGCAAAGGCCATGAGTGTCCAAAAGCTCTTGAACATAATAATAAATATGAGAGATCAAATGAAAGTTGAAAAGGCTTCCGCATATGCTAAATATCTTAGGATTAAGTCTTTAGAAGAATTGGTTATCCAAGTAGGATATGATCCTGCGAATTTGAAAGTTGCAGAAGAAAAGAAAAAGAATGGTGATATTTCAGCACTAAGGAAACAACTCAAGCTTCCACCAACAAAACATCCACAAGCCAAAGAAATAGTTCAAGAGCAACACCAAAAGGATGATATGATGAACTTGATTTTACAATTAACAGGACAGATAAAAGAAATGGAAAGCCAAATGGACAAACTTGTCCATGAAAGAGAAATTACAAAATCATAGGAAGCTCCTACAGTAATTCCCATGGTTACTACGGTTCTGCCTTCAACTCTGGCAGAAGAGTTGGCACCAAAAGTACTACTGGCTACTGCAGTGGCAGTGACCTCATCCACTACTTCAGCTACAGAATCCTCTACCACAGCAGCTCAACATTCTGATGAGGCTAGTAAACTAGTTAAAGCCATGGAGGAAATGACACTTCAAACCAATGAGATCAATAGGTTGAAGAAAGTAATTGAAAAACTTGAAGAAAAAAAGAAGCTAGCCCAAATTAATGCTAAACCTCAGGAACAAAGGGCTAATTGGTTAAATCTTGAATTCAAGAATCTACAAAAAGATTTAACCTTGAAAGAGCCAATGTCCTATGTGAAGAATCAGCTATGGAGTAAAATCATTGAATCCATCAATGACGTTTGGCCTTCAATACAGGTAATTTGCGAGTAAAAAGATTTGCTAAAGGCAGCCCAAGAATAGATTCAGAAATCAAAGGAGGAACTAGGTGCCAAACCTGAACAGGCCCTAGAATTAATCAAATTTCTCAACAGCAAGAACAAGAAAGAACTAGAGGAGATAGAAATTACGATAGAGCAGGAGACAATCCTTGAAATAAGGAAAGTAATTTCAAAGAAGAATTTAATGAAGCAGTTAGAAGAAAAATGTGAAAACATGAACATAGCCATAACCAAATTTATGGTTAAATTTGAGATCTTGAGGCAAAGAGGTTTGCCAAACATCCTGGTTATTAATGATAAACTCATGCCACAAGAAGACTACAACAAGAAGATTAGAGATCATGCAAAAGAATAGCTAAACAAAACAGAAGGACAAGGAATTCCTACAGGAAAGGTTTTACATAAAAGTTTTGAAGACTTGTTTTATCTACAGCATGAGATAAAACACTTATTTGTTATAAAACCAACATTTGCTAGGTACACTGAGACAGATGAGAACTTTAGGAAGCTAAAAAAGATAAAAATTCCTGATGAAGGATCTTGGGAATCACTCACTGACTTACTGTAAAAGTCAAATTGCAGACAAGAAGATAAAACAGTTTGCTGATTTTTTCACAGTGAACACAAAATTTTACAGCAGTAAGGCATTTAAACAGTGGTTAAAGAGTATTAGAGATAAATAGTGTCAAATAAAAAAGATAATATTTCAAAAAAGATTTGAAATATCATTGCTAGCAAAGAGGACAACAAGGCAGCCAGCTGCACCCAATCCAAAACAACACTTCTATTTTATTTGGATAAATAGGACAGCTTGCTAAGTTGTGAAGTTGCTGTCACTATTTTTTTGTAAAAGATATTTTATTTTCCTTAGAAAATTCCTATGAGTATTCTAGGATATTTTGTAAACATTTTGGTATATATACTTCATCTTTTGAAGTATTATTGTGGAATAAATTGCTGAAGATTTCTATAGTCAATATTTCTGTACTTGAAAGCTTTTTGTAGCAAGTTCGAGTAACAGACTGGATCAAATCATCTAGCATCATATTTCAATATTCATGTGATGAGCCATTGAAGTGAAGTACTTTCTACTATCTTTGTTTATCTTCTTATGTTTACATGCATCCATATATATGTTCTAGATTTGAATGATAAATCAGGAGTATTATTACAGGATTTTTTAAAAGCACCCTGTCTTTAACTGGTTATCATTTCTATGTTTTCTCCTAATTTCCAGAGTAGGGAACCCTTAATTGCTCCCTCTTTCGAATGACCTCTGTCTACTCCTTCCTTATCCGGATCAAAGAATCCTTGATTGCTCTTTATCTCGATCAAGGCACTTCACCAATCAGCCTTCCAAGATCTTCAATGACTTGTCTATCTTGCCCTGAAAATATTTGACTTTTTGACCTTGATACTAGTTATGCCTACTTGACTTTTGACTCCTTAGCGCAATGGACAAACAGATCTATCACTATCCATCTCACTAAGTGATTTTGTCTCACCAAACCAAACCAAACCAAATCAAAACCAATTTTCATAATCATAACTAGCCTAATATCTTATAATCAAAACAAAGTTAAATCTTATAGAGAGAGCCCTCTCTGAACCCTAGGAAGGCTAGATCCTAGAGTTTAAAAGTTGGTCTGTGGTTTCCTCTAATTTTCTTGGACTTTAAATCAAAATCTCACAACTTAAGAATTATTAGAGTGATAATAATATTGAATATAGAAATATTAGCATGCATATAAGACCTGCATATGATATCTACATATGCATGTATCACGTGTAATACACTAGTACATGCACTAATCAATTATGAAAAATCTCAGTGTAGAGTAATGAGTGAAATATTGAAGTATTGAGTAAATACCTAACTCACCAGAATATAATGAATGTATTAGTTATACCTACCACTATCATAATATAAACTAATACTTTGTTCAAAGAAACTTAAAAGCATTGACTTATGCAAGTAAATGATGATATTTTAATAAATCCAAGATATTTATTAAAAGATGATATTTTAATAAATCCAAGATATTTATTTTTATTTTATTTTCTCGTTTAGTGTCCTAATTTTCCATTTTTTCTCCTCCCATGCCACCCACGGATTTCGAACCGTGACCTTATAGAACGGAGTGCCTTAACGGTGCACCCCATCACCAATTGTTCTAACCACGTGGGCTAAATCAAGGTTGTTATTAAAAGATGATATTTTAATAAATATCTTGAAAGGAGTTTGTGTATAAAAGGAGAAGGGGGGGGGGACTTGATGGGCATGGGTAGTGAGGTGGGAAAACTGACCCAGATGCTGTCAGAGGAGTTCTAACTGCGGGAGACATGAGCAGTGAGTTCTAACAGAGTCATGGAGTGATCTCGATTGTTATTGGAGTTTTGGACACGGGGGCTAGAAGACTTGTCTTCTGGATCTGGGGACCAGAGAGGTTGACCTCAGATAGGCTGGGAGAAAAACAACGGTTTGGTAATGGGAGCTGGAGCCATGGCGGATCAGGAACATCTTCAAACACAGTTCTAGGTAGGTATTAAATAGTCAATTGATATATATTCTGCTTCAAAAAATCCCACTTTGGATTGTGTAGTATAAATTCTGTTAATGATTGTTAATTGTGAAAATTAAGGTCTTTACAGGCATCAGTTGGAATTCCTAATGTCTATTGATCATTACTTTGATTATGCTGCAAATCATCATTCAATGGCCATATACGCCAACAAAAACTACAAGAATCTATTACTAAATTAGTTTTCTCCCAAAAGAAAGAAACAAAATTAACTCCTGATGGGTGATTTTAAAATTTCAAACACACCTTGAATATATATATTCTTCAATACATTTAAGTTGAAAATTAATTAAAAATGGATGCATTTATGTATGTTGTATGTACTGTGTATATGATATCCTTATGTAATGCCATGAAATCATAATATGTGAGGTTCAATTGTGGTGGGCACAATGTTGCAGGAAACGTCCCCCCCCCCCCGGCTCCAACCCCCGAAACGCGGTCCATAAGAAATAGTACCGGATCCGTACACCGAAACGCGTTTCGAAAAAAAATTTGCGGTTCCTGGAATTTTGGATCCATACGGCCAAATCTGCGTTTCCGTACAACGGATCCGCTACGCTTCTGGTATGGATCCGTACGGATCCAACTAATGCAGCAAAAAAAATGACTTGAAAAAAAAAAGAAACAAGGACTATTGTTGGGTTAGAGAGTGGGTTAGTGTTGAGTTAGGGATAGGATGAAAAAGATATAACCTCTCTTTCACCTCCTTAGAATCTCATGGTAATGTTAAATTCTTAAAGTAAAATGATGAAAATGAAAAATAAAGGACATTCTCCTTTATTTTTCATTTTCATCCTTTCACTTAAATTTTTAACATTACCATGAAATGATTGAGGATGTTTGAGAGTGCTTCCAGCCTGCTCGGGCATCATATGGAGAAAATAGAATTTCATATCCTATTCAAAATTCAGCAGACTTAACAGTTTTCAGGAATTCAAGATCAATGGTATGGTGGCATTTGATTCGATTATATCATGTATGAGGGTATGTGATTAGCATTTAATCAAGAGCACCAAGCCCTATATGTACCCTAGTGTTGGTGATGTTAAGTTCTTTCTACCATATTTAAGGCTTGCATTAGGTAGTTTGATCAAAATTGAGCAATTTTGACAAATGTCCCTAAATAATCGAGGTAGAGGCAAAGGATAAACAAGAGGAGAAGAATCTAGATTATAGATGGTTGATGCTCAAATAATTAATCATTAATGTACAATGGATGTTCATATCTATCTTGATTTATGTACAAATATATATGCTTCCATATCTTCTACAAGTAATTTGGTATTTTGGATGTTTTTTTAATATAAATGCAATATATATATATATATATATATATATATTAGACGCTTCTGAGACTCTTCGATTCCTAGATTTTTTGGAAATGACACTTCCGTGTCCCCTGCTTCCAAAAAACGTCCCCGCTTCGTGCAACATTGGGTGGGCATGCCTTACAATTCTTAGAAGTCAAGTTGAAAATAAGGCAGAGTAAAATACTAGTACCCTTGACAATTACATTGGTAGTGTTTCTAAAAACAGATGAGTCAAAGAGAATCCCAGGTGGTTTGATGAAATAGATACCCCTCAATGATGGAATCCAACCCAAACATAGAGCCCACTTCTTGAAAAATTGCCATTTTCACTACCAAAAACAAAATGGCATGCAATCGTATCATATTTTTATAGCATATAAATTAATAACTATATTTTTTTCCACCCATGTCTACTATTCTTCCTATTAGCACCTTGTAGCTAGTGCATTCCATTGGATCAAGAAAATGTTGCACAACTTTATCACAACCAATCAAGATGGAGGTAAATATTTTTACCAAGTCAATGAGAATTTACACTACACTTCCAACCATTAAGGAAGCATGGGGATTGTTATCACAAAATCAAGAACCTTACTACAAAGCCTTCACAAGGTGCCGAGACTTAGTGGAATGTTAGAAGTGTTTCCACTATTACCTTAGCAACAACTTCCCTCATTTTAGTGAAGAATAAATCCAACACAAGGGAGGCTTCACTAGTAGGACTTAGGACTCCTAAGACAAGACACAATCAAGTCCAAGACCTCCGAAGTATCTACTTAATTCACCACAAAATAGATTGTATCAAACAAGTCGAGGATAAGGTGGTTATTCAAAGTAAATTCCAAATTTGGCTTGACGTACTCTAAGACTAATTTAGAGGGTTTACCAAGTATCAATCTCATGCAAAACAATCCCCAAACCACTAAAATATGAAAATTGCCAATGGCTGTCATAAAACTTGCATAAAAGGTAGGAAATTATAGTAGTAAACAAATTACAATAACAATACCATTTAGCCCTCAAAATGAGTAATAAAATAGTAGAAAATATGGCTAAAATAATGAATAATTTTAGGGTTTGTTACTCCTCTATTAGTGGTGTTACATAGACTTTTTTAGTTACATCATTAACCACCATTGTAAGCCCAAGGTCACAAGTCAAAGCCTTGTAAAAACCATGTGAGGCCTTGTATTAGGTCTCATAGACCCATGTCTTGTTAGTTTGAGTATGTATTCATTGTGCTTGGTCGGACTATGCCTTGTCCCTTGAAAGTTTCATCTTGGCGATCTCGTCCCTAATTAGATTGAAGGACCATGGGAGGCTTCTCATGAGGATTAACGGTTTCATGGGAGCCTTACTTTCTATAATGGTGATCATCGGTGTATAGACTAGTCCAACCCTTGTCAAAGTGCACCTATGTCATTCCACATGGTTATTGTCTATGGAGTTTGTAGGTGACTTTGGCCTTGGTACAATATAACTCATGACAACTCTCATATCATAGTAGTCTTTTGTGACAACATCACATTTCCCAATGAAAAATGGCCGAGGTGGTAAAAAAGTCAACCCAAGCTTATCCTTACGAGGGGCAAATTAGGAAAGACAACAAAAATCAATTTTATGGATGAGATGATGCTTGATCACTAAATTGACAAGGCCAATGCGTATTCCTTGGGATGATGAAGTCTATGGGTGTGATAGATTGGCTAAATCTTGCAAAGGAGTAAGGATATTTTGATTCCCTAGCATAGAACCCTAATTATTATCTTTGTGAGGGATCAAGGTCATTTGGGAGAGCTATTAAAAAAGTTGTTAAATTTAGATAACAATGGTATGTTCTATGCTTTAGAGCAATTTACTTCAATATTTCTTATTAGCCCAATATTAATTTCCATATTAGCAATCACATTAACTTGATAGTAAATGCAGATAGAACATAAATAGTAAGAAGAAGACAAGCCAAGACAGGATGACACAATGTGGCCGATGCTAGGGAAAAACCTCAATGTGGGGAAAACCCTTTGATCAAATATTCTTATTATTCTTCAAAAGTTCAATAGAGAGAGAGAATACAATATACAAAGTTCACTTGCCCAATCACTGTCAAAACAGTCCAGTCAAATAGAAATCAACAAGATGCCCTAACCAGAAAGTCAACGTTAGTCATGTGAAAAATCCTAAACCTGGATTCCTACTGCAACAAATCTGAATTACTTCTCTTATTTTTTTCATAATTATTTCATTACAGTGAAATATCGAAGTAATTACTGTAGTCTACACAAATAACGATGTGGAATAAATCTAAGTGTTGAACAAACTGAACAAAATACAATGAAAAACATCCGCAATTGCCACAGTTATTTTTGGACTAAGTCCCTAGAAAAACCCAATTCGGGAAAACCAGTGCAGCAGATTTGAGGGTTTTATATTATTAACCAGTAGAATCTTGAGTACAACTAGGGTGCCAATATCCAGCTCACCCTTCAAAGAAAGTCTCAGCGACAAAAGAAATGTGAGATATACCTCACTCTGCAAGTCCTTGGTTGATGTGGAACAGTGCTAGTGAAGCCCCTCTTTGCCTCTGCGTGATGCCTATGCTGCTACTATGTAAGCTTGCATGGGCAAGCTAAAGAACTGCGTCACCTCTTCTCTACAAATGATCAAGCTGATCTGGAACAGAGTTTTGGCCCTCTTGGCTCAGAAACCCTAGCTTCCAGCTATCTCCAGACTGAATCTAGAAAGCACTGCCTCATTTTTGCGTCATTCCCTTCAGGAATTGCATCACCCCTCGAGATGACTGCGCTGCTCTACTGCACACTGTTGCCTCTCTCTCTGAAATGTACTCCTGGTCCTCCTAACCAGTTACTGCATCTACCCCTCTCTAGAATTGATCACTGAATCAAAATCACTTAGCAAACCCTACCCTAGTGATTCAATCTTGATCAAAAAACTGTGTCTCTCTCACAAGCTCGAAAATGCCAAATGCTCAATATGTTTTCCATATGCCCCTCACCCTCCTTATAATCTTTCGTTGACCCTTCAACAGCCAAGATTAAAACATAATCAAGGGCTAAGATTAACTGGGAGTTGATCCATGACTTTATCTAGAAGATTCACACTTTTTTAATTAATACTCTTTAATTAATCAGTGTCCCTAAGTTTAGATTTAGGAAAACATTAAAAAACGATTAATTAATTTAAGTAAACCATCTCTAAGTGGAATTTTCCAAAATCCTTTCTGGGTATTATGGAATACATGTGTCTTAGCCTATATACAAAATTACAAGGCTAGAGCACATCTGATGCTACCATAAATCAACACTTCCTCTTAGCGAGAAAAGTTCTCTTGCAATACAACTCTATGTGCTGCTCTGACTTCTGTAACATCTGTTGTTGTGTCGTTGATGTTGCTCACCAACACTGCACAAATGTTTCATCTGTACTGCTACTGATTCTGCATGCTGTTGCCAACTGCTATTGTACTGCAACTCCCTCTGAATTCTGCAACCATGCTGCTGCATTGTGTGAGCACTACTCTGCACTGCACTGCACCACCGTGCACTACGCTACTGTTGCACCATTGCTGTTGTTGCTGCTCAACTACTGCTATTGCTGCACTGTTGCTAATTCCAACAAAAAAACATCCGAAATTGGACAAGTAAAATTGCATTTTGGATAATAAGACCGTCTGCTGCTAACTTCTGCACAAGCTCTCTGAATATGTTGCGTTATTGCTGCTTTGCACTGCGTGAGAACTACACTGCACTGCGCTATTGTTGCTCATCTGCTGCAACTCTTTTACACTGATCAGGCTCTAGTACTGTTAGCCACTGCATTGTCTCTTCATCTTCCGCTGCAATTGTCCATCCTACTACTGTCTTAAGGCTCCCATAGCTCATATGTGATCCAAGAGTTCGGAAATACTCAAGGATCCTGCCTCTTGTAGATTCTAGATCTACAACTCCAAATCAGCCCACTTCCCTCCTTTCAGAATATGAGCTAACATAGCACAATCAACTTCTGCCTCAATCTTGGCAGCTCCGGCTTGAGGATCTAGCTTCTCCTCCTGGTCCTTTTTGTTAAGAGGACATTGTGTGGCATAATGCCCCATTTCCCCACACCTGAAGCACTTGATCTTGGACAGATCGTTCTTCTTCTTCCGTTGTTGCCCCTTTGATGCAAGGGATGTGTTTTCTTCCTCCTACTTCTTGACTTTCGAACCGCTGTTGCCATCCTCAATATGGATTTTGAGGAGATCTCTCCTCAGCTCTTCTTGCTACAAGGCTACCCACATCGTTTCCCATCCTGGGAGTTTTTCCCTGCCCATAATTCTCTGGACAAAGACCTGATAGTCTTCTGAAACAAAGTTCAGAGTGAGCCTTACCAACTCTGAGTCTCTAGGTGTTGATCCCACTCTTGACAGTTGGTCTCGGTTATCCTGAATTTGAGACAGAAAAGAGTCAAAACGCTCTCCCTTCTTCATCCTGGTGTTATGCATCTTCTCCTCCAGAAACATCTTCCGCTGCTCGGAAGATCCTTGATATAGCTTTTCCAGCCCTACCCACATTTCTCTAGCAGTGTTCTTTGCTGCTATGTGGGGTACGATGTGATCCTTCACGCCATCTAGTTTCAATCGTTTGGCTCTTGCCATGTTCTTCTTGAAGGCTCTCAAATGTGTTGCATCCAGCGGCTCTACAACTGCGCTATCAATGAGGGCCTTTAGATCATGCTCGTCAAGGAGAAACTGAATCCTTGACTTCCAAATGACATAGTTGGAGGCACCCTCCAACCTATCTTGGTCACACAATCTATTGCTGGCCATCTCCTCAATTGTCGATTTGTAATATCCCAAATGGGAAAATAACAATAATAACAGGCTAAAAGATATTAAGGAGACAACAAAACAAAAAATGATATGAAAACACCAACGGAGCCATAAAATACTGCTGAGCCATTTTATTAATTTGCTAGAAATGAGTAAAATGGAGGTGTTGGAATGAAGGCACCTGGGCTTGCTCAAGGCAAGCTAGAGAAACCCTATGAATCAATGCTGAAATCCGCCACTAATGATACGTTGTATGGCTATAGCTCTGTGTTGCAATCTGCCAGAATTGTTGCTGCTACTCCCGAATAAATGCCACTAGGGCTTGCTACACTACTCAGAAAATTTTGGGACTTTAACCCTGAACTCTATTCAAGAAACCCACAATAACCCACAAAGGAATTGGCCAAATGTTGACCCCATAATTTTGGCCCAATTTCCCCTAACTCCTCTAGCTGCTGGCTGAGTTAGGATCTAAGTTTGACACCTCAAATATGCCCATAAATTCTGCCAAATTAACCTTGGCTTATCCTCAATAAACCCAGAAAAACCCGCGAAGGAATTCCGGAAAGGCTGACCCTGGAAATTCACCCTCTAGGGATGGCTACGCTCTCCTGCTGGGTATGCTGGCCTCTCTGATGAAAACACTGAAATAAGGGCCTCCAACTCTTTGAAAAACTCAGCTATGGAAGGGCTGATCCCCTCATAATCTCTCGGCTAAAATCTCGTGGAGTTCTCTCCTCCGGATGCTGCTCCTCTCTATGATTGCGTAATCTCCTTGGAATAGTGCGCTGCCCCTGGAAGTGACTGCATAATCCTGAGGCTGAAATAGTATTGTTGCTCTCCAAAACTGATGGTATGGCTCCTCTCCTGAGCGGGCACTGGAAGGCCCCCGAGGATGAGGTTGGGGTCTCTGCTCGGAGACACCCTTGTGCTAAATAGCACTGTAGACCCAGCTAAACAGCTTGAGCGTGCTCTAGTCTTGACAAAAAGAAAATCATAAGATGCAAGAATGAATGAGAAAGGTTGCCTTCCTCTCTTTTTATGCTTGTGAACCCCTAAACTCCCTTGGGCCCACCTATGTTGCGTTGTCCCTCTGTGCCACATTGTCCCTTGCTACACTGCGCTGCCTCTCCCATGCTACCACTGCGCTACCTAGCCCCACGCTACCACCGCGCTGTCCTAAGTGCCTTTTCTCCTGCGTTGTCACTTGGCCTCATGGGCCCCACTTCATCTTTTAATTAATCTACCCAGTGACTTTAGGAAAGTGCTTTTATTCTAATGTTTTATTCATGTGTCCCCTCACCCCTTTATTTCCGCCCAACATTAGGATTTGCCGAAATTAGACAAAATTAATATCCCAAATAGATGACTGCTAATTTGGGGATATTACAGTCCTCCCCACCAAAAATTGCTTGTCCTCAAGCAATGCTTGAACAAGCCTATTCTCTAGCTGATGCTCCCCACTGTCACTACAAAATGTGCCTGGGTCCCAGATGCGCCATTGAATCTTCCCTGTCCTCTGCATCACCCTAATATGAAGGGATCTCTCAATGCCAGGATCCCAAGCTGTCTATCCAACATGAAGCTCCACCTTCTCCACTCACCATCTTGCCATGCTAATGAAGTCCCCCACTCCATCACTGACTCACTAAAGCCCAATGGAAGATCCACATGATCTCCCCATGCAGTATACAACACACCCCTAGAGGTTATCGAGTTGTATAGAGTTGTAATGCTCGGGTTCCCTACTAATCTCGTAGAGGTGCCACCATGTTGTCACTGCGCCACTCTGACTATGAGATATCCCCTATCGTGCGCAGACTGTATCCCTCTCTCCTCGGGCCTTGTGGCGAAAAATCTGTGAAGGCAAAGCTCATCCTGCCCCGACATCTCCATGATGCTGATATCTACCCCTCCAATTCCGATCGTGACCCTGAGCAACAACATAATAAGTCTGCCTCGCCATGATATGGAGGTCTCAATGCTCTCTCCCTTATCAAAACCAAGGTGGATTGGTTCACCGTCTGCTTTGTCCCTGCTCATCGCAAAGTGGAGTGATCCAGCTGGCCAACAAACCCCTAGATCCCCTAACCATACGAAGAGCCCACAACTCCCACTCCCCACAGGATGCCGCCGTGTAGCACTGCTACCCGTTGGAACCCCTCTGGCCCTGATCTCTGACCCCAGTATGTATCCCTTGGGTGGACCCCAAGTATCAGGAGTCTGTCCTACGCATGCATACCTGCCTTGCTCTTGCCAGACCATGTCGTGATACCCGCTATCCCAACTCTTGCTAATACACCTGGATACTGCTTGGAGTTTGGGTACCCTCCTTTAGATGAAATATATCATCCATTGTCCCTCAAATGTGAGCCCATGGATGCAACATATGCTGGCAATCAACCATGCCGTCCCTAAGCTTGGACCTATCGACTCATGCACCTACCAAGTGTCTCAATTAGAGAGTCACCTCCCAACTCATGACACGCGGTACCTCATCCAACGGTCTAGAGTGAGCCCCCCATGCCCTGCTGCCTGAATGGAGAGTGTCAAGGGGTACCAACAAAACACTTCGCGACCATAAGCAACATTGGAGGATGATGGGTAGTTATGTCCCAAAGGGTGTGACCAAGAGTCTACCCGAATGCTCAAGAGTAATCCTCTAGATGACGCTCTCTCTGCCTCAGATCTGCTGATAACACGCTCGTAGCCCTATCTCCGCTAAACGCAGCATCTCTGCATGCTCAACAAGATCCTCATTGATCCTAGGTGACCTGCATCCCATGGCACACCTACTGCCCCTGTCCATATGTCTCTTTGGAGGCAACGCTCCAAGAGCCCACTACTCCACATCATTTGTCACTGCATACCACCAAGTATCACTACAATCCTCGACCTGCCACTGTATGCCGCAACATGCCCTTGTACACCAATGGATGCCCCCAGTAACAACTATATTGTCCTGTACCGTCATGTCCCCATCTTGCGTCACCGCACCTATCACTCCCTGCATGTACTCAATGCAATGGGAAGTACTCCTACTCCACAATGCAGTCTGACATACTACAATACACCCCCATGCATCTCCATGCCCATCAACAGACCACTGCCCAACGATGAATGCTCCTATATGTCCCATAGTGTGATAGCCTAAAGTTGTATCCATATGCATCGGCCCATGCTCGATCGGTACCATCACCTCCACTGCCGCATCACCATACTCTCCAATGAATGGATCTCCCTTCCAATTCCTCCATGAGGGACCCAAGAAGTGAATCTCCCTGGGTACCAGTAGCGATGCCAATCCTACTCTGCTCCTCCACGTCCTTCGTGCCCCACACAAATGCGAAGAATCCCCAGCTCTATACAAGGCACTGTCTGGTGGCTTACTAATGCCCCCTCCTTTTTCAAACTCTTGCCCGAGTATGCTGATCATCCCGTGATCTTGTGTATAATCCTCATACCAAGGAAACTCAAGAAGTTCGTACCAGAACTGGTTAGACATTAGTGCTAGCTGAAACTCCCCTAGTGAATGTGTACACTCAATTTCTAGGTCAATTGTACCCTCCAAGTCGTATTCAACTAGCATACTTGGGAAGTGATGGGTCGTCCCGCCCGGATCCCAATGCCAGTCGGAGCTTCCGGTAACCCCAGTGCCTGGAAGCTCCTGCTGAACTACACCTCGGTGCATCACCATCTCCATAACCCACTCCACTGGGTACCAACTCAGAATCTCTCGCCATCCAACCCCAAGAGAGGGATTGAATGCGTGAACTCCTGCACCTAGAGCAACCCTGACATGCAGATGTTGCACCCTGTGCAACTCAGGTCGTCTCATCCCACTATCCAAGTCAACGCATGAGATCTGACTAGGTAGCTCTGTCTCTCTCTCTCTAATGGCCAAAGGTGACCCAACTTCGCTGCTAGCCCCATCTATGTATGCCTAAAGGGGGCTTCTTCGATGCTCCAATGTGCCCTCTAGATGTACCATAAGTTGCTCCGACTGAATCATCACAAGTGACTCATCGTCCTGAACATCTCCCATAGAGTCCCCTAATACCACATGCACACTGGAATACGAAACTGGCCTACTGTCATCAACTTTGCATGACTCCTCATGCTCCCCAGAAGCATCCTCATATGACCCCATGGACTCATCTAAGGAAAAGTCCTCATCCTGACATCCAAAATTAATGTCCTCCTGCTCTACCTTCGTGTCTCTTAGTGCCTCATCAAAGGTGGATATATCTCCTGGCACCTCACCCATCTGCTACGCACGGTTGTCACCCAAAAACTCAGGCACGACTCCAGTCGTCACCTCAATGGATGGCTTTACTGCGGTAGGCTCTACTCTCTCGACCAAGATGTTAGCCGACACAGTCAAGGAGGTCTCCAACAAGGGTGAGTCTTGTGTCACACTAGGTGTATCCACGAGCTCCCCACAATACTGTGTGCCCTCATCGTCCAAGGGCGAGTTAGCCATTTTGATGGCTTCCCCCTCCGTTATTCGGTCAAGCTGGAAAGAGGTATCCAACTTTTCCACCCAATCCTGAGTCGTGCAATCAGTGGATCCATCATACGTGGGAAAAGGTGTCCTCCCAATGGTATGCTACAACTCTGAAATCTGCGTGCTAGACCCCCCACTGTTCCTTCCTTCTTCATCCTGCTTGAGCTGGCAGTAATCTTTGAAGGACAAATCCACTCTGAAGTTTTCTCCCATGGACTGCCATTCTCAGAAATAATCTCCCATGGGTATATGATCATGCCGCCTACCTTGCTCACTCGGTACTGGAGATAAGAATGTAGGCATCGTGATCCTAGTTGGCCTACTGAAGGCTGGCGGGTGAGTGGATGGTAAAGGGTAGTCACACTGTTGCGAGAACCCCTAAGTCTCCCCAACTAGGGATTCCTGATGGATGCTCTCACTCCTATTTTGTTGATTGAGTCTTTCCAACATTCCCTTCTGTCCTTTGGCTAAATCATTTAGGGCCTTAAAAATGTTACCAAATGTTGCTTCCCCTTTTCTCCTTGACTCCCCCATATTTGCCACCTCTACTGCCTTTGGTGGGTAAGGTTTTGCCTACCGTCCTTGTTCATAGAAAAAGATCCCCACGGCTAAGCCAAGAATTGATCTCTGATACCACTGTAAAATCCCAAATGGGAAAATAACAATAAAAGCAGGCTAAAAGATATTAAGGAGACAACAAAATAAAAACTGATATCACAACACCAATGGAGCCATAAAATACTGCTGAGCCATTTTATTAATTTGCTAGAAATGAGTACAATGGAGGTGTTGGAATGAAGGCACCTGGGTTTGCTCAAGGCAAGCTAGAGAAGCTCTCTGAATCAATGCTGAAATCCCCCACTGATGGTACGTTGTATGGCTATAGTTCTGTGTTGCAATCTGCCAGAATTGTTGCTGCTGATCCCGAAGAAATGTCGCTAGGGCTTTCTACACTGCTCGAAAAATTTCGGGATTTTAACCCCAGACTCTACTCAACAAACCCACAATAACCCACGAAGGAATTGGCCAAATGTTGACCCCAGAATTTCGGCCCAATTTCCCCTAGCTCCTCTAGCTGCTCGCTGATTAGGATCTATGTTTGACACCTCAAATTTTACCATAAAATTCTGCCAAATTAATCTTAGATTCTCCTCAATAAACCCAGAAAAACCCGCGAAGGAATTCTAGAAAGGCTGACCTCGGAAATTCACCCTCTAGGGATGGCTACGCTCTCCTGCTCGGTACGCTGGCCTCTCTGATGAAAACACTGAAAGAAGGGCCTCCAAATCTCTGAAAAAATTAGGTATGGAAGGGTTGATCCCCTCATAATCTCCCAGCTGAAATCTCTCGGAGTTCTCTCCTTCGGATGCTGCTCCTCTCTATGACTGCGTAATCTCCCTGGAAGACTGCGCTGCCCCTAGAAGTGCCTGCATAATCTTGAGGCTTAAATGGTATTTTTGCTCTCCAAAACTGATGGTATGGATCCTCTCCTGAGCGAGCACTCAAAGTCCCCTGAGGATGAGGTTGGGATCTCCACTCGGAGACACCCCTGTGCTAAACAACACTATAGACCCATCTAAACAGCTTGAGTGTGCTCTAGTAGTGATAGACAAAAAATCATAAGATGCAAGAATGAATGAAAAAGGTTGCCTTCCTCTCCTTTTATGCTTGTGAACCATTAAACTCCCTCGGGCCCACCTATGCTGCGTTGTCCCTCTGTGCCACGTTGTCCCTTGCTACGCTGCGCTACCTCTCCCATGCTGCCACTGCGCTGCCTGGCTCCACGCTGCCACTGTGTTGTCCTAAGTGCCTCCTCTTCTGCGTTGTCACTTGGCCTCATGGGCCCCACTTCATATTTTAATTGATCAGCCCAGTGATTTTCGGAAAGTGCTTTTATTCTAATGTTTTATTCATGGGTCCCCTCACCCCTTTATTTCCGCCCAACATTGGGATTTGCCGAAATTAATCAAAATTAATATCCCAATTAGTTGACTGTTAATTTGGGGATATTACACGATTTCTCCCTCTAACCCTCTGCTCAGCTATACTTACACACTCCTTGAGGAGTAAGTCAATGCTTCTGCTGTTGCACGAGAAAAACTGAGTCTCTTTGAGTAAGAGAACTCTCTGAGGTCAAGAAATCCCCAACTGTGTTTTTCAGAAATTTTCTTACGCTTATGCACCAACACTCACTGTTGTGCAGCTACTACGTCCTACAGCTACGCTGCCTCTTCTGCAACTGAAAAATCTTACCCGTCTATCAAATCTCTCAGAGGGAGCTATCTCTGCACTGGATTGCCCTCTTGGCCTCGACTGCATAACTACTGGGGTAATCTACTGCTGCTTACGCAGTTCCCAGTCCCTTTAGCGTTGATCTGCTGGTTCACTCTTGTTTCTCCTGCACTTCAGCTTGAATAAGCTCTAATACCATGTGAAAAATCCTAAACTTGGATTCGTACTGCAACAAATCTGAATTACTTCTCCTATTATTTTTCATAATTATTTCATTACAGTGAAATATCGAAGTAATTACTGAAGCAGTCTACACAAATAATGTTGCGGAATAAAAGTGTTGAAACAAATTGAACAAAATACAATGAAAAACATCCACATTTGACACAATTATTTTTGGACTAAGTCCCCGGAAAAACCCAACTCGGGAAAACCGGTGCAGCAGATTTGAGGGTTTTGTATCATTAAGCAGTAGAATTTTGAGTACAACTAGGGTGCCAATATCCAGCTCACCCTTCGGAGAAAATCTCGGTGATAGAAGAAATGTTAGATGTACCTCACTTTGCAAGTCCTTGGCTGATCCGAAACAACGTTGGTGAAGCCCCTCTCTACCTCTGCGTGATGCCTACGCTGCTACTGCGTAAGCCTATGTGGGCAAGCTGAAGAACAGCGTCACCTCTCCTCTGCAAATGATCAAGCTAATCTGGAACTGAGTTTTGGCCCTCTTGGCTCAGAAACCCCAGCTTCGAGCTATCTTCGGACTGAATCTAAACGGCACTGCATCACTTCTGCGTGATTCCCTTCAGGAACTGCGTCACCCCTCTAGATGACTATGCTACCTCTACTGCGTCACTACTACCTCTCTCTTTGAAATGTACAACTGGTCCTCCTGACCAGTTACTACACCTGCCCCTTCTGGGACTGATCACTGAATCAAAATCACTTAGCAAACCCTGCCCTAGTGATTCGATCTTGATCAAAAAGTTGTGTCTCTCTCACAAGCTCGAAAATGCCAAATGATCAATGTGTTTTCCATAGGCCCTTCACCCTCATTCTTAGAATCTTTCATTGACCCTTCAACGGTCAAGATTAAAACATAATCAAGGGATAAAATTAATTGGGAGTTGATCCATGACTTTATCTAGAAGATTCATACTTAGTTTAATTAATACCCTTTAATTAATCAGTTTTCCCAAGTTTAGACTTAGGAAAAAATTAAAAAATGATTAATTAATTTAATTAAACCATCTCTAAGTGGAATTTTCCAAAGTCCTTTCTGGGTATTATGGAATACATGTGTCTTAGCCTATATACAAAATTACAAGGCTAGAGCACATTCGATGCTACCATAAAGCAACAGGTCAAACCAACAGAAATACTCCTCCAAATCAGCTTGGTCAAACCCAGTCAATCCGGCCTCCAAAAAATTTCCAAGTTAACCCCAAAACATATCCAAAAAACTCAATCAAACACAGTGAACACAGAGTCAACATTGCGGTCAATGCTAGTCAACTTGCTCCAATTTCCTCGGATTTCATGCCAAAAGATGCGGCCTAAGGAGAGCGAAGGAACTTCTTGAAAAACACAGTCAAAATTGTGGTGTTGACCCTCGGTCAACGCTGGTCAACGCTACTGAAAATAGCCCAAAAACAATTCTGCGTTTTCTGAAATATTCGGACATCGTTGCCACACGTGTGAAGAGAAGAGAAGTTGCTCCTTATACAACCCAATCAAGAGAGAGAATGTATTGAGTGATGATGTCCAAAATGAGGAAGAGATATCTCTTATTTATACAATTTGTTGAGAGTGGAGACACATCTATTGGGGCTTATGAGCCTACATTAGATTTCTCACCGACCTTGACAATTTGCACATGTGTGAGAATTAAATTCAAAATCTCACTTCTGCTCATCCAAACAAGATGATCTTTAGATCAATATTGCACCTCTCGGAAAGAGGAATCCAATAAAAATATTATCTCCATCATATGAGTTGTCCAAGGTGGATTTTGGCCCTAGTTGCCAATTTTAACACTCCCTCTCAACTAGGGAGAAATCCACTTGCCAATACATCTGTCAACCTATACCATCTTTGTCATCCCTTCACTGCTCTGCTCGGATGAACTCTGAAGAAATAATGAAGAAGAATTTGATCGAGAGTGAGTTACAAGACCTTGCTACTCTCCACTGACCTAAAGTCAGTTTAGAGGTAAAAACCTCAACTAGACTTGAACCCAGATCAAGTTGTTGAACACCATGCATCCTAGCATAGATAGTACGACAGTACATGATGCGTCCATCGGTAGTGCTATTGTCTCTATCCTCATTTCCCAAATCATTGGCCAGATGAGAGGTACTTCCCATGAGTCCCAGACTACATGGGTAGGATGTATGCTTGGGGCATAGATAGGAGAAGGTGAACCTTCTTATATATCAACCAACAAAGAGGGTATCATAGGTGAAGAAGAACCATTCACCCTGTATACAATGCACCAATAGGGGAAGGTGAACCACTCACCCTCTGCTCGCTCATAGCTCCAAGAAGTACCCCCAAGCCCCCCAGAGCTCCCAGAGCTCAATGTCCAACTCAAACAGAACCCTCATTGCAGGGTTTGTCCACGACTCCAAGTCTCTCATAGAAGATTAATAATTTGACCTTCCCTAGGGGCTTTGTGAGAATATCTGTGACCTGCTCATCAGTCCCAATGTGATGGAGCCTTACAACTCCCCATTGTACCATATCCCGGATAAAGTGGTACTTGATATCAATATGATTGGAGCTGTCATGGAAAACGGGATTCTATGAAAGACGAATCCCACTTTGGTCATTGTAGTAGATCACGGTGGTTTCCATCACATGCTCAAACAACTCACTAAAGAGCTTCCTCAACCAAAAATCTTCACAATAGGCCATACTTTCTGCAATGTATTCGGCCTCGGTAGTGCTCAAAGCAACTGATTTCTGCTTCCTTCTCATCCAGGATATCGAAGCAGAACCTAGAGAGAAGCAACATCCAGATGTGCTCTTACAATCCACCACACTGCCAACCCAGTCAGTATCAGTATATGAATGGAGCCTTAAATTCCCGTCAGTGTATCTCAATCCTTAGTTGATTGTGCCCTTGAGATATCTCAAAAGGTTCTTGGCAGCAATCTAGTGTATGTGATGAGGCTCGACCATAAATTGACTCAACGTATTCACTACAAAGCATATGTCCGGACGGGAGTTCACCAAGAACAAGAGGGCCCCCACGAGTTGATGATACTCAGAAAGATTTCCCAAATTGGGCCCAGCAACACTTCCGCATAGCTTCTTAAAGTTGAGTTCCATCTTACTAGTCACAGACTTGCAATCCACCATCCCAAATCTTTCAAACAACTTCACAATATATTTTCATTGAGAAAGGAAAATATCACCTAGCTTTTGCCAAAACTCCAAGCCTAGGAAGTAGTGCATCAACCCTAGGTCTTTCATCTTGAATTCAGAAGCCAACTCCCTCTTACATTGATGAATGAGAGGGTCTACACTTCTCAAAAAAAAATCGTCCACAGAGAGCACCAAAATGAGAGGCTTGTCATTATCAAACTTAAAGTAAAGGTGCAGATCAACTTCACTTCTTTTAAATCCCAGCTTCATCAGATAGCTATCGATCCTTTCATACCAAGCCCTAGGGGCTTTCTTCAACCCATAAAGGGATTTCTTCAACCAGCATAGATGTGACTCTCGATCTAGTACTTCAAACCTTTTGGGTTGTTCTACATAAACTTCTTCCTTAAGCGAGCCATGTAAGAAAGAAGTTTTGACATCCATTTGATGTAGATTCCATCCCTGAGAGGCAGCAAGGGCAATGATCGATCGGATGGTGGTATATCGGGCAACCGGTGAAAATATCTCATCATATTCTATACCTTCCTTTTGCAAGAAGCCTTGGGCAACAAACTGGCCTTGAACTTTTCAGCACTCCCATCAACTCCATGTTTGATTTTGTAAAGCCATTTCGAGGTGACAACGAACTTGTCCTTTGGTGCAGGGACCACATCCCAGACATCATTCTTCATGATCGATTCATACTCTTCGTTCATTGCATCCTTCCAAACTTGGTGCTTCGCGGCTTCTTCAAACGTTCCAGGCTCAGATTGAATAATGGTGCTCATCGCCACTAAGTACCCTTGGTACCTATTCGGCTTCTTACTTTCACGAAATGTCCCCCTCGGTGCAATATGTCTCTCAACATCTTCGAGAGTATCTCTAATCCATGAGGGTCTTCTTTTTGAAGAAGAGGGCTCACTAGGAGGTGGATCAATGGGATCAATCATACCTTCAACATCAGGCATTTGTTCATCCTTCGATACTTCTTGTTTTCCTATATCTTCATCTTTTTCTTTCTTTGAAATAGGAAGATCTCTCACCTTCCCAAGGGCAGCATCTTCATCGAACATCATGACTTATCTCCACTTCCTTTTGACGAGGCACATAGATTCTATATGCCTTTGAAGTTTCACTATAGCCCACAAATGTTCCCTGCTTTCCAGAAGCATCCATCTTGCTTCTCTTTTCTTTCGGCACATGAAAATATACGAGAGTTCCAAAAATTCTACAGTGAGAAACATCGGGTTAATTATCGGTGAAAACTCCTTCGAGAGTCTTGGAGTCCAATGCTTGATGTGGGCATCTATTTTGAACATACACGGCAGTGGTGGAAGCTTCTCCCCATAGGAACTTCGGTAGGCCTTGGTCATGAAGCATGGAAAAGGTAGCTTCAATGATGGTTCGATTCTTTCTTTCGAAAACTCCATTTTGTTTAGGAGTATAAGCAGTAGTGGTCTCCCTATTAATGCTAGCTTCCCTACAATATTCATTGAACTCATTTGAATCATATTCGGTTCCATTATCGGTCCTCAATACTTTGATCTTCTTCCCTATTTAATTTTCAACCAGGACTTTGAAAGAGTGAAACCACTTGAACACTTCGTCTTTTTTCTTCAAGAAGTATATCCAAGTTTTTCGAGAGAAGTCATCCACTAAATAGCATAATACAAATATCCTCTCAAATATGTTATGAGAAACATACTAGATAAATCACAATGGATCAATTGAAGATTGTCGGTAGAATTTCTATCACTTGAGGGGAATGGCCCCCCTTGTATGTTTCCCTTCAGCACAACCCTAACAAACACCTTCATGATCAACTTTGAAATCGGGCATACCTATGACCATCTTCCTGGCATCGGGAAGAGCTTTATAATGAAGGCGAGCAAACCTTTGGTGCCATAATTTGGATTGAAGAGTGGTGTTGCATGTCATGGATCCCAACGTACTTCCTCCAACCTGATAAATAGTATCAACCCTGAATCCAAGAGCGAATGCTTCTTTGAAATTCCTTTTCCTAACATGTACCTTTCCATCAATGAATGCCACCTTGAATCCTTTGTCTTCCGTCGCAAAAATAGATACTAAATTCTTCTTCAAGTCAGGTATATATAATACATTTTGTAGAGGAAGGATTTGACCTTGATTTAGATGAAAAGTAACAGTCCCTGTCCCTTTCACGGGATATGTGTCATTATCTCCAAGTATGATCTCCAAATTGGTTTCCTTTTTAATCAAATGTGAAAGGGCCTCTTTGTACCCAGTGAAGTGCCTTGAGGCACCACTATCAATCAACCAATTATCCAAGGTGTCTGGAGGAGAGGTAGCAGAGAGGGTAGATATAAGATAAAATTCCTTTTGCTTGTTATCTACAACATTAGATTCATCATAACTGGAGTTTCTCGATCTCTTAGAAGGTTGACCATTTCCATATTGTGCAGCGGGATCATTTCTCTTTCCTTTGTTATTCCTTTGATTTCCATTTCCATTGAAATTGTTGTTGTAATCATCATCTTGTGGTGTATCCCTTTTATTGGGACACTCTCTAGCATAGTGGCCAAACCTATTACAATTGAAACATATACCCTTTCTTCCTTTAAATCCTGGTCTTCCTTGTCCTTGTTTCCTTGGACCAGCGTTGTTCTTTTTTTAGCATGAGCAGAGAATGCAGTAGGATCATTCCTATTTGAAGGCACGTCTCTCTCCATCATCCTAGTCTCCTCTTGGGTGCATCTAGTCAACAATTCATCAAAACTTGGAATCCTGTCATTGTTGAGGATGGTGGTATTGAATACATCCCATGCTCGGGGAAGACCTCCAATAGATAGAAGATCATTTTTTATTTCGGTACTCCTCATGAAGTAGGATTGAATGGATTCCCCTCTATCCATCCTGATGTCCTTCAGCTTGTTCTTGAGAAAGAGGATTTGATTTGCATTGCTATCCTTGAACATGATAACCAACTTGTCATACATCTCCTTAGATGTGCCCAGCTTGGAGATGTAAGCAACCAAATGCTTTTGAATAAAATCCATGATGATCTTCTTGGATTTGACCTCTCCTTTCTTGTACTTCATCCTAGTGGCAGCCGGTGCATTTGAAGGAGGCTCAACAATCTTTCTGAGCACATAATCCGTGACTTCATTTTCTTCCAAAGTCAAGTCAAGAGACATCTTCCATGCATGATAATCATTCTTATCATTGATCTTGTCCTCATATTTGAAATAAGATGAGGAAGCCATTGACCCCTGTCCTTTTCCAACAAATCTTGGTGATTGCTCGTCTCACTCTTGCTTGGGCTTTGTCTTCACCTGGGCTCTGATACCATGTTAAATTTAGATAACAATGGTATGTTCTATGCTTTAGAGAAATTTACTTCAGTCTTTCTTATTAGCCCAATATTAATTTTCAGATTAGCAATCACATTAACTTGATAGTTTATGCAAATAGAACATAAACAGTAAGAAGAAGGCAAGCCAAGACAAGAGGACACAATGTTTGGCGGATGCCAGGGAAAAATATCAATGTGGGGAAAACCCTTTGATCAAATCTTCTTATTATTCTTCAAAAGTTCAGCGGAGAGAGAGAGAGCACAATATACAAAGTTCACTTGCCCAAACACTCTCAAAACAGTCCAGTCAACAGGATGCCCTCACTAAAAATTTAATGTTGTTCAAACCAATAGAAATACTTCTCCAAATCAGCTCAGTCAAACCCAATCAATGCGGCTTTCAAAAACAGTCCAAGTCAACCCAAAACAGATCCGAAAAACTAATTCAAACACAGTCAATGCAGAGTCAACGTAGGTTGATTTCCTCGGATTTCATGCTAGAAGATGCAGCCTAAGGAGAGCGAAGGAACTACCTGAAAAACACAGTCAAAACAGTTGTGTTGACCCTCGGTCAATGCTGTTGAAAATAGCCCAAAAACAGTTCTGCGATTTCTGAAATATTCGGTCACCCTTGCCACACGTGTGAAGAGAAGCGAAGCTACTCCTTATACGACCCAATTAGGAGAGAGAATGTGTTGAGTGATGATGTCCAAAATGAGGAAGAAGTCTCTCTTATTTGTACAATTCGTTGAGAGTGGAGACACATCTGTGGGGGCTTATGAGCCTACATTAGATTTCTGTCCAACCTTGACAATTTGAACATGTGTGAGAATTAAATTCAAAATATCACTTTTTCTCATCCAAACAAGATGACCTTTAGATCAATATTGCACCTCTCGGAAAGAGGAATCCAATCAAAATATCATCTCCATCATATGAGTTGTCCAAGGTGGAGTTTGGCCGTAGTTTCCAATTTTAACAAAAGTTCACCAAGGGGATTGTCATTCACATTTCATACATGAATAATGCATACAATGATGATATCTAGATTCCATAATGTTCAATGATAAAATCCCAATAGAAAAACCCCAGATTATCAATTCATTCCACAAATTAGACATAGAATCAAATATTTATCAAATACAAGGTTCGCTTACAAGACAAAATGCATGTACAATCCCTTATTGATCCAAATAAATTCTCCAATGCCAAGAACATAGCTCCAATAAACAAAGTTCTCCATAGAACACTGTCAATTTTAGTTAACAATGATATGTTTTATGGTCAGCACACTTTATATATTGTTCCTTTAGTAGCCCAATGACAATTTCCAATTATTTCTAGTAGTAATCACATTAACGATTAATTACATTGAGAGTAAATGTAGATAGAACATAAAAAAATGCAGAAGACAAGCCAAGACGAGAGAACACCGGATTTGGTGGATGCCAAGGAAAAACCCCAATGTGGGGAAAACCCTTTGATCAATTCTTCTTATTATTATGTCAAATGTTCAGCAGAGATAGAGAGCACAAAAGTCAAATTGACTTGTCCAATTCAAAGTCAAAAAAACCCTATCAAATTCTGCAGTCAACTATAGTCAAACTTCAGCCCTAACCATAAAGTCAACGCTAGTAAAAAAACAACAAATATTCCTCAAAGCAACTCAGTCTTCCTCAGTACTCGGATTGATCAAGAGGTCAAATTCAACCCAAAACAACTCAATCAAACTTGGTCAAAGGAGAGAGAAAATTGTTGTAATTTTTTTGCAGTCAAACTGCAGTCAACCCTGAAGTCAACGTAGGTCATACAACCTAGAATTTCTCGATTTTTGTGCCGAGAGATGCGGCCTAGAAAAATCGAACCTTTGACCCCAAAAATGCAGTCAAACTCAATCAACATGGCCTCGGTCAATGCTGGTCAAACCTGTCACATAAGTCCAAAATTTTGGCCTGCAATTCTGCCTAGAAAACTCGTCCTCCTTTCCACATGTGTGAGAGAGAGAAGTTTCCCAGTAGCTGTACGAACCAATTAGATGAAGAGAGAGAAGAATGTATGGGTGATGATGATGCCAAATGAGGTTTGAGGTCACTTGTGTTTATACAATTCGTTGTAGGTGAAGAGACACGTCCATTGGGATTCTGAGCCTACACGTTGATGTGGCCGACCTAAACAATTTGCACATGTGCATAAATTCAAAATCACACTTCCACTTGTCCAAATGAGATGATCTTTAGATCAATTTTGGTCCTCTTGAAAAGAGGAATTTAATGCAATCATCATCTCCATCAAATGAGTTACCCAAAGGTGGAATTTGGCCCTAGTTTCAAATTTTAACACTCCTTCTCAATTATGGAGAATTCCACCTGCTGATCCATCTGCTATTATGTATCATCTTTTTCATCTTTGCTCTGCTGAACCATGATGTAATAATGAAGAAGAATTGATCGAGAGTGAGTCACAAGACCTTAACACTCTCCACTAACAAAACTCAGTCCAAAGGTAGAACCTTAGTTGATCCTAGATCAATTTGTTGAACACCATGCATCCTAGACATAGGGAGTATGATAGTACACGATGTATCCATCGTTAGTGTTATGGTCCCTATCCATTTTTCCCAACTCATTGGCCAAATGAGAGGTACTTGCGATGAGACCCAGACTGCATGGGTAGGATGTATGTTGGGGCATTAGCAAGAGAAGGTGAACCACTCATCTTGCTCATATGCCATAGGAGAAGGTGAACCACTCATCCTATGCACATGCCAATCATAGGGGAAGGTGAACCACTCACCGTACATACATGTGTCCGCAACTGTATGGGAAGGTGAACCGCTCACCCTACACACATGTCAACCATCATGGGGTATCACAAGGGAAGGTGAACCGCTCACCCTACACACATGTCAACCATCATGGGGTATCACAAGGGAAGGTGAACCATTCACCCTGTACACAGCGCACCAATAGGGGAAGGTGAACTACTCACCCTATGGTTGCTCATAGCTCCAAGAAGTACCTCAAGCCCCCAGGAGCTCCTAGGGCTCAGTGTCTAACTCAAGCGGGACCCTCATAGGAGGGTCTTTCCACGACTCCAAGACTTTCTCGGAAGGCTAATAATTTAACTTTCCCTAAGGGCTTTGTGAGAATGACTACAACCTTCTCATTAGTCCTAATGTCTTGGAGCCTTATTTCTCCCTGTTGTACCATGTCCCGGATAAAGTGGTACCTGATATCAATATGCTTGGAGCAGTTGCAGAACACGAGATTCTCCGAAAGGCGAACCCCACTTTGGTTGTTGCAGAGGATCACGATGGTAACGAACACATGCTCAAATAACTCACTAAAGAGCTTCCTCAACCAAACAGCTTCCCAACAGGCCATACAAGTAGCAATGTATTCGGCCTCGACAATGCTTAAAGAAACTGATTCCTACTTCCTTCTCATCCAAGATATTGAAGCAGACCCTAATGAGAAACAAAATACAGATGTGCTCTTACGATCCACCACACTGCCAGCCCAATCAGCATCAGTATATTCATGTAGCTTCAAATTCCTAGCAGTGTATCTCAAACCATAGTTGATTGTGCCACGGAGATATCTCAAGAGATTCTTGGTAGCAATCCAATGTGTGTGATGAGGCTTGACCATAAATTGAATCAATGTATTCACGATGAAGCATATGTCCGGATGGGAGTTTACCAAAAACATCAAGGCCCCCACAAGTTGTGGATACTCGAAAGGATTTTCCAATTTAGGCCCAACAACACTTCCACATAGCTTTTTGAAGTAGACACAGTTTTGCATCCCACCATCCCACATCTCTCGAGCATCTTCACAATGTATTTTCTGCTAGTTTTTGTGCATCGGATGTTTTCTAGCCATGAAATTTTGTGGAGAGGCTAGAATACATGAGTTATCCAAAACTCAGAAATCGTTTCTGGAAATTCCACCTAGAAGTGTCCCAATTAGATTATTAACAAACTTTTAAGAAGTCTAAACTTAGGGAATATGGTTAATTAATCAATATTAATTGAGATAAGGTGAGAATCATCTAGAAATTCACATGGATTGACAGGGAATTAATCTGGGCCATTGATTATGTTTTAATCTTGGTCGTTGGTGCTCCAACAGAAGATTATAAGGAGTCTATGGGTAGATAGAGTATACACCAGTGCAATTACTCAGTTGCCTAGGTGGTTCAATTTTCTCAGTGGCTATGATTCAGCAAAGAAGATAGAGCAAGAGGGTGAGTAGCAGGTGAGAGAGGAGAGCAACATATTTCCAGGAGGAATATTTCGGGATTCTGGAAGAGGCGGAGTGAGAAAGAGCGAATTCCACAGTAGCTTTGCGCAGTTATTGCACAGAGAGTGACACAAAGGCTCTAGCTTGAAGGTAGAGGGTCCATCTCAGGGGCAAAAATTTGCAGTGGAGTGTAAGAAAGTTCTCAAAAAAATTCCCTCGGTATTTTCCTCATATTAGATTGCCAATAGAGCATCTAAAATTTTTGTACTCAAATTTGCTGCTGAAGATTAATAAGAAAACCCTCATCTGCTGCACCGATTTTCCCAAGTTGGGTTTTTCCGGGGACATTTGTCCAAAAATAACTGTGTTAATATTCTTGTGTGTGTGCTAGAATTTCTCAGTTACCAACATTTTATTTTGTGCAATAAATTTATTGTGAAAATTGTAGTTGTAATTTTATTCGTTATTTGCCATAGAAAATGAACTACATAATTAAATTTGCAGTTAGAAAAATATTTTCCAATTGCTGCAATAGAAGAAATTTTCACATGGTATCAAGGAAAATATGATCGACTGGAGAGCTTGGTATCAAAGATAGAATGAGTTTCGTTGTTCAGTGTGAGCAGCAAATCGAAACCCCAAAGGGCAATGCAATCACCTTGCAGAAAGGCCGAGTCACTTGGAGAGAAACAATTTTTCTGAGAGGGCGATTAAAAAATTCAATTTCTCCAGATCAAGTAGCTCCAGAGGCAAAGGGAGCAACTTAGTATCGTTACAGAGCAGATCTGTAGCTAAACGCAGTGGCTTTGCAGCAATTTTATAGAGCATAATCAATATCGGGAGGAAAGAGAAATAGCACACTAAATTCTTCAGCATGACCATGGATAGAATTAACAGTTGGGAAGCTTCAGATTTTTCTTCCAGGATGGAGGACAAATTTGCTTGCTTGTCAGGATCAGCTTCACTAGGTGTCTGGTAGATAGATAGTGGAGCATCATCTCATATGACAAGGGTTAGAGAACATTTCTCTAGCTACAAGGAGGAGCAAACAAAATTCTAGATTACTATGGGAAACAAAACAAATTGTACTCCAGTAGGGAGAGGTACCATAGATTTTCAGAGGGAGTCAGGAGCCAACACCAGTGCTACAAATGTATTGCATGTGCTAGGATTAGGTATGAAGCTGATTTCAATATCCCACTTGCAAGATAAGGGGCATGATTTCCATTTCATGGGGAAGAAGGTGTATGTCAAACACTCAATATGGAAGAAGCTAAAACAAATTGGAGCTCAAAGCCACAGATTATATAGGTTGCAGCTTGACTCTCCAATGGCACTAATAGGCAGTGACAGTAGCCAGTGGGAAGGAGATGAATGAGTTATGGCATAGGAGAATGGGATATCTACACCATGGAGCACTCAATATGCTCAGATAAACTGTAACAGGGGTTCCAGAACTTAGTACAAAACACGATGATGTGTGCATAAGATGCGTAGTTGGGAAGTATGCTAAGGAAACATTCCCAAGAAGTGACAACAGAGAAAATGGTGTGTTAGGACTTATACATTCATATATTTGTGGCGCGGTGTCCATTAGAGCTCTTAGTGGTGCCGAATAATTCGTCACCTTTATTGATGATCATTCTAGAAAATCCTAGATCTATTTCTTAAATACCAAAGATGAGGCCTTTGATCGGTGCAAGGAATTTAAATCTCTTGTACAGAATGTGACAGGGAAGAAGATTAAGGTTCTTCACTCAAATAATGGTGGAGAATACACTGATAAAAACTTCACAGATTTTTGCACGAAAGAAGGCAGCAAAAGAGAATGGAAAACTTCATATAATCCTCAGCAGAATTGCGTAACTAAGCTGAAAAACAGAACTATAGCTGGGGCTGCAAAGGCCATGTTATATCATCAGGATTTGACTAGATTTTTATGGGTAGAGGCATGTGACACGGCAATGTATATTCAAAACATATGTAATATCCCGGATGGGATATTTTTACTAAAAAATGCAGAAAAATACTGAATGCCACAATTTGCCGTAAAATAAACATTCACTCAACAGAAGATTGCCATGTAAAATAAAAAGACATGAAACAATGCAATCCAATACCACATAGAACAGAAAGAATCTCAGCTTTTATTATAAATAATAATGAGGGGTTACACATAGTTCTGACCCAAAAAGAGCTGAGAAGTAAAACTGGTCACCAAGATAATCTGCTGCACTGCTACACCGCTGTGACCTCCAAAATCGAACAGCTGCACTCTCCCTCCGGCAACAGCTACTACTGAACCCACTAAAGCACAAGTTGAAGATCTGAATGATCCTCACACCAATCCCTGAAGCACGGAAAAACTTCTGAATGAAGTTTCCTCAAGAGAGTTGGGTTTCTGTCCAACACTCACAAATCACCTGAGGGTTTTCGTCTTGGGGCTACGGCTGAAGTAGAGAACCACGTCCTCGAACCTCTCATACACAAGAAAATGATCTACTCCAAAGATATCTCCCAATGACCTCCTCCCTTTCTTTTATAGATCTCTTGGAGCCTTCTAGAGCATTATTTTATTATTATTTTATTCATGGTGCACTTTTCCCTTTGATTAAAATATTCCTTTTTAATGCAGAAAAGGGTAAATCAGCTACCATGCCTCCTACGGTCATTGAAATCTGTGTCTAACTGTCCCATCGTGTAGGTCTCCTCGTCCCGGTTCCAATGAGCTATTACACTAAGGTGTTCCATCATGTATTCCTCCCGGAATGCCACCTTGAGCATAATCAGCGGAGTTAAGCCCATAAATAACTCAAAATTCCGAAAGTTATCGGAATGCATCGGAACGAAAACCAAACTGCTCGGATGATGGAGTATATCAAGCGAATGCCTCCGGACACCATTAGAACTCCTCAAAACTCCTCGAAAAGCTCCTGATCCCACTGATAGCACCAATCTGTACATGTGACATGTCTGCTCCTAACTCTGGAAGTCCCTCCTAGCCCTTTCATGGGTGATACCAAAAAAAAGAAATATTACAGACCTTCCATCCCAAGATTGCTTGCCCTCGAGCAATTGAAATATGTGGGCCACTTTGTTGGCCCGCCGCAACTTAGACCCAATGCCCGGATCCCATACGAACCTCTGGATGTTGCTATGCACCTGTGCCAAACCACTCGGAATAGTCTCCTCAATGCCGGGATCCCAAACTAATCTCTCACTGTACCATCCAACCAACAATCCTCCCGGATCCCATCGCCACCATGGCCAATCATCGCCCAAGTCCCACGGCTCGGACTGCGCACCGCCTCTGGCTATGACTGATGCTCTAAGAGGTGAAGACCATGACCCCTGCTGTGCTATATCTGTGACTATGTAAGTTGTCCCATCAACTGTGTACCAACTCATCACCTCTCTCCAATCCAAGTCCTGACTCAATCCCACGCTGATCCTGCTCTCCTAAAATCGGAATGGAGTGCTGAAGAAATGACGACCTGCGCCCTCCTGCACAACTGGAATTTGTATCATCTACTATGTCTAAGGGCCCCTGCTCCGCTGTGCTCCCCACGAAGAATACCGTACCATCAAGAGGGTACCAACTCATGATCTCCCGCCAGTCCATCCTGGAAGAAGAATCCAATGTAATAACGACTGCACATGGAACATGCCCAGAGTGTTGCCGCCAGCCCATAATCAACTCCCACTACTCTGCCCTGTCTGCCAATGGAAGCTACCTATAGAAGGAAGCCCCTCTCTCTATAATGGGCCAAAGTGGGCAAGATATGCTGCAAGCCCCATCGATGTACTCCTGGAGAGTACTACTCACTGAAAGTACTGCAGCTCGGCCGACTATATGTACATCTATCTGTACCTCATCAATGTGTCGGCACAAAGATGGATGCTCCACCATCTCCAACAACTCATCCCTCTCATCGGGAATGTAAAGCTCTTGCTGTCCACTAGCCCCCTGCAGGACAATCCCATCATACTCCAACACCTCCAGAGGATATGGACCTGCAATTGCTGTCATCGAACTCGATGTCAGCACATCTGATTGCTCCACCTCAATGGCTGACCCCCATGTTAGCCGCATATCCATCATAGGCTCAATGTGGGCACCCATCGGGCTCTCACCCAAAGAAATGTCATGCCTGATGTCCATAGTATCCTCCTCTGCTGACTCAGGCTCTATCATATGCTGCTCTGGCTGAATCGTCACAAGTGATTCATCACCCAGAGTATCTCTCATAGAGTCCCGTGACTGCTCACCCTGCACACTGGGACACAACTCCGGTCCACTGTCATCCTCTCTGCATGACCGCTCTCGCTCCCCAGAAGCATCCTCCACTGATCCCATGGACTCATCTGAAGAAGAGCCCTCACCCTGGCATACAAAAGGAACGCCCTCCTGTCCTGTCTCTGCCACTTCATCTGTATCTCTCAAACATGAGTGATTAGGCCCCCAAGGTTCTTTGCAAGTGAAGCAAAGTCCCTTCCTCCTCAGCTCATTCCTACTACATGACCCACCAAACTGGAGCCGCTCCTCCCTGGTTAACTGTCTCCTGAGAAACTCAATGTTCTGCTCAACTAGCCCTCGGGCTAGCTCATAAGCAGCAGGCGAGACCAACTGCTCTCTCCTCCAAATGCTCAACAATTGGGTCTGCAACTCTCGGCCAATGGTCTCATGGTCTCTCATACATGATGACAATATGGACTGCATGTGTGCCATAACGGTGTCAGAATGATATCTCCTAATGCTGAAGAAGCATTGGAACATCTGCAAAATCAGGCTATCACACTCAAGGTCTGTAATATTCCTAATTAGCACCGCTAATTGGAATATTTCATTTTTGTATAGTTTTGCTGCCTATAGTTAATTAATAAATAAAAGTGAGAAAGAGGGGTCAACTCACTTTAATAAAATAAAGTGCTTCCTAGTAGGAGCAACGTTGTGACTTAAAGGAAAGCCTTGGGGGACCACACTTCGTATGAGGGAGGCCTCACGTAGGCTCTAGAAGCAACTGCGCAGGCTTAGAAGGAGCACGTGGAGAGAGGGGACCACGTTAGGGTTTTGAGGGGAGCTAGCACTATAAAAGGTGGGAGGGCCATTCCATTTGGATGATTGATATTGTTGATGATATTGAGCTAGACTTCTGTCTACTTGAGCACGCTGGCTGTTTAGTCGGTCTGCAGCACTGTTTAGTGCGACTGAGTGTCTCCGGTCGCAGATCTCACCCTTGGCCCCGGGGGACTTCGAGTGCCTGCTCGGGCAAGGTTTTTATTCAGTCTTTAGCAGGAGATTTGCAGGTGTTTTGTTTGGGAGTTTTGCTGAGGAGCTGAGCCTCATTGGGTGACTGCGCAGTCCTTGGAGGGAGGACGCAGTTTGAGTTGGAGCTCTTCAGTGGTAGAGATTTCTGCAGGAGATTCAGGGCTATTCCAGTGTGGAGGTTCAGCGTTTATCATTTAGTGAATTTCCTGAGGAGTTTGTGGCCCCATTTCAGTCTATTTCAGTTGGTGTCTGCGCTGGGCCTGGAGGGACAGCGTTTTTCCTTGAGGAGGGCTTCTGGGGTGATTTCCGGAGGTGGTCCAATTGGTTCATGGTTTCTGGGTTTTGTCCGGAGCAGTGAGTACAGGTGATCTACCGATTTTCAGCTCATTCCGGCGAGGGGATCAGCCCCTAGTTCCAGCTCATTGCAGCAGCATCAGCTTACTGTTAGCTTTTCCAAAGAAAATTGGGATTTGGCCTCTATAAATGTATTTCCTATTTCCCCGAGAGGGTTCTTCACTTGCCTGGTGCAAGGATAGGCACTAATTCGATTATCCATCGTACCCATATATATTCTCGATTAATAAAATGGCTTAGCATTCCCTGGTATTTTATGTACTCACTTATATTCTCGTTTCCGATTTTTCCTATATAGTCAGAAAGCCAGGACACATATTGTCGTCTATTTTCTATTCAGATAATATAAAAGGGTATCGGTAAAGCATAGATCCGGCTCGGCCCCGTGGTCTATGAGATTGGGAAAGAGATCATACAGAGGTTTGCTGGAACTTTGGAGAGCAATAGTAGTTGCAGTACCAAAAACGAAATTGGAAAAAGGGCCAAATATAAAGGGTCAAATTTTGAAGGTTGGAATTAGAAGAAACCATTTCTGGGTTTTTCTGGGTTTTGGGCAAGGATCACCTTCCCAAATTCCTAGAATTTTTTGAGCAGTTTCCAATGGGTAAATCGGAGGTCGAAGTTAAGCAGTAGTATGGTTTTGGAGCAGCAGTGCCATTTCATGGGGAGCCTGTAGAGACATAGCAGAAAGAGCCGATGGCAGGTGATGATGATGAGAGGAGATTTAGAGAGGCGCTCCTCCAACACATGCAGGATGTGTCACAGAGACTCACTGCGCTAGAGGTTAGGCAGTGGGAAACCCCAAGGGGTTTTCAGATTGGTGAGGGATCAGGCACATCCCACCATTTGCCGGAGCATGATGCCACTCAACATATGGCATCACATACACCCACACGTCCTACCATGCCCACTTTTCTGGATGAAGACATAGGGGCAGGAGCACAGCGGGAGCCGGAGACTGACCCTGACCAGATGGACGCCTACATTGCAGAGTACCTGGCACGTGGGCCGGCGATCAGAGATCTTATCTCATTCAGAGATTATGTTCAGCTCCAGCGTGATAGTAGACCTCACAACTTTCACAGAGGAAACAGGCGCTCACATGATGGGGGCTTACAGCGCACAGTGGACAGATTCCATCTACCGACATTCGACGGGTCATCCAGGCGCTCAGAAAAAGCTTGGGTGGACAAGTTGGATACCTCTTTCCAGCTTGACCGAGTATCGGAGAGGGAAACCATTAAAATGGTTACCTCGCACTTGGAGGATGAGGGAACACAGGATTGCAGGGAGTCCGAGGTTACACCTAGTGTGACACAGGATTCACCCTCATTGGAGACCTCCTCGGCCGGGTCGGTTGATGTGGTAGTGGAGAAGGTAGAGCCTACCCCAGTAGAGCCATCCATTGAGTTGATGACCGGAGTCGCGTCCGAATCTTTGGGTGGTAGCAGCACACAGATGGGTGCAGTGTCAGGAGATGTATCCCCATTCAATGAGGCACTAGGAGATACAGAGGTATCGGATGATGGTCGCAGGCAGCGGTATCGTCGGCTTCGAGCAGACCTTCGAGTTTTGAAAGGGAAGGCCACATCAGTTCGGGAAGCCATTTTGTTGCAGGACATGGAGCTGGAGGGCATGAGAGTGGCTTGTGCCGAGTCGGCTGCCAAGTTGGCCCGCATTGGGGAACAACTGGATTCCCTGATGGTACAACCCGAGGGCACATTGCAGCGTCATATCATTCCCCTTCAGGTATGCATGGATGGGACTAGCAGTGTTGTTGGGTCATCTCTTCCCATTGGAGAGAGAGAGGCAGAGCCACCTAGTCAGATCTCATATGCTGACTTGGAAAGCGGTAGGAGACGATCAGAGTTGCACAGGGTACAGCATCCACATGTTGAGGTTGGATGGAGAGAAATTTTGAGTTGGTACTCGGTGGAGCGGGCTATGGAGATAGTGATGGATCCGAGTGTAGCTCAGCAGGATTTTCTATGCATGGGGAATACAGGAACCCCAGATTGGCATTGGGATCCAAGTGGGATCACCTACCATTTCCCAGGCAGGTCGGCTGACTATGTCTTGGAGAGTACAGTTGGCCTAGTAGTAGAGCATGTGCAGTTTGGGTCAGCTCCAGTGGCCAACCAATTTATGGGCAGACTCCCTAGGTTGTTTTGGTATGACACTCGTACACGGGATCACGGGGTGGTCAGCACACCTTGGCAGGAGCTTGTCGGAGGAGGTGGCATTGGCAGGCCACCAGATGGCATCTTGTATGGGGCCAAGGATTCTTCACCTTTGTGTGGGGCACAAAGGACGCAGCGGAGCCGAGCAGTGGTGGTAACACTACTAACCCATGGGAAGATTCACTTCTCGGACCCCTCGAGGAGGATTTGCAGTGATGATCCATTTGTCGGCGGGTATAGTGATGCGACGGTGGACATGACGATACCGATTGGTGGAAGTCCGATATGTAAAGGCACAGCTCTAGGACATCACATCCATGGATGTGTGGGAGCCTCTAGCAGTGATCAGTGGACTACTGGTGGACATGGAGCTACATGGTGGTGTACCGTAGTGTGTTGGAATGCATTGTGGAGTAGGAGTGCCCTACATCACATTGAGAGCACGCGGGGAGTGACAGATTCCTGGACACAATCAGGGCACGAGACGGTACAGGGTGGTACAGCAGTAGCATGGGGCATCCAGCAGTATTCAGGGGTATGCCTTAGTGTGCAGTGGCATGTTGAGGAGTACATGGATGACTGGTGGCTTGCGAGGGCGTATGGCGCAGCACAACAGGGTCTTAGAGTATTGCATCCAGGGAGACTCATAGACAGGGACACTGGGCTTACCTTTGGGGGTATTTCACTCAGGATCGATGAGGAGACAGGGGAGCGATACTTGATGGTATCTGTGGGGACTCACACATCCGACACTCTTCTACATCACTCATGGGCACAACTGATTTTGTTGTTGTCCTTTGGCACTTTGGGCATGAGCAGCAGGGTCCGTGAGGCACACCCAAGATATTTGGATGGCCCTTAGCACACTAGGCGAGAGACTTCTCAGCAGTGGCACTGGGTCAGTACGCTAGTTGACAGCCACAGTTTAGGGGATGAGATGATCCTCTGCAGTGGTGGCACATTAGTCATTGCCGAGCCTACGCTTGGGGAGCAGGTCATGAGGGAGACATGCATCATTTTTCCCTCAGGGCATGTTGAGATCATGCATGAGCAGAGGATATTGGGTTCAGCAGAGGTAGCATCCCCGCATGCGTCTGGACTCCAGACATTGTATCGACACTTCATCGAGAGGGTGGATGGCATATTCAATGCAGATGAGGTGGCGGAGGTAGAACAGGAGGGCATTCCTTCTGTATGCCAGGGTGAGGACTCTCTTTCATATGAGTCCATATGATCAATTGAGGTTGCTTCTGTGGAGCAAGAGCAGTCATGCAGGTATGATGACAGTAGATTGCAGCCGTATTACAGTGTGCAGGGTGAGCAGTCAGGGGACTGTATAGGAGATACTCTGGGTGATGAGTCACTTGTGACGCTTCGGCTAGAGCAGCACATGATGGAGCCTGAGTCAGCAGAGGAGGATACTATGGACATCAGGCATGACATTTCCTTGGGTGAGGTCCAGATGGGTGCCCACATTGAGCCTATGATGGATATGTGGCTAGCATTGGGGTCATCCTTTGAGGTGGAGCAGTCAGATGCACAGACACTGAGTACCGTGACAGCAGCTACAGATCCATATCCTCTGGAGATGTTGGAGGTAGATATGATAGTTTGGCAGTGGGAGATGATTACGGGTTGGCGACAACCTTCCAGGCATGTTCCACATGCAGTTGTTGTTGCTACATCAGATGCTTCCTCCCAGATGGACTGGCAGGAGATCATGAGTTGGTACCCTCTTGATGGTACGGTACTCTTCGTAGGGAGCACAGTGGAGCAGGGGCCCTTGGACATAGTAGATATTACAGATCCCAGTCGGCAGGAGGGCACCAGTTGTCGTTACTTCAGGACTCCTTCCCAATTTCAGGAGAGTAGGATCAACATGGGATTGAGTCATGACGTGGATTGGAGAGAGGTGATGAGTTGGTATGCAGTTGAAAGGGTAGCATATGTAGCTATAGGTACAACGCAGCAGGAGCCCAAGAGCATTGATGCTTATTGGTGGTTTTCACCTCTTAGAGCATTAGTCATAGCCAGAGGCAGTGCACGGTCCGAGCCGTGGGACTTGGGCGATTATTGGCCATGGTGGCGATGGGATCCGGGGGGATTATTGGTTGACTGGTACTGTGAGAGGCCAGTTTGGGATCCTGGCATTGAGATATCCCTTCGTATCAGGGTGATGCAGGAGACAGAGAGGTTTCAGTGGGACCCAAGCACATTTTGCAGTATCGGTGGGGAGCATCAGCTAGAGAGTAGGCTTGTTCAAGCATTGCTTGAGAACAAGCAATTTTTGCCGGATGAGGATGCCACTTGGGAGAGCGAGCAGACTTTACAGCATCCATCACTTCAGTTGCTTGAGGACAAGCAATGTTTTGCCGGGGGAGACTGTAATATTCCTAATTAGCACCGCTAATTGGAATATTTGATTTTTGTATAGTTTTGCCGCCTATAGTTAATTAATAAATAAAAGTGAGAAAGAGGGGTCAACTCACTTTAATAAAATAAAGTACTTCCTAGTAGGAGCAACGTTGTGACTTAAAGAGAAGCCTTGGGGGTCTACACCACGTATGAGGGAGGCCTCACGTAGGCTCTAGAAGCAACTACGCAGGCTTAGGAGGAGCACGTGGAGAGAGGGGACCACGTTAGGGTTTTGAGGGGAGCTAGCACTATAAAAGGTGGGAGAGCCATTCCATTTGGCATTATTGATATTGTTGATGATATTGAGCTAGACTTCTGTCTACTTGAGCACGCTGGTTGTTTAGTCGGTCTGCAGCACTGTTTAGTGCGACTGAGTGTCTCTGGTCGGAGATCTCACCCTTGGCCCCGGGGGACTTCGAGTGCCTACTCGGGCAAGGTTTTTCTTCAGTCTTTAGCAGGAGATTTGCAGGTGTTTTGTTTGGGAGTTTTGCTGAGGAGCTGAGCCTCATTGGGTGACTGCGCAGTCCTTGGAGGGAGGACGCAGTTTGAGTTGGAGCTCTTCAGTGGTAGAGATTTTTGCAGGAGATTCAGGGCTATTCCGGTGTGGAGGTTCAGCGTTTATCATTTAGTGAATTTCCTGAGGAGTTTGTGGCCCCATTTCAGTCTATTTCAGTTGGTGTCTGTGCTGGGCCTGGAGGGACAGCGTTTTTCCTTGAGGAGGGCTTCTGGGGTGATTTCCGGAGGTGGTCCAATTGGTTCATGGTTTCTGGGTTTTGTCCGGAGCAGTGAGTACAGGTGATCTACCGATTTTCAGCTCAATCCGGCGAGGGGATCAGCCCCTAGTTCCAGTTCATTGCAGCAGCAGCAGTTTACAGCAGTTTCTTCCAGCAGCTGGGACGCAATCTCTATAGCAGCCATTTCCTGTTTCTGAGAGGGTTCTTCACTTGCCTGGTGCAAGGATAGGTGCACTAATTCTGATTATCCATTGTACCCATATATATTCTCAGATTAATAAAATGGCTTAGCATTCCTGGTATTTTATGTGTACTTGCTTTATATTCTGTTTCCGGCATTTTTCCTATATAGTTGTATGCTTGTATTGCTTTGTATTGCTGTCTATTTCCTATTCGGGATATTACAAGGTCAAACATGATGACATAAGTCTTGATTGTGGCCATACTCCATAGAATCTCAAGCTTCTTCCCAAAGGTAGAGTCTGCACTATTGTCCAAATCCTGAAAAGTCTCTACAATCAGCCTCATAATCCTCCTCATAACATCATCATTATATGGAGCTATAGGTGCGGTCAATTTCATGATGTTACTGAGGCAAGCTGCAACTGGAAGTGTGACCCCTTCACAAGGCTCTTCCAAGAATTTGGGCTGTATAAGAGCAAGCATAGCAGGCTTTAGAGCCCAAATTAGTTTCTTCCCTTCTGCTTGGTCTATTGTGGACATGAGTTCATTAAACTCCTCTAGTTTGGCCAAAACTCTCCATGACATCTTCATGTGTTTCAGATCTGTCCCAAATGCAAAAATTTTGTGACCCATCTCCAATGTTCCCTGCAAATCTTTTGGCTGTCCTCTTTGAAGGATGGCACAAATCTCTCTTGAAAGAGGTCTGCTGTTCTGCTTGGTTTTCTGGTCTTCTAATGCATGGTGGTTCAAGGAACCAACTTCTATTTTCATTTTCATCAATCTATTTAGGAATCCCTCCATGGTCCAACCAAGGATGCGGTCACTGTTTTTGAATTTAATGTATTTTTTTGAGTTTGCTAATTTTCAGAGGAATGATGGTTACAATGATGCATTCAGCCATTTCTTAATCAAAGATGCTCATTATTCTCATAACCAAACACACCACCCTCATGCATGTTATACAGCCAACATCAATATGTTTGTTTGCTGGAAATAGCCCCCAAATGCATTTTGAATTTCTAAACTTATAACATAAATATATAATGCAAGGAGAGATGGAACCTGGTGTTACAGTTGGCTGTAAATGTGTTATTGCAGTAGCGCGCAGTCCCAAAGATAAAGTTACAGCAACAAGGATATGTGTATCTTCTTTAAATCAATGCACAGATCCTGTAATTCAGTCTTTGATTAATCAACTGGATGCGTTTCATTGCAAAGTCTGGAAAAATGGATAACGTCCAACCATGTTGTTTTTGCTGCAGATAATCCTACTCACGCCCAATTAGGAAAGAGTCATGGCCTACTTAGCATTTTTAGCGATATTTCTCAAGCTATACATGTCTGATAAATTCGACCCAATTGAAATATTCAATTCTGGAAATGACTGTGGATGCATATTACTTGCTGTGTATAGACGTTCAGGCTAAGGAAAGCCTAACTCAGCAACATTTCCTATGAGTGCAGATGCAGTCCAATGATTTCCCCGACAATTTGGTGATCACGCCTGGAATTGATGCGCTGGATTAGCAAGTGCGTGATAATTTTTCCCACGTACAGTGAAGCGCCCATCGTCCTTCTCAATGCCCAGATTAACACGCTCAGCTAGCAGGAAAGTACATGGAAGTTTTCGGCTGGCTGTATAAGGAATTTTTCACCCACTCCCATGAGTTGACTTCACCCACGAAGTAAGAATTCTCCTCACAGATTTCGCGCTGAGTTCCTGTAGCAGCTCAAAGAAGTTTTGCACCTGTAGTGAACACACTTTCCAACAAAGATCTTGGTCTCAAATCGTGATGAGTACAACCCAGAAATTTGGTATTAGCGGCACGAATACCCAAGGCTTAACAAAGAATGTGGCTTGTCATCAATGGATTTGGCTTCTGCACAGCGATCCGACCAATATCCATGGAGGTTGCACGATACTGCTTCACGTGATTGGATACACCATGATCCACCAGTTTGTCCCCTGGCTATTGTTGACCAGTATGACGTTGGAGTTAGTCAGCTGTAGGCGTCAACCTCTTTTACGGTGCCTCTCGATTTTGAGAGCAGTCAACTATGGGGCCATGATTCCTTCGTGTTAATGCCATGACTCGAACCACGTCTTCATGCGGAATTCATATGCAAGGCCATCATGTCGTATGGCCCTGAGGTTGGCTATGACAATGAATTCCCACAAAGCGATAATTTCCGCTTCCCAAATTGCTTCGATTTTATGAGGATTGAACAAAATCGCAGATATTTGGCAGTACGTCCCTCCTGTGTACACAATTATTATAATTTTGATGACAGACCAGCGTTCTTCATATTTCCATACATAATTTACTCTTGCCACCCTGTACCAATTACTATACTGTCGTCGATATTCTCAAGGCTGCCAATGCACATAACCTATACGTTCACAGCTTCGTCCACCACTTACTATGCATTAACTGGGTCCATCTTTGGCCCTCGATCGGTCTCGCTTTGCGAGCAATCACGATTTATTTATTTCTTTGTCCGACCACAAGGAATGAGTCACGTGCACCGCTTGGCCCCCGGAATGGTGGCCTGACTACGATGAATTGATGCCCTCGGCCTACTTCCACATCGTATTGACACGTGATTGCTCCTTGCAATCTCCCTTAAACCTGTTTATGGCTCCTGAGATGAGAAAGACTTCTTCAATTAATTATTGAGACCTATGAACATCTCGAATCCTGCTGCCAACCCCACTGAGGCAACAATTGGATCCAGATTCGACACAAGGAATGTGTTGTGCGCTTGAAATTGTTGGCCCTTTTTCACAACAAACGGTTCGACCTTTTGGCGTCTCCCATGCTCGGCTTCCGATAATGACAGAACGATGACAACAGGACGGTGGCCTTCGGTCCTCGACACACTGCGTCAATCAATTTAGCTGAGCTGACGTTCTTCAGATTTGGATTGATTTTCGTTTGACAAAGTTATGGAAATGATGTATGAATAGCACTTGAAATTCTGAAAAAATACATTTTTCTCCCCTTAAGAGTAATCGAACTCCATATTGGGCTCGACCTCTACAATGGAAACTGGAAAAGTAGATTCTCGTTTCACTGTGTTTTCAGCCTTCCCGAGAAACCCTTCAACAAGAATGGTCGCAACTGAAAACTGAAAAACTCACAGGCTGAGCCAAGACCAAGGCTCTAATACCATTATAATATCTCGGATGGGATATTTTTTACTAAAAATGCAGAAAAATACTGAATGCCACAATTTGCCGTAAAATAAACATTCACTCAACAGAAGATTGCCATGTAAAATAAAAAGACATGAAACACTGCAATCCAATACCACATAGAACAGAAAGAATCTCAGCTTTTATTATAAATAATAATGAGGGTTACACATAGATCTGACCCAAAAAGAGCTGAGAAGTAAAACTGGTCACCAAGATAATCTGCTGCACTGCTACACTGCTGTGACCTCCAAAATCGAACTGCTGCACTCTCCCTCTGGCAACAGCTACTACTGAACCCACTGAAGCACAAGTTGAAGATCTGAATGATCCTCACACCAATCCCTGAAGCACGGCGAAACTTCTGAATGAAGTTTCCTCAATAGAGTTGGGTTTCCGTCCAACACTCATAAATCACCCGAGGGTTTCCGTCCTGGGGCTACGGCTGAAGTAGAGAACCACGTCCTCAAACCTCTCATACACAAGAAAATGATCTACTCCAAAGATATCTCCCAATGGCCTCCTCCCTTTCTTTTATAGATCTCTTGGAGCCTTCTAGAGCATTTTTTATTATTATATTATTCATGGTGCACTTTTCCCTTTTATTAAAATATTCCTTTTTAATGCAGAAAAGGGTAAATCAGCTACCATGCCTCCTCCGGTCACTGAAATCTGTGTCTAACTGTCCCATCGTGTAGGTCTCCTTGTCCCGGTTCCAATGAGCTATTACATTAAGGTGTTCCATCATGTATTCCTCCCAGAATGCCACCTTGAGCATAATCAGCTGAGTTAAGCCCATAAATAACTCAAAATTCCGAAAGTTATCGGAATGCATCGGAACGAAAGCCAAACTGCTTGGATGATGGAGTATATCAAGCAAATGCCTCCGGACAACATTAAAACTCCTCAAAACTCCTCCGAAAAGCTCCTGAGCCCACTGATAGCACCAATCTGTACATTTGACCTGTCTGCTCCTAACTCTGGAAGTCCCTCCTAGCCCTGTCATGGGTGATACCAAAAAAAAGGAATATTACAACATAAATCCTCATAGAGCATTGGGGAAGAAAATGGCAGAAGGATTCTTCACAGGGAGGAAACCAAATTTAGTTACTTGAGGATTTTTGGTAGTGTGGCTTATTGCCATGTGCTAGATGAAAAACATACAAAATTGGACCAGACTGCAGAGAAGGGGTTTCTCGTTGAGTAAAAAGAGACCTCAAAGGCATACAGGATCTACATTCCTAGCAGTAAGAATATTGTAGTGAGACGAGACGTAAATTTCATGGAGGACTGAGCTTTTAGGAGATCTCGAGAGATGCCTACAAGTGATCAGAATCAGTCAGCAGAAGATACGTTGTAATATCCCGAAAGGGAAATAACCAGTAATACAAAGCATACAACAAGATACAAAATGCTACAAACTGAATATGAAGCAGATACACATAAAATAGAGGGAATACTGAGCCATTTTATTATATTGAGAAATAGAAATGAGTACAAGAGGTAATCAGAGTGATGGCACCTCGACTTGCACCAGGCAAGTGTAGGAATACTCTCAGAATAACAAAGGAATGGCTGCTCTATGCTCTGCATCCAAGCTGCTGGAAAACTGTCGTGCTGCTGCTACTACTGAAACCAATCGAGTATTTGGGGCTGCTCCCCTACTCGGAATGAGCTAAAACTCTAGAATCAGCCTCTACTCACAATATCCAGAAAAGCCTAGAGAGCATTTCTGGAATGGATGACCCCCGAAAACACCTCCCTTGAGGATTTACGCTATCCTCCCAAGGGCCACGCTGAAGCTGGATGAAATCCCCCAAAAGATGGCCTCCCGCTCAGCCAAAAGTCTCCAATAAGCAAGGGCTGGTCCCTTGCTCAATCTCCTAACCAAAATCCTCCGAAATAATGCCACTCCAGAGCTCCCTCAATATGGACTGCGTCCTCCCTCTCAAGACTGCCCAGTCTATAGATGCAATGCTCCTCCACAAATGCCACAACTCGATCCTCCTACAAAATACTGATGGGAATGCCTCACTCGAGCAAGCACTTGAAGTCTCCCAGGGCTGAGGGTGAGACCTCCGAACGGAGACACTCAATGCACTAAACAGTGCTGCAGACAAGATAAACAGCTAGCGTGCTCAAAGTCGAAGTGACCAGCTCAATATGCATAAACTCAAATGAGGAAATGAGGAGGCTCTCCTCCTTTTTATAACAATGGGCCTCTCTCAACTCTAGGCCCCACCATCTCCTACGTAGCCTCCATTTGGCCCACGTTGCCAACTCAACTGCGTTGTCTATGCCCACGTTGTCTAAGTGGGTCCCCCTCTACGTGGTCTCTTTGGCCCCCCTTGGCCCACTTAAGTTACAACGTTGAGTCTACTAGGGAGTGTACTTTATTTAAAAGTGAGTTATATCCCCCTCTTACTCACTTTATTTATATTTTAACTATAGAAGGAAAAATTGATCAAAATTAATATTTCCAATTAGCTATCGCTAATTGAGAATATTACAGTCTCCCCTGGCAAAATGTTGCTCGACCCCAAGCAACTGTAGTGATGGATGTTGCAAGATCTTCTCACTCTCCCAAGTGGCATCCTTATCCGGCAAATTATTCCACCTCACCAAGAATTCCCGGACTGTCCTGCTCCGCAGCTGTCTCTCTCTGACATCAATGATGGCCTCCGGCTGTAGCACCAAATGCCCCTCATCATCTGTAGGCGAAAGCTCCTCCCTCATTGTCACCTGTTGTCCCAAAGCCTTCTTCAGGCATGATACATGAAAAATGTTATGAATCTTGCTGCCTTGGGGCAGCTCCAACTCATAGGCAACCTGTCCAACCCTGCGTATCACCCTGTATGGTCCATAAAAGCGGGGCTTGAGCTTTTCAGCCCCCTTCTGCTTCAGAGTCGATTGTCGGTATGGCTGTAAGCATAGGTAGCCCAAGTCTCCTACCTCAAACTGTCTCTCCACCCGACCCTTGTTGACATACAGCTTCTGTTGATTCTGCGCGGTAGCCATGTTATCCTTGAGAGCTCGGAGGATGTCCTGACTCTCTTGGATCCAATCCTTGGCTCTCGGAGCCTTGCTGGCACCAAACATCACATCAACGAAAGATAAAGCATGATAAACATGTAATTCATAAAACGGAGACATACTGATAGACATGTGATGTGTGTTGTTGTAGCAGTACTCTCCTAGGTGCAGCCACTTCAGCCATGCTCTCTGCTTCCCACTGACATAGTTACGCAAGTAGCCCTCCAGCCACTTGTTAACTATCTCCGTCTGCCCATCTGTCTGTGGGTGATAGTTGGTGCTCGGTGTCAACTCTGTCCCCACCAATCGGAAAAGCTCTTGCCAAAATCCGCCCATGAAGCGGTTGTCCCTGTCACTGACAATGGTCTTGGGAAGACCATGTAACCTAAAGATATCCCGGAAGAACAGCTCTGCCACCTGTGCTGCTGTATAGTGCGCGGATATGGCAAAAAAGTGTGCATATTTTGTCAGTCGATCAACGACGACAAATATACAGTCCTTGCCCTGCACCCTGGGCAACCCCGTGATGAAGTCCATCGAAATACTCTCCCATTTCCCCTCTGGAATGGGAAGAGGCTGCAACAACCCTGCTGGATGGTTCATTTCCCCCTTGTTCCATTGACAAACTTTGCACTCCCTGACATGCTGGAGTACGTCCCCCTTGAGGCCCTTCCATGAGAACCTCTCTCTAATGGCCCAGTAGGTTTTGGTAAACCCCTGGTGACTGGCCAATGGTGAATCATGAGAAGCCTGTAGTATCTTCTTCTTGAGCTGAGAGCTCTCAGTCAAGAAATCCTGTCCCTGTAGTAGATGATCTCATCCATCACCCTATATCTATCATCCGTCACCAGTCCATCCAGAACCTCGCAAGCAAACCTGTCCTTGGAGTACTCCACCAAAAGTCGAGCCCTCCAATCTGCGTCCAAACTCTTCAAAGACAATGCAGCTGGTCTGCGTGAAAGTGCATCAACCACCACGTTGCTCTTTCCTTTGACATACTCTATGTCAAATTCATAGGCCTGGATCTTGCTGACCCATTTCTGCTGCCTCTCCTGTAGCTGCTTCTGCTCTAAAAAGAATCTGAGGCTGTTGTGGTCAGTCCTCACCCTGAACCTGTTACCTACCAAGTACTGCCGGAATTTGGCCAAGGCATGCATGATGGCCAACATCTCCTTGTAATATATGGCATATAACCGCTCATGTGGAAGGAGCTTCCAGCTCTCAAAAGCTATCGGGTGACCTCCCTGCATCAATACTGCACCGATCCCCTCTCCCGATGCATCACACTCCAAGACAAACGACTGCAAGAAATACGGCAAAGCAAGTACTGGGCAACTGCTCATCACCTCCTTGAGCCTGTCAAAGGCCCGCTGCACTGTATCTGACCAACTGAATGCCCCCTTCTTCAAATCTGTCAGGGGTGCAGTAAGATGAGGGAAACTCTTGACGAACTTCCTGTAGTAGGTGCAGATGCCTACAAACCCACGAAGTTCTGTCACGTTTCTCGGCTCTGGCCAATCTCTGATGGCCCTGATCTTCTCCTCATGGACCCTCACTCCGTCCACCCCTATAATGTGTCCCAGATATAGCATCTCTGTCAGTCCAAACTCGCACTTGGAGAGCTTAGCATAAAACTGCTGCTCCTCCAAAATATGCAACACTGCCTCTATGTGCTGGAGATGCTCCTCCCATGTCCTGTTGTATATCAATATATCATCAAAGAAAACCAGCACAAACTTCCTCAAGTGACTGCAGAAGATATGGTTCATGCACGACTGGAATGTGGTTGGTGCGTTGGTTAGCCCGAAGGGCATCACCAAGAACTTGAAATGGCCATAATGGCATCTAAAAGCGGTCTTGGGAATGTCCTATTCCCTCACGCGAATCTGGTAGTACCCGGATCTCAAATCAATCTTTGAGAAGAACTGTGCTCCTCTCAACTCATCCATCAGCTCATCAATCCGTGTTATGGGGTACCTGTTCTTCATGGTTTTCTTGTTCAAAGCCCTGTAATCAATGCACATCCGCAATGTGCCATCCTTCTTCTTCACCAACACTACTGAAGAAGCGAAAGGACTAGTGTTGGGCCGTATGTGTCCAAGAGCCAACAGCTCACAGATAGCCCGCTCAATCTCATCTCGATAGGCTTTGGGGTGCCTATAGGGGGTGGTAATAACGGCCTGAATGCTCTGCTCTAGCTCAATAGTATGCTCAAATCCCCGATCTGGTGGCTGTCCCGGTGGTATCTCCCCAAACACCATGGCATACCTGTCAAGGATGGTCTGTATCTCAGGATGAACTGTCTGCCCGGTAGTCCCTGCCTCTGATGCATGCAGCTCTACGACCCACTCTATGTCACCCTTCCGGAAGTCTGCCTCCATCCGGTGAGCTAAAACGGTCTGGGGTGGGTAAGTGTGCATCCTTCGTATCTTCTCATGCTTCCCGGTCTTCTTATCATCCCACTCCATCTCCAAGGCCTGCCAATCTGTGGTGACCTTCCCTAGAGTAATCAGCCACTGTACACCCAATACCACATTGGTATCCGATATGTTAACCACGAAAAAGTGGTCAGTCACTGTGTAGGTACCCATCGTCACAGCCAGCTCTGGAACATATCTGGCACACCACATCGTCTGATCTCCTGGGACCAACACTGAAAATCCATCGAAGCTCTCTGTTGGTATGCCTCTCCGCTCAACCATCTGTGCATCGATGAAGTTGTGGGTTGCCCCACTCTCTACCAGTACTGAAACTCGCTGCCCATGTACTGTCCCTCGGACACGCAGCATCAAATACTTGGGTACTCCCCGTAATGCTGCAAGGGTCCCCCCCGTGGGTGCAAAGGCTGCACCTCCTGCTCCTGGTGGTGGAGGTGGAAAATGGTCCTGCGCTGCATGGCTGCCTCCTGCGTCCCCGTCATCATACTCATCCTCTTCTTCGCTGCTCTCAGAGAAGACCTCAATAGAGTGTGCTTTGCCTACAGCACATCTGTGTCCTGGTGCCTACGACTCCTGACACGTAAAACACAGCCTCTTCTTCTTCAACTCCCTCCTGGCATCATTATCCAACTGTCCTCTACCCAGATTCCCCTTTGGAGGTGGAATCCTTACATCCTTCCCCTTAGGCTGGAAAGTCTGTCTCTGTGGGTAAGGCGTCTTGGTCCTGGGCAAGGCATCCTGTAAATCTCGGGTCTTGCCAACTGCGTCATGGAGTGTGGTTGGTCCAGTGGATCTGACCAAACCCCGAAGTGACTCTGCTAACCCCTCAATGAACATGTAGATCATCCGTGCCGCGGATAGATCTCGCACCATCACTGAAAGTCTCAGGAAATCTGAGATGTAAGTATCCGGGCTCCCAGTCTGCTTGAGCCTCGTCAGCTCAACGAATTGCTCCTCCGGATCTCGTCTATCAAACCTCTCTATCAATCTCTGGGTGAACTCGACATATGTAGTCACTGTCGAATGTCCGAGTGTAACCATCCCATAGAACCACCAATCCTGGGCCTCTCCATCCAGATGCAATGCTGCCACCTTGATGGCCTCCGTCTCTGCCATCTGGTTGAGCTAAAAGTATATGTCCAGCTTCTCCACCCAAGCCTTTTTCGAACTGTTTGATGAACCATCAAACGTGGGCAAATGGAACCTGCTCACTGTATGCTGGGTATCTCCCTCATGATAGTGCCAGTGCCCTCTGTGATGGTCGCGGGGTCTGCTAGCCCGCTGGCGCTGAACAAAATCTCTGAATGGGAGGGCATCCCTGAACTCTTGCCAATATGCCTGATACTCAACAAAATAATCACCCATGTGGCCAGGCTCTGGCTCCTGCTGTGCTCCTGCCCCAGTGTCTGCACCCAGAAAAGTGGGCATACTGGAACGTGTGGGATGTGCCCGATCCCTCACCAATCTGGAAACCCCTCGGGGTTTCACGCTGTCTAGCCTCCACAGCAGTGAATCTCTGTCCCATCACCTCAATCTGCCTCGACAGATCCTGGACTGACTTGAGGAGTGCTTCCCCAAACTTCTTTGCATCACTATCATCAGCCATCAGTACTTCCTGCTTTGTGTCCACTACTGGAACCTGTTCCGCATCCACTACTGGATCCTCTTCTGCGTCCACTACTGGAATGCAGTCACCCTCCCCGTAGGTGATTTGCAACCTACGTTCTCTGTCACGGTACTTCCTACCCCTATAGAAAATGTACGGCTTCTCTCCCGGTGTCATAGACAACTTGCTCCATTGGTTGAGCCAGGTCTATGAGCTTTGATACCGTTGTAATATCCCGAATGGTAAATAACCAGTAATACAAAGCATACAACAAGATACAAAATGATACAAACTGAATATGAAGCAGATACACATAAAATAGAGGGAATACTGAGCCATTTTATTATACTGAGAAATAGAAATGAGTATAAGAGGTAATCAGAGTGATGGCACCTCGACTTGCACCAGGCAAGTGTAGGAATACTCTCAGAATAACAAAGGAATGGTTGCTCTATGCTCTACGTCCAAGCTGCTGGAAAACTGCCGTGTTGCTGCTACTGTGGAACCAATCAAGTATTTGGGGCTGCTCCCTTACTCGGAATGAGCTGAAACTCTAGAATCAGCCTCTACTCACAATACCCAGAAAATCCCAGAGAGCATTTATGGAATGGATGACCCCCGAAAACACCTCCCTTGAGGATCTACGCTATCCTCCCAAGGGCCACGCTGAAGCTGGATGAAATCCCCCAAAATATGGCCTCCCGCTCAGCCAAAAGTCTCCAATAAGCAAGGGCTGGTTCCTTGCTCAATCTCCTGACCAAAATCATCCGAAAGAATGCCACTCCGGAGCTCCCTTAATATGGACTGTGTCCTCCCTCTCAAGACTGCACAGTCTATAGATGCAATGCTCCTCCGCAAATGCCACAACTTGATCCTCCTACAAAATACTGATGGTAATGCCTCACTCGAGCAAGCACTCGAAGTCTCCCAGGGCTGAGGGTGAGATCTCCGAACGGAGATACTCAATGCACTAAACAGTGAAGCAGACAAGCTAAACAGCTAGCGTGCTCAAAGTCGAAGTGACCAGCTCAATATGCATAAAATCGAATGAGGAAATGAGGAGGCTCTCCTCCTTTTTATAACGATGGGCCTCTCTCAACCCTAGGCCCCACCATCTCCTACGTAGCCTCCATTTGGCCCACGTTGCCAACTCAACTGCGCTGTCTATGCCCATGTGGTCTAAGTGGGTCCCCCTCTACGTGGTCTCTTTGGCCCCCCTTGGCCCACTTAAGTTACAACGTTGAGTCTACTAGGGAGTGTACTTTATTTTAAAGTGAGTTATATCCCCCTCTTACTCTATTTATATTTTAACTATAGAAGGCAAAAGTGATCAAAATTAATATTTCCAATTAGCTATTGCTAATTGGGAATATTACATACGTTAGTCTAGCAGTAGGGGCAGCTAGTGGGACCTACAGGAGGACAGTCACAGGGATCGAGTACAGTGAATAGTACCAATATTTCCTCAAGGGTAGGAGATCCAAGGAGTTCTTAGCAGATGGAGTAGCAGGGACTGGAGGAGGAGCTGGTTGAACTTCCTAGCACCAGTGGAAGAGCCAGCAGAGAAGTTCATCAGACATTGAGAGATGCAGAGGAGTTTCTTGGAACTCCTAGGATGGACAAAGACAGCACAGACTGGCTAAAAAATATTAAGCTTTGGTAGCTCAGGTTGTAGAACCTTCCATCTTTCAGGAAGCCGCACAACATTAGTTGTGGGTAGATGCCATGATAGATGAGTATAGATCTATCATGACAAACGATATTTGGGAGGTAGTGCCTAAGCCAGAAGACAGATCAATTGTAGGGTATAGATGGATCTACAAGAGAAAGTATGTTGCAGATGGTAGTGTGGAGAAGTACAAGGCTAGGTTCATGGAAAAGGGGTATGCACAGAAAGAAGGAATAGATTACGAGGAGACCTTTGCCCCAATTTCCAAGTACACTTCTATTAGGTCAGTTATATCCCTAGCAACTCCGATGGGATGGCAGATTCACAAGATGGACGTCAAGACAACATTCTTGAAGAGGGTGATAGAGGAAAAGGTGTAAATAGAACAACCAGAGGGCTTTGAAACTCATGAAAGGCACACTCATGCGTGCAAACTGAAGAATGGCAGAATCGTGGGGAGATCCTCCTTGGACAAGGAAGATACACTTTAGATATTCTAAAGAGGTTCAGAATGCATGACTGCAGACCCATGACTACGCCCATGATAAAAAATTGGAAGAATATAGATGCATCAGATGAAAAGGATGTCAACCCCACCTTGTATAGACAACTCATTGGGTCTCTCATGTATATGGTCAACACTAGGCCAAACATTTGCTCTGCAATTAACACCCTAAGTCATTTCATGGTAGAGACGAAGAGGGTATATTGGGAAGCAGTGAGGCACATTCTGAGGTATGTGTGCGGTGTTGAAGAATGTAACTAGGTTCGGTCTTCATAAATTGTACTTGTCAAAAGAATAAAGAAAAAAAAATTATGTTATTATTAAATGACTTATTAAAGCATGGGTTTCGTGCTTGGATCATATTAATTTAGGTCAAAGTCCCTATTGTGGACTTCTAGGTTTTATTCTGAGTCTATAAGATTATTGCAGATTTAAATTGATCCATATTGGGCTTTTGAATCATGCAAATAGGTCAAGTATTGAGTAAAATATGATTTATGAAGCCTCCACACCAAGTCGGCCTTAAGGTGATCAAGTCAGCCTCAAGCCCAGGAATTTGAGCTCATCTCAAGCCTATATATACAGTGGAATCGAACTCACTTGGGACCATCTCACCACAATACAGAAATTTGATCTGGAAGCTGCAACAACAGAAATTTGCAAAGTGAAGGAGAAGGAATTTTTGGATTCGGTTTTGGGTACACTTATAGAGTTGAAGAAAATCAAAATTTTTGGCACCACTCTCTCTACATTTCGAGCTATAGTTTGGGAGATCGAAGTTCTCAAATTTTTACTGCATTAGGTGCTGCCAAGGTGCTACTGCTAAGAGAGAGGAAGTTGAAGTTTGTTTTGCTGAATGTTGCTGCTTGGAGAAGTTGTATTGGGCCTAAATCGAAGTCTTTGAAGATATATTGAAGTCTCTACCTCAAGATCGAAGTATCAAGAAGTAAGGTCAAAGTTCCAAGTCAAAGAAACTACATCATAGTGTTGCTACTACTGCCAGCTTCAGGAAGGATTACAAGGAAGGCTGAATTGGTGTGGAGGAAGTCCTGGTCAAGGTCTAGAGTCTCAAGAATCACGATTGAAGGAAGAATTACTCACTAGGTTTTCCCTGAGAGTGTGGTTTTGCATTGGTTGTTGGCCTACATCTGGTGTCCTTGATCCATGTGTATTTGCTTGATGAACTAATATGAAAAAAGATAAGAAGAACATAATAAGAACTAAAGAATATCACAAGTAAATAATCAAGAACAAGAGGATATTTTTGCCTTTCTGATTCTCTAACATGGTATCAGAGCTTTGGTGAAAGAAGAGCGAAAAAGGCAGTCTCAAGGACTTGATTAAAGAATTTATAAGAAGTTCACTAGAGGAAATAAGTCTCCACTATCTTCAAGAAAAATGTCTAACACTATCAAGGGAGAGAACAAGCTTGAAGGAGCTACAAATTATAGGTCTTGGAAGAAAAGGATTGACATTATCCTTGAAAAGAACAAGGTCTTAGATTTAGTCAAAGGAAATATGAAAATGCATACGGAAGAATCAAGTGATGCTGATAGGGTGAAGTACAGAGAACTGGAATTAGTAGCTATGGCTTTGATGGTTGAAGGCATAAAGGAAAATCTTGTCCCCTTCATAGCAAATATTGATCATGCTCAGGAAATGTATGAGGCTTTGTCAAAACTATTCACCATCAAGAACATTGGAAAACTGGAAATTCTGAAGAATGAACTAAGAACTACTAAGATGAAAAAGGAGGATATTGTTTCCTCTTTCTTTGTGAGGATAGAAAGGATAAGGGATGAGATTCTTTCCATTGATGAAATAGTACTAGATAAAGAACTAGTGATTACAACCATTCTGGGACTACCATCTTCTTGGGGTTCCTTTGCTTCATCTCTCAACAACTGGAAAGAAACACCCACCTTTGAGGAGCTATGGACAACATGCAGTCAAGAAGAATCAAGAGTCTCCCTGGTAACCAACAATGAATAAGTTTCAAATGCTTATGTTGCTCATCATAAAGGAATATTCAAGAAGAAGGCACCAAAGAAGAAGGTTGATCTGTCCAAAAGTGAGTGTTATCATTGTCACAAGATGGGACACTATACGAGTGATTGCCCTGACAACCCTAGGAGCAAGAAAAGAGACAAAAATCATTCTAACATGGTTGAAGAAATATCATCCCCCAAGAAAGAAAAACCCGAAGAAGATTTAAGGGACATGCACTACTAAGCCCCTTCTCTCTTGTATTTCATTTGTATATTTTATGCAATATAGGTTTAACATATTCTTGGAAATATATTTCTTTGTTTTATAAGTTTTAGGTTTTCCCTCAAGCTTGGGAGGGAGCCCACAACAAATCCTCAAGATAAGTATCTCATTTCCTCTATTTGTCTTCATATACTTACTTAAGATTTTGATTATATTAAATACTAATCACTTGTCTACCTCTATTCCTTGTCTAGGAATCAATCTGTTGGATGTTCAAGAATCATGGAGAAGGCTTCAAGGATCAAATAAGAAGGCCACACAATTCAAAATGTTTGTTAAAGAATTAAAGGAATGTATTATAATATAAAGTCTTGTTACTCTCTTCGAAATATCCATCTTTATGTTACTAATTGTTGCTATGTCTAGCTCTACTGAATCCTAAAAGGATTCTTGTTTGGGATGATTCATCACCTGATGAATCTACCCACCTTATACACCTCTTATTTCTCATATAAATAGAACCTTAAGGAGGTTCTATAGAAAACCCTAACCTAGGGGTATGTTGATAATGTGTGAAACCCTAAATCTATTTAGGGATATTTATGAAGAAGTTGCTATTTGATATTGTCGAGTTTGGGATTTTGATATGATCATGGAAGCTCTCGACTTGTTTGAGTTAAAATGATGTTGTTCGAAATCCTGAACCTCTAAAGTCTGATATAATAAGGGTTTTCTTTGACAATGAACCAAAACCCTAGGTCTTGGTTAGGTCTAATAGGGAAAATCCTTGTTATGAAAAGTCCTAGGAATGAAACCCTAGGTAAATGTTCTCTTGATTCAATCCCTAGCCTAGTCTAGGAAAATATATATGTGTCTAATGTATGAATGTTGACTAACATATGATGTGCTTATAATGGTGATCTCCTGAATATGTGTGTTGACCTATTTCCTAATGGTCCTAAGAATCTAGGGTTTGGAAACAAACCTTAGTCAAAGTTTGAAAGACCTAGGATGATGATTGAAAAGTCTAGGGTCTATAAATAAATCCTTGTAATGATTAAATTCTCTAGTATGTATGTTCATTTGAATCTATATAATGTATGCTGAGAATTTATAAATGGAAAATCTAGGGTTTACATCGAACCCTATAGAAGTTACTCACGATGTGTTTACTGAATTCTAGGATTTACATTAAACCCTAGTAGAAGCTCTTCATGATATGTTTTTATAAATGATTTGAAATCTAGGGTATGCAAGTAACTCTAGTGAAAGACAACGTTTGAGTTGTAATCAATCTTGATTGACTCTTTTGTATGAAATCTAGGATTTGTATGAATCCCTAACGAAAAGTTTAACATGTGAATTCTAAAGGTTGTTAGATATCTTGTAAATCTATATTGGTTCTAGGGTTTACTAAATGTTATAGCAATTTATATTATACCTTTGAAAGAAACATTGAAACCCTAGATAGAATGAAAGACATTGTGAAGTAGTCTAGGGTTTATGATAAAAACCCCTATTAAAAATGTTGAAGAGTATGTCTCTTGTTTGGGTATATAATATGTATAAAGTTGAAAGAGCTTCTATGATTCTGATATGGCTAACTTTATGCTTCTATAGTTTTGGTTGTGCTTGCTGTCTAAAGCTGTGCAGGTACATCATAAAGATGAGAAGCTGATAAGTATGATGAGAAGGATGCGAGCCATGAAGGATTCTCTAGCACCTAAAAGAATAAGCCAATCTTCCTAGATTAAGAGGGAGTCTGGATAAAAGAAGAAATGGTTATGGTTCTCTAACTCATGTGTCATGCACTAGACCAGGACTAATAGCCATAAGTCTTAGTGAAGACCATGAGAAAGAATCATAGTCATGATTGGAGAATGCTTTGGTACTGCTATAAGAAGGAAAGTAGGATCCGATTAAATATGTTGCTACATGAAAAGTAGGAAAGGAAAGTGTATGAGGAATCTTCTCTCAAAGATTTAACTGATAGTCCTACCGAAATTAGCTGAAGAGAAACATCAAAATCCAGTAGGTTTTCTTTGATTATATACTTGAATATATATTGTTGATTGAGGTTTTGTTTGTATAGGTGAATCTTTTGAAGGTTTTGATAGCATGTTGTTTACCAATCAGTTTGATTGGGAGGGATTGGTTATTCTTGATCTATTGGATCAAGGTGTGATGAGGCTTTTTGAGTGAAGCATTGCTTGGAAAGACATCGGGTCGGCACTTTGTGTTGATGTCTGGTTGGGAGGGTGGCATCGAATGGATGTGCACCTAGTTCCCTGGGTTGATGGTTAGTAAGTAAGCTTGATGGTACCTATAGAGGCTGAAAGATTTAGTCCATCTTAGTCCTACTTGGATAGATTTCCTTGGTCAAGAATCTAGTCCATGGCATTGGGGTGCATAAAATATTGAGTGACCAATGGATAGAGTTCCCTGGTCAGGAATCTAGTCCATGACATTTAAGTTTCTAAAGATCTAAGTTGCACGAAAGGGGGAAATGGGTACGAAACGTGACCCCCCCAAATTTTGGAAATGGGGCAACACAATATATATATATATATATATATATATATATATATATATATATTAGGACCTTTAAGAAATATGTGAAATCATAAAGCATACATGACACATTATAATTTATTACATTATGATTAAATTGTCCAATGTCAATGCATAAACTATAAGTCTCTAAATTTACATCACATTTACTCATGAATGATCACTTAATGAAAATAGCAATATCCAAAATTAGCCACCAGAAATTTCTAATTTCTTGTCTCGAGCTTGATTGGGAGTCTCCTCTTGCATAATCGAACAACCTTAGTGTTCTTGATTAAATACAAGTTACATACCCTAGTTCCCTAGGTGCTCTTGATTATTGGGAGTCTCCCCTGCATAGAGGGTGTTGTAGACAATTTTGTCCCCCTAGAGACAGTCTAGAGTTGCCATAGACCAGTGCCTAGGACATCTTATCATAGCAAGGAGCTCATAATATAGCTTGGGTTGTCAATCCAAAAGCTCTCCTGCTATCTCTTGTAAAATAAGGAAATTAATTGAAATGGAACCAAACTCTCTCAGAAGCTGATACAAAGATAAGAATAGTGTAGGAACAACATGCAAAACTTCAATACAAAAGCATCAGACAGTTAAGAGACAACTTACTGCAAAGAGGGCCAGTTCAAATAATATGCCACAGAAATCATATATCAGAAAGTGGATGCAGTGAAGAAGCCTGAAGAAGATACTAGTTAGCATGAGGCTGATACCCAGATACACAACAGAACCACATATGGGCTTATCCAACTAAGAATCCATACATGACAATGGCATTTTAAAAGCACCCTCCTCAAGTAACTAATATAGCAGAAAATATGAATGATATGAACATGGAACAGTATATCATGACTAGGCCTATTTAAAGCGCTTGACTAATCCAAGTATGGGCACCAACTAGGATGAATCCTTACTTAAGATCAGTGAGCCACTCGCATTCTAGAACATGATACAAGAAGATAAATGCAATGAAATGAGATATTATATTAACACATAAGAAAAGATTACATACTGTGGGATACCAAAGACCAGAATCCTCATTACAGTTATAACTCCTCCTCACTGAGACCCTACGGGCTCTGAGCCTTCATACAGAAACTTTACAAGATGTATACAGAGACTTTCACTGCATAGTTTGCTGATAGAAATCTGGAACCCTTACAATGTGTTTTTTCCTAGTTTTTATAGGAGAAGCAGAAAACTCTAGAGAAAGGAGGTAGGTGATACACATTTAATGATCTGATTTGAATAAAATGGCGGAAAAAATTCGCGCCCACACTATAAACGACTAAATATAAATAACTGTACTTTACAATCTACCTCCAGAAATAAATGTTGAGGATGAAAATCTCCCCATGAACAAGACACAAATAATAAAATATACAATGTTTTGCCCTTTACTGAAAGGGAAAAATCCGCTGCCGTAAAACCTTGAGATAGCTTGTAGTTGTGCATAGTACTCTCGGCCCTCTATCTTTGAATTGAAATCCCAGATCTTTAATGCAGGGCATCGCATTTCTCGATCTATCACTGATTTTTGCAGGCTGCTCCATTAATGTTTTCTCCGTCACAGATCTGCCTTTTGATTTTCTTTGGAGGGTTCGAGGGATTTTCTTTCTATTCGTATCAAATAGAGTCACATCACAGCAACTACCTCCCGTTCCCATCTTAAATTTCTCCCTCGGAGACTGTTAATGGCGGTGCTATGAGCCTCTGTAAGGAAAGCAGTGAATCGTGGTAATTCTCAGCCGTGGAAAACCTGCAAAACCGCAAACCAGTTAAGAAAAACCAAACAGGGATGGTGAACGTGAAGGTGTCGGCGAAAATGGGGATGAAGGCATGGCCAAGCGGGAGAATGTGCAGGGTGATGGGAGGACTACAAGACGATGGAGAAAACACAGTGGAGGTATGGCAGACAGGCTGACCAGAGAAAGATGTCAACATGTAACGTATGGATGATATGTATATATATATATGAATAGCAGAGGGTGAGATAGTGAACACGTGGAGCCATGACGTGGTGGGGGACTCGGTCAGCGGGTGGTCAAGCGGATGATCTGGACCACACGATCAGTAAAGAGATTGACGGTTAAAACGAACCGGAGGGTAATCAAAGGTGGGCCAGGGACGCAATGGACGAAGGTTAAAACGCGTGCGGCTTCGGAGGATAGTCACCGTTGGATGGAGACTATGAGATCTGACGGCTGCTAGGGATTACGCTGCCCGACCTTTGCCCGAACTTTAATGCGCGAAATGGGTGGTTTGGCAATCGTACCCTGGGACACGCGTCATGCGATCTATGGAATCATTGGCTCCAAGGGAAATACCGCTCGCCCAGCAATGGCAGTGCGGAATTAACCGCCGGTTTTTGCAATGTGTGCGGGTGAGGGGACCACCAAGGAAGACCAACTCCGCTCCGTCGATTGGATTTGATCGGACGGCTCCAGACGCGCCCAAAATTTTGAACGTTAAGCCCCCTTTCCCTCAGGCATATGGTTTTGCGCCCGGGTCACATGGAAGACAAAATAAGAGTGGCTAAGGCTAAAGGGCTAGGCCTGATATGTTTTTGAATGCGGGTTTTTAACCTTTGAAGAGTGTATTTTTCGGGCGGAAAGGGTAACGGTAGACAGAATACGAGGGTTTATGGCCACGATGGCTAATTCAAAGGGTTCATGAGGAGCGTTAGGCCAAAAATTTAAATGAGGGGGAAACATGGTTAACAGAGGGCTTGGTTCTCTTGATTAAATACAAGTTCCATACCCTAGTACATGAAAAAATCCAATGGAAACATTGCAATCCCCCAATCTTGAAATCCTGAAAAAATGATAAGTCTGCTGGATTTTGAGTGAGATCTAAAATTCTACTTTCTCCATTTTAAATACAATGAGGGCGAAACCACTCTCAAACATCCTCAGTAATTTCATGGTAATGTTACAAATTTAAGTAAAAGTGACATTCTCCTTTATCTTTCATTTTCTTAACATTACCATGAACTGCATATCAACACTACGGCCATAGGCTTGAACATTAGGCTTCCCTAAAACAAAACAAAACAAAAACCGAAAAAGAAAAACGCAATAAAAGAATATTAAACGCTGGAAACACGTTTCCGTCCGTACTGGGCACGTTTCCTCAACGCAAAACAACCCAGTACAAACGGAAACCCATTTCCAGGTCGTACGGTACGGGAAACACATTTATGTTTTGTTTCCAGGGGGAAACGACCCTCTGCCCAACGTTTCCTGCAACTTAGCTAAATATTTTCATAGTTCATATAGTTGAGATCTACCTTGTACTATTGAGTTATGAATACCTCCCTAGTTAAGAGGGAGTGTTGAAGAATGTAACTAGGCTCGGTCTTCATAAATTGTACTTGAGTCAATACTTATTGTACTTGTCAAAAGAATAAAGAAAAGAATTTTATATTATTATTAAATGACTTATTAAAGCATGGGTTTCATGCTTGGTTCATATTTAGTTTTGGTTAATGTCCCTATTTTGGACTTCTAGGTTTTATTCTAAGTCTGTAGGATTATTAAAAATTTAAATTGATCCATATTGAGCTTTTGAATCATGCAAATAGGTCAAGTATTGAGTAAAATATGATTTATGAAGCCTCCACACTAAGTCGGCCTTAAGGTGATCAAGTTGGCCTCAAGCCCAGGGATTGGAGCTCATCTCAAGCTTATATATACAGTGGAATCAAACTCACTTGGAACCGTCTCACTGCAACATAGAAATTCGATTTTGAAGCTACAACAAGAGAAATTTGCGAAGTGAAGGAGGACTTTCTGGATACCGTTTTGGTTACACTTATAGAGTTGAATAAAATCGAAATTTTGGCACCACTCTCTCTACATTTCGAGCTATAGTTTGGGAGATCGAAGTTCTCAAAGTTTTACTGCAATAGTTACTGCATCAGGTGTTGTCAAGGTGTTGCTGCCAAGAGAAGAGGAAGTCGAAGTTTGTTTTGCTGAATGTTGTTGCTTGGAGAAGTTGTATTGGACCTAAATCGAATACTTTGAATCTAGATCAAAGTCTCTACCTCAAGGTCGAAGTCTCAAGAAGCAAGGTCGAAGTTCTAGGTCAAAGAAAGTACATCATAGTGCTGCTGCTGCTGTCAGATTTAGGAAGGATCACAAGGAAGGCTGACTTGGTGTGGATGAAGTCCGGGTCAAGGTCTAGATTCTCAAGAATTATTATTGAAGGAAGAATTACTGACTAGGTTTTCCCCAAGAGTGGAGTTTTGCCCTGGCTGCTGGCCAACATCTTGTGTCCTTGATCTATGTGTATTTGCTTTGATATTTGCTTGATGAACTAATAAGAAGAAAGACAAGAAGAACATAATAACAATTAAAGAAGATCACAAGTAAATAATCAAGAACAAGAGGATCTTTCTGTCTTTCTGATTCTCTAACACACAACACAGTTGAGTATGAGTTGAGGTTTTCTTGAGGGGATGACATCAGACTATGTGTATTCATAGATGCAGATTGGGCAGGCAGTTCAGTGGACAGGAAAAGTACCTCTGGGTACTGCTTCAATGTTGGATCAAGGATGGTTTCTCGGTGTAGCAGGAAGCAGAAGTCCGTAGCACTAAGCTCTGCAGAAGCAGAGTATATGGCAGATATCACAACTACGTGCGAAGCTATATGGCTCAGGAAGCTGCTAGTAAGCTTGTTCAAGCAAAGGATGGAAGCAACCAGGGTCCACTGTGATAATCAGAGTTGCATAAAGCTCCTTGAGAATCCAGTGTTTCATGACAAGTCGAAGCACATAGATATTAGATGCCATTTCATCAAAGACTACGTACAACGTGGGGCAGTCCAGCTACAGTATGTTCCCACAGGAGAGCATGTGGCAGACATACTCACGAAAGCTCTAGGAAAAGCTAAGTTAGTCCAGTTCATGGAACAGATGGGTATGGTGGAGAACCTGTTTTAGTAGCAAGGATATGTTACTTTGGATGATTCTCAGTTGCAAATGTTGTAGTTGCAGTAGCAGCAGATGAGAGGGAGTTGTCATGCAAATGCAATGTTGGCAGCAGTTCAACAGGTTCAGCAGCTGAACAAATACAACTCATATTAGAGTTGCGCAGTGGTTGGTGGGAATCAGTGGCCAGATATCAGCAGCATGACAGGAGATGATGCAGAGACAAGGTGTTGTAGCAGCAAGTGCAACACTAGAACACATTCCTAGCTAAGAGGGAGTGTTAGTTTTTGTAGCATCATAAGTGTTCTAGCCACGAAATTTTGTGGAGAGGCTAGAATACAAGAGTTCTTCAAAATTTAGAAATTGTTTTTGGAAATTCCACCTAGAAGCGTCTCAATTAAATTATTAACCAATTTTTAAATATTTCCTAAGTCTAAACTTAGGGAATATGATTAATTAATTAGTATTGATTGAGATAAGGTGAGAATCATCTAGAAACTCACACGGATCAACAAGGAATTAATATGGACCATCGATTATATTTTAATCATGTCCTTTGGTGCTCCAACAAAAGATTATAAGAAGTCAATGGGTAGATGGAGTATACACCAGTGTGTTGAGATTTTGAGTGTTGGGGTAGCTTCGGATGTGCTCTAGCTCCCAACTTTGTGGAGGGACTAGAGTGCATGCGATCTCCAAGACCCAGAAAGGGATTTGAGAAATTCGATCCGATTTAAGAGAAAATTAATTAATTAATATTTTTAGTTAAGGAACCTAAGTTTAACTTAGGAAAATTAAAATATTAAAGGTAATTGATTTAAACATGTGATGGAAATGACTTAAATCACACGAATCAAGCTTTCTTTTAATCTTAGCCATCGATTCAAGATTAGATCATGGTCATTGGTTTCCCATCGAGAAAAGTATAAAGGAAAGGCTTAGGTTCAGTTGGAGGACACACACAGAGGCAGAGCACTGAGACTAAGTTGGAATTCTAGGGCGTGGTTTGCTAAGAATTTCCAGAAGTGTTTCAGCCGCAGCGAGGGGTAGTATTGGCTGAGGAGATGATCTGATCCCAGAGCCAAGAGTCAGCAAGAGGCAGAGAAGCAGCAATCAGAGCAGCGTAGAGGGCTTCAGTGCTACGCAGGCCAAAAAAGGGCAGCGCAGAGGCAACAAGAGGCCATCAGGGCTTACGCAGGCCCAACTAGGGTAGCGTAGCGACTGCGTCACCCAGTCTGGGGTTACGCAGGCCTCTCCTGAGCAGCGCAGAGGCACTGACAGGCTAGCAAAGATGACGTAGAGGGCTTCAGAGCAGTGTTGGGGTTCCTGAAGATTGAAAGGGGCTGAGTTCTGTAAATCCTGTTTGAGGGTGTGAATCAGTTCAGTTTTCCGTCTCCAGAACAAAGGTGTTGCTGCAGATTTTTGTATTTCTCTGTCGGGTTAACCAGTAAGGTGCCCAAAATTGTTGTACTTAGAATCTACTTAATAATATAAACCCTCCAGTAGCCAGAAGACTTGTTTTCCCGCATTGGGTTTTTCTGGGGACAGTTGTCCAGAAAATCTTGTGTGTCACTTTGTTTATGTGCATGTATTCAATTAAGATCTGTATCTAGTGAAGACTGTTAATGTGTTTACTTCGATGTTAACGCTGAAATTTCAGACTAATAACTTGATTAAGTAGGAGAAGTATAATCATATTTAACAGTAGGGTTTCTGCATAAGTAACACTCATAAATTTTCACATGGTCTCAGAGCGATGCAGATCTAGCTGAATCATTAGCAAGAAGACTGAAGAATCCTTGCTTCAGAAAGCAGCAATAGCCGCAGAAATCCGGACCAAAGAGGACAATGTAGCAACGGAGGGAAGCAGAGCCACGCAAAGGCCAGAGTGACATAGTCTCCACGTAGGCCCACGTACTTACTGCGCAGAGGCCGTGCAAAGACAACGCTGGGATTGTCTGCTCACAAAGAGGCCAGCCAGGGTGACGCAGTCCTGAAGCTATTTCCGATTCAGAATGGCCGAAGCAATGCTGCAAAACTTCAGTAGTTGTTGGTGGGGTTAAATTTCTAAAGGTGCAGAAATTAGCCTGAGCACTAGTTGACAAAGAGCGGGAGGAGAAAAACTTCTCAGGGGATTTCCAGCCAAAGAAATCTGGAGATCGATCAAAGGATCGAAGAGAGCTGATTCGTTGTGATTTGGAAGACTTCCAAGTGAGGAAGTCATTTGTCAGAGGGAGCAGACGGTGCCTTTCTCGCCAAGGACCCTAGATCTGAGTCTCTAGCATAGAGAGAAAGATTATTTCCGATAGATTTATTGAGCAGATGACACCCCAAGGACTACGTGATCAGGATAGGTTGGACGGCCTGTCCAAATTTGCAGTTTGGAAGGCCAGAATCCTGGTAATCATGGAGGCATACGGTCTGAGGGAGCATGCAGAGAAAGTCCTGGCCACGCTGACTGATGCGGATCTCCTGAAGAAGCAGCGGCACATGCCAAGCGCTTCATAATGGACGGTGTTAAGGATCATGTTGTACCACACATAGCCGAAAATAAAACAGCTAATGAGATGTGGAAAGCCTTAACTACCTTATATGAAGGAAGATCCGTCCAGAGGAGAATGCTTCTAGAGAATCAAATGAGGTTATTCATGATGGCCAAGGGAGAAGAGATCGAACCCTTCCTTTTCAGATTACAGGTGATCAGGGGTCAGTTGACTGCCATGGGAGTGAAAGTGGAGGATGATGTGATTGTGAGGACTTCACTCAATGCGGTCATAAAGGACTGGGAAACTTTTGTCCAAAGTATCTTGGGCAGAGCGGACCTTCCCAACTGGGACAGTATGTGGGTGATCCTCTGTCAAGAAGAATTCCGTCGGTTCACCAAGACACAATACAACACCAGATCAAGTAAAGTGAAGAAGGAAGAGGAAGAAGATGGAGCATTGGCATCGAAGAGACAACAAAGGAGGAGGAAGCAGGATCTATCAAAGATCAAGTGTTTCCAATGCGGCGAACTAGGACATTTCGCCAACAATTGTCTTAAGAAGAAGAAGGACAAGGAAGCTTCTACCTCCAAGGCTACTGTGGCGGACGATGGCTCCAAAGATGACGTAGACATGAGCGCTCATGAACCACGAAAGTGGGGTGACATGGATCTATAGAGCAGCTATAGAGTGATGGCGGGATCCTTCAGTAGCCCAACTCTTGGATCACATCCGTGCTACGAGAGCCTTAAGACAGTAGCGATAAAAGTGGAGCAATGGGTGCAGAGAGTCACAGATGGAGCAGAGGCAGAGCTAGATGCTGAGAGGGAGCAGCACAGTGCAGATGCAGCAACAGCATAACAGCGTAGTGCAGAGGTGCTGATGTGAATTTCGAAGCGCAGTGCAGGCTGGCTTACGTAGAGCAGAGTTACAGCAGCACAGTGGCTTCAAGAGGACAACGCAGAGCAGCAACCTATGGAGCTTCAGTGATGAGGATGTAGCCCAACTGAATTGTCTGTCAAATATTAGGTAGGAATATTCAGTTGTTTCTCTCAGCAACTGAGTTGCAGTGCAGCAGTTGGCAGCGTGATGCAGCAGATTGAGAGGGAGCTGCAGTACAGATGTGGCAGAGGCGGTGGTAGCGTCATGGGTAGCAGTACAAGAGAGTAGAAGCAACGCAGTGATGAAGGGCAGCAGGCCAAGCATCAACGCAGAGACCCACACTAGAGATCAGTGCAAAACTTCGAGGTGAAGTAGTGTTGTGCTAGAGCACTTTCCTCACTAAGAGGGAGTGTTGATATTTTGAGTGTTAGGGTAGCTTCGGATGTGCTCTAGCTCCCAAACATTGTGGAGGGACTAGAGTACATGAGATCTCCAAGACCCAGAAAGGGATTTGAGAAATTCCATCCGGTTTAAGAGAAAATTAATTAATTAATATTTTTAATTAAGGACCCTAAGTCTAACTTAGGAAAATTAAAATTTTAAAGGTAATTAATTTAAACATGTGATGGAAATGACTTAAGTCACACGGATCAAGCTTTCCTTTAATCTTAGCCGTCGATTCAAGATTAGATCACAGTCGTTGGTTTCCCAACGAGAAAGTATAAAGGAAAGGCTTGGGGTGAGTTGGAGGACACACACAGAGGCAAAACACTGAGACTAATTGGAATTCTAGGGCGTGGTTTGCTAAGAATTTCTAGAAGTGCTTCAACTGCACCGAGTGGTAGTATTGGCTAAGGGGATGATCTGATCCTAGAGCCAAGAGTCAGTAAGAGGCAAAGAAGCAACAGTCAGAGCAACGCAGAGGGAGCAGAAGTTGTGCAGCGCAAAGGGCTTCAGTGCTACACACGCCTAGAACGGGAAGGGCAGAGGAAGCCAGAGGACATCAGGGCTTACGCCGACCCAACTAGGGCAGTGCAAGGACTGCATCACCCAGTTTGGGGTTACGCAGGCATCTCCTGAGCAGAGCAGGGCACCATCATGCTAGTAAAGCTGATGCAGAGGGCTTTAGAGCAATGCTGGGGTTTTTGAAGACAGAAAGGGACTGATTTTTGTAAATTCCATTTGAGGGTGTGAATCAGTCCAGTTTTCCATCTTCAGAACAAAGGTATTGTTGCAGATTTTTGTATTTATCTGTTGGGTTAACCAGTAAGGTGCCCAGATTTGTTGTACTAAGAATCTCCTTAATAATATAAACCCTCCAGTAGCCAAAAGACCGATTTTCCCACATTGAGTTTTTCCGGGGATAGTTGTCCAGAAAATCTTGTGTGTCACTTTGTCTATGTGGGTGTATTCAGTTTAGATCTGTATCTGGTAAAGATTGTTAATGTGTTTACTTCGATGTTAATGCTGAAATTTCAGATTAATAACTTGATTAAGTAGGAGAAGTATAACCAGATTTAACAGTAGGGTTTCTACATAAGTAATATTCAGAAATTTTCACACAGTGCAGTTACTCAGTTGCCCAGGCAGTTCAATTTTCTCAATGGATGTGATTCAAAAGAGAAGATAGAGCCAAAGGGTGAGTAGCAAGTGAGAGAGGAGAGCAGCAGATTTCCAGGAGGATGATTTTTGGATTCTGAAAGAGGCAGAGTGAGGAAGAGCGAATTCCACAGTAGCTCTGTGCAGTCACTGCGTAGAGAGTGACACACAGGCTCTAGCGTGATGGTAGAGGGTCCATCCCAAGGGCAGAATTTTTCAGTGGAGTGTGAGAAAATTCTCACAAAAATTCCCTCAATATTTTCCTTAGATTTGATTGCCAGTAGAGCATTTAAAATTTTTGTACTTAGATTTGTTACTGAAGATTAATAAGAAAACCCTCATCTGCTGCACCGGTTTTCCCAAGTTGGGTTTACATTTGTCCAAAAATAACTATGTTAATATTCTTGTGTGTGTGCTAGAATTTTTCAATTTCTAGCATTTTATTTTCTACAGTAATTTTATTGTGAAAATTGAGTTGTTATTTTATTCGTTATTTTCCATAGTAAATAAAATGCATAATTAAATTTACAGTTAGAGGAATGTTTTCCAGTTGCTTCAATAGATGAAATTTTCATATTTTCCTTGAGACAGGAAAATCTCCCCTGGATTTTGCCAGACCTCCAAGCCTAGGAAGTAGTGCATTAAACCAAGGTCCTTCATCTCAAATTCGGAAGCCAACTCCCTCTTAAATTGATAAATGAGAGGGTTTTCACTCTCAGAAAGAGATCATCCACATAAAGGACCAGAATGAGAGGCCTATCCTTTTCAACCTTGAAATATAGGTTAGGGTCAGCTTCACTCCTTGTAAAACCCAGCTTCATAAGATAGCTATCAATCCTCTCATACCAAGCCCTAGGGGATTGTTTCTGTCATCGGATGCGTTCTAGCCAAGAAATTTTGTGGAGAGGCTAGAATACAGGAGATCTCCAAAACCCAGAAATCATTTTTGGAAATTCCACCTAGAAATGACTTAATTAGATTATTAGCCAGTTTTTAAATATTTCGTAAGTCTAAACTTAGGGAATATGTTTAATTAATCAGAATTAATTAATTCAAGGTGTGATTGATCTAGAAACTCACACTGTTCGACTTCAAGTTAATCCGAGCCATCGATTAAGATTTAATCTTGGTCATTGGAGTCCCAACAGAGGATTATAAAAAGAAGTCGATGGGCACTTGGAGAAGACACTTTAGCAGTTCGATTTCCAAAGAAGCAATAGTCAGTTGAAGGAGAGAGAGTCAGAGAGATCGAAGCAGTGTGAGGGGTAGGGACAGTGATCCGGAGGAAATATTTTCCAAATCTAGAGAGGCAGCAACAAGAGGGCTGAGTTATCCCAGAGAGGCAGCGTTGAAGGACAATGTAGTTGCTTCAGCCAGGAAATTCGATTTGGAGGAAGAAAAAATCGTTCTCAGTTCTAGAGGCCATGAAGAAGTCCCAGATGGTCAGAGAGATGATTTCCTCAACATCCAAAGGCAGAACAAAGGAATAAGGACTTGTTGAAGGTCAACTACTTCAGATGTGGTGAGCTAGGCCACTACAGTACCCAGTGTCCTCTCAGGAAGAAGGAAAAAGAGTAGAAGCAGGACTAGCAGGCAACTTCTGCTGAGATCGATAGGCTTTCCTCTTCTCTATGTTCACAGACATACCTCCAGGATTGAGATGGAGCGACTTGGTTTTGTAGCCCCAGAGCGTTATAGATTTGTAGGATCCTAGAGGATTCCACCTCTTGGATTAGTACCTGGCTACGCGGACCAACAATATTCAATAACAGGATGGACCAGTGGCAGTTGGTGCAGTTAGATGCTAGAGGGACAATTGCAGAGACTAATAGTAGTCAGATACTGGGGAGCGCAGTGCAGAGTTGGCAGCAGTGTAGTTGGCACAGTGCAGATGGCACAATGCAGAGTCAGGAGCAGCACAGAGTCTCTAGTGGACAGTGTAGAGGCTAGTTGAAGTCAGGACTCAGGTGAGAAATGCATCATACTAAACATAGTTGGTTCAGTAGTTCAGATGTTTCTCAGTTGCAGATGTTGCAGTTGCAACAACAAAAGATGATAGGGAGTTGCAGTGCAGATGCAGTGTTGGCAATAGTTTAGCAGGGTCAGCAGCAGCACAGATGCAGCTCATATAAGAGTTGCATAGTTTTTGGTGGGCAGCAGTAGCCAGACAACAACAGCGTGACAAGAGATGGTGCAGAGACAGAGTGTTGTGGTAGCAGGTGCAACACTAGAACACATTCCTCGCTAAGAGGGAGTGTTAGGTTTTGTAGCATCGGATGTATTCTAGCCACGAAATTTTGTGGAGAGGCTAGAAAACAGGAGATCTCCAAAACCTGGAAATTGTTTCTGGAAATTCCGCCTAGAAATGAATTAATTAGATTATTAGCCAATTTTTAATTATTTCGTAAGTATGAACTTACAGAATATGGTTAATTAAATAGAATTAATTAAGTCAAGGTGTGAATGATCTAGAAACTCACAAGGATTGACTTCAAGTTAATCCTAGCCATCAATTAAGATTTAATCTTGGTTGTTGGAGTCCCAATGGAGGATTATAAGAAGAAGTCGATGGGCACTTGGAGAAGACACTTGAGAAATTTGATTTCATTGGCAGATCTATTTCCAGAGTAGCAGCAGCCAGTTGCCGGACAGAGAGTCAGAGAGATCGAAGTAGTGTGAGGGGCAGGGATAGTGATCCTGAGGAAATATTTTCCAAATCTGAAGAGGTAGCAGCAAGAGGGTCGAGTTATCCTAGAGAGGCAGCGCTAATGGTTAGCGCAGTTGCTTCAACCAGGTAGTTCGATTTGGAGGAAGGAAAAATCGTTCTCAGTTCCAGAGACAGGTAAGACGTCCCATAGGGCTGGAGAGACGATTTCCTCAACATCCAAAGGAAAAAGGACTTCATCAGAGCCCAGTGAGAGGCATGTCGTCCATCCAGCTACGCAGAGTAGCACAGAGGCTGATGCAGAGCTCTAGGTGGCTGAGTTTTGGTAGGCAAAGCTGTGTCAGAGATTGCCTGTGGGAGAAGGGTAATTCCCTTCATTATTTTTCCCATATTTTCTTGCCGTTTAGATTGACAGTTGGGCATCCATAGATGTACTCAAATTCCACTGTTGCATAATAAATTAAAACCCTCGCTCCTGCACCAGTTTTCCGAAGTTGGGGTTTTCCAGGGACTTTTTTCCAAAAATAATTGTGTAAATTTTATGTGTGTGTGCTAGTGTTTCTTCCAATGTTTAATCTTTCACAATTTTATGTTTGTAGATTGCTATCTGATTTATTCAATATTTTCCATAGAACACAACAAATAAATTGTTAAATAAAATTAGCAATTAGGAGAATAATTTCCAGTTGCTGCAATAGGATTCTGGTTTAAGGAATTTTCACAACTTCAACCCATAGAGGGCTTTCTTCAACCTTCATACATGTGTCTTTTGATCTTGAACCTCGAAAAACTCAAGTTGTTCTACATAGACTTCCTCCTTAAGCGAGCCATGTAAGAAAAAAAAATTAACGTCCATTTGGTGTAAGCTCCATCCTTGAGAGACAACAAGAGAAATGATAGATCAAATAGTGGTGTATCAGGCAACCAGAGAAAATATCTCGTCATAGTCCACTCCTTCCTTTTGAGAGAAGCCTCGAGCAACGAACCTGGCCTTGAATTTTTCAACACTCCCATCAACTCCTTGTTTGATTTTGTAAATCCATTTAGAAGTGACCACAAACTTGTCCTTGGATCTAGGAACCACATCCCAGACATCATTCTTCATGATGATTCGTATTCCTCATCCATCGCATCCTTCCATACTTGATGTTTCACGGCTTCTTCGAACATACATGGCTCAAATTGAACTATGGTACTAATAGCAGCTAAGCACCCTTGGTACCTGTTCGGATTTTTTCTTTCACGAAATGTGCCCCTTGGAGCAATATGTCTTTTAGCGTATTCTCAAGTGTCTTGAGACACAAAGGTCTTTTCCTTGAGGTAGAGGGATCACTAGGTGGTTGATCAATGGGATCCATCAGGGCTTCAATATCGGGCATCGGTTCGTCTTTCGGAGATTCATCTCACTTTCGTGAATACTCATCATTGTCCTTCCTCGGGAAAGGAAGATCTCTGACTTTCCCAAGCGAAGAATCTTCATCGAAAGTGACATCATGTCTTATTTCCACTTCTCTTTGACTAGGTTCATAGATTTTATATGCCTTCAAAGTTTCACCGTAGCCTGCAAATTCCTTTCTTCCCAGATGCTTCTAAGTTGTTTCTTTTCTCTTTAGGCACATGAAAATACATAGGACAACCAAATATTCTAAAATGAGAAACATCAAGTTTCTTACCAGTGGAAACTTCTTTGGGTGTCTTGAAGTCCAATGCTTGATGCGGGCACCTATTTTGAACATATACGACACTGTTGGCAGCTTCTCCCCATAAGAACTTTGGTTGGCCTTGGTCATGAAGCATGGCATGGGTAGCTTCTATGATTGTTTGGTTCTTGCTTTCGCCAACTCCATTTTTCCTAGAGGTATATGGAGTAGTGGTCTCCCTCTTAATGCCAACCTCTCTACAATAGTCATTAAATTCATTTGATTCATAATAGGTTCCATTGTCGGTCTTCAAAATCTTGATCTTCTTCCTTGTTTGATTTTCAACCAAGGCTTTGAAAGAAAGAAACCATTTGAACACTTCGTCCTTCTTCTTCAAGAAATAGATCCATGTTTTGCGAGAGAAGTCATCCAAAAAAATTGCATAGTATAGATATCCTCCCAATTAAATTATGAGAAACATACCAAAAAGATCAAAATGGACCAATTGAAGAATATTGGTAGTTTGAATTTCACTTGAAGGGAATGGAACCCTTGTATGTTTTCCAGCTGCCCAACCCTGACAAACACCTTCATGATCTATGCTGAATTCGAGCATACCTTTGACCATCTTCCTTACATCAGGTAAGGTTGTGTAATGAAGGTGAGAAAATCTTCGGTGCCATAATTCAGATTGAAGAGAAGTATCGCAAGTCATAGCCCCCAAAGGACTTCCTCCAACTTGATAGAGACCTTCAACCCTAAATCCATGTGTAAATGCATCTTTCGGGTTTCTTTGCCAAATAGGTGCCTTCCCATCAACAAATTCTACCTTGAAGCCTTTATCTTCCATCGTAGAAATAGGTACTAGGTTCTTTTTCAAATCAGGTACAATACAATACATCCTTGATTTAAGTGAAGACTGATAGTCCCTATACCTTTCACGGGTAGGTGGCTTTGTCTCGAAGTATGATCTCCAAATTAGTCTTCTTTTCAATCAAACTAGAGAGGGCCTCCTTGTACCCAGTCAAGTGCCTTGAGGCACCACTACCTATGAACTAGTTATCCAAGGTGTCCGGCGGAGAGGCAATAGTGAGAGCGGAAATAAGATAAAATTATTTTTGTTTTTCTACAAAAATAGTTTCCTCATACCTGGAATTCCTCGTCCTTTTGGGAGGTCTACCATTACCATATCGAGTAGCGGGAGCATTTCTCTTTCCTTTGTTGTTGAACCTGGTGTTCCTTTGATTTTCATTGCCTTTGAAATTCATGATTGTTGTTGTTGTCGTCATCCTATGGAGTATCCTTATTATGAGGACACTCTTTAGCATAGTGGCCAAACTTGTTACAATTGTAGCACCTTATCTTTCTTCCTTCTTTGAATCCTTACTTGATTCTTTGACCTTGTCTCTTTGGACCAACATTGTTCTTCCTCTTTGCATGAGTAGAAATGCAGTGGGCTCATTTCCATTTGAAAGCTTGTCTCTCTCCATCATCCTCGTCTCTTCTTGAGTGCATATAGTCAATAATTCGTGGAAACCAGGAATCATTTCATTGTTAAGAATAGTGGTGTTAAACACATCCCATGCTCGTGGGAGACCTCCAAGAGTATTAAGAGTGAGCTCCCTGTCAGCAACGACTTCTCCAATAGATGGAAGGTCATTTTTTATTTCGGTAATCCTCATGAAATATAATTGGATAGACTCCCCTCTATCCATCTTGATGTCCTTGAATTTTTTCTTGAGAAATAGAATTTGAATTGCATTGTTTGCTTTGAACATCCCAACCAACTTGTCATACATCTCCTTAGATGTTCCTAAATTAGAAATGTAAGCAACCAAATGTTTTTGAATGGAGTCTCTGATAATTTTCTTAGCTTTGACCTCACCTTTCTTATACTTTGTCTTAGGAGCAACTGATGCATTTGAAGGAGGGTCCACCACATTTCCTTGCACATAGTCCATAACATCATTCTCTTCCAAAGTTAAATCCAAAGACATCTTCCATGCATGATAGTAAGATTTATCATTGAGCTTATCCTCAGACTTGAAGTAATATGTAGAAGCCATTGAGGCTTGTCCTTGTCCAACAGATCTTACTTTGTGATTTCTTTTCTCTCTCTTGCTTGGGCTTTGCCTTCACCTCAGCTCTGATACCATGTTAATTTTAGTTAACAATGGTATGTTCTATGCTTAGCACACTTTACTTCAATGTTCCTTTAGTAGCCCAATGACAATTTCCAATTATTTCTAGTAGCAATCATATTAACCATTAATCACATTGACAATAAATGTAGATAGAACATAAAAAAATGCAGAAGACAAGCCAAGACAAGAGAACACCAAATTTGGCAGATGTCAGGGAAAAACCCCATTGTGAGGAAAACCCTTTGATCAATTCTTCTTATTATTATATCAAAATTTCAGCAGAGAGAGGGAGTACAAAAGTCAAATTGAATTGTCCAATTCAAGTCAAATAGCCCTGTCAAATTCTGCAGTAAACTGCAGTCAAACTTCAGCCCTAACCATAAAGTCAACGTTGGTCAAAACAACAAAAAATATTCCTCAAAGAAGCTTGGTCTTCCTAATTCAAACTCGACCTGATCAGGAGGTCCAAGTCAGCCCAAAATAGCTTGGTCAAAGGAGAGAGAAAACTGTTGTAATTTTTCTGCGGTCAAACTACAGTCAACCCTAAAGTCAACGCAGGTCAAACAACCCATAATTTCTCGAATTTTGTGCCCAGAGATGCGGCCTAGAAAAATCGAACCTTTGACCCCAAAAATGCAGTCAAACTCATTCAGCAAGCCGTCGATCAACGTTGGTCAAACATGTCACGGAAGTCTGAAATTTCGGCCTACAATTATGCCTAGAAAACTCGTCATCCTTGCCACATGTGTGAGGGAGATAAGCTTCCCAGTAGCTGTACAAACCAATCATATGAAGAGAGAGAAGAATGTGTGAGTGATGATGATACCAAATGAGGTGTGAGGTCACTTGTATTTATACAATTTGCTGTGGGTGAAAAGACACGTCCATTGGGCTTCTTGAGCCTACATGTTGATGTGGCAGACCTGAATAATTTGCAAATGTGTGGGAATAAATTCAAAATCACACTCCACTTGTCCAAATGAGATGATATTTAGGTCAATTTTGGTCCTCTCAAAAAGTGGAATTTAATGCAATCATCATCTCCAACAAATGAGCTATCCAAAGGTGGAATTTGGCCCTAGTTGCCAATTTTAACACTCCCTCTTAACTAGGGAGAATTCCACCTAGCAATTTGTTTGTCGTCTTGTATCATATCTGTCATATTTTCTCTTCTCTGCTCTGTTGAACCATGATGTAATAATGAAGAAGAATTGATCAAGAGTGAGTCAAAAGAACTTACCACTCTCCACTAACAAAAGTTAGTCCAGAGGTTGAACCTCAATTGATCCCAGATCAAGTTGTTGAGTACCATGCATCCTAGACATAGGGAGTATGACAGTACACAACGCGTCCATCGGTAGTGCAATGGTCCCTATCCACTTTTCCCAACTCATTCACCAGATGAGAGGTACTTCCCATGAGTCCCAGACTGCATGGGTATGATGTATGTTGGGGCATCAACAGGATAAAGTGTACCACTCAACATGCTCATATGCCATAGGAGAAGGTGAACTACTCATCCTACGCATATGCCAATCGTACGAGAAGGTGAACCACTCACCCTACACACGTGTCTGCAATCGTAGGGGAAGGTGAAACACTCACCCTACACACATGTCAACCATCATCGGGTATCACAGGGGATGGTGAACCACTCACCCTGTACACAACACACCAATATGGTATGGTGAACCACTCACCCTGTACACAACACACAAATAGGGGAAGGTGAACCACTCACCCTATGGTCTCTCATAGCTCCAAAAAGTACCCCAAGCCCCTAGGAGCTCCCAGAGCTCAGTGTCCAACTCAAGCGGGACCCTCATAGTAGGGTCTTTCCACGACTCCAAGACTTTCTCAAAAGGCTAATAATTTTACCTTCCTTGAGGGTTTCGTGAGAATGTTTGCGACCTGCTCATTAGTCCTGATGTGTTGGAGCCTTATTTCTCCCCATTGTACCATATCCTAGATAAAGTGGTACCTGATATCAATATGCTTGGAGCAGTCGTGGAACACGAGATTCTCAGAAAGGCGAATCCCACTTTGGTTGTCGTAGAAGATCGTGGTGGTATCCAACACATGGTCAAATAGCTCACTAAAGAGCTTCCTCAACCAAACAGCTACACAATAGGCCATACTAGCAACAATGTATTTGGCCTCGACGGTGCTTAAAGAAACCGATTTCTGCTTCCTGATCTTCCAAGATATTGAAGCAGACCCTAATGAGAACAAACATCCAGATGTGCTCTTACGATCCACCACACTGCCAGCCCAATCAACATCAGTATATTCATGTAGCTTCAAATTCCCGATAGAGTATCTCAAACCATAGTTGATTGTGCCACGGAGATATCTCAAGAGATTCTTGGCAGCAATCCAATGTATGTGATGAGGCTCGTCCATAAATTGACTCAATGTATTCACAACGAAGCATATTTCCAGATGGGAGTTTACCAAGAACATAAGGGCCCCCACAAGTTGTCGATACTCAGAAGGATTTTCCAATTCGGGCCCAACAACACTTCCACATAGCTTCTTGAAGTTGAGTTCCATCAGACTAGGCACAGACTTGCATTCCACCATCCCACATCCCTCGAGCAGCTTCACAATGTATTTTCCTTGAGACAGGAAAATCTCACCTGGCTTTTGCCAAACCTCAAAGCCTAGGAATTAGTGCATCAAACCTATTTCCATCATCTCGAATTCGAAAGCCAAATCCCTCTTGCATTGATAAATGAGAGGCTTTACACCTGTCAGAAAGAGATCATCCACATAAAGGACTAGAATGAGAGGCATGTCCTTTTCAACCTTGAAATATAGGTTAGGGTCAGCTTCACTCTTTGTAAAACCTGACTTCATAAGATAGCTATCAATCCTCTCATACCAAACCCTAGGGGCTTGCTTTTGTTATTTTTTGTAGCATCGGATGTGTTCTAGCCACGAAATTTTGTGGAGAGGCTAGAATATATGATATCTCCAAAACCCAGAAACCGTTTCAGGAAATTCTGCCTAGAAATGACTTAATTAGATCATTAGCCAGTTTTTAAATATTTTCGAAGTCTAGGGAATATGGTTAATTAATCAGAATTAATTAAGTCAAGATGTGAATGATCTAGAAAATCACACGAGTCGACTTAAAGTTAATCCTAGCCATCAATTAATATTTAATCTTGGCCATTGAAGTACCAGCAGAGGATTATAAGAAGAAGTCGGTGGGAAATTGGAGAAGACACTTGAGCAATTTGATTTCATTGGAAGATCAAATTCCAGAGTAGCAACAGTCAGTTGTCGGAGAGAGAGTCAGAGAGATCGAAGTAGTGTGAGGGGCAGGGACAATGATCCTGTTTCTAGATCCGGAGAGGAAGCAGTAAGAGGGCCGAGTTATCCTAGAGAGGCAGCGTTGAGGGACAACGCAGTTGCTTCAACCACGCAGTTTGATTTGGAGGAAGAAAAAATTGTTTTCAGTTCCAGAGGTCGAGAAGAAGTCCCGGAGGGTCAAAGAGACAATTTTCTCAACATCCAAAGGCAAAATGACTTTATTAGAGTCCAGTCTAAGGCAAGCCATTCATCCAGCGATGAAAAGTAGTGCAGAGGCTGACGCAGAGTTCTAGGTGACCGAGTTTTGGTAGGCAAAGGCCAGAGATTTCCTGTGTGAGGAGGGTAATTCCCATTAGTATTTTGCCCAGATATTCTTGTTGTTTGGATTGTGGGTTGTGCATCCATAGATGTACTCAGATTTCACTGCTGCATCATAAATTAAAACCCTCACTGCTGCACTGGTTTTCCCAAGTTGGGTTTTTTCGAGGACTTTTGTCCAAAAATAATTTTGTAAATTTTATGTGTTTGCTAACATTTCTTCCAACATTTATTCTTCCGTAGTTTTATTTGTGTATATTTCAGTGTGATTTATTCAGTATTTGCCGTAGAACACATCAAATAATTTTTTAAAATTAAATTAAAAATTAGGAGAATAATTTCCATTTGCTGCAATAGGATTCCGGTTTAAGGAATTTTCACATGGTATCAAAGCGCAATTGATCAGCCGGAGAGCTCAGAAGTGAAGACAGAAGGAGTTTCGTTGTTCAGAGTGGGAAATAGATCAAAACCCCAGAGGCAGTGCAGTCACTTTTCCAAGAGGCCAAGTCACTTGAGGAGAATCGATATTTCTGAGAGAGTGACAGAAAAATTTGATCTCTCCAAATGGAGTAGTTCCAGAGGCAGAGGGAGTAGCCCAGTATTTTTACAGAGGAGATCTCTAGCTGGACACAGTATCTTTGCAGCAGTTTGCTAGAGTAGAGCTAGTGTCGGGTGGAAGGAAGAAGAGCACACACTGAGGGAAAATTTTCCTCAGGGAACTCTAGTCTCAAGAAGTTCGATTTCCTTTACAGATCAACAGTCATTGTGAGAAGAGTCTCTTACTCCAGAAGGGAGTGCAAATAGTTGAGCAGCAGTTGAGAAAAGGGAAGAGGGGATTTTCGACATTTGTTGAGATGGCCACTGCTTGGCTTCATGATCAAGACAGGTTGGATGGGGCTTCCAACGACGTCATTTGGAAGGCAAGTATGTCCTTCCTTATGGACAAGTTTGGCCTGAAAATATATATTGATGCAATGGTAGCACTTCCTACAGATGCGGATCAACTGAAGGAGTACAGAAATGAGATGGTGCAGGCAAAGAGATTGATCCTAGATGGTGTCAAGGAGCATGTGGTCTTGCATATCACTGGCAAAGATACTTCCAAGCAGATGTGGGATGCTCTTGCCACGTTATACCAGGGTACTTCCGAGCAGCAGAAGGTGCACCTCGAGGAGAAATTGAGATCCATTTGGATGCAGAAAGGGGAAGGCATAGACCATTTACTCAGCAGGATTCAAGAGGTCCGAGATCAGTTGTTGGTTGTTGGGGCAGTGCCTCAAGCTTCAAAGCTAGTGTGGTTAGCGCTCAATAAGGTATCATAGGATTGGCAAGTCTTTGTCCAAAGTATATTGGGCAAAGACGAGCTATGAGGATGGTGTTAGCACAGTTCTTTGCTAAGTCATGAGTCTATTTTAAATTTTTTGTTTTTAGGATTAACCTTTGAAAATTTCAAAAAAAATTGGTCACTGCTGAAATTTTCGGTAGCGCCTATTTTAGTCTTTTTGGACAGTCTATTATATTCCTGTTTCTATCTATTTTTCTTTTATTCCGATGCTGCCGAAAATTCCGGTAAAATCCTCTATTTTTCAAAATAAACGAAAAAGCGCATCCACTTTTATCAAGCCACGTGTTATGATCTGAATACGTTTCAAAAATTTGTTTTAAATGGTTTATATCATGTGATAGAAGTCATAGGGAGTCAGTTATGTTTAAGTCAAGTCATGGTATACGTGTAACGCTTAGGTGTTGTTGAAAAGTGTAACTAGGTCGGTCTTCAAATTGACTATGTAATGATGTATTTTTATGTAAAGAAGAAGACAAAGATAATAAAATGTATATTGGTTGTACTTGCTTCATGGGTTTTGTTGATTATATAGTTTACCTTTAACATTTTTACGGTTTGCCTTGAGTAGCAAAGCATCAAACGTCATTACTTGTGGTGAATATTTAAATGATGGCTAGAGAGAAGCAACGCTAAGCTAAGTCACGTGCCAAATAAATAAGCGCATGTCTATAAGGGGGTGGAAAGACGTAAAGGTTCTGAACATTAACCAAACAAAGATATAAAATGTATAAAGCAAAGAATGTTGAAACAGGGCCCGTCTTCACTTTATGTACGCCGGTAAGAGATTCCGCATGTGCAATTCCGGGGGGGTCACGGAGCGGAGGAGTGAGGCAGAGCCATACCCCCGCGGAAATTTGGTGATGTGTCACGAGGGTCGACACAAGGCAAGGGTTATATGGGAGTAAAGCACGGGTCTTAAAGTCGTCGCGCTGTGTACTTCACATTCCACGAAGATTATGTTTGAGGACAGAGTTGTCTCCGCGGCAGAAAGGTAAGGTAAAGTTCTTAGGATTTCTGGTACTGAGGCCCGTACCAGTGTTTAACCCGGCACGGGGTGTTTACCTACCTGAAGTCTAACACCCAATCCCTACATGCCGCGTGCTTCATTGTCAGTGTCCTTACGACGCTTATCCCACTTCCTTCACCATTCCGCCTTTTCTCAAGAACCCTCAGTTCTATATAACGGTCCCCCGTCTTTTACTACAGTAAAACTTCCAGGTATTCAACTACAGTATAAACTAAAGTGGGAGCCCAGTGCCAGGTCCACCCAGTCACTGTCATTACCCCTGCGTCGCTTTCCCGAGCAAATTTCCTACTGCATAGGTATTCCGTCCCTCATATCCCCTCTGGTTTCCTTTTGTTTTTAAGAAGTTTTCATATTAGTCATGGGAAAGGTCACCACCAAGAAGACAGAACCAGAGACTCCTTAGGTCTGTGAAACCAGAAACCCTCCAGGGTTTGAACCTTTCTTAGACCTACAAGCCGAAATTTGTGACCCGCAATATCCATTTCCCATCAGCAGTATCAAACCTGAGCTTTTTATGAGGCATGTCGAAAATAAGGATAGATATCGGGTGGTTCTATCAGGTCTATACCATCAAATTACCCCTCCAGTGTATCCAGTGGTCGAGTTTATTTGCTGGCTCAGGGATGCCTACGACGAACGTCGGAGCATGTTTCTCTCAGCTCAAGGGAACAAGATATTCACTCTTTCCCCCGATATTATCAGAAAAGCCCTTCGTTTTCCCACCAGCGCAAACTACATCAGTTTCAGTGAAATTACTTTAACCCCTCAGTTTGCAAAATTGCCATGGGAACAGCAAGCCAATTTCATTGCCTCCATAACTGACGACCAGACCACATCCCTTCCTTCCGCAGAGCCTTTCCCTTTGAGTCTGTTCAAAGAAGAAGTGCAACCCATCCTTGTTCTCATCACGGGTTTATTAGGTGTGGATGGTTTGGGGCAAACCTCCAGGGCATGTGTTGCTTTCTTATGGTTAATGTCTCAAACTGGGGTCGTTCTAGACATTCCTGGTTTCTTGGCCTCCACCATTCAGACCCAGTTCCAAGAACTCTTAGAAACTGGTCGCTTCCACTTTTGTTCTATGGTTTTCTACCTCTTCCTTTATCAACATGCCGATAAATTTGAGGGTTTGGGTTTAGATAAGGTGTACAAGGTAAATTCTCAGCCCAGACCAATTTTCGACTGGAGCTTTGCAACACATCAGTTACCAAACCAGGTGGGCTATTCCAGGTTTTTAAATGAGTTCATGCCTATTGCCTACACTATCATCCACGACTCTCCTTCACCTAGGGTTTTTCCTGAGATGAAGAGATGGTTACAGTATAGTCAAGCCCAAAGTACTGGGGATTGGTAGCTGTTTGATAACTACACCGAAATCCGAGTTTATGGAGCTGAAGTTCCCCCCTATCAGTTGCTTGTGTTCCCTACCCGGCGGATTTATGCTTTGGAGTACATTTGGCAGACCCTGAAATCTGACCAACTCCACTTCCTCCCTGCAAAAAAGGGGTTTATCCTTAAACTTCCCATTACCATTGGCCCTTTTGTTGTCAATTCAAGGCACGCCCTCCCTATCATTGAGAAGCTGCTTCAAGACATGGATTTTAGACAAGGGAAGGTTTGGCCCTATGATCTGAGGGGTATCATCTCTAACAGAAGGAGAAGGAACAAATCAACTCCTTATGTGCATGAAACGAGACCGTTCATAGAATGGAGGGCTAATCTTGAAAATTGGCCTTTTCTTTCGCAGATGGAGACAGATTCATCTGCGACAGGGTAAAAGGCAGAGGCAGCTTCAGGAAGAGAAGTTGGTAAAGGTCAAGAAGCGGAGGAGGCAAGTACATCAGGAGCACGTTCTCTCCCCCCTCATAAAAGGCAGAAAACAGTGACCAATGAAGCAGAAGTTATTGGGGAAGAACAGTTGCTCGAACAGAAAATACCATATGGGAAACCCAATGAGAGCAAGATAGGGCTCAAGGTGTTATGAGATAGTGTTACATCTTCCGACTACTCAGAGGTCTCACAGGCTATCACAGCTGATACTTCCCAGATCGCAACCGAAAGAAGCCTGAAAGCCAGAGCCATCAGAGATAAGTACCGGGCGGAGCTAGAAGGATTCGTTGAGAAATACCACACCAAAATTTCAGCCTCAATGAAACTGGACACAGAACATTTAGTGATGGCTATGGCCGAGGCCATTCTGGACCCAGACGCCGGTACTACCAGTTACAGAGTGCTAGAGTATGCGGTCGACATGTCAAAAGTGCCGGCAATTGATAAATGCAACCTATTTCAGGTTTTCGGTGATATGCTAAAGGATGAAGTGATGCGGCTTACGATCACTTTGAATTAGTTGGAGAACAAGCATGCCCAAGTGAAGGAGAATTTCAGAAAAGAAAAGGTAAATTCCCGTGCCCTTACGAATCAAATACATTCTCTCCAAGATTTGATTAAAGGAAAAGAGACCGGTGAAGCCAACCCACAGCGTCGCCTCATCGAGGAATTGCAGAAGGAAGTGGCATCCCTGAAAGGCAAAATTAGCATACTGGCCTCGCATCATGTACAAACAGCCGAGTTAGCCCAGGCTGAAAAAGACAGAGCAGACTTGGTTGATTCTCTTGCAAAAGAGAAGGAAGAAAAAGAAAAGATATCAGAAGAGATGGTTGTTCTTCAGGGCAAGCTAAAGCCATTACAGACAACTTGGGATACACATACGTGTGCACCACCGCCAGCCCCATCGAAAACTAGTTCGCTGTCTAAACAACTGACTACAGCAGTGGCTACAAATGATGCATTGGAGAAACAGGTCTCTACAGCAAGACTAAGAATCAGTGAGTTGGAAGATCTCTTGGCTAATAACTCCAAAAGAATCGAGGCCATGCGGAAGGAAGTCGAGCAGGGAAAGAAGGAGAAAGCAGACCAGCAGAAGACCATCGACGAACTCAATAATCGCCTGAAAGGTAATGTCACCCTCATGGAAGCCAGACGAATATTCTGGGCAGAAATTATCACAGAGGTGAAAGGGCATTGGGCATTTCTAAAGGTCATTGAGGAAGTAAAGTCGTCCATGCTTTATCTCAGAAGAAAGCTTCATGAGGGGAATACTGATACATCCAACAGAGCACAGCACGCAAGGAGTTATATCTCTTTCCTGAAAGGGTTGAGGCCTGAGGACGTGGAGAAACATGGTATAACGAGCAGGTTCAGGGAAGTCGTGGAATGTCAAAAAATAATTGATAAGGAGTTTGCTCGCAGTATAGCTTCAAGAACCTTGGAGAACGTGGTGGTCAATTTAGAACGGTTTGAAATGATTTGGGCCGAGATCACAGCTGCCGGGCTTCCATCATGCTGGGGTCCTACCCCTGCCGTGTTACAGCCATTACCAACATATGAGGCACGTCTCAAGGAGGAGATGAAATGAACGGATGTACTTTCAGATAAATCCACTCGGCTGAAATCCGAGACTATAGTTTCAGCACTCCGCCAGGAATTTGCCCTCCTGCACTTGGTGAACCACAAAATTCCTGCCGATGTAAATTTCGATGATCTCACTGAAGCTTATATCAAAGTGGAAGGTTTCGCGTCAATGCCTGAACCTGCAGCAGACAGTCCGCAAAGGTGCACCAAGTATGCCAGCCTGTTAGCCAGCTCATCAGCAAATGTCCCTCCACCTGTGTCAGCAACTACATCAACTCCGTCGCACCAGTGAATGTAGTTAATTCATGATTCGGCCCTAGTGACCTTTACTTTTACTTTACTTTGTTACTTTTAAATTTTGAGTGGAATTCACATTTCACTCATGCATTTTACTTTTTGTTAAAGACAATTTTTAAATATTTTGTTTTGAAACGGTTGTGAGCCTAGCTGTAAATGATGAGATGCTCCATCTCTCATCATGAATTTTGGTTATTTTTGATTAGGACCTCAAACTGATTACTAGCACGCGGGGAAGATATTTTTCCCAAAAATATCTTCCAGCTCATGTTTCTGAGGGTTCTATATAAGCAGCAACCAAATAGGAAAAAGGGTTCCAGATTTTTTGAAGAATATGCTGTGAAAGAATTTTGTATGCATTTTGTTGAAACTTCAATATAAATGCGAAGAGCCCGTTGGGTCTCAGTGATAAGGAGTTTCATCTTAAATGAGGATTCTGGTCTTTGTGCTTTACAGTCTGTAACTCTTCCTTATGTGTTATAGCTCAACTGTTCATTTCGTTATATCCATTTCTCTTGTATCATGTTCTAGAATGTGAGTAGCTCACTGGTTCTGGTATGAATTTATCATAGTTGATACTTATGCTAAAACCTGTCTAGCACTTTAAATATGGCTTAGTCATGATATGTTGTTTCATTGTCCACTTCAACCGTACTTCTTCTATATTAACCGCTATGGGATGTTATTTTTAAAAGTTATTGTCATGTATGGATTATTATTATCATAAGCCCATCACATGTTAATATTTGTTTCCAGATTTCATCTCAGTGACAGTTAGTATTCTCTCCATATTTCATACACAGCAAATACCTTCTGATTTTTTCATCTCTGTGAAGTATTTTTAGAATCCAGCCCTCCTTATAGAAAGTTGCCTTTGAATTGTCTGATACATTTATATTGGGAAATCACACTTTGCCTCTGTAGTATCGCTTTCTTTGTGCTGAATTTATGAGTAATCTGGTTCCATCTAAATTGAACTTTCCTGTTTACCTGAAATAGCACAAGAGCCTTGTTCTGACAATTCTCCATGTTATATCATATGCTCCTTGCTATATAAGATGTCCTAGGCACTGGTCTTTCACAACTCAAGGCTATCTCTAGGGTTGACAACATCTTTTTGGCGCCGTTGCCGGGGATACGAAGTTGAGAAAAGTTAAATCCCTGGGCCTTGACAAAACCTTATTCACTCTTCAAATAGGTGAGCATGAAGAGCTGAGAGTTGTATATCCTTCACCTTGGCAACTCCACAGTCATTTATCAGATAAACTTACCTGCAGTCCTGGCTCCTCGAAAGCCACACCTGAGGTCAGATACGTCTCAGCCAAAGACACCTTCTGTGTCTGACCCAGAAAAGATCCTACATAGGAGAAGTTGGAGGGAAAGGCAGTCAGTCCACACAGAGATCCCTGAATTCTCTTTAGAATACTTTCCATCCTCCTCCTCTCAAGTAGCCCTAGTGCAAGGTCCCGACTCCACTGTGGGAGATACTGACTACTTCTCAGATAGTGCTCCTCGGGGAGGTATCCAAATCAAAGACGAAGCTAAATCAATAGATACCACACACTACACTCTTCACCGCACTCATGAAGCCGAAGAGGTCAAAGAGGTCACCGAAGTGTCTGCTATTAACAGCTCGTTTTTCCCATCAACATCTCAAGCTGTTGTCCACTACATTCCTATTGTCATCCATACTTCACTTCCACCTCTTCCTCCTCTCACGCACCAAACTCTCGCACTAAATCCACCACCCCCAATGGCCAATGTTCCTGGTTTCTTGCTGAATAACTATGCCCCTTTGGCTTTACCTCAAATATTGAATGATATGCCACAGGACTATCTGAAGATTTTACCCCGTTTCAATGGGGAAAATGAGATTGAAGCCCAAAAGCATCTTGAGGTCTTCTGCTCTTTTGCAGAGAAATTTAATGTGGAACATCTAGATGTGGTCTTAAGACTGTTTGTTCAATCTTTGGATGGAGAAGCCAGAAAGTGGTTTAAAACTCTCGGGGATCGTTCCATTACAAACTGGAATTAGATGGAAAACTCCTTTCTCAGAAAATGGGGAGAGAGAAAGGATCATGGACATTGTCTCACTGAGTTTAACACACTAAAGAAAAGACATAACGAAGGGGTGTATGAGTTTATCAAGAGGTTTAACAAATTGTATTTAAGTCTTCCTGCTGATATGAAACCTCATCAAATTGCTGCTAAATTCATTTTCGTAGCAGCCTTTGACTCAGAATTCAGTTTCTCTCTGAGAGAGAGAAATCCTGCCACCCTGGATGATGCTCAAACAGATGCACTGGAGCTGGAGGCAAATTTCGCCTCCACTGGTAAATCAAAGGGAAAGTCAGATCAAGATGCCAAAAGAAGAGGCAAAGAAGAGGTGTCTACTTCTAGCCAAGATAGAGACTCAGCTGATAACAAAATTGAAGAAATGAACAAAATGATTAAAAACCTTTCAAGTAAGCTGGTCAAACTTGAATTGGAGGCCAAGAATTCATCCTCCAAGAATTTCTAGAATGCTCCAAACAGGGGTTACAAGCCTCAGTATAGGAAACCACCCCTGCAGATACTACAAAGGGAACGGAAGGAGCAACAGGATCAAGTACCTCACCCGCTGTACTTGTAAGGTCAGGTAGAAGGCCCTACTGAAGACATCGCTTATGAGCAAGATGATCCATATCTTGCTTATTCAAATAGTGATGAAGCAGAATCTCCCCTGCAAGGAAGTGATGAAGTGGAGATTCCATTACATGAGGAAGGAAAGGTCAAAGAAAGCACCGAAGATCCTGAGATCGATGACTACTGCAAACAGTTTTTCGATTTCATGCAAGCACAGTTTAATAGAAGATATGACCTCAGATCTTCTAGGAAAAGAACTCACACTCAGGATCAGGAGGAAGACACACCTCAGAAGGAAGCATCTGCTCAGAAAGAGACAACAGCACAAAGGGCCACAGACAAAGGTAAGAGGCCTCTTAACGAATCTTTGCAGTCTAGTGATCAAATTCCTTCCTCTTCACAAGTGGCCCCTCCCCCTAATGTCAAGTCAGTAACTAAAGAAGTCAAACCCCTGGTCCAAAGCAAAGAGTCAAAGGAGATTATAACAGAAAAATCCTCCTCTTCCTTTAGTTTACAAAAGGAGCTTGAGAAGGTCAAAATCCCAGTTCCCTTGACCAAATTGTTGAAGCAACCTGCATATCAGTCTCAGGTCACATCCTTTATGCTTCCCCCAGAAGCAGCACATATCCAAGACATTCTGAACCTTCAAGAAGAAAGACCCATGGTTGTGTTTGGCCCACATGTTGAGGAATTAGATGCCTCTACTCCCCCATTTTATGTGTCTTTAGTAATTCATGACCTGCTGTTACATAACTGTATGTTAGATTCAGGAGCTTCCCATAATCTACTGTCCCTGTCAGTCATGGAACAACTAGGATTACAAATGACCCATCCATACAAGGATCTCTATTCATTTGATTCCAAAAGAGTTAAATGCCTAGGTATGATCAAGGATTTGGTGGTCAATTTGGCCCAGATCCCAGCAAAAAGTGTGGTGATGGACATTGTGGTGGCTGACATCCCAGCTCGCTTCAGCATGTTGCTATCAAGGTCCTGGGGGACCAAAATCGGTGGGTCGATCAAGTTGGACTTGACATATGCTACTATCCCAGTTTTTGGTGGCCAGGAGAGGAGGTTGTACAGGGAAACAAGATTTGTCAAAATGGTTACTAAGGCTGACAACTCGGTTAATTCACCAGTCTATAGTAAAGAGGGAGAATTCTCATGTTTGATGCTGGAGGAAGACCAAGATTATGCTTAAGAACCATTGTTCTGCTAGATCAAGACCGAGCAGTCCTTAGAAAGCCAGGAAGCAGGAATCTGGACACTTCACTTTGATGGAGAAAATTCCAGAGAAGGTAATGGGGCTGGAGTACTATTGATTTCCCCTACAGGCCAATGGGTCCCATTGTCTTTCAAGTTAGAGTATGAAGATACTAATAATGTGGCCGAATACGAAGCACTTCTGTTAGGGTTACAGACAGCCAGAAGCATGAATATACAAAGTTTAAAAGTTCTGGGAGATTCGGAACTGGTGGTTAGACAAGTGAAGAATCAGTGCCAAACCAAACATCCTAGGTTGAGGGCTTATAGGAACGAAGTTTGGGATCTAGTGGAAATTTTTTTCTTGGCATTTAATATTCAGTTCATGCCTAGAGAGCAGAATAGGATGGCAGACTCCCTTGTAGTGGCTGCTAGTACGTTACGCCCACCTCAGAACCCTCTCTTAAGATATGAAATTGAGGTGCGTTATCGACCATCAATCCCAGATAACATCAAGCATTGGCAAGTGTTTGAAGACGAAGACCAAGTGAAAAGATTTCTGGAAACAGTTGGGGAATTCTCAAACATGGAGATTGATGCTTGCGAAGAAGAAGAGGCTGAAGACATTTCAGAAAATAAATGGGAAGAAAAGGTGTCCAGCCATAAAGTTTTGCAACTAAAAGGAAACGTTATACCTAGAGGACTAGTTTCCTCAAGGATGCACACCTAGACCTCAATAGTTTCCTCAAGGATGCACACAGATATCCAAATTGGGCCAAGGTAATTCCAAGAAGGTATCTCAAAAATGACTGGGCAGAAGTTGTTAAACTTATCAAAATATACCTCACTTGTGAAAGGATGTATACAATTGTGTTGCTATATCATAAGAGGTTTCTTTTTCAGGTTGCAGGTATGAAGACCTTAAATCTGCCATACTTCTTGTTGAAGTGTCTGACAAAGATGTCAGCGAGGATCCAAACTCACACTGTTGTTTCAGAATATAGCTTGTATCATCAAGCTCTCATCAAGGTTCTAGTTGAAGAAGAGTTAAGGAAAAGAAATCAAACCTGGGACCATTTCTTGTTTTGCAGGGCAGGCCAACCTGCACCTACACCTCTAGTTTCACAACAACACCCTCAGCCTGCAAAAAGAACCAAGAGGAAGGCCAAGAAGGAAAACATCCATAAGGCCAAGAGCAGGAAAGAAAAGGTTTCTGCAATCAAGGCTGAGAGAAAGTTGGAAAAGGGAGAGAGCTCCTCACCAAATAAACGCAAGTCTATGAAAATGGTGCCCCCCATTCCTCCTTTTCCTAATGTCTACACCAGAGCTCGAAGAGGAAGGTTTGCAACTACAAAGAAATCTAAAGCGCAGATGCTACCAGAAATTCTGGAAGCAGATATTCAGCAGAAGATGCAGAAAGAGTATCAACCTACAAAATCTAATGAAGAACTCCTCAAAGATGTTGGATATGAAATCAGTAGTAAGAAGAAGAAAGAAGAAGCCAAACTTGTTGCTGGTACCAGAAAAAGACATACCAGAGACAACAACAAGTTCAGGCTCAAGTCCAAGGCTCTGCACAATCCAAATTTAATGACAGAGGTCATTGATATAGAAGGAAAATCTAAAGGGTTAAAGACAGAGAAATCCAAGAAGAAAAATAAAAACAAAACCCCTTCAGAACAACACTCGGAACCCTCAAAAAGAAGAAATATCCAAAAGGGTTCTAAGGAGGAGAAGGACACTGTCAAGGAAGCAGCCACAAGAACAACCAAATCAAAATCAACTGCTGACAAAAAGACAGATTTGGATAAGCTTGTTGAAGCTCCATCCCACATGGAAGGAAGGTAAAAAGGTTTTTTGACACAAATACCTTTTTGCTTATCAATCACAATTTTTAACATCAGCTCAGATGTCAAAACATATAAGTCTTCACAGCTTTTTCATCATTTTCTATGCATTTTTAAAAAAGAAACAAAGCGCTATCGGAAATTATAGTAGCATTCCAGTTTTTGCGCAGTTACAGGTTTTTTCCGGAATTTTCGGTAGCGCCTGTTTCCACTGAATTTTGACACCTATCAACAAATTTTTCGAGCCAGTTAAGGAAGGATAAGGACCCATAACCAAATGGATATAACAAGTGATGGTGAAATGTGGTTATGAGGTTGTTGGAGGTCTTATTAAATGGAGATACATGGTTATTTATAGACCAAAGTCACAAGAAGACAAATCAACAGAAAAAGGGGTAGCATGACAGCACACTCAGCATTTCAGGACATATTACTTCTCTTCTTTCTTCTACATCCGTCGTTTCAGTTAGATTTTGATGGGATATGGTTGTAATGTCTTATGACACCTATGTAATGTTAGGAGTAATGTTTCCTTCTTTTTAGAAGAGATGGAGTTGGTGTCTCTCTTTCTATATATACCATTTCCAGGTTGGATGTTGGTCTACTTGAAGACTGAATATAATAAAAAGCATTTTTACTTCATGCTAGAGGATTTTGTGACTCAAGAACCATCTAATGTATGGTGTGTCTTCTTTCTTTGTTAATTTCTTCTAAATTATGAGTTGCAGCAGCTAGTAAGGTGTGAGTGAGAAACTATTAAAGGATTTAATAGTAAATTATCTGCTTTCAGTTTTCTACAAATCATATATGTGTTCTAGAACATGTGAGTGAAGAATTCATAAAGGATTTGTGGAATAATTTATGCATGCAATCTACTTTTTGAATATTGTTTATTTTTCATAAATATAGTTTGTGTAAAGAGCCATCATCATAGCTATGTGACTGATTTAGGATAGGAATATTTCCTAGAATAGGTACCAACTATCCATATTCTTCATTTGTTATACTCTGCTCCCGATACTACCAATTTACCCATACAATTTATACTTGCCACAGCTTGCCAAATGCATGAAAGTATTAAAGAATAGAAAAATCGTTTCAAAATCTTTGAGAATCCATCCCACCACTCAAAAAACCCTTTAAAATTTGAAATGAACTATTAAGGCTTACTCCTTTTGCAGTCAAGGAGTGACTCCTTGCGCTAACAGAGGGGACAAGATGTTGGCTGATATGCAGCAGGACGAGATGAGGCAAGTTCTTTTGTAGAGCTCCATTAGTGGCAGCAGCAGCGGATCGAAGCAGGTGAAGGAAGAGGAGAATGTTGCCCTCACATCAAAGGGTCCCAGTCAAGGACAAGGGGAACATAGGAAGAATAAGGACCTGTCGAAGGTCAAGTGCTTCAAATGTGGTGATCTAGGCCACTATAGTACCCAGTGTCCTTTCAAGAACAAGGAAATAGAGTAGAAGCAAGACCAGAAGGCAGCTTCTGCTGAGATCGATAGGCTTTTATCTAGGCTGGAGAAATACTTCGCTATGTTCGCAGACATACCTCCAGGAGTGAGATGGAACGACTTGGTTTTGTAGCTCTAGAGTGCTATAGATGGGGAGGATCCTAGAGGATTCCACCTCTTGGATCAATACTTGGCTACGGGGGGCCACAATATTGAGTAGCAGGATGGACCAGTGGCAATTGGTGTAGTCAGATGCTAGAGTCAAAGTTGCAAAGACTAGTAGCAGTCAGATATTGAGGAGCGCAGTGCAAAGTTGGTAGCAGTGCAGTTGACATAGTGGATAGTTAGCAACAACGCAGATTCTTCAATGAACAATGTAGAGGCTAGTAGAAGTTAGGACTAGGGTGAAAGATGCATCATTCTGAACACATTTGGTTCAATATTTCAGATGTTTCTCAGTTGTAGATGTTGCAGTTGTAGTAGCAACAGATGAGAGGGAGTTGCAGTGCAAATTCAGTGTTGGCAGTAGTTCAACAAGGTCAGCAACAACACAAATGTAGCTCATATCAGATTTGCATAGTGGTTGTTGGGTAGCATTAGCGAGACATCAATAGCGTGATAGGAGATGGTGGAGAGACACAGTGTTGTGGCAGCAGGTGCAACACTAGAACACATTACTTGCTAAGAGGGAGTGTTAGTTTTTGTAGCATCGGATGTGTTATAGCCACGAAATTTTGTGGAGAGGCTAGAATACAAGAAATCTCAAAAACGAATAAATCATTTTTGCAAATTCCACCTAGAAATGACTTAATTAGATTATTATCCAATTTTTAAATATTTCTTAAATCTAAACTTTGGGAATATGGTTAATTAATCAAAATTAAGTTATTCAAGGTGTGAATGATCTAGAAACTCACACAGATCAACTTCAAATTAATCTTAGCCATCGATTAAGTTTTAATCTTGGTCATTGGAGTCCCAACGGAGGATTATAAGAAGAAGTCGATGGGCACTTGGAGAAGACACTTGGCAATTCGATTTCATTGGCAGATCGATTTCCAGAGTAGCAGCAGTCAATTGTCGGAGAGAGATTCAGAGAAATCGAAGGAGTGTGAGGGGCAGGGACAGTGATCCGGAGAGGCAGCATCAAGAGGGCCGAGTTATCCCATAGAGGCAGTGCTGAGGGACAACGCAGTTGCTTCAACCAAGCAGTTCAATTTGGAGGAAGGAAAAATCATTCTCAGTTCTAGAGGCCGGGAAGAAGTCCCAGACGGTCAAAGAGACGATTTCCTCAACATCCAAAGGTAGAATGACTTCATCAGAGCCCAGTCCAAGGCAAGCCATCTAGCCAGCTACGTAGAGTAGCGCAAAGGTTGACGCAGAGCTCCAGGTGGCCGAGTTTCGATTGCCTGTGGGGTAAGGGTAATTCCCTTCAATATTTTGCCCAAATTTTCTTGCTATTTGGATTGCCAGTTGGGCATCCATAGATGTACTCAGATTTCACTGCTGCATAAAAAATTAAAACCCTCACTGCTGCACCGATTTTCCCAAGTTGGGTTTTTTTCAGGGACTTTTGTCCAAAAATAATTGTGTAAATTTTATGTGTGTTCTAGCATTTCTTCCAACATTTATTCGTCCACAGTTTTGTTTGTGTAGATTGCAGTGTGATTTATTCAGTATTTTTTGTAGAACACAACAAATAAAATTAACAATTACGAGAATAATTTTCAGTTGCTGCAATAGGATTCCGGTTTAAGGAATTTCCATAGCTTCAACCCATAGAAGGCTTTCTTCAACCACATATGTGTGTCTTTCAATATTGAACTTCGAACCCCTCAAGTTGTTCTACGTTAACTTCCTCCTTAAGCGATCCATGCAAGAAAGCAACTCTAATGTCCATTTGGCATAAGCTCCATCCTTGAGAGGAAATAAGAGAAATGATAGATCAGAGAGTGGTGTATCAGGAAACCGGTGCAAATATCTCATCATAGTCCACTCCTTCCTTTTAAGAGAAGCCTCGAGCAATGAACCCTGCCTTGAATTTTTCAGCACTCCCATCAACTCCATGTTTTATTTTGTAAATCCATTTAGAAGTGACCACAAACTTGTCCTTGGATCTAGAAACCACATCCCAAACATCATTCTTCATGATTAATTTGTATTCCTCATTCATCGCATCCTTCCATACTTGATGTTTCACGGTTTCTTCGAACATACATGGGTCAGATTGAACAATGGTACTCATAGCAGCTAAGTACCCTTGGTAACTGTTCGACTTCTTGCATTCATGAAATGTCCCTCTTGGAGCAATATGTCTTTCACTATCTTCGAGAGTGTTTTTGAGCCACAAAAGTATTTTCCATGAGGTAGAGGGATCACTAGCAGGTGGATCAATGGGATACATTGGGCCTTCAACATCAAGAATCGGTTCATCTGTCGGAGATTCATCCTGCTTTCCTGCATCATCATCATTATCCTTCCTCAAGATAGGAAGATCTTTGACTTTCCCAAGGGAAAAATATTCATCGAAAGTGACATCATGGCTTATTTCCACTTCTCTTTGACTAGGCACATAGATTCTGTTGATTTTTGGGTAGCATCGGATGTGCTCTAGCTTTGAAACTTTTTGGAGGGGCTAGAACACGAGAGATCTCCAAGACCCAAAAATCGTTAGGAGAAATTCCACCTAGAGCTTAAATTATTCAAATAATTAATTATTTTAATGGAGACCCTAAGTCTAACTTAGAGAAATTAAATAATTAAGTGAAATAATTTAGACATGTGGGTGAGAATGTTCTAAGTGACGAGGATCAAGTCTTTTCTAATCTTAGCTGTTGATTAGAGATTAGACCACCGCCATTGATTCATCAACTGGAAAAGCATTAAAGGAAGGCTTGGGGTTAGTTGGAGAACACACACAGTGGAAGCGCTTGAGCTAAGTCAAAATTCTGGGGTGCAGTTTGCTGAGAATTTTCGAGTGAGCTTGCAGTGCAGTGAGGGGCAATTTGGCACTGCGATTTCTAAATCCATGGTCGAGAATACAATAGCAAAGAGGCAGATCTGTACCGGAGAGACAACGCAAGCCAAGGAGGGGTAATGCATAGCCAGCCAAGCTCATGCAGAGCTGACACAGAGGCAGCGTAGGCCTAGCAGGGGTGACGCAGAGCCAGAAGGGCTCACGGAGAGGGACGCAGAGCCGAAAGAGGATGACATAGTCACTCAGAGAGTTGCGCTGGGGTTTAAGTGGGCCAAATAGGGCACGTATTCAGCAAATTTGAAAGGGTGATGCAGCCACACTGAAGGGTGATGCACTGACTGCGTAGGAACCTATGGGGTTCTTCATCCTCAGTTGAATCAGCCGTATTATCTATCTCCGGAGATAGAGGTACCTCTGCCAGGATTTTCTCTGTTGGGTAAACCACTACTGGTACCCTAGTTTGTATTCATAAACTGTGTAATAATAAAACCCTCAAGAGTTGTCGCACCGACTTTCCCGCATTGGGTTTTTCCAGGGACATTTGTCCTAAAAATCTTGTGTGTCCTTTGTCGAATGTGCTTAATTATTCAATACTTGATTTGTATATTTGCGTAGGCAACAATGTATTTACTTCGATGTTTTTCATGTATGATTCAGAAAAATAACCTGTTAATTAATAAAACAAGTAGGAGAAGTAAATCAGATTATTGTTGTAGGATTTTTGCATAGTAGATTCAGAAATTTTCACATGGTATTAGAGGTATTGCAGATCAGGGAGAGCTAAATCCATCAGTGAAGAGACAAAGTTTTTGCTGCAGGAAGGCAGTTGTGACTGCACAGATCTAGGAAGAGGCAGCGCAGCACCAAAGGGACAACGCGGACCTAGGAGGGGTAATGCAAAGCCTGTCTAGCTCATGCAAAGCTGACTCAGAGGCTCACGCAGACCCAGAGGGGTGACGCAGAGCCATTCTAGCTCATGCAGAGCTAACACAGAGGCTCATGCAGGCCCAGAAGGGTGAACACTGTGCCAGTTGTTGTGGCTTGAAATGAAGTTTGGTTCATTAGAAGTTGCTGGTGGGCATTGTTCTGCGGGTGCAGAACAGTGTCTAGCAGGGTTGAAAAAGTAAGGGGAAGCAGTTCCTCAGAAGAATTTATAGGCAACAAGTCTGAGATCTGATCATCAGAGTGATTGGAGAGAGTTGATTCGACAGAATTGGTGGAGGATTTCCGGGAGGTAAATCACTTGTCAGAGGGAGTGTTTTCTCTAGAGGGTTTCTAGCTCCAAGAAACCTAGATCGTAGTCTTTTGATGATGGTAGCAGCAGAAGAGGGGATAAGAGTATCCGTTTCGACAGTTTTTTAGCAGAGATGGCCTCTCATGGATTGAGGGATCAGGACAGGTTAGATGGAGCATCTAGAAGGCCAGAATCCTGTCAGTCCTTGACGAATATAGCATCAAATATCATGCCGAGAATGTTGTGGTTGTTCCTATTGACATTGATTTGTTGAAGAAGTATGAGGAAAATCAAACTAGAGCCAAGCGCTTGATTATGGACGGGGTGAACGATCAAGTGGTCCCACAAATTGCCGATAAGAATAAAATGAGATGTTGATGACACTGATCACATTGCATCAAGGTACTATTTTCCATAGGAAGATGCTTCTGGAGAATCAACTGAGACTATTTCAAATGCGTAAGGGAGAGGAAATCGACCGTTCCTCATTAGATTGAAGGCAATTCGAGATCAGCTGGTTGCTATAGGGGCCACTCCTGATGAGGATTTCCCTGAATGGAGTCACCGATGATTGGGAGACCTTTGTCCAAAGCATTTTGGGTAGAGAACAACTTCCAAATTGGGAGGACATGTGGGCAACTCTTCGTCAAGAAGAGATCAGGAGAATGTCCAAGATGGGCAGCAGTAGCAAAGGAGCCAAGATCAAAAAGGAGGAAGAGGAAGATGTGGCTCTCACATCCAAGGGACAACAAGGGCAACGAGGGAAGAAAAAGAGAGACCTTTCAAAGGTTAGGTGATTCAGATGTGGTGAACTAGGACATTTCGCCACTACTTGTCCTCAAAAGAGGAAAGGCAAAGAAGATTTGGATTCTAAGGTTGCAGTAGCGAAGGGTGATTATGGGAGTGATGACGATGTGGCTACGAGTGCTCATGTACCTCGAGAGAAGAGGTGGGGTGACATAGATATGTAGATTAATCTATGGATAACGGTGAGAAGGGGCAGGATCATTGAGGTGCCTAAACTCTTGGATCACATACAAGATACGAGAGCCCTTAATGATAGTAGCAGGATGACTAGAATCAATTGGTGCAGAGGATTGTGGAGGCACATTGGCAGAGCTAGGACGCTGAAGAATGGAGAAGCGCAGAGCAGAGTCAGGAACAACGTAGAATCAGTAGCGCAAAGGCTAATGGGATTTCAGCAGTGCAGAGGCAGTGCTTATGCAATGCAGAGCAACAGCAACGTAGAGGCACTAGAGGGCCAGCACAGATTAGCAGCAGAGGGTGTTGTAGTATCGAGATGCAGCAAGACTGACTTGTCTATCAGGATTTTGGGTGATGTCCTTCAGTTGCTTACTTCTCAGCAACTGAGTTGCAGTGCAGCAGTTAGCAGTGGTAGTGCTATGGTCAGCGTGATGTGGCATTTGAGAGGGAGTTGCAGTACAGATGAGGTAGTGACTATGGCAGAGTCATGGGCAACAATGTAGAAGGCATCAGCGCAGTGGATGATGGGCAACAGGCTAAGCATCAGCAGTGCAGGGAACCGATGTCGTGGATCTGGGTGATGCTTCAAGATGAAGTGTTGCTAGAGCACATTCCTCACTAAGAGAGAGTGTTGATTTTTTGGTAGCATCGGATGTGCTCTAGCTCCAAAACTTTGTGGAGGGGCTAGAACACATGGGATCTCCAAGACCCAGAAATCGTTTAGAGAAATTCCACCCGGAGCTTAAGTTATTCAAATAATTAATTATTTTAATGGAGACCCTAAGTCTAACTTAGGGAAATTAAATAATTAAAGTGAATTAATTTAGACATGTGGGTGAGAATCTTCTAAGTGACAAGGATCAAGTCTTTTCTAATCTTAGCCGTCGAGTAGAGATTTGATCACGGTTGTTGATTCATCAACTGGAAAATTATTAAAGGAAGACTTGTGGTCAGTTGCAGAACACACACAAAGTGGTAGCACTTGAGCTAAGTCAAAATTCTGGGGCGCGGTTTGCTGAGAATTTTCGAGTGAGCTTGCAGTGCAGCGAGGGGCAGTTTGGCAGTGGGATTTCTGAATCCAAGTCTGAGAATACAATAGCAGAGAGGTAGATTTGTAACGAAGAGACAACGCAAGCCAAGGAGGGGTGATGCAGAGCCAGCGAGGCTCGCGTAGAGACAGTGTAGGCCCAGCAGGGGTGACGCTGAGCCAGAAGGGTGCATGCATAGGGACGCAGAGCCGGAAGAGGCTGACACAATCACTCAGAGAGCTGTGATGGGGTTTCAGTGGCCCAAATAGGCTCGTATTCAGCAGATCTGAAAGGGTGACCCAGCCACACTAAAGGGTGACGCAGTGACTGCATAGGCACCTGTGGGGTTCTTCATCCTCAGCTGAATCAGCCATATTATCTGTCTCCAGAGATAGAGTTACTTCTATTAGGATTTTCTCTGTTCGGTAAACCACTACTGTTACCCTAGTTTGTATTCAAAAACTGCATAATAATAAAACCCTCAAGAGCTTTTCCACCAGTTTTCTCGCATTGAGTTTTTCTGGGGACATTTGTCCGAAAAATATTGTGTGTACTTTGTCGAATGTGCTTAATTCTTCAGTACTTTATCTGTATATTTGTGTAGGCAGCAATGTATTTACTTCAATGATTTTCATGTATGATTCAGAAAAATAACTTGTTAATTAATAAAACAAGTAGGAGAAGTAAATCAGATTACTGTTGTAGGATTTCTGCATGGTAGATTCAGAAATTTTCACAGATTCTATATGCCTTTGAAGTTTCATTGTAGCCTACAAATGTTCCTATCTTCCCAGATTCTTCTAACTTGATTCTTTTCTCTTTAGGCACATGAAAATGCGGGACAACCAAATATTCTAAAATGAGAAACATCAGGTTTCTTACAAGTGAAAACTTCTTCGGGTGTCTTGAAGCCTAGTGCTTGATGCATGCATCTAGTTTGAACATATACGGCAGTGTTGGCAGCTTCTCCCCATAAGAACTTCGGTAGGCCTTGGTCATGAAGCATGGCACAGGTAGCTTCTATGATTGTTCAGTTCTTCCTTTCACCAACTCCATTTTCTCAGGATAATATGGAGTAGTAGTCTCCCTCTTAATTCCAACCTGTCTACATTAGTCATTAAATTCATTTTATTCATATCTAGTTCTATTGTCAGTCCTCAATATTTTGATATTCTTCCCTGTTTGATTTTCAACCAAGGCTTTTTAAGAACGAAACCATTTGAACACTTCGTCCTTCTTCTTCAAGAAATAGATCCACGTTTTGCGAGAGAATTCATCCACAAAAATTGCATAGTACAAATATCCTCCCAATGGCATTACGGGCAACATACCAGATAGATCATAATGGACCAATTGAAGAATGTTGGTAGTTTGACTTTCACTTGAAGGGAATGGTCCCGTTGTATGTTTTCCAGCTGCATAACCCTAACAAACACCTTCATGATCTACGTTGAATTCGAGCATACTTGTGACCATCTTCCTTACATCAGGTAAGGCTTTGTAATGAAGCTGAGAAAATCTTCGGTGCCATAATTCGGATTGAAGAGAAGTATAGAAAGTCATAGCTCCCAAAGGACTTCCTCCAACCTGATAGAGACCTTCAACCCTAAATCCAAGTGTAAATGCATCTCTTGTGTTTCTTTGCCAAATACTTACCTTCCCATCAACGAATGTTACTTTGAAGCCTTTATATTCTATCACAGAAATAACTATCAGGTTCTTTTTCAAATCAAGTATATACAATACAACTTGTAGATGAAGGATTTGACCCTGATCTAAGTGGAGAGCGATAGTCCCTATCCCTTTCACGGGGTAGGTGGAATTGTCTCCAAGTATGATCTCCAAATTAGTCTTCTTTTCAATCAAATTAGAGAGGGCCTCCTTGTACCCAGTGAAGTGCCTTTAGGCACCACTACCAATCAACTAGTTATCCAAGGTGTCCGGAGGAGAGGCAGTAGTGAGAGCAGAAATAAGATAAAATTCTTTTTGTTTTCCTACAACATTAGTTTCCTCATACTTGAAATTTCTCGTCCTTTTGGGAGGTTGACCATTACCATATCGAGTAGTGGGAGCATTTCTCTTTCCTCTATTGTTGAACCTGTTGTTCCTTTGATTGCCATTGCCTTTGAAATTGTTGTGATTGTTGTCATCCTATGGAGTATCCTTCTTATGAGGACACTCTCTAGCATAATGGCCAAACCTGTTACAATTGTAGCACGTTCCCTTTCTTCCTTCTTTGAATCCCTGCTTGAATCCTTGACCTTGTCTCTTTGGACCAACATTTTTCTTCCTCTTTGCATGAGTATAAAATGCATTTGTCTCATTTCCATTTGAAGGCTTGTCTCTCTCCATCATCTTCCTCTCTTCTTGAGTGCATCTAGTCAATAATTCGTTGAAACCAGGAATCATATCATTCTTAAGAATAGTGGTGTTAAACACAGCCCATGCTCATGGGAGACCTCCAAGAGCAATAAGAGTGAGCTCCCTGTTAGCAACGACTTCTCCAATAGATAGATCATTTTTTTAATTTTTCGTAATCCTCATTAAGTAGGATTGGATAGACTCCCCTCTATCCATCTTGATCTCCTTCAATTTGATCTTGAGAAAGAGGATTTGATTTGCATTGTTTGTGTCGAACATCCCAACCAACTTGTCATACATCTCCTTAGATGTTCCTAAATCAGAAATGTAAGCAACCAAATGTTTTTGAATGGAGTCTCTGATAATTTTATTAGCTTTGACCTCACCTTTCTTATACTTTGTCTTGTCAGCAATCGGTGCATTCGAAGGAGACTCCACCACATATCCCTGCACATAGTCCATATCATCATTCTCTTCCAAAGTTAAATCCAAAGACATCTTCCATGCATGATAGTCAGATTTATCATTGAGCTTATCCTCAGACTTGAAGTAATATGTAGAAGCCATTGAGGCTTGTCCTTGTCCAACAGATCTTACTTTGTGATTGCTTTTCTCTCTCTTTCTTGGGCTTTGTCTTCACCTGGGCTTTGTTACCATGTTAATTTTAGTTAACAATGGTATGTTCTATGCTTAGCATACTTTACTTCAATGTTCCTTTAGTAGCCCAATGAAAATTTCCAAATATTTCTAGTAGCAATCACATTAACCATTGATCACATTGACAATAAATGTAGATAGAACTTTAAAAAAAGGCAGAAGACAAGCCAAAACAAGAGAACACCAGATTTGGCAGATGCCAGGGAAAAACCCCAAAGTGGGGAAAACCATTTGATCAATTCTTCTTATTATTATATCAAAAGTTCAACAGAGAGAGAGAGTACAAAATTCAAATTGACTTGCCCAATTCAAAGTCAAAATAGCCCTATCAAATTTTGCAGCAACTGCAGTCAAACTTCAGCCCTAACCAGAAAGCAATGCTTGTCAAAACAACAACAAATATTCCTCAAAGTAGCTCGATCTTCCTCAGTCAAACTTGACCTAATCAAGAGGTCAAATTCAACCCATAATAGCTCGGTCAAATCAATCAAAGGAGAGAGAAAACTGTTGTAATTTTTTTGCGGTCAAACTGTAGTCAACCCTGAAGTTAATGCAGGTCAAACAACCCAGAATTTCTCGGTTTTGTGCCCAGAGATGCTGCCTAGAAAAATTGAACCTTTGACCCCAAAAACGAAGTCAAACTCAGTCAACAAGGTCTCAGTGAATGCTGGCCAAACCTGTCACAGAAATCTGAAATTTCGGCTTGCAATGTTGCCTAGAAAACTTGTCCTCCTTGCCACACGTGTGAGAGAGAGAAGCTGCCCAATAGTTGTACAAACCAATCAGAGGAAGAGAGCGAATAATGCGTGAGTGATGATGATTCCAAATGAGGTTTGAGGTCACTTGTATTTACACAATTTGCTGTGGGTGAAGATACACGTCCATTAGGATTCTTCAGCCTACACGTTGATGTGGCCAACCTGAACAATTTGCACATGTGTGGGCATAAATTCAAAATCACACTTCCACTTGTCCAAATGAGATGATCTTTAGATCAATTTTGGTCCTCTCGAAAAGAGGAATTTAATGCCATCATCATCTCCATCAAATGAGTTGTCCAAAGGTGGAATTTGGCCTTAGTTGCCAATTTTAACAAACACATCTCCCTAAGATACATGAAGGCCAAAATTCTCAAGGAGGCCAAATTATATCACAAGTGATGATGAATAGAATTGAATGATCCTCTCCTCTATTTATATGAGGAGGACAAGAGCTAATTAGCCTAAAACCCCTAGAAAAAAAGTTATATTACAACACAACCTTGGGTTAGAAGCCAACCCTCTAGCGTTAACAATAAATTTCCTAATTAACCCACACGTGTGAGTTGCTAGCTCTCTAGGGCTGACTTCATGCAAGAAATTTGCTCCAAATGGCATGTCCAAGTGATTTGAGGTGTCTAAGATGACGTAGAAGTATGTAAAAATCAAGATTTGAGGGTTGGCCCTCAAATCCATTTCAATGGCTCCCGTGTGGTCCCAAGATCCAGTGGGGGCACCACAAAGTGGTCTCCATGGGTCTCCAACTTCCTAAAGTGGCCTCCTTTGCTCCAACGTTGAGGGCTTATTAGGTGCAACTAGACCTCGCTAATCTATAAAGGTGAGACCATCCTCATCTATGCCCAGAATCAGTGTCCATCAATGAGTTGGTGTTAAGGTTGGTCTAAGGGCTTGATGGATCTAGGTGTGTCATCCTAAAGAATCATCAAATCAGGTGCAAAGTCATCCAATGTCCTAGGAGCAGGGGGTGCCCTGGAACATGTGTCATCTATTGCTGCCACTAATAGGCCCAAGAGTCTCAACACTTCACTTGTTTGTGCCAATATACTTATCTAATGGCTTGGGTAACTGTGGATAAGGTACCTAAGGCATGGGTTGCTAAACCACCTGACAATCACAAAACAAATTCTAGTGAAAGCAAAAATTCATTAGGGGAAAAGATAATTATTGCATCTAAGTGAACCAAGCTTGAGTTTCAAGGGCTATTTAATACTTCCAATAAGGACCCCCTTCCAAAATCAAGACCTTGATCTCACAATGGTGTTTTCTCCCTAGGTAGGAGTGGCTAAAGGACAACCCTATTAGGTGTTTCCAACCCCTAAGGGGAAGTAACATTTCCTCAGTCTACCCTTCAATTGATAGGTGTTAGTGAATACTAATGATGGTAATGAAGGGGATAAGACTTCATGGCCAAGTGCCATGGTCAAAGGGACCAACTGATGGGGGTGTCTGCATCCGAAGTGTATAGATGTGAGGAGGGAGCATTTATAGATGATGAGGTTTTTTCTCCAAAGGAAAAAAACCGTAATTTTATTTCAACTTTTGAAACAATGAACAAAATTACATTTTGTAGATGCTTGCCTCATTTAGTAAGAGCAACCTCTCGACTTATGAGCTTAAGAAAAACTAAAAAATACAAAAGAAAACATGAGAAGTTAAGTGTCTTAGAAATCACTTAACTTCTCATTCTTCCCTTTCTTTCTTTGAACCTTTTGTGATCCCCTTAAGAATGGGGCTGCTAGAATCATATCCAAATCACTCAGTTCCTTGTTTGAATAAAAAAATTTCGAAGCATGAACTCTCATTGTGCCCATTGTCCCATCCTTTTTGTGTGCCACATTTTTCTATTGATATGATTCATGGATCGCTTATGATTTTCTACCATTCTACTTATGGGTTGCATTTCCAACATGTACTTGAGTGATCCCTTCTTTGTGGTTTGATGGGTTCTCTGTGATTTCCCCTTCTTCATCCTCCGTGATGAAGGTTCCAAAAGGATGCCATCCTTAGTGTTTTGTGGTCCTACCCCTTTTTATTTTTTGGGTACATTTTTTCCTAGGGGTGTGTGTCCTACAAATGTCCTGTTTGGTAACATGAGCGACATTTGAATTTGAATTTTCATAATCTAGAAGTTGAGTCCACTAGAAGGTTTTATGTTTCAACAAAACGCAATCAAGTAGACCTTTACTTAGGTCTATTTCTACATAGATTTGGCGAAGGTAAATAACCCTTTCTCTATTCTCCCGGAGTCCGTATTTTTAAATGACCCTAAAGCGTTTCCAATATCCTCAAAGAACATTGTGTTGCCACAAGGGAAGGGGAATATTTGGTAGCCTTACCCATATGGGCATTGTTGAAATCACCATTGTTGTGGAATCAAAATCTGGGAACCAAGGGGTGATGAAAAGCCCTGCATTTCCCTAAAACCAAGGCCCTTCTTTCAAAACTCTCTCCAAATATTCCTAGCTATTGAACTGAACAATGAAAAATCCTTTTGAGCATAGGTATATCTCACTGTTGTTGGTCAAGGTTGTAAAAAGCCACTGATGCATCAGACCTAGGCCAAAACCCATTAAATTTGCAAATCACTGGCCTGGATTAAAGAGCTGAAAAAAGTTGATTTAAATATGTTAGGTTTACCTCCATGGTGAGCATTTGTTGTTGCTGTTCGACAATGTAAGGTCCAAGATTGTATTGTGGAATATTTGATGGATTAGAACCCTTACCTCACACCGCATTCTTGTAGGAGAATGAACCTATTGGGTTCTCGGATCCCAAAGCACCCCCTTGCAACCTTAAATTCAAGAAAATTGTGGAATTTATTGAAATGTTGTAACCTTGTAACTAGGTTAGATCCTATATCCGCTTCCCTTCATGAGGAAGATGTTGTATATCTGCGGGAAAACCCAACCGATTCTTTATTTTCTACTTGAGATTCACCAGAAGATCCAGACCCAAGACCCAAAAAAGGAAGGAATTCCTGTTAAGAGTCTTAATAAAGATTTGAAAGTTCTCCCCCTGTTCCAAGTCTTCCAACCCTCCACCCAACCCAGATTGATTAGGATATGGGGTTTTTTCTAGAGGATCTGCACCGTTCTAAAAGTTGTCGAGCATGAGTGAGCATTTATCTAAACTTGCGACCAAAAAAGACCAAAGGAAAGGGGTGTTACCTACCTAATTCAATTCGATAGCGGGCATAGGCTAAAAAAAAACTCTACTAGATTAGGGCATATGCTCAACTAGACATCTTCGTCAGAGAGTCGCCCCCTGCAGAGCAGAAGAGATCCCTTTGGGATACCGACAGAGAGTTTAATAAATGGAACAGGTAGTCCCCATTCAACCAATACCTCAGATCTTGCCACCTTGCCATCTGAGGGTGCTGAGGAAGACAACATCCAAACCACTCCTGAGGTTACCCAGATCAGCCTCCGGCCTTCGCCTTGAATGATATTGTGGTTTCCTTCTCCATTCTATAAGTGTCGATTTCCTAGCTTGACCACATGATTGCAGGCCGCACATGACAAGAAACCACAAGCACTTCCTATGGTCGAAACCCTAATACACAGAGCTAGCATCATTTTCGTTCTCCCTATTCATTCGTGGATGCATGAGTTACCAACTCAACCTTTGTTTCATGGGTGCCTTTTACTTTTTCTGTATTTTTCTTTGTATTATTGCTCATATCTCAAGGGTTAGAGCTTTCTTTAAATGATGTGGCAGTTGTATTACCCCTTAATGATGAGTTAGTTCATTGCTCATCGAATTTGGGACATGTAAGGGTTCCTTCTTTTGATGTAATAGAGAAACATGTGCTCAGGAATCGGGTGATTTCCATAATGGGCGAGGTAGAGTTCATGCTAGGCGTTTTCCCACGTGCTAATCTTTATGTCCCTAACCATCTTTTGCATTTGGATTTTCTTTCTTTTTGTTTTTCTATGGCCATGATATGCTCTTTTTGTTTCTTTTAGTTGCATCAACGTCCTAGGGAAAAGATTCCAGACCCTACCCAGGTATGTGGACATATGGGTGCCAAATCCCAAAGAACTCATGACATGTTGAACCCAAAGAATGGAGGTAGAATATGGGGCTTGTAATGTGTGATGGAAGGTGTTAATTATGATATAAGGGAAGATGCAACTACGCTATCTCAATCAGGGCTTCCCATGTAGTTCCCCTCCTATACCCATTGGGCCATTAAGACAGGTCCCAATAGACTAGGATCGAAGATTAACCCTCCATTTGAGGTGAGAGAACAAGATCATGGTCAAAATACCTCATTCTTCCAGATCACCCCATAATCCATACCAAATGCCCAAAAACAAACATGCATAAGCACCAGATTGCAAAATGACCAAAGTACCTTTTGAGTGGAAGCCCACCTTCATCCACGTGCTCATGTCGGATGGGTGAGAAGCAAATGGTTGATGCAGGTGGCAGAGATATATGGTATATCATCAGTTAGTGGAGGCCATTAGGGGTTGTTGGCTGCATCGCTGACCAACTGGCTATCAAGAATAGGAGAAAAGTTTTATCCTATGGGGTTACCCAATTTGGTGGGTAGCAGGCTCTTTAAGGAAAGCCACGAGGGCTAGGGTTTAAGACTGTTTCAACTAAGGCTTGAACGTTGGAGCTGTTTTGGGACTCTTTCACCTTGCTTGACCTTATAACATCAAAATCTAGCAATTTGCATGGTTAAAAGTGTCTCTCTAGGGCTAGCGTCTTCAACCCTTGGCAATTCTACATTTTGTAAAACCCTAATTCTGCATAAAAGCTTCAACTTAGGACCATTTGAAGGTTTGTCTCTCCATTGCTTGATTATATCTTGCAAACAAACCTTTTCCCTTTGCTTGCATGTCTAGATGTGCCATTGTTAAACTACATCTTGAAACCCTAGGCTACAAGACATATCTCATAGGCTTCTTCATAGGTACGTTATTCCCTATTACAAAGAATTGTGCCTTGTTCCTAGTGTGAGGTACCTTGATCTAGCCTCTTAAAGTGTCACCTTGATCCTATCAACCTAGAATACCCTTAGGTGACCTATACTAGGAAGCCTCCTTTGTGGTGAAATTTCACTAAAAAGTAGGAGGTGAAGTACAAAGGTGATAGTGGTGTCCATCTCATTGTTGTGGCATAGTCTGGCTTTTGCCTTGTGAAGTCTCTCACAAGGCCTACCAGACTTTGAGGCAACAAAACCTATTGAACTTCACTTAGAGAAGATAGGAACTAGGGCATTTTTTAATTATTAGCACACTTAACAATTTTTCGAACATCAAAATATATTCAAAACATGACCCTGTACCCCTTCGTCCTGCATTCATTTAGCTAGGAATATGTTGATTTTAAGATTGAAGTCTATAAAGGGTAAAAGCTGTTTAATTCTGCCAATTAATTGAAGCCTATATGCTGCCAATGTCCATTCACAAATCAATCCTTAAAAATGATAAAATAACACTAATATCATTCCACTAAATTGTCATTTATGGTTACCATTTTAAATTATTGATCATTTCATCCAATTTTCAAAATAATGTGATATATATATATATATATATATATATATATATAGATTTCCGTTTCAAAAAAATTTGGGAATCACATTTCCATGTTATACCTGTTTCAGAAATTTGTACTCGTTTCGATATTTTGTGCAATAAGAGAGTAACATGCAGAGGCTCAAATGTAGCTTAGTTTTACTTTCTTTTTACAATAGTTAAATATCTACAGAAAGTATGGAATGAAGCAATATTCTTAAATACTTCAACTAAATAGTAAATACAGACCTGCCAGCTTCAGGGGAGTACCCAATCCCATAATAAGTAATTGATGTCCAAATAAGTGAATCGAACAAGGAGAACGGAATCTTCAGAAGAAATATTGGAAGAGTGTAAGCCCATGCTGGATAAAAGTAAAGGTCCCTTTGTTTGAAGAACACTGGAAGTCGTCTAATCGTCATCACTAGCTCCGCAAGACCATTGAACATCATGACCGTGAGTGAGAAAAAAAGAGAACCAAGATAATAATTTCCATGTTCAAGGTCGACTTGCATGTGTGTCCGAGAGAACATTGTCATTGTAATAAATGCAACTACAACAAGCTGTCATGAAAGATAAAGGCATACGTGAGTTAGTTAAAAATTATACTGCTCGGGCAATAACTTAGACAATCAGGACAAGATGAAATACCTGTATTGCCGTGAAGACATAAACAAATGAGTTTCTCTTCATAAGTAGCCACTCTCGATCAAAACATGCTTTGAACAACTCCCATTTTCTAAGTGAGTATTTGCTGAAAGACAGGGCAGTTTTGTGGCCTTTGGACTTCTCAAAAGGTTTAGAAAGTTCTTCTGTCAACTTCTGGCCAACATGAAACTGTTTGAATTTCTGAGAAAACTGTTCTGCTGAAATGTATCTAAATGGCTTTTCCCTGTCCTCCCAATACTGTTCTTGATCCTTCCTAGAGGTAACCTGCACCACGTCATCGAAACATGTGAGACAATTAATCTCATTGCAGGTCATAAAAAATAGCATGGAGATAGATAGCTATATATTCACCTCCTGCAGAAAGTCTGCAATTCCCTTACGCTCCGGACATTGGAAGCCACAATGCTCAAAAAACTCAAGAGCATGATCACGAGGCCCATGGTAAACTATCTGTCCTTCTGACATTATGATAATATCATCAAAGAGATCAAATGTCTCAGGTGCTGGCTGAAGAAGTGACATGACTATTGTAGCCTGCTTGATGTGCGCAACCTGTTGTAGACACTTTACGATCTGAAAAGTCGTAGAGCTGTCCAAGCCAGTTGATATCTCATCCATGAAAAGAGTTTTCATTGGAGACACGATCATTTCCCCTGCAGACAGAACGAATACCATTGTCTGTTATTCAGAATTAAGTGAAACCCAAACTTCCAAAAGACAGATACATAGAATCAATCTCAGTCATTACCAGTCGTTACTCTTCTTTTCTCTCCGCCAGAAATTCCTCTTATCATGGCATTACCAATTATGGTGTCTGCACAAATATCCAGACCAAGGATCTACAACAGTAACATGCAGGCAGCAAAACATAAGAACTGGAAAATTATAGAGAAGAACACCACAACAGATGAAAAAGCATTTAATATGCATGACAGTGCAAAGATTGTTATGAGCACAGTTAAAAGTTTTATCAAAATACCAAGAATTTAAGGTCTAGAACATCACATAATGCTGATTCTCCATAAATGAAGCATAAGCAGGAAAATTAAATGTGGGGGGCAATAGTTTTTTACCTTCAAAATATAATCTGTTTGAAGACTTCCTTTCAAACCCTCGATTGCAGTTGCCTGGAAACAAAAGGAGGAACATGTGAATAATCGAATTTAAAAAAAGGAAAACAATGCAGTCAATCTTATACATAACCACCAGGGGGTTGCACCATGCACTATGAACCAAATGTTTCGAGATGCTTCTCCTGTTCTGATGCCAGATCTCAACAGTCTCACCGATGTGGTAGTCAACCCAGTATCATGCTGCCTAGGCTGTGAGGGAAAGAAGAGAATGCCACCTCAGCTGGTCATGCAGTTCTCCAGCATAGTCATTAAACTATAATGTTCCTACAATTACTTGGCCAATCTTAGAATATGAAAAGCAGAAGGAGATTGATGGCTGGAAAATTGATGTGCCTGACCCTGAGCTGCAGAACAAGGGATGGGGAAGCGACTGGAGAGAGATATTGACTACCCACCCAACTCGGGCCTGATCCCAGATGTAGCTTAATCTTTGTCGTTGTTTATCATTATTGTGCAGCCTTTGTGGCATATTAATTTTGGACTGTTATTAAGCGGCAATATTTTGTACCTAGCTGATTTAGGGAAATTTTGTACACTTCAATGGCATTTATTTCCTTTTTCTAGTGCTTGTGCCTGTGGTGCAATCCTTGTGGACATTTTCTGAGCCCTCTCAGTGTTGTCAGACTGCTCTTTTGCATGTACCCTCTTCTGGGGGATTGTTGAGTTTAGTCAGTGACAAAGAGAAGGGTTCAGGGGTTGGAAGTCTAGGAAACTCTTCTAGCTTCTCAGCTTCTTTTTAAGTTCTTGGGATCATGACCTTTCTCAAGTTCTATCTCTTTCGACCATGGAAGTTCAGACTTCTAACCCGTGATCTGATTTAGGAGGTGATGAACCCTTAGTACTGAATCCTGATGCTATCTTGCACTAATGGGTCTACCTATGAAATGTCCTTCCCCTTAGGGTTTCGAAGCACCTAGAGATGAAAGTATAATCACCCCTAACACAAGTGTGGTAACTTACTTACAAATCCTTAACTAGAAATACATTGGAAGGAAAGGTTTGTGTAAACTATTTTTGTGTCCCTAACATTGAATATGGTCCACTATGATACTTTAATGGTTATGCTCCCTAATGATGTTGATCTCACCTGATCTTAAGGTATGTTTTAGGGGGTTCATTACTCATGCAATAGAGATCCTTTGAAAGATGACTTGATACCTATCCAACACCATTTAGAGGGTTTTTTTCCCAGTATTGAGCAAAGAAGATGTTGTAGCCCCAGTGTTACCCTTTTGAGATGAACATTAAGCTTTGAGGAGCCTCCACATGGTTGTACCCCCCATGATACACCTACATGTTAGTTTTTGTAGCATAGGAGGTGTTCTAGTCTCGAAACTCTGTGGAGAGGCTAAAACACATGAGATCTCCATAACCCATAAATCATTTTTGGATAGTCCACCTAGAAGTGTCTCAATTAGATTATTAGCCTATTTTTTAATATTTCCTAAGTCTAAACTTAGGAAATATGGTTAATTAATCAATATTAATTGAGATAAGGTGAGAATCATTTAGAAACTCACACGGATCGACTTTGATATGATCTTGGCCCTTGATTAAGTTTTAATCTTGGTCGTTGGAAGTCCAATAGAGGATTATAAGAAGAAGTCAATGGGTAGATGGAGAACACACTTGAGACACTTGTGAGAACCACAGAGAGGTTGATTTCCTTGGAGAGTTCGATTCTCAAGAGGTAGTAGCCGAAAGAGTTTGAGCTTCAGAAGGAAGCAAAGATAGAGAGGGGCAAGGACAGTGAATCTGGAGGAAATTTTTTCCATATCCGAAAAGTCCATTGCAGTGAGGGAGAAATAACCACTGCGAGGCTAACGCGGGGGCTGCACAGAAGCCTCTAGATGCAATTCAATTTTGCTAGAGAGAAGCTTAGTTTCAGTTCCAAAGGTCGGGAAAGTGTTTCAGAGGGTCGGAGAGAGAGTTTCTCAGTTAGTGGAAGACACGACGACTTGAGTATCTGCTAATTCATGTTGAGCGTGGAAGAAACTGCGCTAGGGTAACGCAGGCCTACACAAAGGCAATTTGGATGGTTTTCTTGGAGCTACAGTCAGAACTCGGATTTGCCTATGGGGTGAGGAAAATTCCTAACTAGATTTTTGCAAGTATCTTTCTTTGTAGGATTTCCAGATTTCGACATCCAGTTGTACTCATATTTTCTCTCACTTCTACATAATAATAGAAACCTTAGTTGCTGCACTAGTTTTCCTGAGTTGGGTTTTTCCGGGGACATTTGTCCAAAAATAATTGTCTCAAATCTTATGTGCGTGTGCTAGAATTTTCGTAGTTTCCATCACTATTTTCTTCCACAGTTTTATTTGTGAAAATTGCAGCGTGATTTATTCAGTATTTTTCATAGCAAATAAATTGTTAAATTAATTAACAATTAGAAGAATAATTTCCAGTTGTTGCAATAGGATTTCAGACTTGAAATTTTCTCACTCCAAATACTGAAACACTAAGCAAGGAAGAAAATGCATTGACTTATTTGATGATGTGCCTAGATGGACCTGGGAAATCCCCTATTTGGCCTTGACCCTATTTGATGGACGTTTCCTTGTTCCAAAGCCCAAATGATGATGGATATCACTTAGATGACTTGGGAGGGCTAGCGCATTATGCCTAGATGCCAACGGTTCCCCCCTAGAGGTTGCCACATCAAGTCTACATGCCCTAGAAGGGTGATGTGAGCTTCATTGATAATGATGTCATCGTGTAGATGTGATTTGAAGATGTATCCATGCACTTTGATGATTACCTTGGAGTGAGGAGCACTCATGGACCCACCTTGTCACTTGCTTGCTCGAGATTGTCCATTCTAGAAGGATGACATCACATTGGATAGCATTTCTTCTTGCAATGTGGGAGATTTTGATGTATTTCTTATGTTTTAAAGCCATCATAGACTCCAGGAAAAATTTTAGGACTTCTTGTTGTAAAATTATGCAAAGTGACTTGGTTTCCATCATATAAATAGAGGGAAGCCACTTTCATTTGGGACCTTCACACATTTATTCACTTCTCTATCTCTGTTAAGACGTTCACACTGGCCCTCTTGTACTTTTCTCTTGGATGCAATGGATATCTATTGGAGCGAATTGTCTTGGGAGGGAGATTTTTGCATGGAGATACTTGTTTGGGATTGATGAAGTGATTCTTGTTGGAATTGTGTAAGTTTATTGCTTTTCTTCCATTTGCATGTTATATTTCTAAAATTAGGGTTTCTGTTTGTGCCATATTAAAAAATAAAATATCTTTCTTGAAACATTGATTCTTTATATTATGTAAAAATTTGCCTTGCAAGAATCCATCAAAGGAACTTGAGTCATGCATCCTTTGACCTTAAATATCCCATGTAAAGAAGTCGCTAGGGTTTGTAAGGCAAGGATTTTAATCATCCACCCTCTTCATCCAAGCTCCTCTATCATAAACCTTTCCCTAATTGAATCCATTGGCCAATTGAGGGTAGCACTAGTCTAGTTGTGGTGATCATCTTAAATTTCTACTTCTTTTCTTGAATTCTTAGTATCTAGGGATAGGGTTTGGTTTAAATTTGCATTTTATGGTAATTTTGCATCTATATGCCATTATCCTATAAGTAAAAATTGCATTTAATATAATGAAAAGGAAAAATATAGGATTTGTTGCATTTTAATCCATAAACTAGGATTGATGTTGATCAGGAGTTCATAAATTTTTCTCAAAATTCCAAGTTACAGGATTGGATTCGAAATGGCAAACAGGTTCAGAATCGGATCGACCAGCAGAGTGGGATTTGAATTGGTGGCTATCATGGAGTCCTGAACTCTGCATATAGAATCGGGGATTGCACAGCCGCGGAAATGTTGCAGGTGGAATGAACAGTCGTGATCCAGTCAACAGTGAGGGCCAAACGGTGGTGATTAGATCACAGAAGCAGCAGTGGGAGATAAACAATAGAGAGTTAAATCGCAATAGGAGAGATTGCGCGCATCGCAATCGGAAATGATTTTATTTACATGGAAGACATCGCAAGTTAAATAATATAAGCGGCGATGCGATGATGCGAGAGGAGCCACGTGTCGATATAGCGCTTAAGCGCATATCGCACATCGAGGTTGATATAAGTTTATGGTTAAGGTTATATGTTAAACATTGTGACAACGGATTTGTGATAAGTTAATTCTTGCGATTTGCGAAATCGCCAAATCGCATATTTTACGTTATATGTATTGTGCAAATCGGCAGTAATTGTTATATTTGCCGACATGCGATATCATAAGCGCTGCGATCTGCGAAATTGTATTGTTTCCGATCTGCAATGTACCTTGTATTACGGTTGCGAATTTGTTTGATATTGCGAAGACTTGTAAAAGGGATTCGATGTTGGTTGCTTCGCGTATGTATATAATGAAACTCCGATATTGTATTCCGCTGTTTCTGCTAATTGTCAAGCCTCTTAACGGTTTGGGGTGCGCATGTGGCCACTGCCCTAACCATAAATTTTAATGCACGAATTTATTGGCGAAGCGGATAAGGGCGCACCAAATTTGGCGGTCAGCCCTAATTTAACTCCAGTTAACTGGAGTTCTCCACATTTTTAGCTGAGTTTTCCTAGGAGATATTGGGCAAAAGTGTAGGAGGCTCAATTTTCAAGCATTAAAAGTGAATGAAGAGTCATTCTTGACTAATTGGAGCATTATGAAGCCATTGGTGTAGAGAAAACAACCATTAGAGCACTGTAACTACATGTAATAGCAAAATTTTGAGCATAATGAAAGATGGACAAGCCATTGGGAGCTGGACCAGCAGATGTAGCCGAGGAAGGTTGAACTGCTTCATCATGCCTATTATGTAAATTTCATGTGGTGAATTATTTATCTGTTTTACATTGTTGTTCAGTGTTATTTATTCTTGTTTTATGCTTCCAATTCACTAAAGTTCATCTATAAATCATGGAAAAACTCCTTAATCCTTATGCAAACTAATGAACCAATTATGCACGTGTTTTTAAAACTGCAAGACCATTAGCACAACAAAACTAATATAGTCATTTCAGATCAAATGGTATCAGAGCTAGATTTTTTCTCTGGTGTTGTTTAATGCAAATAATTGTTTAATTGTTTGCAATTTTTAGATGCTTACAAGGCTCAAGCTCGAAAGGGGAGAAGACAAACTGGTGGAAGCAGGAGGGTCTCAAAAGGAGCCAAAGCAAAGGAGAGCAAGATTACCACAATCTCCACCACCTAGTTCACCTCCTAAAGAAGCAGAAGCTCCATTAAGCATCCCTCATGAGGAAGGAGAAATTCATGAATAATTTGACCCTAAGGAGGAAGAAAGAGTGTTTAGGAAAGCATTTCTTGACATGACTAAGATGGTTAGAATTATTTATCAAGAAAGGAATGAGAGACTGGAAGGAGAAGGATCTAAAATCCAAAAGGAAGGACAAGGATCTTCAGGAGGTCAACATGATGAAGATAATTCAAAGAAGGGAAATGGAGGAAATGGAAGCAATGGAGAGCCACCATCTTCACGCTCATCATCATCATCATCTTCTACCTCTTCTTTAGTACATCAGCCACACAATTCCAAGAGTATTGGTAAATCTCCTTTATTAAAACTTGATTTTAAGTTCGAATTGCCAATGTTTAATGGTGAAGTAAATGAAGACAAACTAGATAATTGGATTTGACAATTGGAGGTCTATTTAAGAATACAAAACCTTCAAGATGATGATACCAAAATTCAATTAGCTTCTTTGAGAATGGAAGATGCAGCACTTGTTTACTGGGAAGCCAAGACACAGGAGGAAATCAAGAAACATGTTAAGATTATTCTATCATGGTCAGATTTTATTGCTCCTATTAAACGACAGTTTTATCCATTAGCTCATATGCAAAATGCCATCATGAACTGGAAGAACTTTAGGCAGTTAAAGGGAAAAAATGTGCAAGAATACACCCATGAATTTAGGAGAAGAGCTCTTTTATTAGGGGTGGATTTGCAGAGCCAAGACACTTTGCTAAATTACATAGGAGGCTTACATAGCTACCTAAAACATACTATTCGCATGTTTAACCCCACCAGTCTAGATGAAGTTTGTGTTCAGGCCACACATCTAGAAGCTAGAGGGAAGAACATTCCTAAAGAGGGTAAGAAGAAACCTTTTAAGGGTAAAGCCAAGGAGAAAACCCCAAAAGGTAAACAAAAAAAGAATGCATCCGTTAAGAAAGAGGGAGAAAAAGTGACTTGTAAACATTGTTCAAAAGAAGGCCATGATGAAACTCATTGTTGGAAATTACATCCAGAATTGAGGCCAAAGAAACCCAATAACAAAGGGAAATAGAAAACCGTTGCTACTACTCAACATGACTTAAGGTCTGATTCAAGTGATGAGACTAAAATTACAGCCATGGGATTGAAGAACATGAAGGAAAAAAAATTGAAACTAAACCCAGTACTAGTACCTCAAACTTTCACATAAACACTTCAAATGAAGAAGAAAGAATAGAACTGTCTCATGTGAGGGTCATATCAAAGCATACCAAGATTGACACACTGTTTGACAGTGGGTCACAAGCAAACTTAATCTTTGAAGACTTGGTCAAAAAACTTAACCTTGAGGCCATACCACATCCAAAACCATATCCATTGGGTTGGATTTGTAAGGATGCAAATTTACAGGTTACAAGGAAATGTATATTGAGGTTTGCAATCACTGCAAGCTTTGTTGACACAGTTGAATTAGATGTGGTTTCGCCTGACATAACTGGTATTGTATTAGGGAGTCCTTACTTGTATGACAGGAAAGCGATCTTCTATCACCATGAGAACAAGTATCATTTATTCAAAGATGGCAAGGAGTTCATTGTTAGAGAACACCGCAAGAAGACAAATATTTCTTTGGCAAATGTTGGACAAGTAAAGAGGGTGGTAAATTCAAGTAAAAATTTTGTTCTTCTTATGATTAAGCCCAAAGCTGATATTAATCATGAATCTTTTGAGGGATGTGATCCTAAGTTGAAATCAGAATTATATGATGTGGTTAATGGGCATCATGAGATGTTTTAGGAGCCAACAGGATTGCCTCCAAAAAGGGAAATTCAACATGAGATTCAGTTGCAGTAGGATTGTCGTCTTCCAAACATCGGTATGTATCGCATGTTGATAATGGAGAATGCTGAAATAAAGAGACAAATCAAAGAGATGTTGGATAAAGGTATCATAAGGCCAAGCACCTCGCCATGCGGTTCACCCATAGTCTTGATACCAAAGAAAGATGTGACTTGGCGCATGTGTGTAGATTTTCGAGCTTTAAACAAAATTATGGTAAAAAATCGTTACCCACTCCCAAGAATAGACGATTTGCTTGATCAGCTGAAAGAATAATTTTTTTTCACCAAGTTAGATTTACGAAGTGGATATCATCAAGTAACAATTGCAAAAAGTGACATATGGAAAACTGCATTCAAAACCAAACAAGGACTCTTTGAGTGGCTAGTTATGCTTTTTGGTTTATCTAATGCACTGACAACTTTTATGCGGGATATGGATAATGTTTTGCAACCATTCCTTGATGACTTTGTTATTGTGTACTTAGATGACATTTTGATTTTCAGCAAAACAAGAGAAGATCATGTCTTGCATGTAAATAGAGTGCTTGATATTTTGAAGAAAGAGAAATTGTTTCTTAAGATGTCAAAATGTGAGTTTGGAAAGACTTCTTTGGTTTATTTGGGACATATTGTAGGAGGAGGAGAATTGAGGATTGATCCTTCTAAAGTGGAGGCCATTGTGAATTAGCTCACACCCAAAACAGTTACCGAGGTAAGAAGTTTCTTAGGTGCAGCTCAATATTGGAGGAAAATTATTGCTAATTTTTCTTCCATCGCAACTCCTATGCATGAAGTGAAAAGTTTGAAGAAAGGCTTCCAATGGGGAGGCAAACAACAACAAGCTTTCAAAGCTTTAAAAGACAAGATCATTTCAGCTCCAGTCCTTGCACTATCAAATTTGAGACAGCCATTTGAGATACAAACCGATGCTAGTGACTATGCCATGGGTGTAGTCCTATTGTAGTATGGTAAGCCTATCGCCTTTCATTCAGAAAATTTTAATGGTGTTGTGACTAACTATCCTACATATGACAAAGAACTATATGAATTGGTACAAAGTGTCAAGAAGTGGAAACACTACCTGATGGGTAAAGAGACTATTGTACACTCCGATCACCGACCATTACAGTACTTGCAGTCGCAAACAAAATTGCAGCAATCAAGACATTTCAGGTGGATGGGATTTCTTCAACAATTTCACTTGGATATATGGTACAAGAAAGGTATATTCAATAGAGTTGCAGATATGCTTTCGAGACCAATCATTAGTGTTTCTACTTTACTCAAAAATGATTATGTTGTACATGAGAGTTACATAGAACAATATGCACATGAAGTTGATTTCAAATATGTGTATGCTAGTTTGAGTGAAGGGAATCAAGTTGAAGAAAGAGATTGTCACATGCATAACAATTTTCTATTTCATTTGGGAAACTATGTATTCTACAAGGAGAGAGGCTAAGTGTCATGAGAGAAGCTCATTCTTCTCTTATTGCTGGACACTTTGGGGTAAGCAAAACAATGGCGCATCTACAGAGGTATTGTTATTGGCCTCGCATGATAGATAACGTGTCACGTTTTATAAGAGGTTGTTTTATGTGTGAAACAAGTAAGCCTAGTAATAGGAAGCTTGGATTGTACACACCACTACCAGTACCATCAAGGCCACGGGAGAGTGTCTCCATGGACTTTGTTGGAGGTCTACCTATGTCAAGAAAGCAACATGATTAAATTTTTTAGTTGTGGATAGATTCAGTAAAATGTGTATACTTATGCCATGTAACAAGACCATTATTGCTGAACATACTACTGAACTTTATTTTCAAAATGTTTGGGTTCATTTTGGATTGCCCACTTCTATTGTTAGTGACAGGGATTCCAGGTTCATTGGGAATTTTTGGTCAAATATATGGAGAATGATGGACACAAAATTGAAAAAGAGTACCGCTTTTCATCCACAAACAGATGGACAAACCGAAGTGGTGAACAGAATAGTTGTGCATCTATTGAGAGGATATTGTCGCAAACATCCTAAATTGTGGGATGAACAACTGCATTACATTCAGCATTCTTACAACCGGGCAATGCACTCTTCAACAAAAACCTCACATTTTGAAGCATGCTTTGGGTATTTGCCAAAATCGCCATTAGACTTCATCTTTGGGAAGGATGTTGCAATTGATGGCCATAGTGATATTGATAAGGCTCGAAAGTTCATTGAGCAAATTCAGATGATACATCAACAAGTTCAAGAATAGCTTGAGAAAATTCAAAGCAAATACAAAGAGAGGCATGACAAACACCAGGTTGATCACAAGTTTCAAGAGGGAGATGAGGTATGGTTGCAGATTAGCAAATAAAGGTTGCAAGGGGAAGGTAAAATAATCAAACCCATTCCCTATGGTCCTTTCAAGATCATAAAAAAAGTTGGTAATAATGCATTCCAACTTGATTTTCCTTCTTACATGTAAATGTATTCAGTTGTTAATGTTGAAAACTTATGCTTGTATGAGCCTCCTTTGATAGATGATCAAGGAAGTGATTTTCAACTACCTTCTATTGAAGATTTCTCGCCAGAATTTCAGGATGAGCTCAAAGAAGATACAATTCTTGACAGGAGGACAAGAGCATTAAAGAGGGAAAGCGTTGACTACCTTTGAGTTGGGCTCAAAGGCACTAAACCAAGCAAGGAAAAATGGATGGAGATTGGAAAGGTGAGGGAGTTGTACCCTCATCTACTGAACAGGTAATCAAGTCTTTTGGAGTCCAAAAGCTTCCGAATGGGGAGGAATGATCAGGAGTTCATAAATTTTGCTCAAAATTCCAAGTTACAGAATTGGGTTCGAAATGGAAAACAGGTTCAGAACCAGATTGACCAGCAGAGTGGGATCCGAATTGGTGGCTGTCATGGAGTCTTAAACTCTACATATAGAATTGGTGATTGCACAGCCGCGGAAATGTTGCAGGTGGAACGGATGGCTGTGATCCAGTCAACAGCGAGGGTTGAACGGTGGTGAATAGATCGCAGAAGCAGCAGTGGGAGATCAACAGTATAGAGCTAAATCGAAACAGGAGAGATTGCGCACATTGCAATCAGAAATGATTTTATTTACATGGAAGACATTGCAAGTTAAATAATATAAGCAATGATGGAATGATGTGAGAGGAGCCACGTGTCAATATAGCGCTTAAGCGCATATCACACATCGCGGTTGATATAAGTTTATGGTTAAGGTTATATGTTAAATGTTGCGACAACCGATTTGCGATAAGTTAATTCTTGCGATTTTCAAAATCGCCAAATCGCATAATTTACGTTATATGTATTGTGCAAATCGGCACTAATTGTTATATTTGCCGACATGCGATATCATAAGCACTGCGATCTGCGAAATTGTATTGTTTCCGATCTGCGATGTACCTTGTATTGCGGTTGCGAATTTGTTTCATATTTCGAAGACGTGTAAAAGGGATCCGATGTTGGTTGCTTCGCGTATGTATGTAATGAAACTCCGATATTGTATTCCGTTGTTTCCGCTAACTGTCAAGCCTCTTAACGGTTGGGGGTGCGCATGTGGCCACCGCCCTAACCATAACTTTTAATGCATTGCTTTATTGGCGGAGCAGATAGGGGCGTGCCAAATTTGGCGGTTAGCCCTAATTTAACTCCAGTTAACTCGAGTTCTCCACATTTTTAGCAGAGTTTTCCTAGGAGATATTGGGCAAAAGTGTAGGAAGCTCAATTTTCGAGCATTCAGAGTGAATGAAGAGTAATTCTTGACTAATTGGGGCATTCTGAAGCCATTGGTGCAGAGAAAACAACCATTAGAGCATTGTAACTACATGTAATAGAAAAATTTTGAGCATAATGAAAGATGGACAAGCCATTTGGAGCTAGACCAGTAGATGTAGCCCAGGAGGGGTGAACCACTTCATCGTGCCTGCTATGTAAATTTCATGTGGTGACTTATTTATCTGTTTTACACTGTTGTTTAGTGTTATTTATGCTTTTTTTATGCTTCTAATTCACTAAATTTCATCTATAAATCATGGAAAAACTCCTTAATCCTTATGAAAACTAATGAACCAATTATGCAAATGTTTTTAAAACTAGAAGACCCTTAGCACAGTAAAACTAATACAGTCATTTCAGATCAAATGTCTAGGCTTTTATTATTTTTTTATGAATCTTAAACCATTAAAAGCTTCAAAAATTTCATTTTCCCTAGTATACCCCTTGATATTTTTTTCCACTTTATTGAATCTATCTCTTAGAGGCTATTTCTTTGTTGTTATATACTTTTGCATGCTATATAACTTGCATATCATAAAAACCCTAGTTTATAGCAGCCCTTTTTTGGTCAATTGGGCCGTCAAGGCATTGTCACTACCTTCCTCCGTAACCATTAGACCTTATAGCACCCTTGAACCTTTGTTTGTTGTGTTGAGAATTTGGAGGGGCGATGATTAATTCAAATCCTCTTCTTGATAATTACTTGTGAGATTACTTCTTTTAATTATGTCTTCTTTTCTTAGCTTATTTAGGCTTTCATCAAGTCAATTACCAAAAACACAAGAGACACAAATTTAGGCTCTTTGAGCCAGGGCAAAACCTGTCCCTCTTGGAGAGGAAAACCCACGAGAAATCCTTCTTATAGACTTTCAGATGACAAGTACCATGACCATGACACAAACCCTAGACCTTTATATGCCTTGAAGACCTTGTCATTGCTTCTTCAATGACTCCTTGAGTTTATCCTCCTTTCTTTCACCTTTCTACATTGATCAACACCGTTCAACACCAGACTTAGAGAGCTCGGTCTCTAGCCCTTGGTTTCTCCTTTACTTTGAATTTCTTAGCTTCTTCTTATCTGTCTTTATGCCCAAAATAGAGATACAAGTTACTGCACCTTAGATCCTTCCTTCAGCCCTGATTTGTACATTCATTTCAGACCTTATATTATGGTCATTAATCCGAATTACTTCCTTGTTGAACTGTCTATAATATATACTTCAACAACACAGATGTATCCTTCATTTTCTCGCTTTATTCTCCAATCCCGAAGCTTGCATTGAACTCATACTTGTCTTCCGCACTAGATGTTGTTCCTTACTTCAGACTAGCCACAGTCCTTGCTATGCATCAATCACGGAATTTATCTTGCATTTATTGCAGGTGTATATCATCAAACTGACCTCAGACTTGTCCGCATTCTTCACTCTGAAATGACCACAAATATACCTTATATATATTGAATTATTTCATATGTTTTAGACCAACCCTACAATTAGTTTGTAGGCCAACTTGTCTAGTCCTTCTAGGCCGACATGAATAGCTTATCTTCCAGCATTAAGGAGGTTGCCTTGAGGGCTGATTTGAGCATAATATTTGAGCCATTTTCTTCATGGTTATATGACAAGGTCTTCAGGCATATTCCTTCGACTAGATTCTTCATATACATGACTCTTAATTACATTTATAACCAGAAGACAAATCCTAATAGACATCAAGAAGAAGTCTATTGACCTATAATAAAACCTTACTCATGAAACCCATGAGGCAAGCATACCAAAAATATTTTATTGTCTTTGTCTTCTTCTTTACATAAATAAATAATTACATAGTCAATATGAAGACCGATCCTAGTTACACTTTTCAACACTCCCTCTTAACTAGGGAGGTATTCATCCAGGTACATGGTCATTTTCAAACTGAAGAATCTCACAAGAATAATCGGATTGGTATTCGCATCCGTATAACATCATATTAACCAGCATTGTCCTAGTGAAAAGCCTTGACTAACAACCCCATCTCTCAACGAGACAACGGGTTACAATGCTAACGAGACACATGACTTATAGACACCATAGTCATTGTCTCTCCAAGGTACATAATCAAACCAGGTGTTCCCAGAGTATGACCTTCTTGGACTATTCTTATCTTGGGTATCCAACCCTCAAATAATATCAGTCCTCAACTACTCTTATCTTGAATTCCCTATCACATTATCAAAGAGTATCGAATGCCAGATGATTATCCAATCCTCTATTCGGTCTTCCAGCTGAAGACCAGAATGATGTGTCTATCCATTCTCTCCACATGGCCTTCACTAAGAATTACGGTTGTTAGTCTCGGTGTAGTGCATGACACATGTATTAGAGAATCATATACGTCACTCGCTCTTAACTCACGAAGGACATACTTCAAGTTTCTTCCAAGCAAGAAACTTACCACTAGGCTCCCTCTCAACCAGGGACCTACAACAGCAATGGTGATACACCCAATTTCTCATGAATAATTCCTCCCCTCGATGTCATGGATTTTGATATTGAGGAATCTTAAATTTTTGGCTTCATAGGGCATAGATCATCCATCACTTTCATTCACGAGTCATGTCAACCATCAGAAAGTGATTCATCAGTCTATCTGATCTGGTCCACCTTTATGCGATGCTGCTTTCCTTCGAACCATATCCAAGGATCTTACATCCTTCCACATGATTGGCATCCCTGCATAAACTTATCCAGATAAACATATACGTAAGAACTTTTAAATCAAAAGTTACCTTAGTGATGATATTTCACCATGACATCTTCCTGTAGGCATCAACATCCTCTATTATGATTGACACATCTCCTAAATATATGTCTTATCAAGGGTCTTCTTGTTTACCATACTTCTATCTGAGTTCACCTAACTTCCCAATAGATCTCCTAGTCACATCTTCTTGGCTTCCGGATGATAATCGCCTCTTTACATGGTTGCACTTCATGATCTCTTCAATTCTTTCTATGCGCAACTCCATACCCAAGAACTTCCAGTATCCAGTTCCTTGTTTGTATGCAACTAACTCATATTCCATATGAGGAAATATTTAATTTCATCTGCTAGTGGCAACCTGTGCACCATAAGAGATCCTCCTTCATAGATCATACTTATAAAGATAGAAGTCCATTACCTACAACCATATGACATGACTTCACAGCATCTAGTGTCAACATATAAATATATGTACCTCATACCTTCTCCATTTGAGTCATCCTGTAACAATTTTACTAGAATGAAGAACTTCATTCCCTTGACCTGCTTCATCAATATGTCATCGTCTCCTAATCCTAGAATTCTGTAGCATAGAATTCTTGATGAAACCTTTCTGCTTTATTTCTAACCAGTGAATACATAGAGAACTCCATTAGAAAATGTCAGCACCTGTTTCCATATTGATTATTGAATGATGATCCTTGATCTTGATGACTGCCTTCCATCAATGTTGTATATCAGTGAGGTTTCTAGGAGCTCCTTATTCAAGTGCTCCTCTCATGCTTCCATCATGATGCTTTAAATATACATTGCTTCCTATCATACTATTTTACAACCAACAGAAATCACTTAAAGAGAAAGACGATCTCAGTCATAATAGATATATTTCGCTTCTTCTTTCTTATATTTCTTTGTATCAAGTTCTTCCCTTATATCTGTGACATGTGCTTCTTCCTTTTTCCTATTGTCCTTTCCAGATTTAGGACAATTTCTTTTATAATGCCCAAGTTCATTACATCCAAAGCATCATACTTTGTCCACATTTCTTCTTTTATTCCGAGGACCAAAATTTTCAATCTTTCTTTCTTTCTGGACATGGCTGCAAAGGCTTGATTCCCTTCACTTGATCCTGTATCAGCTTTGTCTTTCAATCTTGTTTCCTATATTTTACATAGAGACCATAGATCGTGGAATGGTGTTGCTTCTTTCTTCACGTATAAGCTTGAAGTGAAGTTTCCCCATTCTTCCGGTAGAGAATTCAACGCCACTGTAGTCATCTCACTATCAAACATTACTTCTCCCTATTCCTGTAGTTGGTCTCTAATTTCAGAAATCCTTATAAAGTATGAAGTGATTCCTTCCTCTCTTGACAATTTCATTTTGTATAGTTCCTGTTTCAGAGAGAAAGCTTCTCTTGCAGTAATCATAGAGAATAGCTCCACCAGTTTCTCATATATTTCTTTTGCAGTTTTCAGTTTTGATACATAAGGTATAAGTGAGTCCTTAATGGATTCTATGAGAATCCTCTGGGCTCTGATTTCTCCTTTCATGTGCTTGGCATGAGCTGGAGCATCTTCTTCTGAGGGTTGAATGGTAGATCCTTCGATGTAGTCCATAAGTTCGTCTTCGATTAGATTCAAATCTATCCTCTTCTTCCATGCACTAAAGTTCGATGACCCAACCAATTTGTTTCTTTCTTTGCAATAAGTCATTTTGACAGATTTAGATAACATCATAGATACTTACTTGAGTAGGATGACTTCCTCCTTCTAGCATCTTCTTTGATGATGATGAAGATAGGAACTCCTTCTTAGATTGAGTTCTCCAATGTAGGTGTTCTTGAATCCTTGATGATAAAGGATGACTTCCAAAAAGATGATGTCTCTTCCAACAATGTCTTGAATATAAATCTTTGATGGAAAATATTATCTTCTTGATTAGTGGATTTTTTGAAGAATATTCCCTACAAACTGATCTAAATTTTTAACCCAAACTTTTATCTTTGCTTCCTTTAGTGTTTTCTTGTCAAGTAGCCCTTGTGTTCAACACCTTAGCTTTGATACCATGTTGAGAATTTGGAGGGGCGATGATTAATTCAAATCCTCTTCTTGATAATTATTTGTGAGTTTAATTCTTTTAATTATGTCTTCTTTTCTTAGCTTATTTAGTCTTTCATCAAGTCAATTACCAAAAACACAAGAGACACAAATTTAGGCTCTTTGAGCCAGGGAAAAATCTCTCCCTCTTGGAGAGGAAAACCCATGAGAAATCCTTCTTATAGATTTTCAGATGACAAGTACCATGACCATCACACAAACCCTAGATATTTATATGCCTTCAAGACCTTGTCACTGCTTCTTCAATGAATCCTTGAGTTTATCCTTCTTTCTTGCACCTTTCTACATCGATCAACACCATTCAACACCAGACTTAGAGAGCTCGGTCTCTAGCCCTTGGTTTCTCCTTTACTTTGAATCCTTCTTGGCTTATTCTTATCTATCTTTATGCCAAAATAGAGATATGAGTTACTGCACCTTAGATCCTTCCTTCAGCCCTGATCTGTACATTCATTTCATACCTTATATTATGGTCCTTAATCCAAATTACATCCTTGCTGAACTGTCTATAACATATACTTCAAAAACGCAGATGTGGTTGATTTATGGTAGCATCGGATGTGCTTTGGCCTTGTAACTTTGTATATAGGCTATAACACATGTATTCCATAATACCCAGAAATGGTTTTGGAAAATTCCACTTAGAGATGGTTTAATTAAAATAATTAATCATTTTTTTAATGTTCTCCTAAGTCTAAACTTAGGGAAACTGATTAATTAAAGGGTATTAATTAAACTGAGTGAATCTTCTAAATAGAGTCATGGATCACCTCCAAGTTAATCTTATCCCTTTATTATGTTTTAATCTTGGTCCTTGAAGGGTCAATGGAAGAATATAAGAAGGAGGGTGAGGGGCCTATGGAAAACACATTGAGCACATTGAGCATTTGGCATTTTCGAGTTTGTGTGAGGAGACACATCTTTTGATCGGAATCAAATTACTAGGGCAGGGTTTTCTAAGTGATTTTGATTCAGTGATCAAATTCAGAGAGGGGCAGATGCAGTAACTGGTCAGGAGGACCAGGAGTGCATTATAAAGAGAGGCAGCAGTGACACAGAGAGAGGCAGCGCAGTTTTCTGAAGGGGTGACGCAGTCCCTGAAGGGAATCACATAGAAGTGACGCAGTTCCTTCCAGAGTCAGAGATAGCTAGAGGCTGGGGTTTCTAACTCAAGAGGGCCAAAACTCATTCTCAGATCAGCTTGATCAGTTGCAGAGGAGAGGTGACGAAGTTCCTCAACTTGCCCACGCAGGCTTACATAGTTCCAGTGGAGGCAATCATGCAGAGGCAAAGAGGGGCTTCACCAACGATGTTTAGATCAATCGAGGATTTGCAGAGAGGTATATCTCACAATTTCATCTGTTTTCTATATTTCTATGAAGGGTGAGCTGGATATTGGCACCCTAGTTGTACTCAAGGTTATGCTGCTTAATAATATAAAACCCTCAGATTTGCGGCACAGGTTTTCCCGAGTTGGGTTTTTCCGGGGACTTAGTCCGAAAATAACTGTGTCAAATGTGGATGTTTTTCATTGTATTTTGTTCATTTTGTTTTAGCACTTAGATTTATTCCGCAGTATTATTTATGTAGACTGCTTCAGTAATTACTTCGATATTTCACTGTAATGAAATAATTATGAAAAATAATAGGAGAAGTAATTCAGATTTGTTGCAGTAGGAATCTAGATCTAGGATTCTTCACAAGGTATCAAAGCTTATTCAAGCTGAAGTGCAGGAGAAACAAGGGTGAACCAATAGATTAGCGCTGAAGAGACTAGGATCTGCGTAAGCAGCAGTAGACCCTCCTAGAAATCATGTTGTCCAGGTGAGGAGGGCAATCCAGCGCAGAAAAGACTCCTTCTCAGAGAGTTGACAGAGGGGTAATTTTTTTCAGTAGCAGAAGAGGCAGCGTTGCAGACCAGCGTAGCTGAAGGATGTAGTTACTGCACATCAGTAAGAGCTGGTGCATAAGCATTAGAAAATTTCTGAAAAACACAGATTGGGGATTTCTTGACCTCAGAGAGTTTCTTACACAAAGAAGCTCAGTTTTTTTTCCCGTGTAGCAGCAGAAGTAGTGACTTACTCCACAAGGAGTGCATAAGTCTAAGCTGAGCAAAAGGGTTAGAGCAAGATATAGACAGTTGAGGAGATGGCCAGCAATGGATTTTGTGACCAAGATAGATTGGAGGGTGCCCCCAACTATGTTCTTTGGAAATCAAGGATTCAGTTTATCCTTAATGAGCATGATCTAAAAGCCCTCATAGACAGCGCAATTGTAGAACCTCTTGATGCAGCACACCTGAGAACATTCAAGAAGAATATGGCAAGAGCCAAGCGATTGATCCTAGATGGTGTGAAGGATCATATCGTACCTCACATAGCAGCAAAGAACACTGCTAGAGAGATGTGGCTAGGGCTAGAAAAGCTATACCAAGGATCTTCAGAGCAGCGGAAGATGTAACTGGAGGAAAAGATGCGTAATACCAGGATGAAGAAGGGAGAGCGTTTTGACTCCTTCTTGTCTAGAATTCAGGATAACCGAGACCAGCTGTCAGCAATGGGATCAACTCCCAAAGACTCAGAGCTGGTAAGGCTCACTCTAAACTCTGTTTCAGAAGATTACCAGGTCTTTGTCCAGAGCATTATGGGTAGAGAAAAGCTTCCAGTTTGGGAAGCGATGTGGGCATCCTTGCAGCAAGAAGAGTTGAGGAGAGATCTCCTCAAAATCCATATTGAGGATGGTAGCAATAGTTCGAAAGTCAAGAAGGAGGAAGAAGATAACACAACCCTTGCATCAAAAGGGCAATAGAAGAAGAAGAAGAAAGATCTGTCCAAGATCAAGTGCTTCAGGTGTGGGGAAATGGGACATTATGCCACACAGTTTTATCTTAAGAAAAAAGATAAAGAGGAGAAGCAAAATCTTCAAGCATGAGCTACCAAGATTGAGGCAGAAGGAGATTGTGCTATGTTAGCTCATATTCCGAAAGGAGAGAAATGGGATGACTTGGAGTTGTAGATCTAGAATCTACAAATGGTAGGATCCTTGAGTATTTCTGAACTCTTGGATCACATGTGAGCTATAACAGCCTTAAGACAGTAGCAGGATGGATAGTTGCAACAGAAGATGAGAAGACAATGCAGTAGCTAGTAGTACTAGAGCCTGATCAACGCAGAGAGGGAGCAACATCATCAACAATTGAGTAGTAGCAGCGCAGTGCACACTGGTGCAGCATAGTGCAGTGTAGTGCTCACGCAGTGCAGAGCAGCAACAACACAATATTTTTAGAGAGCTAGTGCAAAAGCTAGCAGGAGTCAGTCTTATTTTTAGTTGCAGATTTACTTGTCCAATTTTGGATGTTTTTCTGTTGCAATTAGCAACAGTGCAACGACAACAGTAGTTGAGCAGTAGTAGATGAGCAACAACAACGCAGTGCACGAGTGGTGCAACGCAGTGCTCACGCAGTGCAGCAACATGGTTTCAGAATTTAGAGGGAGTTGCAGTACAATGGCAGTTGGCAGCAACATGTAGAGTCAGCAACAGTACAAATGCAACATTTTTTTTTGCAGTGTTGGTGAGCAGCATCAACAACACAACAGCAGATGTTCCAGAAGTCAGAACAACAGCACATGTTCCTCGCTAAGAGGGAGTGTTGATTTATGGTAGAATCGGATGTGCTCTGGCCTTGTAACTTTGTATATAGGCTAGGACACATGTATTCCATAATACCCAGAAATGGTTTTGGAAAATTCCACTTAGAGATGGTTTAATTAAAAAAATTAATTGTTTTTTAATGTTTTCCTAAGTCTAAACTTAGGGAAACTGATTGATTAAAGGGTATTAATTAAACTAAGTGTGAATCTTCTAGATAAAGTCATGGATCACCTCCAAGTTAATCTTAGCCCTTGATTGTGTTTTAATCTTGGACGTTGAAGGGTCAACGGAAGAATATAAGAAGGAGGGTGAGGGGCCTATGGAAAACACATTGAGCACATTGAGCATTTGGCATTTTCGAGTTTGTGTGAGGAGACACAACGTTTGATTAGAATCGAATTACTAGGGCAGGGTTTGCTAAGTGATTTTGATTCAGTGATCAGATTCAAAGAGGGCAGAGGCAGTAACTGGTCAGGAGGACCAAGAGTACATTACAGAGAGAGGAAACAGTGATGCAGAGAGAGGAAGCACAATTTTCTAAAGGGGTGACGCAGTCCCTGAAGGGAATCACACAGAAGTGATGCAGTGCCTTCCAGAGTCAGTCCGGAGATAGCTAGAGGCTGGGGTTTTTGAGCCAGGAGGGCCAAAACTCAGGCTCATATCAGCTTGATCAGTTGCAAAGGAAAGGTGACGCAGTTCCTCAGCTTGCCCACGTAGGCTTACACATTTCCAGCATAGGCAATCACGCAGAGGCAGAGAGGGGCTTCACCAATGCAGTTTAGATCAGTCGGGGACTTGCAGAGTGAGGTATATCTCACAATTTCATCTGTTGTCTAGATTTCTCTGAAGGGTGAGCTAGATATTGGCACCCTAGTTGTACTCAAGATTCTGCTGCTTAATAATATAAAACCCTCAGATATGTTGCACCGGTTTTCTCGAGTTGGGTTTTTCTGGGGACTTGATCCGAAAATAACTGTGTCAAATGTGGATGTTTTTCATTGTATTTTGTTCAGTTTGTTTCAGCACTTAGATTTATTCCGCAGTATTATTTGTGTAGACTGCTTCAGTAATTACTTCGATATTTCACTGTAATGAAATAATTATGAAAAATAATTGGATAAGTAATTCATATTTGTTGCAGTAGGAATCCAGATCTAGGATTCTTCACAGATGTATCCTCTCTTTTTTCTCTTTATTCTCCAATCCTGAAGCTCGCACTAAACTTAGACTTGTCTTCCGCACTAGATGTTGTTCCTTACTTCAAACTAGCCACAGTCCTTGCTACACATCAATCACAGAATTCATATCGCATTTATTGCAGGTGTATATCATCGAACTGACCTCAGACTTGTCAGCATTCTTCACTCTAAAATGACCGCAAAGCTACCTTATATATATTGACTTCTTTCATCTGTTTTAGGCCGACCCTACAATCAATTTGTAGGCCAACTTGTCTACTTCTTCTAGGCTAACATGAATAGCTTATCTTCTAGCGTTAAGGAGGTTGTCTTGAGGGCTGATTTGAGCATCATACTTGAGCCTTTTTCTTCATAGTTATATGACAAGGTCTTGAGGCATATTCCTTTGACTAGATTCTTTATATACATGACTCTTAATTACATTTATAACCAGAAGAGAAAACCTAATAGACATCAAGAAGAATTCTATTGACCTATAATAAAACCTTGCTCATGAAACCCATGAGGCAAGCATACCAAAAATATTTTATTATCTTTGTCTTCTTCTTTACATAAATACATAATTACATAGTCGATATGAAGACCGATCCTAGTTACACTTTTCAACATGTTGAAGATCTTCTTGGCTGATTTCTTTAAGAAAGTCTCCCTTGTGAGGATAATATCCACCATTAAATAGTTGGAGAGAGGCAATTGATGTAGGTGGCCTAGTGTGGCTTTGCACTAGGCCTGCTAGATTTTGCAAGAATTTTTATTGATGTGTTGGCTCCTATTATTGTTTTATGCGTCCTAAACCATTAAAAACTTCAAAAGTTTCCTTTTCCCTAGCATACCCCTTGATATCCTTTGGTACTTTATTGAATCTATCTTTTAGAGGCTATTTCTTGGCTGTTATATGTTTTTGCATGATGTAAACTTGCATATCATAAAAACCCTAATTTATAGAAATCCTCTTCCAATCCACTGGGGTTGGTTGAAAATGTACTTGATTTCTTGTATCTCTTATCTTGGCCATCAAAGCTCTGCTAGTACCTTCCTCCATAACCATTAGACCTTATATCACCCTTGATCCCTTATTTGTTGAAGATTTTTTTGGGTGATTTCTTAAGGGAAGCCTCCCTTGTGGGGATAACATCCACCACTAAATATCTAGAAAGGGGCCATTGAGGTGACAATGGTGGCTAATATCTTGTTTTCACAAGACTTAGGTTGCCTAGTGCGGCTTTGCACTAGGTCTGCTAGATTTTCCAGTAACAGAGTCCATATGGGTTAATGGTTATGTACACTTTCCATAATTCTTTGGACTTGAATTCAATCTCTATACATGCATTTAAAATAGATGAAGAAATGGCATCAAAGGTAGGATTCCAACTTGAAAACAACCCACCTAAAAGGCCATAAACAAATGCAATAATGGTGGTGATGGAGTGGCAAAGACTTCAAGGAACATGGCCATGGCCATGGTACCATCTAAGGAGGTCCAACACCTCTAAGTGCTATAATGAGAAGAGGGAGAAATCCCGAAGGCATGAGCTACCCCTTTCCTTGGCTTGCTTCTTCCACCCATCTCATGCACCTTTTACTTTAATGTTTTATCTTTCTTTCTTGCATATCTTAGGAGACCCAAATTGCTTTATGATTTTGCAATACCACTTGAAGATGGAGCAATTTCTCACCCACCAGGGTTGGGACATTCCAAAGTTCCTTTCAAATAAAGTATGAGATGTTTAATAACTGGGTGATGGGTAATGAAGGGGGCAGAGCTCCTGGTAGGCTTTTTCCCATGTGCTTACTATGTCCCAGCCATATTTTTCTTTTTTATTTTCTTTATTTGTTGCTTCATATGATTTTATCTTTCTTTCAGCTGCATCGGCTTCTTAGGGAAAATTTCTAGGCCCTAGCGCCCCTACGACAAATGACAATCAACACAAAGAGTGGATATGGATTATAAGGAAAACATAGAAAGGGTCAAGTATGGATTTCCTTGGGCATGCTACTTCAATTGGTGCCTTTTATTAGCGCCTCTGTTGAAGGACGGACCCCAGGGGAGTTCACACTGGATTAGGGGCAAAGGATAATTGATGCAGGTGATTCTAACCCAGGTCAACTATTTACTAGAGGAGTTAGTTTGTAAAGCGAGGATTTAATTAATTAATGAATTTTTCCTAAAGTTGTAAGAGAGAAGTAGGATTATTGTAAATAGAAGAGGATTCAAGAGTATTGTGGAAGGTTTGAGAAGATTATGGATTAGTTAGCTCTTATCTAGGGATAAGAGATTGAATGAGATATTTTAGAGATTAGATATAAGATGTTAGGGTTTAGGAAAGATATATTTAGCTTAGGATCTAGAACCTCCTTGGGTTTTAATCCAATTGTATAAATATGGGTGACCCATGAGGCATGGATGTATGTAAAAAGTCATTAGATGGATGTAGAATTAGTGAGTGAGTGTGAAGATTGATGGCCAAACATTGAGCGAACATCTCTCTCTTGTAATTATTTTATGAATTAATAAATTCTGATTTTATGTGCATACTTATGATGTGGTTTTGTGTTTTGAGTTTTGTTAAATGAATTAAGTGCAGACACTATGGCCTGCACGACCATTTGGTATCAGTGCATGAGGTGAGAATGTTACAATAGATAATTTAATAGCTGTACAATTTCCATAAAGTTTTGGAGTTCGACTCTTGTGAATTGTTATTTTGGTTGAGTTCGTAGCTGAGAGGTAAAGGTGTTGAGGTGCAACACTCGTTGAAGCCATGGTCATGGAGAAAAGTGTTTTTGATGCCGTGGGAGCTCGTTGTAGAGGGCATTTAGAAAAAAGCGTGGACTCACTTCTAGGGCATTGTTATTGTCTCATATTCCCTAGTTTTTATAATTAGATTGGTGGATATTTTTTTGTATTTTTGTGTTTCTAATCTGCTGACAGATGTGGAACTGCTGAGGAATTCGCGTAGTGGGAAAATGAAGATCTAGACACAGTCGGCCTGTTTAAAAGAGGAGGTAATTCGGCCTACGTGAAGGAATCGTTATTGTCAATTTTTTCAAGGAGGAGCCTATGTAAAGGCTCACCACCACATGGTTTCCGTGGAGCTGTGTGGAATTGCACGTTTGGACACGAGATGAGACTTGAAGGAGGATGCAACCTGCGTGAAGAAAGTCGTGGAGTAATTTGAAGCTGGAAAATGCACCAAAAGTTGAAGAGCGCAAGGTAAAAATTATGGTGATGTTGTTGAGGAGTAGTAGCTGCTGGAGATTGCAGAGTTGCTGAAGAATGCATAGAAAATGCTAGAAATTACAAATTTTACAAGTCCTGGTGAGAAAATTATGTTTTTTTCTAAAAGTGAAAATAAATAGGAAAGGATGGTTGTAGGATTAATCTGCAGTAAATTGATCCAGGTCTCGTTAAGAAAGTTTTAATTGCATAAGCCAATCGAACACAAGAAATTAGCTACTCCATCCCATTGAAAGTAATTTTGGTAAATCGATTTGCTTATGACGATGTTGTCAGGGCCTTCATTTGCTAAAATAAATTATCATTACACAAAGCAGAACCATAACTATTGTTGAAAGTAATTGGTTGAGAACATAGAAATGTGGCGCACAATTTTGAGATATGCAAATTAAGGATAGCCACGCGAGGGAGATAATTTGAAGGATTGGGTAACAAGAAAATACAGTACATCCTTTAGTTTGTTTTGACTAATAAAATTGGGAGTTGATGTTACTACTGCATAGATATGTTACTACTTTTGTATTCAAATTGACGTGAGACCATGGAATCTGCAATGCTAATCATGTGATCGCTGGTGTATCTTCATAATTATTTGGTGAAGCAAAATGCCAGGTTGTTATATTTATTGTTGAAAAAAAGAAAAATCCCATGTAAAAAATCCATGTTGTTTGCACCGGAATTCTACATTGAATCGCTCACAAAGATTGTAGATGGATTTCTGAACTTTGAAACAGAAGTTTCTAGAATTTTTGATAGAAGAAAGAGTATCTTCAAATGGGTTTTACAGAACGCAGGGATAGTAAGGGTTTTTCTTGAAAGTTAACTATGGATTGGAGGTCTATAAAACTGGATGTTTGGTACGTGCTCTTCTCTCAAGATAGCGGATTTCAAGAATAAGGTTTTTTTTAAAAAGAGAATTGGAGTTTGTTACCAGGGTTTTCAACTAAATTGGATTTAGTTGACATTTTCATTCTAAGAGGAGGACATGAAAGTGAGTTGAGTAATTCTTTTCAAAATGAGTTGAGTGGGTTTTTTTCGTGATGGCTCTATTTATGAGTTTGAAAGTAAATAATAAAAGTAAAGTGGTTGTGTGAAAGGAGAAGATAAATACTAAAGGTAAAGGTGAAAGTAAATGGTAAAGGTAAATTGATGTTGTAAAGCATGGTGGAGGACAAATGGTGAGTTGTTGAACACTATTTTGAGTGGGTGACATATGCTTTCATAAAACCATGTGTGGGTTTCAGAATGCATAGCTTGATAATTTAATTTTACATTTTTAACTATATGTTCCAAGTAGGAGAATTATGAGAGAGGGGATTTATATGGGACTTTGAAAAGATTTATGTTCTTTGCACTTTTGATATCATAAGGAATTATTGACATAATGTCATTGAGTCATGAAAGGAGAGTTATGTTATAAAGAGGTAGAGTTAGAGTCAACATTCACTATTGTAATTATTGTAATGAAGATAACTTTTGTCGAAGGTCATAATCATAAAAGCCAAGGGAGGTTATGATTGCTCAAATGAACAAAGGTCCTTGTATAAGTTGAGTTGAAGTGAGAGAGCCTCTCAATGTAAAAATTCAAGTCAAGTTATTTTAATGAAGAGTTGATGTCAAGTCTGGAGTCAGAGTCAAAGGTCAAGTCAAAAGTTTGATTATAATGGGTACATGATTGGCGGAGCCCGACACCCAAAGTTTGGTCAAAGTATTGTAAGAATAATTTGAAGAGATACTGCAGCTGTTGTTTGCAGCAAAGAGGAGAAAGGAGTGCTCAAAGAGAAGGTTCAAAGTGAAGTGAACCATTGGCCAAGTTTGGAGGAGACAACTTGGTAAACTGAACAGGGTGAAGTTCACGAAAGGAGAAGAAAATGAAGATGCAGATTCCAGAGAGGCCACAACAATGCCATAGTAGTTGGCATACATAATGAAGAAATTGAGAAGGATATCTACGAGTTAAAGACACAACTGGAAGTGTTAATGGAGCTACTACAAAGACAAAGACATGGATGGGTAATAAAAAGAATAGTTAAATGGCCAATTAAACAATTGATAGAAAGAAGACTGAAGCGCAAATTGAAAGTTTTGGAAGCAGAGAAACTCCAGACAAAAGTATACATTTGTGAACCTAAGAAAGGACCATTACTTGGTGACGACGATGAAGATGTAGATGTGGGTTCGATTCCCACAGACTTTGCTATAGATTATTCAGAAGACTAACATAAAGACTTGAGGACGGAGTCATCTATCAAGCCTTATGTTTTTAAATCTAATAATTGGTTTTTGGATGCAGGTTATGAAATAGAAAATGATCATCAAACAAATGGGTGAAATGTCAACATGGGTGATATTGCAGCAAAACCAAAGTTTCTAGAAGAATGGTTGGATAATCCGAAGCCAGAGTATGACAACAAGCCTTCAAATCAACAAATCTGGCGCAATGGAAGCGTGGAGATGGACAACAAAGATCAACAAATAAATAGTAATGCACACCAACAAGAAGACAAGTTGGACATGGCAATTGAAGAGATTACAAGATTGATGGTAAAGTGTCCCAAAAGAAACATATTTCAGGAAGGAAAGAAGATGGCAGAAGCTTGTTGATAACAACAAAACAAGCATACATAAACAAAGCAAGAGGAAAACTACAACATAAGGTTTGGAAGCCTGGAAGACAAAAAAGAGCAACTATAGAACATCAACAACATGACAGAGAAACTGATTTACTGCAAATGAAAGTTTGGGATCCAGGAGGATTTTATCATTTTATGAAGACTAATGGTCGGGAGACCATGGATTTATTTTTACCTTGGAAGTCTGATGCAGGTGCATCTATCTCAGGTCAACTATTTACTAGAGGAGTTAGTTTGTAAAGTGAGGATTTAATTAATTAATTGATTTTTCCTAAAGTTTTAAGATAGAAGTAGGATTATTGTAAATAGAAGACGATTCAACAGTATTATGGAAGGTTTGAGAAGATTATGGATTAGTTAGATCTTATCTAGGGATAAGAGATTGAATGAGATATTTTAGATATTAGATGAGATATGTTAGGGATTAGGAGATATATTTTGGGAGTTATCTTAGGATCTAGAACCTCCTTGGGTTCTAATCCAATTGTGTAAATATGGGTGAGCCATGAGGCATGGATGTATGTAAAAATTCATTAGATGGATGTAGAGTTAGTGAGTGTGAGGATTGATGGCCAAGCATTGGGCCAACATCTCTCTCTTGTAACTATTTTATGAATTAATAAATTCTGATTTTATGTGCATACTTATGGTGTGGTTTGTGTTTTTTGTTTTGTTAATTGAATTAAGTGCAGGCCCTATGGCCTGTGCTATCAATAACCCCCCCTAAGTGAAGCATGGGAACAAGGGTATGATCAAGAGTGGTCAATCATCTAGCTTGGCTTGTGATCCATATTAGTATGCCACAAAACATTAAATGAAAGCATGTGATTAATGAAATGGTTAGAGTACCTTCCAAATGATGCCCAAACTTCATTCCAGAAGTATGCCAAATGCGAGAGAGAACTAAATAGAGCATAAGTGAAGAGCTTTGATGCAAAGCTATCTGTGTGTCATCACATGTTTTCTTGTTGGTTGGATGACAAATAAGGAAAAAAAATTCTCCTATATGTTACCCACTTTTGGTAGGTAACATATAGCTCCAACTTGGGGACATGTGCTCACCATAGATCGCATGATCCATGTGCTCGAACGAAGAGTGCATGAGAATCCTAGTAATCCCTTGTACTTGTAGACCTATTACCTATACACTCATGACAACTTGTTAATAATAATTAAGTAGGGTGTTGATCGTCACCCTTGCGATATAGGGGAATAGTAATAATAAAATATTAACTAAATAAAAGAATAAAATCTATCTAGTATGAAAGGAAAATCAACATGCAGGAAAGCAAAGAAGGATACAAAAACAATTATGCAAGACACATAATCTTGCTCTAATTATGTACTACTAAGTGCATCAAGTTTCAATGAAAGGGGTGAGGCGGTTTCCATCCACTGGTGATGAAAAATGAACTCTATCAAGGATTTATATGTAAAAGTAATCAACCCTACCTTTCCATGGACCTTATATGGGTAAGGGTCATCATAAACAAGGACAAGGTCCCCAACTTGGAAATCCTCTTCTTGCCTCTTGACCTATTGTTTTTTTTTTTTTTTGGTTCTTCGACTCTTTGTTTTGGAAGGAGATAATTGATTCACTTGACACAGATTTTCCTCAAATACTTCAACAACCTTTGGTTTCCTAAGGATACTCGGCTCAAAGTGTTTCCATGCCACTTGCAAGTTTAAAGCCTCAAGATTATCTTCCTCCTTAGTAGAATCTTTAGGTGAAAGAGGGAAAGGGAAGGGATCATCAGTTGTTGACATCTTTGACTTAGAAAATAATTCATACTCCAATCCTATATCAATGCTAAAAGTAAAGTTGTTGGATTCAGAGTTATATTAAGAGAGGAGGTGAATCAATATAAGAAAATATTATTTAAACATTCATGAATCATAACCAAACAATGTCACACATGGAGCACAAATATAAATGAAAATTTCTTTATAACAAAAATTTTTACTAGAAACACCAATCCCCCTAGTTATAAGGTTTGTAGGAACCAACCTATAGGAGACACCAGTCCCATCTACTGCATGATTTGTAGGCATCAACCTAGAAGAGACACCAATCCCCTATGTTGCAAGATTTGTAGGCACCAACCTACAGGGTACACCAATCCTATCCACTGCAAATATTCATAGGCACCAACCTACTTCATTGAATCTTCTTAATGCTTCTTCCTTCACCAGGTCTATCAGTTGCTTCTTCCTTCAGCGGGGTTGCTTGCAGCTACTACCTTCACCAAGTCTACTTCTCCCAAAACTTATTGTTTTTGGCCTCTTCCTGAGAAAAAAAATGTACAACATGCCACGTATATATTTTTTCAAATATAATTATGAAAATTTTATTGAGGCACTTTTGTATGTCTCCTTGGATCACTAAATTTTAACATTCTGAAAAGTCCTAGAAAATAAGTTATAGAAAATGCCAGATTGACATCTTTGACTCTGATTTCAAGAATATTTAGTAACCCTAACTTCCATAGACATATCTCCAAAATTATAGTGAACCAAAGTACGAATTTTGTACCACAGGTGCTTATAGATCTCGTCTCTATCTCCTCAAGGTTTCATAATCTGAAACATCTCATAACAAAGGTTATAGAAAAAATGCCAAAATAACCTGTTTGAAGTAAGTTCTTAATATGAACAAACCATAATCATTCTTCAGCACCTCCTCGAGTAGAAAACGCTATCTATAGAACAACAAAAGTGGATAAAAAAAAATGTCGCCTTCAACATGGATATATTACATAAGAAAGGGAAGGACAACACAGTATCTGATGCTCCGTCTAGGAAAGACAAAGAATTGTCATTACTTGCAATTTCAGTTTCTATCCTAGAATGGCTTAATGAAATTAAAAGTGAGTATGCAAAAGATCTAGAAACAAGTGATATAATCAATAACCCTCCTTGAAATTCAAGTTTTTAATGGAAAAATGGTATTCTGTGGTACAACGGGAGAATTTACCTAAGTCCAAATTCTAAATTTAAAGCCAAAGTTCTCAAAGATTCCCATGAATCACTGTCAGCCGGACATGTAGGTTTCTTTAAAGCCTACTATAACGCACATCAATATTTTTTCTGGAAAGGAATGAGTAATGACATTCAAAAATATGTAGCAGAATGTGGTTAGTGCTAAAGGAATAAAAGTGAAAGCGTTAAGTCCCCTGGCCTACTCCATCCCTTGAATATCCCTAATCAAAAGTGGGAAGAAGTATCAATGTATTTTATTGAGGGATTACCCATGTAAGATGGAAAGGACAAAATTCTCATAGTAGTCCATAGAGTCACAAAATATGCACACTTTATAGGGATGAAGAAATCATATTCAGCCAAAGAGATCACGGAGATGTTTTGTAAAAATGTCTACAAATTACACGGTTTTTCCAAAATTATTGTTAGTGATAGAGATGCCAAATTTAAAGGGAATTTTTGGAAGGAACTCTTCAAACATGTTGGGACATATCTCAACATGAGTTCAACATATCATCCTCAATTAAAAAAACAAACCAAGACTGCCAATAAATGCTTAGAAGCTTACCTTCATTGTTATGCAACAAATAAGAAAAATAAGTGGGCTCAGTGGTTACACCTCGCTGAGTGGTGGTACAATTCAACGTATCACACTTTCGCAAAAATGACCCCATTTGAAGCTTTGTATGGATATGAAATTCCTAAATGGAAGGAATTGTCCTTCACTGAAACTAGAGTTCCGACAATTAAAGATCGGTTGGAAGAGACCCATAAAATACTTCAAGCATTGAAAGAAAATCTAAGTATTGCAAGGAATTGCATGAAACAACAAGACGAGTAGCATAGATCAGAAAGAGAATTTGAACTTCGAGAGTGGGTATTTGTTAAGATTCAACCTTACAAACAAGTATCCCTAAAGATGAAGGGTAAAAACAAGCCGACATCAAAATTCTATGGACCGTACCAAATCAACAAAAACATCAGCCAAGTAGCATATAGCTTAAGCCTTCCTGATAATAGTCAAGTTCACAATGTTTTTCATGTATTTTGTCTTAAAAAGGAATTGGGCAAACACCAATCAACACAAACTACCCTACCGATGTTAGATGATGAAGGCAAGCTCATTCTAGAACCAGAGGGGATCAACACCACCAAGGAGAAGAAGTTATGTTCGTGAGTAATTAAAGAATACCTTATCAAGTGGAAGAATATACCAGAAGAAGAAGCCTCATGAGAGAGAGAAGCATTTCATCAAAAACACTCGTCATTACGTATGATTTGAGGACAAAGCATATTTTCAAGAGGGAGGCAATGTTATGTAAAAATTATTCAGTGTAATTAGATGAAAGGGCATAATCATAAGATCATGCCCTTTTCCGAAAAGACACACATGGCAGTATATAAGACAGGGACCTCCCTCATTGTAAAAAACCATCATTAAGTTTATTAATAAAATATATATATGTTTTTGTCTATTACTGATCTTTTATGCTCCAAAATACATAGCGACCCCTACAGAGGTAGGGAACACCTTTACAAGACTTGGTCTAGTTAGATATTGAAGGTGATCTCGGTTTGAAGTATTAATATGCCCTTAACACTTAAGTATGGTCCACTTAGATGCATTCATGATCTTAGTCTCTAATGAATGGTTGCTTTCACTTGAACTTGAGTTGGCTTTGCTAGGTGTTCCAGAGCAGTAGAGGGATTGAGGACACCCTACTCCACATGATGCCTAGGACATACACTACATTCTAGAGAGCATGATGACTTAGTAGATGTAACGTTTCCCACTTTTGGCAAAGCATTGGGCCTTTTGATGACTGGGAAAGTTGATATACATCTTAGAGAACCCATAAAAGCCAAAACACTAAACTTATCTTGCTTAGCATGAAGGATTCTTGATGATGTGCCATGGACACAACATGCCCCCATGCTGGCCTTGACACTACTTGATGGAATGCCATTATCCATGACCCAGATGAGGATGGTCATCCTTAGGATGATGAGGAGGGTTTGTTGCACCTCATGGAGCCCGAATGTTGGAGAGGGAAGGCACCACATTGCTTACCTGACACCCATGGAGATGAAGTACGACACCTACATCTGGATTTTGGACCCTTGGAGCTACTTTGATGCTTGATTTGGGGATTCTCCTCAAATGGAGGATGATCATGATGCTTGGAGACATTTTCAGCCTTGTCTTTGCCTTGATGGAGCATTTGGAGCCCTAAAAGGGCATGACGCCATGACTCTTTTAGGCTTACGAATCACATGTGTGGGCTTATTTTGGCATATCTTGTTGTAAATCTAATGGGTTGGCTTCTAACACACTTTTAATTTTTGTCCACTCAAAATTCAAACTTGTGTAGGGGATTTTACTAAAAAATTAGAAGAGGTAGACATCATATAAATAGAGGATCACCTCTCTCATTGTTTCATCGTCACTTGTGTGGAATGCAACCTCTCTTAGAGAACTTGGCCTAGTTATGGTACTTCGCTACTTTGTGGAGATGTGATATTATGTGGATTTGTGACTATTGGAGACTAGTGCTTGTTTTGGAGACGCCAATTTGGGAGTTAAAGAAGGCATGTTCTTGCATATATTGTGAGTACTTTTAGTTGAATATCGTTTATGGTTATTACATGTAATGAATACTGGTAGGTTTTTTGTTTTTCTTGTCTAAATGCTTATATTTATATGAAATGGTCGGTAATTTTTTCATGCTTTAATATTGTTTCCTTAAACTCCCTAGAAAGCCTCCTAGTGAGCATTTTTCTATTGAATTTCTCTACTTGCAAAGTGATAGCTAGGGTTAGCAAGTGAAAACCTAGGGTTTTACCCCTTACTCCCTTCAAGGGTTTGATAGTTCCATGGTCAAAATCCTTAAGACTCCATGACCCAAGCAGATAGAAGGCATTGGCATCCATTTGGTGATCAAAAAATTTAAAACTTCATCTTTTTCCCTCCTTCCTGAAATTCAACGCTTCAAGGAAAGATGTTAGGGGTAGGGTTTTAGTTGAAATTCAACTAGGACTTGAGCGTTGATCTAATTTGAGGTACTTTCACCTTTACTGACATTAAAATATCAAAATCTAGCAAATTGTATGGTTGAAACTTGAAATTGCTTCCCCAAGGTTGATGTCATCAACCCTAGGCAATTCTAGGACTTGTAAAATCCTAATTTTGCATTAATATTCAAATTAGGGGCACTTGAAGGTTTGTTGATCATATATTTCAAGCAAACCTTGTCCCTTCACGTGTATGCCTAAACGTGTCATTGTTGAGCCAAATATTGAAAAGCCTAAGCTACAAGCTTTACCTCGTAGGATTTTTCATAGGTATTCTACTCCTTATTATAAAGAATTGAGCCATGTTCCTAGTCTGGAGTACCTTCATTAAACCTATCAAACTATCACCTTGATCCTATTAACCTAGAATACCCTTAAGTGACCTATATTGGGATTCAGGAAGCCTCCCAAGTGGTGAAATTCCACTAAAGAGTAGGAGGTGGAGTGTTGAGGTGACAGTGGCATCCACCTCGTTGTTGCGTCTTAGTTTGGATTTTGTCTTGTGATGCCTCTCACAAGACCGCTAGATTTCGAGGCAATAGGAACCAATAAACAAAAGCCTTTTAAGCCAAAATATATAAAATATAATAAACTCAAAACCCCAATGAACACCAGGAAATATTTTCATTAAACCCAGGAAGAGGAATACTCCCATTATCCAACCATAAATTACAAATGAGGAAGTCCTTCCTGTATATAGAGGAGGTAAGGAACTTGCCTTATATTAAAATAAAATTATATGGGGAATTTCCTTGGATCTAGAAAGGAAATTCTAAACTAGTCTACTTCAAGAGACTAAAAATTAATAAAATAAGGTGGTCAAAGCCACATGTACAACAAAATAATAGATCCCCACAAATAAGTGGATCAATCCATCCATCTAGGGAAGAAACGATCCTTGAATTAATATTTTTTGAAAATAATGACCAATGTAAGATCCTTAAATTAATATTTTTTGAAAATAATGAACAATGTTCCCTTGATTCATGCTTGAAATAGTTGTTAAACCTTGAAGGATGTGTCCACATCCCAAGAAATGGTCCAACATTTCCACATTTGACTTGATATAAGCTGAAATATTCTTTAAAAAGGCTTGATTACTTGAAAATGGAGCTCAACGTCCCTTTAACTGCCCAATGCTGAGTTAGTGAAACCTTCCTTGAGGGCCACACATGTGAGTTGGCATGTGAACTAACCAGTCACAAAAACTTCCTTTTAGAGAAAATGCCTAGGTGTTGATTTCTAGTAGCATTGGATGTGCTCTAAGTCTCAAATTTTGCAGGGAGGATTAGGCACATGTATTCCAAAGAACCCAAAAAGCGTTTTGGGAAATTCCACCCGGATTGTGTTTTATGAAAATAATTATGATTTTTAATGAGACCCTAAGTTTAAGCTTAGGAAATTAAAATAATTAAAAGATATTAATTAAAATAGGGTGTGAATCTTCTAGAAAAGATAGAGATCAAGTCAAGTTAATCTTTGGCATTGATTAGCGATTTAATCTCGGCTGTTGAAGTTTCAACGACTAGATTATAAGAAGGACATGATGGGGCATTTGGAAGATACACCGATAGAGACTAGAGATTGAAATACTTTAGTGAGCAGTTCTCAAGGAGAAGATCGATTGAGTTGATTCTTGCAGAGAGGGGCAGAGATAATTTCCAATAGGAGATCTTTCCTGAGCTAGGAATACACGACAGAGAAGACAAAGGGAAATACCCAGAAGAGGCAGTGTAGCAGGTACGCAGTGCCATGCAGAGGCAGCGCTGCAGCCTTGAGGAGATCCAAGATTCAACTTAGGATTAGTTAGATCTAGTGCCGGAGTGTCGGGGTGTGAGACCGGAAGGGCCAAAATTAGTATCCAGCCAGCAGAAGAGCTAGCAAATAGAGTTGACGCATTCCCCACATAGATCTGCGCAAAGGCGGCATAGGGCTCATCAGCTCAGTGTTTGGTTAGTTCGGATTTCCAATGTCAGTGTGAGGGAATCCTCACTAGCTCTTTGTCAGTCAAATTCTCTGTGTGGATGGCTAGTAAGGCATCCTAGATTGTATTCAGAATTACTGCATAATAATACAAACCCTCAGCTACTGCACCGGTTTTCCCATATTGGGTTTTTCCGGGGACTTAGTCCAAAAATAACGGTGTCATGTGTCTATTGTTTATTCTTGCTCAGATCTTGTATCCGCACTTATTTATTTTCCGCAGTTTAATTTTGTGAATGATGTAGTGTATGGGTCTCAATATTTACCATAGAACATGGTAAATAATTTGTTCAGAAATTAGCAAATAAAAGAATTCTCATCAGTTGCCATAGTAGGATTCCCGGATTAGGATTTTTCACATGGAACCAGAGCTTGTTTAGTAGTGTAGGAGGATCAAGGGAGAAGACCAAAAAGATCCAACGTTGAATAAGAAGCAGGAGATCAAAGAGTTGCGTAAGCAACAGATCAATTTCCCTAATGATTGCGCAGTCCAAGCTAGGAGGGCTAGATCTGCAAGGAAATCTCTTTCTGCGTGCGCTGGCAGAGAGGTAGGATTTTCGAGTTTGCAACTTTTCAGAGTCAGAGGGAGTAGCGCAGCAGATTGAATGCATATCAACAGTTGGTAGGATGCATTTTTCTTGTAGCAACAGCTGCTGGTGCAGAAAGCGTCAAAAGAGAGAAGAAGAAGACACATTTGGGGGAATTCTAACCTCAGAGAGTTTCTTGCCTAAGAAATTCTGATTTCCCGTGCAAAAGCAGTGAGATTGTGATTTATTTGGCTTGCTCCAATAGGGAGTGCATATAGCCAGCTGCGCAGAGGGTTAGAGGCAACAGTTCGACATCTAATTGGGTGAGATGATAGTCAGTGGGTTGCATGACCAAGATTGGTTGGAGCATGCCTCCAACTACATAATATGGAAGGTAAGGATCTCCTTCCTTCTGGATGAGCATGAGCTCAAGACCTTCATCGAAAGTGTAGTAGCTGAACCAGTAGATGCAGAACCATTGAGAGCCTTCAAGAAGAGCATGGCAAAAGCCAAATGGTTGATCCTCGATGGAGTGAAAGATCACATAGTTTCACACATTTCCGGCAAAGGGACAACCAAGGATATGTGGGATGCATTGGCTACGATGTATGAGGGGTCTTATGAGCAGCGGAAGATGTTCTTGGAGGAAAATATGCGGTCTACAAGGATGCAGAAGGGAGAACACATAGATCCCTTCTTTGCAAAACCAGGATGTCTGAGATCAGCTGGCAGCTGTAGGAGCAGCTCCTCAGGCCACAGAGATGGTCAAATTGGCCCTAAATTCCGTGTCCGAAGAATATCAAGTCTTTGTCCAAAGTATCGTGGGAAGAGAGAAGTTGTCGGACTGGGAAGGACTGTGGGAATCTATTCAGCAGGAAGAGATGAGGAGAGACTTACTCAAGTGAAAATTTGATAGCAACAGTAGTGGGCGAAGCCCAAGGAGGAGGAAAATGCAGCGCTTGCACCAAAGGGGCATCAAGAGCAGCGGAGACGAAAGAAGGGCGTCTCAAAGATTAAATTATTCCGGTGTGGCGAGATGGGACATTACGCCACACAATGTCCTCTCTAGAAGAAGGGCAAAGATGAGAAGCATGATTTGTAGGCTGTAACTGCAAGATCAAGGAGGAGGTATTTGCAATGATTGCCCACTTATCTCCAGGGGAGAATTGGGGTGATATAGAGTTGTAGTTCAACAGAACTACAGTTGGGCAAGATCCTTGAGGAGTCCATCTCTCGGATCATCACATTTCTACGGGAGCCCAAATCCGAAGTAGTAGGATGGACAAGTATCAGTTAGTGCAGAGTGCAGATGTGACAACGCAATGGCTAGTGAGCTCTAGATTCTGAGAAGCGCAGAGCAGAGTTGGTAGCAGTGCAAGAAGGCACAGTGTAGAGTCAACAGCAGCGCAACAGCTTCAGAGGGGCAGCGCAGAGACTAGCAGTAGTCAGATCTTTAGTACGAGATGCATCATACTGAGCACTTAGTTCAGTATTTAGATGTTTTTTTGTTGCTATGAGAAACATAGTTGCAGTGCAGTGGCAGTTGGAAAGAGTATGCAGGGTCAGCAGCAGCAAGGATTCAACAACGCTGTGTTGGCGGGCAGCAGTGTCAGACATCAGCAGCGCAAAGGGAGATGTTGCAGAATCAGAGCATTTCTTCAGCTGGATGTATTGCTAGAGCGCATTCCTCGCTAAGAGGGAGTGTTGATTTCTGGTAGCATCGGATGTGCTCTAAGTCTAAAATTTTGTAGGGAGGCTTAGGCACATGTATTCCAAAGAGAACAAAAAGCGTTTTGGGAAATTCCACCCAGATTGTGTTTTATGAACATAATTAATTAGTTTTAATAGGACCCTAAGTTTAAACTTAGAAAATTAAAATAATTAAAGGATATTAATTAAAACAGGGTGTGAATCTTCTAGAAAAGACAGAGATCAATTCAAGTTAATCTTAGCTGTCGATTAGCGATTTAATCTTGGTCGTTGAAGTCTCAACGAGAAGATTATAAGAAGGACTTGATGGGGCATTTGGAAAATACACCGACAAATTCTAGAGATCAGAATTCTTTAGTGAGCAGTGCTTAGGGAGAAGATCGATTGAGTTGATTTTTGCAGAGAGGGGTAGAGATAATTTCTGGTTGGAGATATTTCCTAAGCTGGGAATACACAGCAGAGAAGAGAGAGGGAAGTACGCAGAAGAGGCAGAAAAGCAGCTACGCAGAGACACCGCAGTGCCACGCAGAGGCAGTGCTACAACCCTAAGGAGATCCGAGATTCAACTGAGGATCAGTTAAATCTAGTGCCAGAGGACTGGGGTGTGAGACCGGAAGGGCTAGAGATCAGTATCCAGCCAGAAAAAGTGCCATCAAGCATAGGTGATGTAGTCTCCACGCAAAGTGACACAGATTTGTGCAGAGGCAACGTAGAGCTCATCAGCTTAGTGTTTGGTCAGTTCGGATTTCCAGTGTCAGTGAGAGGTAATCCTCAATAGATCTTTGTCAATTAGATTCTCTGTGTGGATGGCCAGTAAGGCATCCCAAATAGTATTTAGAATTACTGCATAATACAAACCCTCAGTTGCTGCACCGGTTTTCCCACATTGGGGTTTTCCGGGGACTTAGTCCAAAAATGGTGTCGTGTGTCTATTGTTTATTCTCGCTCAGATCTTGTTTCTGCAATTATTTATTTTTCGCAGTTTAATTTTTTGAAGGTTTTAGTGTATGGGTCTCAATATTTACCATAGAACACAGTAAATAATTTGTTCAGAAATTAACAAATAGAATAATTTTCATCAGTTGTTGCAGTAGGATTTCGGGATTAGGAATTTTCACAATATGCATCTAGCATTTTGTATGAGGAAGGTGAGGCATATCATGAGGATTCCAATGAGCCGTCACATGCCTAGTTGTAATATCCCGTTTCGGGAATATCTCTAAAACACGGCAAACTCCAACCAGAGATGGACTGGGAGGGCATTTACTGGATATTCCGCCTCTGAAAGAGGACGAGATCCGGAGGCTACCTGGCCCTTTCCAGACTCTGTCTAAGAGTGAAAGGTAAACACACCAAGTGGTATAGAACTAGAATGCTCAAGAATATATAAAAATAACTATGCAACAGACATATAATAGCATAGAAAGAAAATACAGCAACTCATCTAGAAACATAGAGAGGAAATGCTAAGCCATTTTATTAATCTGAGAAATATAATGGAGTACAATAGGTGATCGGAGTGATGGCACCTAATATTGCTCAAGGCAAGTGAAGAAATACTCTGGGAATATACAGGAAATGGTTGCTCTCTGAACTGCGCCCCAGCTGCCGGAAAACTGCCGTGTAGCTGCTACTGCTGGAATGAACTAAATACTAGGGGATGATCCTCTTTCCGGAATGAGCTGAAAATCTGCAATCCTCCTCTACTCACCAATCCCGACAAAACCCAGAAACCATATAAGAAATGGTCGAACCCCGAAAATCACCAGAAAACACCCCCTTGGGGAATTACGCTGGCCTCCAAGGCTCTGCGTAGAGGCTAAATGAAAATGACTGAAACACTGCCTCAAAATCCACCAAAATCCTCCCACAGGAAAAATCTCGGCTCAATCTCCTATAGAAATCCCGATCCGGAGCACCTCCAAAATGGACTGTGTCCTCTCTCCCAGTGACTGCACAGTCTCTATGAAAGCCCAGCTCCGCAACAAACCCAAACAACAAAACCTCTCACAAAATACTGAAGAAATAACCTTTCCCGAGCAGGCACTCGAAGTCCCCCGGGGCTAAGGGCGAGATCTCCGACCGGAGACACTCAATGCACTAAACAGTGCTGCAGACAGGCTAAACAGCCAACATGCTCAAGAAGACAAAACATCTAGCTCAATATCATCAACAACAGAATGAATCAAATGAGAAGGCTCCTCCCTCTTTTATAATGTTGGCCTTTCTCCAACCCTAAGGCCATCTCCTCAACGTAGCCTCCATCTCTTGCCACGTGTCCAACCTCTCCTGCGCAGAAGCTTCTAGAACTAACGTGGGCCTCCTCTCTACATGGTGCTTGGCCCCCTTGGCTCCCCCTTAAGTCACAACGTTGTGCTACTAGGAGGGTGTTTTATTTCACTTAAGTGAGTTATACCCTCTTCACTCACTTTTTATTTATTTATAAACTATAGACGGCAAAACTAAACAAAATCGAATATTCCAATTAGTTGTCGCTAATTAGGAATATTACACTAGTTTTGGAGCTAGTACATTACCTGTAGGCCCACTTGAATAACTCATATGTGTGAGCTAGAAACTGTCATTTTTTACTTGCATGGGTGCTAGAACTCCAACATTTTTCTATTTTGGGATCTAGGAGGTTGCAAAATGTGATAGGAGGCTATATGCATGACATGCAACATAAAACATATTGCATGCACTATAATGTACTTTTCCATCTTTTTCTTATGCATTACTATGCTCTTGTTCCCCTCAATATGTTGAATTTTGCTTGAAAAAAAACCTCCTTTTGCCAAAATTTCAATGTGGCATGTCAAGTATGCATGATGCTGAAAAAATGAGCGCTAGTTAAAATTTCGCCCAGGAACCTTGTGCATTGGGATCCACAATAATAGCCAAAAACAGTCATGTCTCCAATATGTCGTGCTAAAAAAAAGTGAAATGTAACTATAGGTACCCTGTTGGGACGTGGAGTAACACTAGATTATGCCTTTAAGATGGAAGAAGACCAAGCAAAGGCTAGAGTTTGATGGTGGTAGATTGTTTGGAGGCTGGAAATTCCCCCAAAGGAAAAAATCTTTCTATCACTTGCACTAGATAATAAAACCTTGTCTTGAGACAATTGCCAAAAAAAGAATATTCAAGGTCTAGGAAGATGCATTCTGTGCAACAGTTGTGTTGAGATAGTGGATCATTTTTTTGTTCATTGTTCCTTTTCTAGATAAGTTTGGTTGAAAATCCTATAGATTTCAAGTGGTAAAAGTAACTGGGAACATAGGACTCTACTAGATTTTTTTCGTTCCTAGATTGTTGAAAAGTCCGAAAAATATTTTAGGGCCTTCCCATTTAGTTCTCAAGGAATAAAATGATATTGCAAGGAATTTGTGTCTTGCTCATGTTTCTCATAAGATAAGATGTGCTTGTGAAAGTTTTTGGGTGACAAAAAAAGAAAGACTAACAAGACATTTGAAGGAGCCTGCTATTGATTATGGTAAGACTCTTGGCTTCTTTGATGGAGCCTACAAAGGAGCTCCAAGGTGTTTCCTTCCAAGGTGTTGTGGGGTTGGTCTAATTCTGTTTTTATATCAATTACAACATTTTCTCTTGAAGCTTGCAACTGGTTAAGGTAGAAAAAACCAAGGTTACTTGGGAGCGGGAGCAGGAGCGCCATTTTCAGTAGCTCCCGGTCTGGAAGCATTTTTTTATAATATATATATTTTTATATTTTAATGCATATATGTCAACAAAAGCATGTAGAATGATGAATTAGACATAAAAAACATAAGAACATAGATTGAACCATATAACATCAATCATCTCGAAGTTATAATCTTCTAATCTAGAAGATTATGTTTCTAATCTAGAAGTTAGAAACATAAAGCATATTGACTCTTGAGTCTCATGATTCATCAATATTAAAGTTTCAAGCTTTCAAAATTCAACATATAACATTTATCATCATTGATTCATTGATCACCATAGTTGTCTTGTAAGCTAAGTGTAACATTTACAACAAAGAATATTTAACATGAAATGAAATGTTATAAAATGAAATGAAATGAAACAACTTTCAAATTTCATGAAGCAGCATATTCATAATTCATAATGAGTTATAAACTTATAACTACCAACTTCAAACTTAAATTGTCATATATTGTTTACAAAAAATATGATAATAAATATGAAAGAGTCAAGTTTCAATAGTTATAAAAAGTTAAAAACTACTAGAAACTAGAAAAGACTATTAAATCTATTTTATCTATTGCTCGGCCTCTTGCCACAAGAAATGACTATTTTTTGAAATTTGAGCAGATCGTGGTAATGGTGGTCTTCTAATGCTTGGCCTTAATGCTTGTTGACATTGTATTCCCTCAGAAAATATAATTAAAAAAATGTGAATAATTTCTCTAGAAATGTTAAAGGGCATTTGTAAAGATGTAAGAATGAAGAATAATTTCTCTAGAAACGTTTAAGGGTACTTGTAAAGATGTAAGAATGAAGAGAAGATACTTTATGTCAGACACTCACTTAAATATAATGATCCAATAAAATATTCACACAAATTCCCAAGATGTAACCAAGAATAAAATGAAAAAGCTCTAACACGTGGTGTGTCTTGGATGAAATAATGTGCAAATTGTCAACCATAGAAATCTAGATGGTTGTAATGATTTAAAAATCTTAAAAATGATGGCGTATTAATAAACACTGCACACATATTGAGAAAATCACATGATACATCTAGTTTTTGGAACACTTCTAACAAAATATCATCCTAAAAGATACGGTAAGATATTGTAATGTTGGGGTCACATTAGGTAGCTTAAATTGGGGCTTTGATTTTGATATCATTGTGTAGGAAGCCACATGACTTTTTATGTGATGGCCACTTAAGAAATAAAATGGGATCTTACCTAATAAAATATAATAGAGTTAAAATCTTAGAGCCATTAGTCAAACCCCAGGGGGAGAATGGGATCTGCACTTTAGCTGACTGCTTAGGTATTAGGCATGTCCAACATGTGGAGAACACGTAGAATGTGTTGCTAAGGAATAAATTAATTTCTTTTGAGGAAATGAGAAATCCAACCTAGAAGGCATATCATTAATTATCCAAAGAGTTGCAATTGCATTTTCATCAACTTGTTACCCAATTTTCCATTAAGGTCGTAAAATCTCTAAGAAACAGTAGATGGGAAAATACACAAGCCCTCGTCTCATGCAAGCAATATTGCCATGACCTAAAAGGGTATAGGCATTGATGAAACATCAACAAATATTTCGGTCATCCATCATTGTCTCCAATAAGATGGCATATCTTGATTGCAAAGGACTGTCAGCTTGGTTTCAATCTGAGAAAGGAGTAGGTGTAAGGCATTAACAATAGTACAAAGAATGATTTCATAATATTTAGGCCCTTTTTACAGTGGAGAGAAATTGTTGTTGAATTAAATATTGAGTTTCAAAGGTTCATATATTCTGCTTATAATAACTACAACACAATGAGTCTTAAAGCTAAGTTTTTGTTTTTATTCCTTAATGAAAATTAGTCTTTACTCATATCTTGACAGTTGATCCTTGCATAAAATGAATATCATGTCTGATTTTCAACTAGTTTGAACAAAATCCATTCCACTTTATGGTAGGAAATTTTGTCTCAATATTGTTAAAGGATATACCTTTCCTGGGTTTACAATAAAATAATGGCCATTACCAAATGGAATTTTATCATAATATGTTAAAAAATAGTTGATACACAAATTATATTGACAGTATACTTAGGTTGGAAAATGGATGATTTAAGCAAATGGAGAGCAAGTAATTTCATTTAAGACCAAGTCTTTAAGCAAAAAACGCTCCCAAAAATTCTCCCTCCCTAAAAAAACGCTCCCTCCCTAAAAAAAATGCTCCTTCCCTAAAAAAACGCTCCCTAAAGCCCTCCCTAAACGCTCCCTGAAAACCAGGGAGCGTTTTTTCTATTTTGGGAAATGCTTCCAAATCGATCCCGTTCAAAGCGTGTTTTGGGAGCGGGGTCGAGGAGGGGAAGGGGGCAGGGGCGCTCTCCCACAACCCTGGAAAAACAGAGCTGAACTTAGTATTTTATGGCTTCTAGGTGAATTTGGTAAACATTTAGTGCATAATGGATAACTTATTGCTTGTTCCTCTTAAGAATCAATTCTCGGAGGCAAAGGAGATCAAAGATATCTCCTTTTCCCATGTCTTTAGAGAATTCAATTCATTTGCACACCAGTTGTCTAAAGAAGCGCTTCTTTTGCAAGAGGGACTTCTTTCTAAACAAGATTCAGTGGAGGGACCCTAATTTAAGCTTCTGAAAGGACTCCGTTATGAAGCAAGGGGTCTTCATGGTCAACGCTTTTTTAACTTTTTATGCTTCTAGCTTTTATTACTTTAGAGCCTATGCCCATTTGTAGGAGGATATGTTCCTTTCTGAAAGGCTGCCTTAAAGGAGCCAGGAAGACTGTATAAAAAGAGATAGGGAAGATGCTAGTTTTTAGTAGTAGGAAAGTCAAATGACTACTTTATTTTTTGAGCCTGCAAAGGCAGTGCCATGTATATTCTGATTTAGTACTTGAAATATTGAATATAATGAATATTTTCATGGAAAAAGAAAAATATTTATTAATAGTAAGATCAAAGCATTTTTTACAAAAAATAAAAAATTATACATATCCTTCTTGGCCTTTGTTCTACTGAAATACAACAGTTACTTGTAACTCACCTTCATATAAGTGTCTATATCTACCTCTGGAAGGATGCCAGCTTCTTTTTCTCTTTCTCGTATTTCCAACAACAAATCTATATGTATGCCAAAAAAATGAGTTGCTAGAGCTCCCATAGAATAAAATATCTACTCAACATTGATCATATAAGATACAACCAGTAGATTAAAATAGATTAAAATATGACAAAAAAGATGAAATCAAATGGAAAGTCCTCTACGAAAAATTACACACCATGTCTGGTACCCACTCCTTGGCAACGAGCTGAGAAATAAAATGTTTCCCTAACCGTCATCTCTCCATAGTGCAGATCATGTTGGCTGATATAAGCTGATGTCTTTTGGGGCACAAACTCATTGAGCTGGAACCCATTGTATGATATATTTCCTCTTGTCTGTCAGGATATGCATTAAACATTGGTAAAAGACTTTGAATAAAATCCAAAGTTTATATATGGATGAATATAAGCATTCAATATTCTAAAATTCTAATATTGTCTGCGTTGTGCAACCAAAATCATCACCATAAAGCATGACAAAATTTCAAGCAATAACCTTCATTGTAGGGTCCAATTTTCCTGCAAGAGCCAGAAGCAAGGTTGTCTTCCCACATCCTGGTGGTCCTAGCAGAAGAGTAATCCTGCATCATGTTCATCATTCAAAATATGGTATCATAAAAAAATTCTTTGTATAAATTAGTTGGATGTCAAAAATAGCATGAAGTTCACATGGACCATCTTTTTTCTGTGACAATTTTTACTTATATTTTGTAATGAGATCCATGTTTGCATGTGATAGAAGAATAAATGAAACAGGAAGTTGAATTAATATCTGAATACTAGGACAAGTGTTCCTAAGAGGCACTAAATCCTGTAAAATATTTGAAAGATTCAAATGTTGCTCGGGACAACATTTTGCACTATTATGGTTAAAACATATTGGTAGACTTCGAATGTTAGGAAGAAATTTGAAATTGGTTAATATCTGATATAATTTATAGCAGTTGAAGCAGTATTGACAGGTTTTTAAATTCTAAATACTAGATTATTTGAAAGGATAAATTGTCGTCAACATTGTTAAATAAGAGCCACTTCAATGTAAAGATGTATCCCATATGGTAAAAATGGGTTAAGGCACAATAAAAAAAACTCACAGGGGTATGTCCATAACCAAGACTTGAACACAAATAAATGGTCACTTCATTGATTTGTGATATATTGGAAATGGCAGTCAAAAGATTAAAATGCCACTAAGAACAAAACAAGCAAGAAATGTTATCTTAACTGCTGAAATTACATGATAAACATGTTTGCATTTATTTGTCTATCACTAAATATTATACTTGAAAGAAAAATTGATAGAATCCTCTGAACTAAAAATGTTTAATTTGAATGACATGTCTTTGAAATTTGTCTTCCTGACTTTCTCATATGTACACATGTACACATCAAACAATATATGATTAAATTTTTCACTATCTAGATAAAAGAATGCACATATAAACACAAAATATTACAGGTGCAGTACAAAAAATTATGAAGCCTCTAAGCATGCTCATCATTGTGCAGTAGCAAACCAAAGGTTATTGCAACTAAAGAAATTAAAGAGAAAATAATCTGTCTTTCACATGCAATCCAAGACAGCTTTTAAAATGAATTCCCCATCCATCCCATACCTTTCCCCATTACAAGATATATAGGGACACTTCTCCTTGTTTCCTATAGTACCTCCATTTTGATTCCCCACTAAAATTGTAATTAAATTATATTAATATTGCCTATATGGACAAATTTTGATCTCGTTAAGCCAACAAGCACGTGTATGTTTTTTTCCTGTAATTTAAAGTGCTGAACAATTGATGAATGGCATGAGCATTGACATGGACCATGAGCCATGAGGGGGGAATAGCAAGGGAGAATAGTGGCAAATCTTTCCCGGCTGAAATAACCCATGCCAAGAATTATTTTGCTGAGCTGAATATTAAAATCCCAATTTAAAACTCATTTTCCCAATTCTCCAACAAACTAGTTAATGAAGGAATTGGTAGTTGAACTACCTGTTACCCACCAAAAGTGGGTGACCCCTAGGAGAAACTTTTCTCCTATTTATCTCTTCCATCCAGCATCCAATTGCCCTTGAGAGCCCCTAGTAGTTGATGTGATGTGCCATTCATATCTCCGCCACTTACATTAGTCATATGTTCCCTCACCCATTTTCCAAGAGCACTTGTTGAAAGGTGGGCTTTTGATAAAAAAAAGTACTTTATTCATTTTGCAATCAGGTGCTTATGCTTGTTTCTATATGGGCATTTTGACATGGATTATTGGGTAACATGGAAGAAAGAAGGGTCTTGTCCATGATACTGTTCCCTCACCTTAAATGGGGAGGTTAATTTTCAATCCTAGTCTAGTGGGACCTCCCCTAATGGCCCAATGGGTATAAGAGGGGCACTACATGGGAAGCCATGATTGAGATAGCATAGCCCCATCTCTCCATATTCCATACTTACCACTTTCCATCTTATATTACAAGCCCCTATTCCACCTCCATTCTTTGGGTTCAATTGACCATTGGTTCATTGGGATTTGGCGCCCACACATCCTCATACCTAGGTAGGGCCTCAAAATTTAACCTGGGAGGTTGACGTAGCTAAAAGAAACATAAAGAGCATATGATGGCCACAAGAAAAAAAAGAGGAAAAATCAAAATGCAAAAGATGGTCGGGACATTCAAATCAGCACATAGGAAAAAGTTAAGAATGAGCTCTACCTCACTCATATTGCCATCACCCAGTTCCTGGGCCAATTTTTCTCTATCTCATAGAAGACAACGAATCCTTCCATGTCCCGACCCCTGATGGTTGAGAACTTCTCCATCATAAAGGGGGTAATAACTACTATACATCATACAAAGCAAGCTCTAACCCTTTGAGCTATGAGCAGTAATACAAAGAAGAATCAAGAAAAAGTAAAAGGAATTTAGAGGGTTGGAAAAACAAAGGCCAAGGTAACTCATGCATTCACAATTGCTCCCTCCTCACATCTATACACCTAGCATTAGGTACTCCATCATAGCCAATCCCTTTGACCATGAAGTATTTTCCCCTCCATTCCATAATTATTCAGATGGCACCTATTGATTGAAGGGTGGACCAAGGACATGTCCTTTCCCCTTGGGGGTTGAGAACATATAATAGGGTCATCTATTAACCACTCCTACCTAGGGAAGTAACACCATTACATGACTAAGGCCACAATTTTGGAAGAAAAGCCTTGTATGAAGTGTTAATTTCCTATTTCTTTCAAGCTTGGTTCACTTAGATGCAACGATGATTAAATGTACCTAATGGTGAAAGTTGTAGCACTAGATATTGTGTGTAATTGGAAGGTGGTTCCATCCACAGGTCTGGGAAACTTAATTTGGGTCTAGGTCCTCCAGAGGGACATACTAACATCCACATTGGGATACATTAAGAGCCATGGGAATTCATATAGTTGCAGAGCATCACTTATATCCATGGGCACCTTCAGCACCCACGAAGCTCTTGCACTTTTCACTATATCATTTATGGGATGATGCACCTGGACCAACATGCCCCTAGCTAGCTTAGCAGTACTACAGGGTTAGGTGGTTGATATAGGGCCCATATGAGGTTTGTCTCATACCTTGAGACATGGGAGGGCTAGAACTATCTACAGTTCCCTCAACGTTGGAGCAGAGTCAGGCATATTAACCACCGGGAGATCCATGAGACCCATTTTGTTCCCCAAAGCCAAACGTAGGGTCCACAGGGTGATTTTGAAAAAGATCTAGGGGCCAACCCCTAGAAGGTGAAATTAGAGGGTCTCTACACAAGTCAAGGTACTCAAGGTCGTAAACACAAGCCCTAAGGAGACATCCTCTAGACATTTCACAAAGGCTACTAGGTTAGCTTATGACCTAGACTAGAATTTTCCCATTATTTTATGTTTTGAAAGGGCTAGTAGGTTAATTAGGCATTTGTATGCCTCATATAAGTAGAGAAACATGTCATTGTAAATTTTTATCATCACATCACTTGGGATATTTCTGCCTCTTGAGCTAAATTCAAACTTGTATCTTTAAGGAGAGTTTGGAGTATCTTAATGCACTTTGACATTTGGAGCTGATTTGTCTATCTTTGGAGCTATTATTTGGATGAATGGAATGGATTCTTTACACATTATCTTGTAAGTGTCTATATATTGAAAATTAATTTCGTACATGTCTAATGTGTGGAATTTTGTTGATTCTAGTAATTGCAATTGTGCCCTAATTTGTTGAATACTTATCGAATGCCAATCTAAATGATCTATTGCATGCATTGCTCATAAATACTGGGTAAATGAATGTCCTTAGTGGTGAACTCTTGGTAGCTCTCCAATGAAAAATCCATCTTCCATTGCATAGGTAATTGCTGGAATTTTGCTTGCTAGGGCATCAAAATTTTGGTATCCTTAGAAGCTTTTTGGCTAATCTAACACATTGAGGACTCCATACTCCCAAGGAACAAGGGACTGGTCCAACGTTGCATGAAGCGGGGACGAAGCAGGGACGTTTTTTGGAAGCGGGGACGCGGAAGCGTCATTTTCCAAAAATTTAGGAAGCGAAGCGTTTCAGAATCGTCTAGTATATATATATATATATATATTTTATATTTTTTTACATTTATATTCAAAACAACAATCCCAAATACCATATTAGTTGTAGAAGACATGAAAACATGCATATTCTTACATAAATCAAGATAGATATGACATCCATGATTCCATTGTACATCAATAATTAATTATTCAAGCATCATAAATATAGAATCTAGATTCTATATCCTAGAAATTGCAAATATACATCAAATAATTAAGCATGATAAAACATTTAAGCATACTATAAAACATAAATGATAAACATAAAATTTAAAACATTTAAGCATGATAAAAGTTTAAAACATTTAAGCATACTATAAATTTTAAAACATAAAACATTTAAAATTAAGCATACTATAAAACATAAATGATAAACATAAAACATTTAACCATATTATAAAACATAAAGCATATTATAAGTGAGAAACTGTCAACATTAGTCATGTCCAAAATTCAAATAATAATGTTTACAAAATAGGCCACTTGGCCACCACCAAGACAAAAAAGTTCAAATTCACAACAAGCCTACAAGTCTAATGATAATCTATGACAAAAGCAGTAAAGTGTGCACTGTGAACACTGAAAATATCTACTCATCTCTCCTCCTTCCACCACGAAGAGTACGTGACGGTGCGCCTCCACGTGGTGGCAATGAAGAAGATGGTGGCTGTGGAAGCTATGGCAATGAAACTGTAACTGATGAAGACGAAGGCCCTGCTGTTGGTGTTGAACCATGGTGATGGGACCTAGGAACCAAGGGACCAGTGGGGGGTGGCATGTCAAATCGATCATCATCATCATGGATAAGAGCATCCTCTAATTGCTCTAATCACAACACTCCATCCTCCAAATTGGTCTCCTCTGGATACCTGTCCTAAACAATAAGGTCTTTGTTGCTCTTTGCATCATCATAGTAATGGGACAACAATCTCAAGTTGTAATGAACATAAACCAAGCTCTCTGCCCGGTCTAAACTCAACCTGTTCCTTTTAACACTGTGGATGAAAGAATAAGAGCTCCAACACCTCTTTGCAGAAGAAGTGTTTACCACCTGTGATAGCACCCGCAATGCCAAAGGCTGTAGAAGTGGAGTAGCACCGCCATGCATGTTCCACCACTCAATAGAAGAAAATAATCTCGATCTCTAATAGCATGCATGCTCCCAAATGGACCAGTGGAAAGTGTATAGCTACTCAACTGTTTCCGTACCTAGTGTGCCTCATCCTCATCAGGGACTAATTTATCCAGTGCAAGCATATATTTTTGTAGGACCTCTGGATCTAGGTGTGGTTTTCTCCTGCTCGCCCCCCCAGGTGCTGTTGTAGAAAGCCATGATGGACTATAATATTTAGGTGTCAATACATATGCTAATGCATGCAATGGAATATTTAGCATATCCCATCGCTTTACCACATCTGCACGAATATATTTGTACAAGGTGGTATCTCTAGGCTCAACAATGTCTTTAATCTGCCCCAACATGTTGTCCATTTGCTCATACACCTCCCCAATTATTGGCTTATCTGAATCGCCAAAATTGATCATGTAATAAATTGGTTTGGTGAATTGCAAAACATATTTAACCTGTGACCAAAATAACATGTCAAGAATAGTGTCCTTTGCTGCATTAGCACCATCTCTATCAGTGTTAATCTCCTTCCATGATTTAGCGGTGACCATATTAGTTAGAGCTTGTCTCACCTTCACTAGCCGCCTAAAGGTGAGGTCATAACTTGCAAATCTGGTTTTTGCAAGTTTAAGCAACTGCAACTTGGAATAAGTGCCATAGAAGTAGTTTACCCTTGTATGCCCTGTGATAAATTTAATGAGCTTCTTCCCTCTCTTGTAAAGCTCATTAATCCACCCACATTCTTTATGCTTCACAATATCATGCATCAAAAGGTTCAATGTGTGCACCAAGCACCCAGACCAAAATATGTGTGGATAAGTACGCTCAATACTTTTACCTGCTCCCTTACAATTTGCTGCATTATCTGTGATCACTTGAACCACTTTGCTAGGACCAACATCTCTGATTGATTGCAATAGGAGATCTGCAATGTTTTGGGAAGTTGCACTGACAGAGGAGGAATCATGACATGCAATAAACACTGCACCAGTAGCAGAAACACCAAGAACATTTATCAAATGTTGGTTTCTGATATTTGTCCACCCATCTGATACAAAAGATACCCCACTATCCACCCACTCATTTGTAAAACATTTCAAAGCTGCTTGAACCTTTCCTTTTTCTCTTTCTAATAACACTGTTCTAGCTTTCTCATAGTTGGGGGACTTGTATCCTTTTGGGGCTTCATTGATGCCCTTTACCATTTCATGCCAATAGGGAGAGCAAAGCACATTGAATGGTACACTGCAAGCACAAAGAAATCGGACTATCTTTCCATCCACATCATCCCTCCCAGCAACATTAAGGAAATCTGCTATTGTTTTTTTACCTCCAGAACTTGCAGAAACACCATGAGCAGATGAGCTACCAAATCTAGAGGTTGCACTTGATTCAGATTGAATTTTTTATTTTTTATTTTTTTGTTGTGCAACCTCCTCTATTTGGATGTATTTTCTTCTTTGTTCAGCTGAAACCTTTGGGAAAATTGCTATGCCCACAACACCCTTTTTTTCATCACTGTCCATCATCCCACAAAGATGCCTCCTCACACAGGTATATGAACCGCTATATGGTTTTCCTCCATGACAACCATGAGGGCACAAACACTTGTAGCTTCCACCACCTTTTCCCCCTTCAAGTTTGGTCACATAGTTCCACAAGGGTGTCAATGCAGCTTTCCCATCTTGTGATTCAATGTTTTCATCATCCCCTTCCTCTTCAAAGCCTTCCTCCTCATCATACATTGGGTCACTCATATGGTGACCACTTTCCTCTTCTTCTTCATGTTCCCCTCTTCTATTTCTACTCCCCCTTACCCTCATCAAAACCAAGAGGGGAATGATACATAGAACCCAAAGAAACATCATCTTTGAGTATGAATATAGATGGTGGACAACTTGCAAATAAATGTACAAGAAGAAAGAATGGGAAAGTGTAGGAGAGGGAGGAGAGAAAATACAAAAAAAATGACAAAAAAAATGAGAGAGTTTGGGGTTTGCACTTACCTCTTTAGCTCTTGTAGATGGAAGCCCTTCTTTACTCCTCCAAGCTCCTCCTCCTTCACTCCTCCAAGCTCTCCTCAACTCTCTGTTCTCCAAGCTCTCTTCTCCTCTCTTTCTCTTCTCTTCTCCAAGCTCTCTTCTCCTCTCTTCTCCAAGCTCTCCAAAAACAAAAGCGAGCAAATAAGAGGAAGAATAGAGCTTATAAGCTTTTCATCTAATCCCTAACCCAAGACTAACTCACTAACTAACCAAGCTAACATCAAAAATAAAAAATAAAAATTAAAAAAAAGAACGCTATTTTCAAGTTCGCAAACCGGATCCGTACGCCGTTGTACGGAACCGTTTGCGATCCGTACGGATTCGTGCCGGAATCGCGGCAGTTCCGTAGAGCGATCCATCGTACGATCCGCGGATCCGCTGTACAGAAACCCGGATCCGGACGTATGGATCCGGATTCCCAGGAAACACAATTTTTTTTGCGAACCGTGGATCCGAATTTTGGAAACGCGGTTCGGGGTGTGGATCCCGTATGGATGCGTATGGGACGCGTTTCGGGCCTTGGAGTCGGGGGGGGACGTTTCCTGCAACATTGGACTGGTCCATTTGGTTGGTGACCACATCTTGATTTTATCCATTTTCTTTCTCTCCTAATTCGACCCTTTCAAGGCCAAGATAGGAAACTAGGTCTTGGTGCGAATCCCTAGGCAAGTAGTGGCTTGGTGGTTGGAGAGCCTAAAAATCAAGGGGATAGTATCTACCAAAAAATATATCTTTTTGGTAGGCATCCACTTCAATTTCATCCACAAACTTTCTGCATTAGTTGTTTGCCTAAAAGAGAAACGCTGGTTTGCCTTGCTTCAACTTAAGGGATTTCTTGAAGATTTCATGAGCCTTGGCATTGCTAGTACACATTTTTGGAAACCTCTTCTCTTAGTCTTGCCCTTTGGAAACCCCAACACTCGTCAAATTTACCAAACCCTAGGTCTTGTGCCTCTTTCCTAGGTCTCCTCATAGAAAGGAAATCGTCTCCTTGTAGAGCCTTGAACCTAAATTGTGCCTTTCTTGAATAGATCCTGGTGAGGTCATCTTACACATTAGAGGAAATTTCATCTAAAAAGTGGCCTCCTAAGGAAAAATAATAAAATAATAGTTAAAATAATAAAATAAGAGTTATGAATTTTGGAGGGAAAAGAAGAAACCTAATTTTTTTAATTGTATTTATGGCTTATCTCCTTATAGGTTTACTCAAATCTCAATTGTATACACTAGTTGGATGCAAAATTAAATTCCACATCCAATGAGTACTCATTATGCATACTTTTGAGATGACCCACATTGAAAAAAATTGTAAATACATTAAAAAAACATGTTGAACACATTTTTTTAATGTATCTTCATTTTTTATCAATGTGGGTCATCTCAAAAGTATGCATAATGGGTACTTGTTGGATGTGAAATTTAATTCTGAATCCAACGAGTGTCTACACTTGAAATTTGAGTAAACCTATAAGGAGATAAACCAAAAATACAATTAAAAGTAGCTTTTTTTTCCCTCCAAAATATTCACATGTACCTCTTTTTAAATTTAAATTATTTTGATTGGTTTACATATTATGACATGGAAATTACATGAAAATTTCATGGGAACTTTTAGGCAGAAATTTCCTCTAATGTATCAATCTTAGAATACTCGTAGTAAGTTGTAAGTGATTTCTTTCCTACCAAGACTCCTCCTATCGGTGAAAGCCTGTAATGTGAAGGGGGTTTTGGTTGTGGTGACAATGGACCACTACTCCATTGTTGTCTCTTGGTCCAGTTTATACCTTGTAGGGTTTCCCTCTCCTAGGCCTACTAGATTTTGCGGCAACACTACCAACTCCCCATTTTTGTGAGAGGTAGTTGGCAAGTTGTGCCCGACTGTCCCAAAGGTATAGGCAAAGTACCAATCTAAAAATTTCTAGATTTACCCATGAATTTGTGGATTTGACCCACAAAATTTCATGCTAGAGAGCAAAGAACAAAGAGATTTCACATGTAAAGAGTGTGGGATACACATGAATGGATTTGAGGACCAAACTTGGATGAAAATGTTTGTTAGAAATGTTGTTGGTTGATGGCATCGTAGTGAGGGATCAGGAGATCCGTTTTTTGGTTGAGAAAATTGAGCATAAGCCTCCCAAACTCGCGCTGCAATCTACAGCTGTGTTTTTCGGTGCTTGTTGGGAAAGGCGTGGAGGCACAGAGAGGGGAGGTTGTCAAAGAACTGTTGTGTTAGTGAAGGGGTTCTCTTATGTTGTGCAAGCCAGGTGAGAAACCATCCATGGTTTAAGCAGGCTCTTGGCTTACTTGGATTTAAAAGGGAGCTTGTTGATTTTCTCTTAATGATTGGCCTTCCTGAAACATTATTTGCTTGACTGAGTGAGAGTGTTTCCATGATGATATCCTAGTCTAGCTAGTGGGTGACCAACTGCATTGATTTTCTCTTAATGAAACATTATTTGCTTGACTGAGTGAGAGTGTTTCCATGATGATATCCTAGTCTAGCTAGTGGGTGACCAACTGCACACCCAACTGCAAAAGAAATTGAACGGATAGCTAAGCTTTTGGTTGAGTGGAAAATGGCTACCCTTCATCAATTGTAGGGAACTTCAGAATTAAATCAGATAAGTACTTTTGCTGAATTATTTGGCAATTGTAATTTTGTGGAAGGACATGTAAATGAAGTTTTTAGTGATGTAAAATTGGCGTCGTCTACCCAACCTTCAAATTTTCTCAGACAGACAAAAGTGGCTAGCATCTGGCCAAAAAATTAAAAATATCGCAGTAGAAATGTCTGAATTAAATTTTTAATTGTGAAAATGGATTCAACACCATCAAAAACCCGGGAGAACTCAAAATATTGAATTTTGACAGCTATAACCTGGATTTACAAACATTCCTGCCAGATTTTATCAAAATCTTATTGAAATTTCCATAATTTTCTTGGCAAATTTAAAGTCTGGGTAAACTAAAATTTATATTATTTCTTGCTGAAATTTAAATGTATTTTTGTGATGCGTAAGTGTGGTTAAAAACTTAAATGCATTGATTTAATGGATTAAATGAGCATTGGACTCATGTCGAATCGTACATCTTTAATATCATTAACGCTATGGCTGTAACAGGGCTCTTGAAAGGAATTTTATGGCTAGAAGGGTCGTAGAAGATAGCCTCTCAGCTTCTTGAACAGCTATGATGGCTGAATGGTTATGTAAGACACTTGGTAGGTTTCAACCATGAAGGTTGGGTTTTCACCAGCCAGGCAAAAGATGTCTTGAACATGTTGATTATGGGAGGATTGCCCCATTGGTAATGTGGACCTAATTATAAGAGAAAAATATAGTGTTTTATAGGCAAGACTCGGATAGTCTTCACAGAACATCAAAAATGATTTGCTAAAAAATTCACTAAAGAACTCATGAAATTGTAAATTGTAATGAATGAAAAAATACCCTGAAATTTCTAATCTGGGATCAGCCCTGGGTTCACAATCCTTTGTGGATGACTAACCAGGCACTGACACCTCAGAAAAATTGGGAGTTATTGTGCACCTACTGAAACCAAAAACAAATGGTTGAAATTTCAGCAGATTATAGTAGGCCCGGAAGAATTATAAATTCTGAAATTTAAATTAGACCATAATTCTTCCCTTTTTCATCTAATTTAACAAGGGCCTGTGAAGGCCTAATTTATCAGCTGATAATAAATTCATGACTTTGTTCCTTGACCATTAAAATATAGCTTCTTTAGCTCAATTTTTAATGGGCCTAAAAAGCCTTAAAGTCTACCTAATTTAAGCTAGTTGTTAAAGCTTCATTTAGGCTTGTTTAGCCATGGAGTAAGATTGGCCTTTATAATTTCAAATTGGCTTCGATGAAGTATTGGCTATCCTTATATAAATATATAAATTTAGAATTTGAAAGTGGCATGCTTTTAAATGCCCATGAAAAACTTACTTGAATATGCTTTTATATACATGAAAAAAAATGAAAATGATGAAGCATGGTTATTGGTTGTGATTATGTAAATTTAAAATATGAAAGTGCCATGGCTTTAACGGCCTATGAAAATCTTACTTCAATTTGCTTTTATATCCATAAGAGCAAGAAAAGGAAATCTCTCTGTTCTAACATTCCAAATTAAAAATAGACCTAGTCAAGGGAATAGGGTATTAATTGTAAGTGGAATACTTTGAGAAAGTTAATGCCCACTAACTGTTTAAGTGGGCTCTACTTGCATTTGAGAATTCTAATAAATAAAAGGAAAATTTGTGTTTGAGATAGCCTCTTCAAGGCTAAAAGGACTTTTAATGAATGGAGACTTGTAATGTGGACTTCAAATGGTTTTGGGATTAAGAAGGGAAAGGACTCAGTGGTTTTGGGATTAACAAGGGAAAGGTTTCTTGACACCCTCTAAAGGTTATTCTCATGTGTGAAAGAGATGGTTCCATAATTATAAGTATAACATTGCGTAGAAATAATTTAAAAAATTGTATATAAGTAGCAAGTCTATTGTCTATTAAATTGATCTTAAAATATTGGCAAGTCTATAACCTCTAATCATATTATGAATGGTCACAAACTTAAAAGAAACTCTTTAAGCCACAAAAACAACATGTGATTTCACAATTATAAATATACAATTACCTAAAACCTAAGCCACATGACACGAGGACACAAGACACAGAGGACACGTAAATACGAGTATCAACACGAGACAAAATGACCCCGGAAACAAGACACAAGGGACACCTTATATATATATATTAAAAAAATACTGAAATATAGTGTCTGATTCATATAGATATGAATCATGATGATATATATTTAGTATTTAGTATACACTATTTACTATTTAATAATTTACTAGTTAGTTTATTAATTTATTACATCAATGATGTTCACAGTTCAATGTTCATTGTTCATGTTATAACTTCTGTTATTAACTTCAAATAGGTTCGATTATGTTCAAACTTCACATAAGGTAGTTTATAAATTATAAATTTATGTGTTCAAACTTCACTGTTGACCAGAGCGTTAATCGAGCTTTCCCTCCCTCTAGACCTCGAAGGTGTAGTGAGCAGTGAGCACATGGCGAAGAGTTGGGATTTTTATTTCAACACATGATCTATACGTGGTCACTGGTCATAAAATGTGGTCACTGGTGTATAATAAATTTAAGTTCCATAGACTATAACACAACTTACAGGAAATTTAAGTGCTCCAAACTCTCAGCAAAGCACGTGAACACTCGTCTCCTGCATCTCCAGGTCCAAGTCGATGTGAAGTTGTGAATTGTGCTCTCAATGTGAAGTTGTGAGCATTTCGCTCAAATATGATGGAATTCCTCACACTGCATAACAAATTTGATTTCGGCAGCAAGCAAAAACCTAAAAATAAACAATGTTGCAGGTTTTGAATGTAACTTTTCACGGGACACTGTCCTAAGAGCCAAAAATGTTAGGGCACATTTTTGCCACGTCCAAAACAAGTGTCTCGATTGGAGGACACAAAGAAAAACATTTTCGACATGTTTTAGGACACGTTTCATGTTCGACACGTAAAATATGGGACACGAGACCCTGAGGGACGTGTCCTGTGACTTAGCCTAAAACTAATTTAAAAAATTGTATATAAACAATAAGTTTATTATCTATTAAATTGACCTTCAAATATTAAATATTAGCCCAGCCATAACCTCTAATCATATTATGAATTATTACAAACTTAAAAAAAAAAACTCTTCAAGCCACAAAATAAACCCAATTCAAGTTGTTGAATCCATCTAAAAATGGCCTCTAAGAACCATGTACATATACTCTCTTGAAACTTTACGAGGCATATTGTGCATGTGTTAGAAGTTTTCAAAATAAAGAAGCTAAATAACAAAATATATAACATAACTCCACAAAGAAATTATTCCCTAAGAGTATGGTACAAGACAAGTTTGAATGATGGTTGTCAAAAAGAGATTTGTTTATGAGTAAATTTAAATTTATTCAAACATATGTTTATATACATATTTGACTTTATACACGTGATTACACCCACTAGAAAGTTTAAGGAGAATGGGTACGAAGTGTTGCATGAGTTATGTTGCAGAGTGAGGTTGCAAAGTCATTTATTATTATAAATTATATTAATATATATCGTATTAGTGTAGTCATATAAATTAAATAGTTGTTAAAAGTTGACAGACATCAATACATAGTAAGTATCAAAATACTTATTTGAATTTCATAATACATCTCATGTTACTAAAATTAAAAAAAAAAGCATAAAAACTAATTAAACTAGTTTAGATCCATCTTAACCTCAGATCTATCAAGCACGAAAGAGCACCAAGAGAGATCAAAGCTCTTGAGGAAAACCTCCTTTTTGAGTTCAAAACTTGAGGAAAAGTTTGCAACTCGAGAGAATTGATCCCTCTTGGTGCTTGATAAATCTGGTGTTAAGATGGATCTATGTTGGTTTCAAACATGCACGGGCACACAAAATTTGCTGAACAACCAAATCTTCTGATCATTTTAAATATGTTAAATATGTCTAATATTAATCTGGTCATTTTAGTTTTAAATTTGCTCAGTTACCTCATTTTGTTGAGATGATAGAGACTGTTAATAACTTGAATGATAAAAAATAATGAAATGAAAATTTTGAATTCAAAGTGACAATGTAACAATGTTGAATGATAGAAAATGGTAACAATAAGAATGTAGCTAATTACAAATAGTCTTCATTGCGATCAATATCAAACTATTTTCTACTATTATTCTTATTGTCACATATGTTAGTTTTTCCATCTTTTCATATTGATCATATGAAAAGGGTGGTTGAAATCATAGGCCATTGAAATCTTTAACTCGAGCTATTGTAGTAAACAACATACCTTGTCTCTTTCTCTCCAATATCAATAGTAATTTTCTCTAAATTCAATCATTGCGACTTATGGAGTATTAAACCCCAAGTTTCAATGGTAGTTGTTTTCTATTACCTCGTTTGAATGCAAAGTGACTAACAAAGTTGAATGATGGAAAATGAGAATAATAAGATTGTAGTCAATTACAAATATTGTATAGTTTCAAGAAGCAAACATTTTAGATAAGTGAACATTTTATTTAAGATTGGAATTCAAGTATTTTATTTATGGTAGAATTACTATAACAAGAAATCAATGCACATCATCAATAATTTTTTGTGCTTACACTGAAATCAATGCATCTAGTGCAAACAACCAAATAGGATTAGAAATCAATATCTACATTAAAATCAATGCATCTAGTGCAAGCAATACAATATGATAGAAATAAACATCTACACTAAAATCAATACATTTAGTGCAAGCAATCAAATAGGATTAGAAATCAACAATTACACTAAAATCAATGTATTATGTGTAATCAATCAAATAGGATTAGGAATCAAAATATACACTAAAATCAATGCTATTTCAATAAATAAATAAAATATTCATGGATTTCTAAATCCAACTTCTTTTACGTTTTGTAAAAGTCTTACTTTATTTTCCTCTATGGTTATTAATGTTCAATATTATATATATATATATATATATATTTCTCTGTGTGTCTTTCTCTTCTTCCCTATGTCTCCCCCTTCCATCTTTATGTTTATCTCTCACCCTCTCTCCTTCTCTCTCTCTCCCTCCCTCTTTCCCCCATCTCTCTCTCTCTCTCTCTCTCTCTCTCACCCCCCAAAACACACATGATCTCTTTCTCCATATCTTTATCTCTCCCTCCCCCACTCTCTCTCCATCTCTCTCTTCTTCCCTCTCTCTATCTCCATCTGTATCTCTATATCCCTCCATCTCTCCTCCTTTGTCTCTCTATCTCATCCTAAAACATACACACTCTCTCTCCATATCTATCTATCTCACTCTACCTCGCTCTTCCTCCCTGTTTCTCTCTCTTCCCCTTCTCTCTCCATCTCTCCCTTGTCACTATGTATCTCTCTCCACATTTATCACTTTATATCTTTATTCTTCCCTCCCTCTCTCTCCCCCTCTAACTCCATCTCTTCCTCCATCCCTCTCTCCTCTCTCTCTCTCTCTCTCAATTCCTCTCTCTCCCTTTCTTTCCCACCTTCCTCTATCTCTCTTACCCATCTCTCTCTCTCTCTCTCTTCATCCGTCCTCCAACCCTACCACTATCTCCCTCCCTCTCTCCTTCTCTCTCTCCCCCACCATCCTTGTTTCTCCCTCTCTCTCTCTCTCCCTCTCTCTTCCCTTTCTCTCCCTTTCTATCTCTCCTTTCCTTGTATCTATCTTCCCTCCTCCTCTCCTCTCTCCCCCACTCTCTCTTCATCTCTCCCTTATCACTCCCCCTCTCTGATCCAATGGATCAGTAAAGTGCTCAAAACCAGTGCCAAAACGTATATCTCATTGCTCTGAATCCAACGCAACTTGAATAACTCAAAACCAATATCGTGTGCTCCCGATATCACATTTTGATTGTTTTCCTAAACAACTAAAAAATTTGCATGTTGGATGCAGGAATGCTAATAGGGTAGTCCGTATGCTGACTGGGAAAGATGACAGTACCTCTCGGGGAAATGGGAGGTTGCCAAGTAGCCTCACCTGATTGGTCTGAATTGGTGATTTATGATTGGTGGTTGGTTGATTTTGGTGGCCCAATGATCAGGTGCCACGTGGTCCAATTACAGGCTTCCACGTGGCACCCTGGGGTTATGTAAACTTTGGTTAAGGTCGAACTGGCCACCGGGAGGATTGAACATGGGGCCTCCGAACAGACAGTGCAGAGCCTTACCGCAGTGCCAATGGTGGTTCTTAATAAAATATGGCACCGAGTCATATATAAAGTTTTGGTGGATGGTATTTGGGGGAGGGGGCCGGGGCTAAGCCGTGGTCCTTGGTCACCATCCAACCCGCGAGACCGCAGGAAGAAGGGAGTTGAGGGCTTGAGCTTAACCCCAGCCCAAAGCTCCGATACTCCCACATAACTTAACCATGACACGGGAACTAAGTAAGTATGGGATCGGTACAGAGTTTTGAGCACAACACCGAGAGAATGGCCCACATGGCCCAATTTTCTTGATCACAGGGGTCATTGTACATTTAAAGTAAGCAATAAATTTCACCCGAAATGTCATTAATCTCGCCAGCACCGGGCGAAATTCGCTTGGTAGTTTCAAAAAGGTGGAATTCGTAGAACAGTTAGTAGTGGAGTCTAGTTTGTAGAACAATTAGAAACAAAACTTCTCTAGAGCATAACTTCTTCATTTTTTAACCAAATTAATCCCAACAAGAGTCCAAATTGGGGTTTTTGACTGTTCTGGAGCCATTGAAGCATTATTTTTTCATTATGAGCACTGTAAATCCATGTAATCACAAATTTGAGAACTTAAAGAAAGAGGCCCACCATTGGAAGCTGGACCAAGAGATGTAGCCTAGGAGGGGTGAAATACTTCATCATTTTGTTGTCTTGTGATACTGTGCATGGTATTATTGTCTCTGTTTTTATGCTGCAAATTGAGTTAAAAACCATTAATTTATGTGCTTTTGAAAATTGACTAATTTCCTAAAACACATAAAATTTTACTTGCACATTTCATAAAACCTTCAAGTTTACAAATACAGATCAATTTGGTATCAGAGTTTTGATTGTTTTGAACATTTAATTTTCTTGCAAGTGTTTCATGATGCTTACAAGGCTGAAGCTCAAAATAGGAGAAGGAAAGCTTGTGGGAACAAGTCCTCAAGCTAGTTCAAGGAGAGCACATTCACCTCAAGTGTCACCCAAAGCTTCACCAGTCATAGCACATGAAGGAGGCCCTAAAAATATTTCTGAGGATGACAGGACTTTCAGAAAAGCATTTTTTCAAATGACTAAAATGGTGAAAGTTCTTTATGAGGATAGGAACTCAAGGTTCCAAGGAGAGAGCTCAAATCCTCCAACGGGAAATGGAGGAAATGGTGATAAAGATCCTCCAAAAGGGAATGGAGGCAATGGTGAAAAACCACCACCTTTACCACCACCTTTTGCTACACCTCCATCTTCGCCCTCATCTTCTTCTACATCTACCCCTTCACAAAATCCTCCAAGATCTCCAAAGGGATATGGTAAAACTCCTTTGTTAAAGCTTGATATAAAATTTGAATTTCCTATGTATAATGGAGAGGTAAATGCTAAGAAATTGGGTAATTGGGTTCATTAGATTGAAGTGTATTGTAGGGTACAAACAATCAAAGATGATGAGACCAAGGTTCAACTTGCTTCTCTAAGGTTGGAAGTGCAACACTCATTCGGTGGGAGGCCAAAACTCAAGAAGATCTCAAGAAAAGAGGTAAGATTATAACTTATTAGAATTATGTTGTAGTAGAATTAAGAAGACAATTTTATCCATTAACATACATGAAAAAAACTATAATGGATTGGAAAAAAATTAGGCAAGCTAAGGGTCAGAGTGTGCAAAGTTATACCCAAGAGTTTAGAAGAAGATATTTGATTTTGGGTGTGTATTTATCCTCTCAAGACACTCTACTCAAATACATTGGAGGTTTACATAGTTATTTGAGACACACAATTCTCATGTTTAACCCTACAAATATAGATGAAGTTTTTGTACAGGAAACTCATTTAGAAGCAAGAGGGAAGAATGTTCCCCAAGAGAATAGCAAGAAGCCATTCAAGAGTGGAGACAAAGGAAAGGGGAAATTCAAAGGCAAGGGGAAAAATAATGCTTCCATCAAGAAAGAGGTAGAAAAGATCACATGTAAAAATTGTTCAGAAGAAGGCCTTGATGAAGACCATTGTTGGAAACTTCATCCTTAGATGAGACCCAAAAAGTTTAACAACAAAGGAAAACAAAATATTCCAGCAACCTGTAATATTCCTAAATTAGCTTCAGCTAATGGGAATATTAATTTTGCTCTTAAAACTCAGATTGATGAATAAATGGGCAAGGAGGCTCATAATGTGCTCAAATATGAATAAAAATCCCTCCTAATGTGAAAGGGGATCATAAAATAACCAGATCAAGCATCCACATGTGTGAACAAGGTCTAAACTATGTTGACAAGGTCAAGTTTGACCAAGTCAACATGATTTATTTTCAAAGAAGTGGATCCTAAATAAAGCAAATTCAATGTGAATAGAGATCTATCTAGCTAGTCAAAATGAAGGCACCTTGAGTGTGAAAAGGGACAGGGCATGAAGATTCAGTCAAGATTGACTAAGTCAACAAATCTGTCTAGATACATTGAACCACCTTGATGGACATCGCAGTTTTGGTGAAGGAGCCTTTGCATGGAAGCAACCTCCATGTGGGTGGGACCCTTGGTGAGGAAGCTCATCAACTATATAATGAAGGAGATGGAAAGCATATGCATATATTGGAGATTAAATTTTTATGTGGTCTACTTAGACTTCCTGCATACTTGGCTGTTTAGCTAAGTTGCTGCACTGTTTAGTGCCAGGGTTTTCTCGGGTGGGGATTCCCTACTCTTTCTTGGAGATCTTGTTTGAGAAATATAAGAGGAGACTTTTGATTTGAATTTTCCACTACCTGGTGTTGGGACAAGCACTTACCTTCAGCAAAAATGAAATCCCTTCAGAAAATTGCGTTATTTCTTAAGGTGTGTAGTGGGAGGGGTCAAAACCCCATTTTGAGGAGCTAGTTTCCCAAGAGGAGGATCAACCTTTCTTTGGGGAAGTTAGAGGAAGCATCTACAACCATTAATTTTTATGCTCAGCCATTTTTGTGCAGAGCTTCATCCATACAGTGTGATTCAGCCACAGATCTGTAGCAGCTTTCTCTTGTATATCTTTTCTGTCAAGAAACCCTTGTCGGGTCTTCTTAGATCTGTATAAAAGAGATTAGATTTCTGTTTTTATGCCTCATTGAGAAATCTAATAAGAAGATCTGATTTATTTCTCTATTTTCTAATTTTTACCTCCTTTATACTGCGCAGTCTCTTATGCAGCAACTCCGGTGTTTTGCAGTCTTGGGGTTTTGGCAATTTTAAGCTGTTTTGAGCATGGGAGGCCTGTTTAACTAGGCTAGAGGCATTTGTTTCTGAAAATATTTTACATGCATGTCCTATATTGTCTATTCTAAGGGAAACAACCGTTATTTTTCACTGTTATAACTCAATATTAAAAAAATAACGTTTTTGGGGCCAAAACTGCTACTTTTCCCCACTTGGTGACATTGTTCAAAGGCATAGTTAGTTGCTGTGATTTTTATATGGAAGTTATGTGTTTAAATACACTATATGATTTGATCACTTGCTTCTCTCCAACTTTGGAATACCTTAAGGTATTCTTATTGTTGTAGAAAATCTCGATTTTGGGATATTACTCAACCACACAACATGATTTAGGATTTGATTCCGGAGATGAAACAAAGATCACAACCATGGGATTGAAAGGTAAGGATTCTATTGCAAGTACTATTCCTTCTAGTAACCTCAATGAAACTCAAAATGATAAAGAAAGAATAGAGATTTTCCATACTACAATCATGTGAAAACATAACAAAATAAACACTTTGTTTGATAGTGGATCACAAGGAAACCTTATTTCAAAAACCATTGTTGAGAAACTAATTTGGAAACCATTCCTCATATTAAACATTATCCTTTAGGTTGGGTATGTGACAATGAAAAATTTCAAGTGACAAGAAAATGCAAACTGAAATTCGCCATCACTGCAAACTTCATTGATGAGGTAGAACTTGATATAGTTTCACTTGACATATGTGGTATTGTTTTGGGAAGCCCATATCTATATGATAGGAAAGCCATATTTCATCACCATGAGAACAAGTATCATTTGTTTAAATATGGGATTGAGTATATTGTTAGAGCACATTGCAGGAAATTAAATTTATCTCTTGTGAATGCTGGACAAATGAAGAGGCTTGTTAATGCTATCAATAATTTTGTACTTTTGATGATCAAACCAAAAGATGTTGAGAATGAAGCCTTCCAACGACATGATGTAAAAATAAAATATGATTTTATTGAGGTTGTTAATGATCTAGGTGGATATTGGCGGCCACTTGCCTATTCCACCTAGTTAGTTTCATTAGTTTTCTTATTTACTATTTTTAGCAGTTTTTTAGGTCCTCAACTTCCGTAGCCATTTTGAGGCCTCAAACAACGTTTTTCGGGCATGATTCCCATAAATATTTTGTAAAAACCGCATCATTAGTTGTAGTCCTAAGAGAGATATTTCTAATGAGGTATCATACGCATAAAACAAAGATAATATGACCAAGTTACGACCCTGGGAAGTTAACTGCCCAACTAACCCAAATGGGGCCCATATACTCTTGGTGTTACATCTGCTCGGGTTAGGGTTTTGGTTGTTTAGGGTTTTCTCTTATTGTTCAATATTAAAAAGGCCCTTGAGCCTCATTGTAACACAGTTGAGAGGCATGTAGCTGTCACATCTCTTCTCAGAGATAAGCTACCATCGCCCGAGCTAGTTTATTTTCCATTCTATCTGTAAGCATTTTTCAGTATTTTATATTAATGAAATGAAGTGTTATTCATACTACATCTCTGCATTTATGTTTATTTATGTATTTTATTGTGTTCTTGCATAAGTTTGGATCAGTTAACACATGATAAAATGTTTCATGAACATGAGGGATTGCCTTCTAAAAGAGGAATCCAACATGAGATACAATTACAGTAGGATGCTCCTCTTCCAAACATTGGTATGTACCGGATGTCAGTCATGGAGAATGCACAAATTAAGAAACAAATCCAAGAGTTACTTGATAAAGGGTTCATCAGACCAAGCACATCTCCATGCGGGTCTCTTATTGTTTTAGTGCCAAAGAAGGATGGTACATGGCACATGTGTGTGGACTTTATAACCTTGAACAAAATCACGGTAAATAACCGTTACGCTCTTCCTCAAATTGATGATTTACTTGATCAATTGAAAAATGTTTTTTATTTCACTAAGTGGGACTTAAGGAGTGGTTCTCATCAGATTAAGATTGATGAAGGAGATATTTGGAAGAAAACCTTCAAGACAAATCAAGGTTTGTTTGAGTGGTTGGTTATGCCATTTTGGCTTTGTAATACTCCTGCTACATTCATGAGGCTTATGAATGATGTTTTAAGGCCTTTTCTTGATGATTTTTCCATAGTCTACTTAGATGACATACTGATTTTCAGCAAGACTCGTGAAGAGCATGTCAAGCATGTTAGGCAAGTTCTAGATGTCTTAAAGAAAGAAAAGTTGTTTTTAAAGATGTCTAAATGTGAATTTGGAAAAACCTCATTAGTATATTTGGGTCATATTGTTGGAGGGACTGAGTTGTGTTGATTTTTGTAGCATCAGAAAGTGCTCTAAGTCTCAAATTTGGTGTGGAGGCTTAAACACTTGTATTCCAATGAACCTAGAAACCGTTTGTGAAAATTCCACTCGGTTCATGTTTTATTAAAATAATTAATTATTTTATTGGGGACCCTAAGTCTAAACTTAGGGAAATTAAATAATTAAAGGATATTAATAAAATGGAGTGTGAATCTTCTAGAGAACGAAGATCAAGTCATGTTTTAATCTTAGCCATCTATTATACATCTAATCTGGGCCGTTGAGTTGTCAACGAGAATACTATAAAGGAAGGCTTGAGGGTCATTTTGAAAACACACAGAGACACTAAACTGATCTAGGATCAAAATTTCTAGGGCATGGTTTGCTGAGAAATTTGAACTAGAGATCTGAGCAATGAGAAGCAGAGATAGCATCTAGAGAGAAATATTTTCTTAGTCTGGTGGAGCATTAGTCAGAGAGATGCGGAGGTGATCTAGCCTAGCCAACGTTGAAGGAAAGGGGTTGACGCAGTGACTGCGTAAGCTCATGCAGAAGCAGTGCAAAGGCAGGAGGAAGGGTTTTTAGAATTTGCTGGTGGATCAGTTTTAGAGGTCGGGATCTAGAAAGTGGCACCGGGAGGTTGTTCCTCAGCATCCATAGAGGCAAAATGACTTGGATAGGGTTGAACACTGAGCCTGGGAGGGGGTGATGTAGAGGCTACAAGTTGCAGTGTGGGACTACGCAGCGCCTCCCCAGGGCAGGTTTTCCTTCATCTGGATCAACTGGAAACTCAGTGATTGAGTGAGGTATTTCTCACAAATTCTTTTGCCAGTATTACTCTCTATAACTAAAAAACCCTTGAGGGTATTCAGACATTCCTATTGCATAATAATAAAACCCTCAGATCTGTTGCACCTATTTTCCCGCATTGGGTTTTTCCGGGGACATTAGTCCAAAAATAACTGTATCATATGTGTGAATGATTTCCATGTCTAGTATCCTTGTTTTTGAATCAATTTTAGAGTAGGCTAATTCAGTAGTTGCTTCAATAATGCAGATCTAAATTAATAATGTAATGTAATTTACTTAATATGAGAAGTACACTCAGTTATTGCAGTAGGATTCTTTAGATCTGTTTGGAGTTTGGAATTTTCACATGGTATCAGAGCATAGATGTGAAATAGGAAGGACGAAACTAATTTCTGAAGTGAAGGTCATTTTTGCTGCAATACAATAGAATGAATCCTGAGAGGGATTGTGCATATCTATCCAGGAGGGCTAAAATTTCGACGTTGTCTCTCTCTGAGTGAGTCGACAGAGAGGTAGGACTTCTAGTTCGAGTTTTTGCTATGGCAGAGGGAGCTGCACAGAGCCTCCACGTAGAAGATAGAGGGGCGCAGTTTTCTGAAGCTATTGCTGGGTAGAAAGCATCAGAAGGAATAAGAGGGACACACATTTTGGGAATTTCTTCCTCAGTGATTTCCTAGCTAAGGAAAATCAACATTTCTCAGTTGCTGAGCAGTAGAGGAGTTGCTGAACTTAAAAATCCACTAGAGAGTACGTAAGCCTACCAGGGACTATGTAGTGGGGAGAAAGAGGGAGAAAATTCAATAGTTTTTCGGCTGAGATGTCATCGAATGGGTTGCATGACACTGAGGGAATATCTTCCTTAGAGAATTTTGATCCAAGAAATTCTATTTCTCCATTAGAGAACTTTTGAGGTCTAAACTGGGCCTCCTAAGAAAAATGTGCAAACAAAATAAAATTTATAAGAACCAGTAGTATTCAAGATGATGATGTCAACCATGAGGGATGATCCACTATTTTTGGAGTAAAAAAGTAAAAAGTTAAAAACAAATAAAATAATAAAACTATTTTTTCAACTTGTATTTTCCACTTATCTTCCTAAGGTTCTACTCAAATTTCGAGTGGGAATACTCATTGGATGCAAAATTTGATTCCTCATCCAAGGAGTGCCCATGTTGCATACTTTCGATGGACCCAACTACATGAAAAATGAGAAATACATGAAAACACATGATTGCAATCATGCTTTTCATGTATTTTTCAATTTTCGTCTAGCGGGGTCCATCGAAAGTTTGCAACATGGGTTGAGGAATCAAATTTTGCATCCAAGGAATGTTTCCGCTCAAAATTTAAGTAAACCCATAGGGAGATAAGTTGAAAATACGAGTTGAAAAGGTAGTTTTTTCTTTTTTCCCTCTAAAATTTGATGATGTAATCAAATATTTTATTATTATTTCTACTATTATTTTATAATTTCCTTAGGAGGCCCATTTTACATCTCAAAATTCCCGTAATGACTGCACAACAGCAATAGCTGGGAGCGGATCTACTTACTCTAGCAAGGAGTGCGTAGAGCCAGTCAGCAGCTACACAGAGGAGAGAGGAGGCATTTGACATTTTGGCGAGATCATTTCCTTCTCCAGTTTTGAGTTTCCATATATTTTCAGCTTTACAGGGATCTCGGCAGTAGATCGAATTCCAATTACTGGAAGTAGTTGCCGAAGGAAGTGCGAGTTGTCTAGTACAAGTTGCAAAGGGATGAAGGGTCCCAACTAGGGACTAGGCTTGAAAGGGGCACCAGACCTAGGAGGAGGAGTATAGAACTTCAGTTGGGTAGGATCCTTGTGGAGTCCACCTCATGGATCATACCTTGCTACGGGAGCCCATGATCAGAAGTAGTGGGATGGAGAAGTATTCAGATGGAGTCGAGGAGTGATGGAGACGATAGTGCAGTGTGTAATAGCGCTCATTTCTGGAGCAACATAGAGCAGAGGTAGCAACAATAGCGTAGTGCACAGTGGTGTAACTCAGTGCAGAGTAGTGCAAAGAAAAAAAAACCCAGAGCATCAGAGGGACAACGCAGTGCCTATCAACTGTTAGATTCTTCAGCACCAAGGTGCGTCTGCTGAACAATTGTTCAGTTCTGGGTGAGTTTTCAACTATTTCTCTCAACAACCAAGTTGCAGTGCAGATGTGTTATCAGTGGCAGTGCTAGAAACATAACATATGCAACACTTGAGAGGGGGTTGTAGTACAGATACAACAGTGATAGTGGAAATATCATGGGAATCAGTACAGTGGTAGAAGCAACGTAGAGACTGAAGGAGTTCAGTAGCGCAGGGGATGCTTAAGGAACAGAGCCGTATGCAACATGCATTATTGCAGAGCACTTTCCTCGCTAAGAGGGAGTGTTTATGTTTGTAGCATCATAAAGTTCTCTAAGTCTCAAGTTTGGTGTGGAGGCTTAAACACTTGTATTCCAAAGAACCCATAAACTGTTTGTGGAAATTCCACTTGTTTCATGTTTTATTAAAATAATGAATTATTTTAATGAGGACCCTGTTGACACCCAATCCTAAGGGATTGGGTGAAATTGTATATTAGTGTAAATTAGGAAATAAGGAAGTCTAAGAGACATTGGGAAATGAATCCCAATGGTCTCACCTCCATGTATATATTCATAAGCACCCTCTATCAAATTCATCGTTCAATTTGTGGAGTTACCTCCTGGTCTGACATGGTATCAGAGCCAACCCTTTTTTTGGCATTCTTGCCCCCAGTGTAACTCCCTCCTATCTTTGTTCTACATTTTTGCAAACTGGAAACTCTATCAGATTCTTGAAAAACTGTTTGAAAGCTTTTTGCGTTCAAAATCTATTTTTCGGCCCTCCTGGCTTGTATTCCTCTACTACTCTCCATTCGATTATTTTTTCGTCTCTGCTGCTCCTCACACCACAGCCGCAGTTGCACCTCTTGCTACTCCTCACATCGTAGAGGCATCCACACCTCCTTTTGCATCTCTCGCAACCTCTCATAGCTGCATCTCCCTGCCATCCCGCAGCTGCACCTCTCGCAGCCTCCCGCTGCCTGACACTGTAGCCCTCCGCTGCCTGCTGATCCTCATACCACAGTCACAACCGCACCTTCTGTTGCATCTCCTATAGCTGCATCTCCCCTTCATCCTGCCATTTCACATCTTGCAACCTCCCACTTCTACCTCCTCCTCCTACCATCTCTCCCTGAATCTCGTTCTACAACAACCCTCCTGACTCCCGTTCCCCCACTCCCACTCCCCACAGTCGTTGTTGCTCCCAACCCCCTTCTCCCTCTGCCTTCCTGTTCCCCTTTGCCCCCACCTCTCCGCTCCCATTACCCTCCCCACTCCCCCTCCCCGTAGTCGTTGCTACTCCCATCCCTTCTCCGTTCTCCTCTACCCTGACCTCCCCGCTCCTGCTTCCCCTCCTCGCTCCATTCTCCGTTCCCCTCCGCCCTCACCTCCCCTGATCCCTTCTCTATTCCCTTCCGTCCTCACCTCCCCCTAGTCTACCTCCCCAGGTTGAACTCCCCCAGGTCTAACCCACCCCAGGTCGACCTCCCCCAGGTCAGACCTTCCTCAGGTCCCACCTCCCCCAGGTCAACCTTCCCTAGGTCTGACCTCCTGTGTAGACACATTTTTTTTTCCAGAACTAGTTTTTACAACAGAGTACATGTATTGTACCAGAATTGATTTTTTTTTACAATGTAGTGCAATTTTCACTCCAGAATTGAGTTTTTACAGTAAAGTACATTTTTACACCAAAATTGAGTTTTTGCAGCAAAATACATTTTACACCAGAATTGAGTATTTTTCCAGTAGACTCCTTTTTTCGAAAGTTCACAATGCATTCTCTCATATCTATTGTGGGAGTTGTTCTCTCTGGAAAGGAGAACTATCCTGTGTGGTCTCGAAAAATCAAGCACACTCTCACTTTTAATGATTTGTGGAGAGGAATTTGTGAAGGAAAAGGAGACAATCCACCAACACAGCCCACCTTAGACAAGGAGATCACCATTTGGAAAAACAAGAATCGCAAGGCCTATGCCTTGATTGAAGCTTCTGTAAATGAAGAGGTGAGTCACAAATTACACCATTTTCAAATGCCTATGAATCCTTTAGCAAATTAAAATAACTCTATGACTCACATTCAAAACTTGAAATTGTTCAATTAATGATTAAGTTGTTCAGCCTTGAATTGAAAAATGATGACCCTCTTGCATTAGCATCAAAAGTAAGATCTACCATGCATGACATTAAAAATACTGGTGAGAAGTTGATATATCTCTCATAGCTTATGTTAAGTCATTGTATCCCACTTACTCACATTACCTTGAGTCATTGCAAGCAAGTGGAAACCTCATGAAGATCACCTTTCATTCCCTTGAGAAAAAGTTTGAAGAAAGAGAGAAGGCTTTTGGAAATAAGACAACCTCTTTGTCTTCTGAAGAAGCTGTATGTTTTGCACATAGAGAGAAGAATCATGCTCAAGATTCTTCCAGAGGAAGAGGTGGCCAAAGAGGAAGAGGAAGAAGAAATTTCAAAGGAAGGGGGGGCACATAAGCTCAAAGTGAAAAATCTGATCTTCATTGCATATGCTGCAATAAAGATTGGCATGATGCATGTACATGTAAGTTTCCTTGGGACATAATTGAGCAATAAAGAAATCAAGAAAAAGGTAAAACTCATGACAAAGACAAAGGTAAAACACCTGAATCCTCTCATTATGTTGTATCACATTGTAACATTGGAGTAACTGAAGACTTGTTTGATGCTTCACTTACTTCTTGGAGAAATGATTGGTTGCTAGATTTAGGAGAAACTTGTTACATGACTTTTAGAAAATATTTTTTTGAAGAATTTACTAACAAGGTTGATGGAGGAGTATACTTTGCAGACAAATCTAAACTCAAGCCATCAGGGCTTGGCACAATCAAGCTTAAGTTGCCTGGTCTTCTAGATAATCTTCTAGATGAGTTTCTATACCTCCCTGAGTTTAGGAGAAACGTGTTGTCCTTGGTCCACATCCGCCAGCAAGGAAACTCCAGTCACATGTTTGATGGCAAGGTTGAGGTCAAAAAGCATCAAATCACTCACTTTTCATGAAGGGAATAGAAGAAGGAAGACTCCTAAATCTTCAAGGTACCTCTGCTCATGCACAAAACTTTGCATTCAGTTCTCATAATGATGAAGGTACATTCCCATTAAGTCTTTTATGGAATACTAGATTTGGACACTTAAACTATGACAACCTTCGATTGTTGAAGAATAATGGTGTTACTGGATTGCCTACAATTCCTAGGAAACTTAAGAAATGTGATGCTTGTATTCTAGGAAAGCATAGAAAAAAATCCTTTCAGGATTCACATTCCAGAGCACATAGAAAACTTGAGCTTATTCATTCAGATTTATGTGGCCCCATGCCCGTTGCTTCTGCAAATGGAAATAAATATATGATGACATTATTAATTATTACACCATAATGTTTTGGGTTTACTCATTGAAGAACAAATCTAATGCTTTTCAAACATTTAAGAATTTTCATGCATGGATTGAAAATGATGCACAAAATCATATTGGCTCTTTGCGCATTGATAATGGAAAAGAATACACTTCAAACGAATTTGAAAACTATATTTTCCAACATGGGATAAAAAATCAAACAACTGTGCCCTATAATCCCCAACATAACAGTGTAGCTGAAAGAATGAACATGACAATTTTAAATATGGTTTTCTCTATGATGTTTTTTAAGAATGTAAAATTGATGTTTTGGGCCGATGCAGTTCTATGTGTTGTGTACATAAAGAATAGGTCTCCTTTTAATACAATCATGAACAAAACTCCTTATGAAATGTGGCATGGCCACATTCCTTTGATAAAGCATTTCAGGGTCTTTGGTTCCACTTGTTATTCTTTGATACCTAAGGTACAAAGAAATAAACTTGGTGCTAGAAATCGAAAATGTATCTTCTTGGGGTATTCCAATACCTCCAAAGGATATCGTCTCTATGATGAAGTCAATAAGAAGTTTGTAGTATCTAGTGATGTCATATTCCTTGAATCTTACAAAACTGATGATTTTGTTGAGCAGAAACTTGATCTCTTGGATAGATTCACACATGCAAAGTCATTTCAAGAATTTTATAATCAGATTCCACACCTTGAAGGGGGGATTCCTATACTGAATCACTATGTGGAATCGTCTTCCGAAGCATTCTCTCCCCCACACGAAGAACCAACCACGGATGACACCTTGAATGATGTGATTGACAGAATTGGGAGACTGAATCTTGATTCAATCTCAACTCAGTCAAATGAGTAGCCTGGGCCATCTCATAAAGGTCCCCCAAAATGGCTGACAAAGACACTGGAAAATTTTCGTCCTGATGAGGTTGGAAAGAGAGGAACAAGAAGTTCCACCAGGCAAAATGGAGGTGACGTAGATAATTATGATTCACCTATTGATATGGATATTGCTTATAACTGTGAATTGGATTTGTCTACAAATCTTGAACCAAATTCCTTCAAAGAAGCTGCTTCTCATGATGAATGGAATGAAGCGATGCAAAAGGAGTATGATTCCTTGATAAAGAATAGCACTTGGAATTTGGTTGATCCTCCATTGGGAAGCAAACCAATTGGCTACAAGTGGGTCTACAAGAACAAGTACAAAGTGTATGGCTCACTTGACAAGCACAAAACCAGGCTTGTGGAAAAAGGTTTTGCACAGAACAAAGGGGTCAATCATGAGGAAACTTTTTCCCCCACAACAAAATGGCCACCATCGGGACACTCTTTCCCTTAGCAGCTCAAAAGGGTTGGAAAGTCCATCAGATGGATGTAAAAATCACATTTTTGAATGGAGATATAAAGGAAAAGGTTTTTATGTCCCAGCCATAAGGATTTGTTGTGAAGGGCCAAGAACATAAAGTATGAAAGCTTATAAAATCCTTGTGTGGCCTCAAGCAAGCACCGTGAGCCTGGTATGAGAAATTAACTGAGCATCTTTTGAAACTTAACTTCAAACATTTTGATCTTGATGATGCAACTTTGTTTGTTAAGAAAGTTGGGAAAAAAATTGTATATATTGTGGTGTATGTAGATGATCGTTTGATGATAGGAAACAATGAGAGTTATATTGCTATGCTCTGTTGTTTCTCTGCATTGCTCAATTAAGCGCTTGGCCCTTGCTTGCATTTCCACATACTTATTCAACGGATCAACGTCAACAAGAAAAATGCAAACTTTCTCGGTGTGATATTTGATGCGATATTCATCAAGAACTGACAGAATTCTGGCCTTCTAGACGACGAAAATGGATACTCCATCCAACCTTTCTTAATCCCTCAATCCATGTGCGGCCATCTCTGCTCAAAAGATGTCAAAGTGAATAATATTCTCCCTTCTTCTGCTGTTTCCCTCAGTAAAAAGACTCAAATTTGGGTTTCTTGGCACTAGAAACCCTCTAAAGAATATGCTCCCTCTCACAAGTGATTTCCCTCCCAGAAATCCTCCACCAACTATTGTCAAATCAACCCTCTCCAATCACTCCGCTGATCAGAGCTTAGAATTCTTGGTGAGAAATCCTGCTGGGGAATTTCTTCCCCTTAATTTGTCATACCCTGCTAGACACTACTTTGCACCGACAAAAAAAATGCCCCATCAGCAACATCTGAAGAACAAAATTGCATTCCAGCCATGAGAACTCGAAGGATGAAGACCTGAATTCTTTGCGCTAGTTTTGCGTCACTTACTCTCGGAATGCGTCACCCTTTTGGGTATGCGTGAGCCTCTGCGTCATCTCTGTGTGAGCTAGGTTGGATCTGCATCACCCCTCCTTAGCCTGTGTTGTCCCTTTACGTTGCCTCCAGGGAAAATTTTAGGGGCGAATTTTAGCCCAAAGGCGAATTTTAAGGGATCTTAAATTTTATTAGGGCGAATTTTTTATATAAAACCCATTTTTTATAGTTTAATAAAGTTAGCCCAAAAAATATTTTAAAAATAATTAATTATTTAACATTAGCCCACCAAAAAAAGGGCGCACAAAACAGAAAACATGAAAATCGCCCCCGATTTTCCAGATTTCTATGGCATTCGCTCCATTTTACGCAGAAACAGAGGATGAAAAAACCAGTATTAGGCCTAGAGAAGTGGATGAGAGGTGCTGGAGTGGAATGCAAACGAAAACCGTAAGGATGAGAAAACCAGTATTACGACTAGAGAAGTGGACGAGAGGAGCTGGAGTGGAATGAAAACGAATTGCAGGGACGCCATCAGACAAAGATGTTTTTGAAGAATCACAATAACACCGCAGAAGCAGCAAAAGAAGAAATCGAAGACTATGAATGAAAGAGAACAACAGAAGAAGATGAGGAAGATCAGGACCGACATTAGAGGCACACAAGTAAGCAAAATTTCCATAAATCATAAACACATACAAGTCCTCTTCTACATTAACAATAGCCATTGTCGCATTGATAAGTCTCCTCTGTCAAAAGGGCGTGTAGATATTACTCATTTATTACCAGCAAAACCCAAAACATCCACACCCACATCACCGAAGATTCGGTGTTTTGTGTTTTCAACCAAAAGCAGCATGCCCATCACCCCCAGGGTTGCAGATGGCGATGAATATGTATTGATAAACAATGCGTGTGCAATGGTCCGAGAAGAGCGTTGGAATGATTTAAGGGCCTCCACACTGCTGAAATCCACTTTGGCCCCTCTTCATGTATCTCAAGTTCTTGTGAAGCTAAGAGAAGAAGCCTCATTGGCATTTAAATTCTTTAGATGGGCAAGCCAACATCAAGGTTTTTATCATACCACAGAATCACATTGCATGATTTCCCACATACTCTACAAGGGCAGAATGTATCATCATGCCCAAGAGATCCTCAAGAGTCTTGTGAGGGCACACAAACGTGAACACCCAAGTCCAAACCTGTTTGACATGGTGAGGGCAACACAGAGGGCATGCAATTCGCCTTCCAGAGCGTTCGATGCCCTTTTGAGGACTTACACCGAAACTAGGATGCTGGAAGAGGCCTCTGAAGTTTTTTATAGAATGAAGAAGTTTAGGATTGTTCCCACTGTTTATGCCTGTAATATGCTTCTGCATAGTTTTTGGAAGTTCAATCGTGGGGACTTAGCGAGGAAGTTCTTCGCAGACATGACGGGCAGTGGGGTTCTTCCCAATGTATTTACATACAATATTATGATTAATTTCACGTGCAAAGAGGGGGATTTGCAGTGTGCAAGGAACCTTTTCAATCAAATAAAAGAGATGGGCTGCCAACCGGACATTGTTACTTACAATTCATTGATTGATGGATATTGTAAAGAAGGCAAACTAGAGGAAGTGGAGGGGTTGTGTGATGAAATGCAGGAAACTGGTTGCAAACCCGATGTCATTACTTACAATACTCTCATTAATGGGCATTGCAAGCAAAGGCAGCTACAGAAAGCCTTAGATGTCCTCAATGAGATGAGAGAAAATGGTATCTTGCCCAATGTGATCACCTTCAGTAGAGTTATTGATGAACTCTGTAAGGAAGGCATCATGCAAGAGGCGAACAATACCTTCAAGGCCCTGAGAGGACATGGCTTACATCCCAATGAGTTTACATTTACTTGTCTTATTGATGGAAATTGTAAAGAGGGTAATCTGCAAGAAGCTGCCAAACTTTATGATCAAATGGTAGAATCTGGTTTAACTCCTAGCGCTGTCACATATGGGGCTCTTGTTGATGGTTTATGCAAGGAAGGAAAAGTACGGAAAGCTGATGATCTTTTCAAGAAAATGTCAGAGACTACAATATCTCCTAACAAATTTATATTCACTGCCCTAATTGATGGGCATTTCAATCAGGGAAATATGCAGGAGGCATTGGAAATTTTTGATAAAATGCAAGAGCAAGGTATTGAACCAGACATTCAAGTCTATGGTGCTGTTATCCAAGGCCTTTGCAATCTATGCCAGTTACAGGAAGCCAAAACAGTCATCAATAAAATGATGGCAAGGGGTCTGCACATGAATGATGTTATCTATACCACTCTCATTTACGCACATTTTAAGGAAGGAAATATGCAGGAGGCTCTCAATCTGCATAATGAAATGTTAGACCGGGGTATTACTTCCGATCTCATCTGTTATTTCGTGCTTATTGACGGGCTTTGCAAACAAGGTTCACTACGTGAGGCAAAAACCTGCTTTGATAGACTAAAAGAATCAGGTATGTCACCTAATGCAGTCACTTACACTTCACTCATTGATGGGCTTTGTAAAAGTGGAAATTTGCAGGAAGCCAAGCTGTTTTTCAAGGAAATGTTAGAAAATGATTTGGTTCCTGACAAGATTGTTTATACTGCCCTGATTGTTGGAAATTTGAAGGAGGGTGATATGCATGAAGCTCTTGACCTGAAAAGAAAAATGATAGAGGGGTATTGAACCTGATTTATATACATATTCGTCTCTTATATGGGGACTTAGTAATGAAGGCCTGATGCAAGAAGCAAATTCTACTTTTAATGAAATGACTGGGAAGGGCATTGTGCCTGATAGTATTGTTTATAATATCTTGATGAGAGTACATGTCAAAATGGGAAATATCGAGGAAGTTTACAAGCTGCAGAGTGATATGGAAAAAAGAGGCATAGCCCCAATATAATTACTTCTTGCAGCCCCATTTAAAATCGTTTGTAATAAAGAAAGCCTGGAAAGGGTTAACTTATGATGAATAACAAGAAGAAAACATGCATCTTTAAGTTCTGTTTCATAGAAAATTTGGCATGTTCACCTTTCCATCAGCAGGTAAAGGCTTCATCATTGAAAATGGATGAATGGCTTCAGGTGATTCTTAGCTGTGAAAATCTAATATCCCTGATAGCTATCATCATTTTGATCAGGAAATGCTTCATGTGTATTCCTGCAATGGATCATGACATTGATGCCCCTTAGAAGGTTCCACTTGAATTTTAATCTTCTGAGCAAAGCCATTGATGCAAGTCAACCCAGGAAGTGACTTACCCTAATACGATTGACATTGGACAATCACTCTGATGTGCACCAGTGCAATTGCAATAGTATTCTATGTTCGATATCCGATACTTAGGGGACTTGGAAAGAGTTTTCTCAACCTGGAAGTCTGGGAATCGTTGGCTGTCAATTCAATTGTTTAGATTTCAATCACCTCTATTTCTTGATTTATCAGAGAAAGATTGTGGTCTATAGACAACAGTTTCAGGGGTATTACTCTACACATAAACATGTGTTAACTTGGAATGCTCTTGGAAGCAGTGGTTCGGAGAGGTGGCTGGGCTTTGTGCACACCGATTTTCTAAGTTCTTGCTGGCTGAGCGAGGCCGACTCTCTCTCTGGTCTGTCCCTCTCTGATCCGTTAGGGCCTCCCATAGTTCGTATATAGCAGAGATCTGAGATACAGCTGGAAAAAAATTGTTGATTGGCTGGATGGAGTTGCGAATACTGGAAAAGTGGAGCTTGGTGAAGTCCAACTTGCATCGTACCTTGCAGAAAGAAATCGAGCTACAGGCCACCCTTTCTTCCGATATGGTAAGTCATGATTATACATTAGTCTCTGATTTATATGCATTTATTTTGTTGCCATGAATGAAGGTTCAAACTTCAAACATATACGGTGAGAACAAATACTTGTAGCTAAAATGGGGCTTCACAAAATTTCAATGTTGGGTATAATATTATATCAACAGAAAATTTTGGCTTAGGGATTGTTTCATTATCATAATCATTTCCATTATGGAATTGACACAAAAATGCGTAGGAAACCTCTGTGAAAGTTTTCTTAGACATCTTCCAACAGATTCCAGTGTCTAAATTTTGTTTCATATCTGTAAAAACAAAAGTAATAATCTATATGACAACAGATAGAGGTTATTTTGGAAGCTCATACTCCACACCTATATGCATAACATAAAAATAAAAAGTTCCTTCCTAATCATACATCTAGAGATAGATATGGCATTTACATGTTTCCTCAAAGTTGGAAGTACTGTTTTTGAAACTTGTACCATGTCCAAAACTTGTTTCCTTAATTCTGGTTGACATAGAAAGCAAGGAATAGCTGTGACTTGGTCTGAGAAGATAAACATCCCTGTACTTAGAAATTGTTTGTGGCATTGCTAGAGTATTTGGCATTTGCAAATACAACAAAGCACATGAGGATTCTTTTCTCTTTTGAATTACAGTAATAGAAATGATGCATGTCCCTTATACTGTGGGGAAACTGTTTTTAATTGCACATGATGCATCCCCACTTTTTCTTTGATATGGACTTTGTGTGTGTGTGTATGCATGAAAGTAGAAACAAAATATGCATAATTTCATATTATGATTATTATGTTTCAGATTGTTCTCTGTACGATACCACCATTGACATATGCTTTCAATGTATGCATAGAGTTTATTTGTTTAATTGGCTTCTTTTGATTGTCTTTTCACTTTAATGTAATTTTTGTTTCTATGTCTCTGCTTTCTAGACTGTATGATTCTATCAGTTCTAGCCACTGGGTATGAATATTAAATCATAGCGTTCTTCAGTGATCTATGTTTTTGGAAACCTTACCAGATCTTGTTTGTTATATCAATTTGTAAGACTGATGGAATTGAAACATAGGTCTCTTGTATTCCTGTTATTGTTTTTCTGTCCCTTTCAAAATGTTGGTATATTTCTATCTTTGTTGAACACATGAAATGATAGAAATGTATAATTTCAGAAGTTGAAATATTACTTGTTTTAGGATGCTTCGTTTTGCATGATTATGCTGTTCATTAGTTAAAGACTTAAGTGAAAAGCTCATTGCCATGAGGTATATGAAATCCTTGAAAGTTGTTCCTCGTTCCCAAAATCTGAAAGAGTTAGATGAGTTATATCATTCACTATTTGCAACCCTACTAAATTGTACAGATATAAGTGTACCTTGTCCCTTTTCATTTCTGTCTTGCTGTACACTCTCATTTATGATATGCATCCTCTAATATACGTGGCCTTACAGATGTTTTTAGAAAAAAAGTTATTTTTTCTTTGTGAAATGATGTTTAAACTTTATTGAATGGGAGATAGCTCATATAACATAATATCAAGACAACAACATGCTCAAAATTACCAGAACTGGTAGGTGATTGATTGAGAGTTATAGATGAGAAGATAGATAATATAATTTTATTAATGTTCAACAGCTACCAAAAATATATGTAAATTACTAAATGGGACAAGGAAACACATTCAGTGACACTAAGTTGTAGGGGTGCACTGGGCTACTCAGAAAGCATAAAACAAATATGTGATTTAAATAATGCAATGACAGGAAGAGTGCAAGAAAGAAAAATCAACTGTCTATATGTAAGATGGGATGAGGATATGTAGAGTGTGAAGGAAAGTCTCTCACTGCATCCATTGTTGCGAAGGCATTGATAGAATATCTAGTGATGTTGTCTTGAGAGTGTCCAAGGTTTGGAGGACCTAGCTGGTGACCATGGGAGGCACGCGGGAGCCATGACCAGAGAGAGAGAGAGAGAGAGAGAGAGAGAGAAATAGTTTCCTAATATTGAAGGTCAAATGAAAGAATCTTATGATATGGGCTTGGTTCAGGCTAGAGTGTAGATCTGGTCTATGCTAAGGATGGGTACTCCTCTAAACCCCAGTGGGAAGGACTCGATTGGAATTTGGACCTAGAACAAGAATTATAAGGTATACATGGTCTTACAAGCTTGGAAACTGCTGTGTGGAACACCAAATCTGTCTGTTTCTTAGCACAACCAAGAACCGAAGTAGGCAGAAAGGAGGAGGTAATTAGTCTTATGGGGCAGTGTTTGGAAGAAACCTACAAGTCCCATTATTTGCAAGTTACTGCATCATGCCGTGTTTAGAGCCAAATACCTCCAGTTAGGATATTGGATGAAAGTGGAGTGGCGCCCTTATGAATTGTACACTTTGAAAGAGATGGTGTTGTGGGAGATAACAGTGTTCGGCCTCAAGCGCATGCACAAACTCGCTTACATGGAGTTTGGTCATATGACAAACAACCAGGCAGAAGCATGTGCCGTGCTCCAAGGTTTGTCATTAACACACCAATGTGGCATACGGAAGTTATTAGTATTTGGGGATTCCACAATCATCATCAGGCATATGATTCATGGTACAACTCCAAAGGACAATAAGTTGGCTCACTTTTTTTCGAATTAGAACCCTCAAAGGAAGTTTTGAATGGTGCAATGGTTTCATGTCCTATGTGTCAACAATGAACAGGTGGACACACAAGCAATCTTGGCACATGTGAAAAATTGGGGAAATTAATAGTAGATGGATATGAGCATTATCAAAACATTCCATAGCCATGTATTTGGGTCAAAATGGGAATTTTATGGTCTAGTAAGAAGAATATTTTGTTTAATCTCTCCTCAGGGGCAGGACACTGGTTGTCTCTTTTGCTGTACTTCCCCTATTGACTTCACAACTTTTATATTATAATAAAATTTTCCAGTTCTTGTTTAAAAAAAAAATTACTGGCAACTGTGTACCTATGGCCACAATATTATTATTCCTCTTTGATCAAACATTGCTTCTTCTAGAAAATGAAAAAGAAAATTTTCCTTTGAAACAAAGGACATAAAGGATATTATAATGCTTTTATTACTGTTCCTTTAAATTCTTGTTGGTATTTCTCCTTTACCTCATACATGACATATTCTGTTATCGCTTAATATAATTATCAACTTTATTTTCACATTTATCAAGTTTTGAAAACTTTCCTCCCAGTTACATTTTTGGAAGCTCAAAAATTAAGATACCAGTGACCACAGACACTGAGAAGCTTCTACTTCCTATTTTGCGAACATAAAAAGATTTTCCGTTCTAGGTTCATTCAACTTTCTAGTTTCATTACTCTGCAAAATTGCGCCTATGTCTGCCACCTTTTCCATTACATCCAGCTCTAGTTTTATTCCTCTGTGTTGCATCCCTTTTGAGACACTGAAAAGCATCTAGTTCTTTTTAGTCTGTTTTAAGCTCATTCAACTTCATAGTTTTATTATTCTTTGCAAAATTGCCTCTATGTCTACCACCTTTGCCTTTACATTTGCCTCTAGCTTTATTCCTCTGTTTTGTCAGAAAGCATTCCTCTTCTACATATTATTCTTTCCACAATAATTACAATATTTAGGCTTGTTGGTTTGATAATTACCTTTTGTATTTCGTGAATTAATTATTTGATTTTATTGCTAGCTATTGTTCCTGACTCTACCTCAAACCCTGCCACAACCATTGTGTTTTCCTGTGAATGTTTGTTTGGTCCTCATCTTTCTTCAATGTTTTATCTTTTTGGATAAGCAATCCTACTAATTCTGCGAATGATGGCACTTCAATTCTAGAAGAAACGCATAACAAGGTCACAAAATTATGGTACATGTATGGAGGGCTGTTCAATAAAATGGTTACAAGCTCCATGTCTTCGATGGTGGTCTTAAGCATTGACAATTCATTTTCAAGTTGATGCATTTTTTGGACATGTTCTTAATTTCTTTCAGAAATCTTTAAATTTGTCTTAAAACCATAAGTTCATTTGGTGTTTCATATAAGCTTCTTAAATTACACCAGGTTTGGACAACACAATTTATCATCTAATGTTTTGAAGAATGTCATCCTGGGGTTCAACAGTTATGAGAAGCAGGGCATTTTTGTTCTTATAATTGGTTGATCATTGCCTCAGATCTTCTGGTGTTTCTCCATTGACAATCTCCCACGGGTCATGTATGAAATAATCCCTCTCCACCCTCTGTTTCCAAGCTGGAGAAGTTCTCCCATTCAATGTATGGGAGTCTGACAATTTTTTTTTGAATACTAGCAATATTTCCTTGTATTTATGGAGAAAAATCTGTATTCAGCATCTTATCACTCCCAACCAGATATCTCAAAAAGTGCTCATTCCTCCAAAATCACCATTTTATTCCAAAAAGATTATATATCTTCTTATGGTTCCCAAATTTAAGTCTTCTTATTACCCATGATCACATTTTTTAAAACTGTATTCCTCCAGAAAACAGAGCAGGGTTCCTTTTTCCACCTCAACAAACATAGAATTGCAGACATTCAAATTACTTATATCTCCTTTATGTTTAAAGAGGGATTTATTACATAATTGGAGGCTGAAGGAAAAACGTCATATCTTTGAAGGACTGTTGCAAAATAAAAAAAATATTACATCTTCTACTGTCTTATGTTTATGCTTTTATAAATATATGCTGCTGCCATGGTTCGTATACATTTGCTCAATATGCTGAAATATGGTCTATTGTCAAAGTTCAGATTTCTGCCCATCCGCTGTAAATATAATTTATGCTGAAAAAATAATTCCTTTTCTTCTTGATCAAAATTTCAGCTTGCAAAATTATGCACACCAGCAAATAATTCTTCACTGCATATAAAACTTGTGTCCCACTACTGCTGATATAGAAATATTTCTGTGAATGGATTCGTTGCGCTGACAAGTTTTTGAGTTCTCCTCTTTGCTGCACTGTTAGTAATTTAATTCACTGCTTCTGAGTATATACAATGTTTGGAACATTCTGCGGCCACTTGAGGATGGTTTAGAGATATTGCTGAATCTGCATACCTGTGTCGGTCTGCTGTATGGGTTTGTTCTTGAGTGTGTTGCCATCCATACATTTGTCTCTATCTGCCAGAAATGTCCTGATGCTGGATTTTCTGCTTGTTGATATGTTGGGTTAAGAGTCTACATCCGTTGCGTGGGTGGGTGATCTTGAAAATTTGCATCTGCCTCTCCTTGGACATTTGTTTCTTTGTTTTCGAAATATGACAGGATTTTCTTCTCCCATATCCCCATCGATTTTCAATTTTTTCTGCTGTATGTGTTTCCCATGACAAAAGTCCTTTAGCCCTATTAAATATTAATGCTATCTCTAAGCTTTGTAACTAAAGGAACTTATTTTATTTTTATTTTTTTAAATTTGGCATCATTACTATAAAGCTCGTCTTTCGTATTCAGACCATTTCTGAAATTTGTTGGTTCTGCATGTGTCTTTGGTGTGTTAAGGATATAAACAGAGTATTGGGTAAGGGTAAAAGGTAATATGTCAAAGAGGTTTCCATTATGAAGAACATGCCAGGAATTAAGAATGGGGGATAGACTATAAACTAATGGTATAAAAACTGTGAAACATTTTGCAAGCTATTCTAGAGATGAAGTTTCAGGGCGGAACTAACTATTTTTGCAGGGTCGAGACACAGACAATGCGGCTGTATCGCAGGTGAGTTACTTGCGTTATAGCGTTTTTCATTTCATTGTATTCTCGTATGGGTTCTTGGTGTTTCAAGCATTGAGTTTTGGCAGTCATAACTTGCACTTCGCTTTGTTTTAACTATGTCCTCATAATATTCAACAATGCTGTATCCATCTTTTATGTGCTTCCTAGAGCACGTGCCATGTTACTTTTCATTTCATTTGTTTAACAGATATTAGTTGCAGATACGGCAAAGTATTGTAGCAGAACAATGTTGTACAGTGCGGATCCTAAATTATAGGTATGCTTATGTTAAGAGTGAGCAAACCTCTTTTAGAAGCAGAAAATTAGTATTTTAATATTGTGGCATAAGTTATCAGTTCATTTAGTTTCTTAAAGAACTAGTCTATAGCTCACAAAACTTTTTGAACTAATAGATGTTCTTATCGTGCAAGAAGGATAACATTTCTCTCTGGAATCTTCTTCACACAGCACCTATTCGAAATGCATCTGGAAAGGTATTATTGTCATGCTTGCTTGGCTTTCAATTCTTGCTTTATGTTTGATACATCCTATCTGCAGATGCCATTTACATTGTTAGTTTGGTGCATGATGTCCCTTATTTCTTTGCAGAAAACTAGGGAATGCTTCCAACTTTATGATTTATCTGAAAAATTCCAACAAATTTATTTTATCATCAATTTGATGCTTATTTCAAATGGACAATAAATGAATATTCGTAGCACTAGAACTAGACTTTCAATTCCTTTGAAAAGTTTGTGAATATTTTTGACAAGATGTCACTTGGTTGACACATTTATTGGGTTGGACTACTCCATGGATGATCGGTAAACTGCCATGGATATTCCACTGGGCACATTGTTACAACAGTTCTTAAAATGCTACTGCAATTACCGTGAGGTCATATTGTACTTTTCAATGATTAGTTAATATCCTAGTTTTAAAACTTGGGAACAGTCTTCAACTTGGCCACCTATCAAATCGGGTTTCGACTCAGACTCAGATAGACTCAGATTCAATGAACCGGATTAAAAAAAAATACATAAAAATGATAATTTTTAATAAAAAATATTTTTAAGATTCAAAACCATTAGAGATGAACTTTGCAAAGTTTGCTCATCTATATACCATTTAAGAGTGAATATATCAAAATTGCACTAAGTGCAGCACATATTAGCAACAAAATACATAATCTGTGAGGCTCTAAATGGCCTCTAGAGTCCAAAAACCATTCTACAAGTTGTGGTTTATAACTTTATATTGAATATGCCTGCATTATTTTTCTCTGCAAGTGGTTCTAGATGAAGAGCTTCCAAGCATACGTTTAAAAGGTTTCCCAATGGTGTCTCAGAAACCCTTGTAGAATTTTATAGGGAGGCCATCTTTCCTTGGATATTATCATGTTTCAAGGAGGGATAGATCTGGGGTTAAGGCCAAGACGAGGAAATAAGTTCCACATTCCCACCACAAATTCCACTCGACACGGGCAATAGAACAGGGAAGTAAGTTCCACATTCCCACCACAAATTCCACTCGACACGGGAAATAGAACAGGGAAGTAAGTTCCACATTCCCACCACAAATTCCACTCGACACTTGCAATAGAACAGGGAAGTAAGTTCCACATTTGCTGAGTAATTTTCCTACGCTCCAATGATTTGAGGTGGGAAAAATTAAGCTTAACAATGAATTTGTGTTTCCTACACAATGAATTTGATATCATATCTTGTTACTGAAGTAAGGACCTCTATTGCATGAGTAAAATCACTTGGGAATGAAAAGCCCATTTTGTTTTGCTTGTTGGACCAAGTGTAGTGCATTGGCATGGATCATGTGCTTTTGCTTGCCATCAATGAGAGGAATGAACCTCATATTTATCACCTTCCCAGTTGATCGTATTCAAACCAGCTCCTAGAAGCCAACTAATAGCTCCTAGAAGCCAACTGATAGCAGTTGATCAGCTATCCATTGCCACAAACGGTTATCAGCTATCCATAACCACAAATGGCTCCTATCTGGCTTTGAGTTAGGAGAGTATCAGTGGAGCTGAAATCCAAAACACTAGCTGAAAGAGTAGTAATTATATAAGCATACCTGTTTTTTGGATAAAAAATAGGTCTCTTTCGTGGTCTTAGCAAGGAGAAATGAAAAATACTATTTGAAAGAGAAATAGGAATTTAAACACACATGTTTTCTGGCTTATATTTATTTAGAATGTGGGGTGGGCCATAATTAAACACTACTAAGTGTCGGCATTTACCAGATGGATGTTCTTTGTCTACACATATGTTGAGAAACAATTTTATTTTAAATTTTTGTCATGCTTAAGATCTGTTGTGTCAAGCTTCTGGATGGTGTAAATCAATGTTGGTAAATTATCCTCATCTAAATAGCAAAGATCCCAGCTGGTACTGTTGTTTATTTATATTGTTGTCCAGAAATTCAATGTGTTGTGCGGTATAATTTTGTGCTGTATTATATACATATTTTTTAAAACTAGTTTTAAAGTCTGCTAGTCATACATGATATTCAAAAACTTGATTATAAAATTTCCTTGTCTTTTTTTTGTTAGTTGAACGTGTCTTTGGACGTTGACAAGGGAATCCCGGACTCCAAAATAAGTACAATTATTAAATATCTTGCGTCATTCTTGTCTCCAATTCAGAATAGATTGTTCCAGTTTGAAGCAGAGCTAAAAGAAAGATGAATTTATGGTTTTGTTTAGAGTTGTTCAGGGTAATTGGTGCTGGGCTAAGCCTACTGTGGTTTTGTAACGTTGCCTCTTTCTGTCTGGAGATTTTTATTGTGGTTTTGTAACCTTGAACTATAACTCTTTTGATATATTGTAACATTGACTGAGATTGGACTGTAGAACACGTACAAATTCCAGTTTCCCTCTCAGAGAGTGTCCTCCACTGCTCATTCAAACTGGGCCCAAACTTTTGTTGGTTATAATAACTTGCATACAAAATTCATAGATCATTACACGTCAAACTGACTTTACGCCTTGACTGACATTGCATTCAACATGGTGCACAAGTATGATTTACATGTATCAATCAAAACTATGATTGTATCTATATTTGATAATGCAAGTTGAATACAACATACTATACATAGGAGTGCTATGGCTATGAAGTTCAATATGAAATAATCTATTGATTGCTACTATTACTATTATATAAGCGGTGCTCTTCCAATGTCCATTTATTAGCTATGTGAAGAAGGCTTTGTGGATTTTGTATTTACTATAAGATTATGTATAGCTGAGTTGCAAAAAACTAAGTAGAATTTGGTAAGAAGTTTGGAGTATGTGTAATTCATAATGATATTGTCTTCTCTTCATTGATGACTTTTCAATGTGTGAGTTTTGACCTAAGCCATTGCATTATCAATGTGTCAAGGCTCAAAACTCGACCTATATGTCAACTACTTCTTATGATTGTTCCTAGGAACACGAATCCTAATTTTTGTAGTTTAAAATTTATCACAAGTTTGCTCTATTGTGGTCAAATTTGTGGAGGTTATCTCAAAATTTATTTAAGGTACCATGGATCTAAATTTCTTATGAACTTTCAACACTATTACAAACTTTGGTGCAAATTGTTGATCAATTCTCACTTGGTGAGGGTTATAGATGTTAATGAAAATTTTGTGTGCATGCATGAGAGTTGGGTGAAAATGATCAATGTTGTGTGCATTAGTGTCATAAATATGGGATAATGCAAAGCATAGTTTTGAAGATTAGTCTAAGTTGACTCGTACCTAATCAACTCAGTCAAGTTGATTGTTGGTTGAACGGTTAATTGTTGGCTTAATGGACATAAGATCTTGCAAGCCCAAATACCAAAGGGAAAAATGGAGCCCATCATGGGGTTCTCTTTGTAATTCTCCACCACTGCTACCTTCCATGCTTCCTCAAACTCCTCTCCAACCTCAATATCAGTGCTAGTAGTAGCATGAGCAACAATATTACACTTAGTAGAACTAGAACGTGTTTTCCAAACTGCACGAGAACTACTTTCCTCATGAGTCACCATGTGCCATGCTTGGTCTCGGTGGTTCTCTTCCTTCTACTCCTAGTTCAATTACCATATCTTCATTGGAACCAACACTCCGAACTCCATTAGACAATGATTCACCATTTTGTAGTAGTGATTCGCCATGATTTTACAGGATAATATAATCTCGTGAGAGATTCGCCAAAAAATTATATATACATATTATATTATTAATAAAATCGCCTTCCATTTTTCCTATGTATCATGGGGATTCGTTTTGTCCGGGGTGGTGAGTTTAGGTGGTCTGCCGATTTTCAGCTCATTCTGGCAAGGGGATCAGCCCCTAGCTTCAGTTCATTCCAGCAGCAGCAGTTTACGGCAGTTTCTTCCAGCAGCTGGGATGCAGTTTCTTGTAGCAGCCATTTCCTGTTCTTCTGAGAGGGTTCTTCACTTGCCTTGAGCAAGGATAGGTGCATTTGTTCTGATTATCCATTGTATCTCATTATATTCTCAGATTAATAAAATGGCTTAGCATTTCCGGCATTTTTATGTGTATTTGCTTTATGTTCTATTTCCGGCATTTTCTATATTGTCGTATGCTTGTATTGCTGTCTATTTCCCATTCGGGATATTACAAGTAGGGTTTCTTAGGGAAAAACCCAATGCAGGAAAACCGGTGCAACAACTCTTGATGGTTTTTATTATTATGCAGATTTCTGAATATAAAATGGGGTACCAATAGTGGTTTACCCAACGGAGAAAATCTCGGCAGAAGTACCTCTAACTCTGGAGACAGATATTATGGCTGATTCAGCTTAGAATGAAGAACCCCACAGGTGCCTATGTAGTCCCCAGCAAGCTTTGTGCTGAGACTATGTCACCCTTCAGTTTGGTTGCGTCACCCTTTCCGATCTGCTAAATACGAACCCGATCTGGCCCACTAAAACCTTAGCGCTACCCCTTTTGGCTTTGCATCACCTCCTCTAGGCCTGCGTCACCCCTCTGGGCCTGCATGAGCCTCTGCGTTGGCTCTGCATGACCCTGGTTGAGCTCGCGTCACCCCTCGTGGGCCTGTGTTGCTCCATTGATGTTGATATGCCTCTCTGCTATTGTATTCTCGGCCATGGATCAGAAATCGCATTGCCGAACTATCCCTCGTTGCACTGCAAGCTCACTCAAAAATTCTCAGCAAACCGCGACCCAAAATTTCAACTTAGCTCAAGCGCTGCCGCTATATGTGTGTTCTCCAACTGACCCTAAGCCTTCCTTTAATACTTTTCCAGTTGACGAATCAACGATCGTGTTCTATTCTCTAATCGATGGCTAAGATTAGAAAAGACTTGATCCTCATCACTTAGAACATTCTCACCCACATGCTAAATTAATTCACTTTAATTATTTAATTTCCCTAAGTTAGACTTAGGGTCTCCATTAAAATAATTAATTATTTGAATAACTTGAGCTCCGGGTGGAATTTCTCCAAACGATTTATGGGTCTTGGAGATCTCATGTGTTCTAGCCCCTCCACAAAGTTTTGGAGTTAGAGCACATCCGATGCTACCCAAAAATCAACATTCCCTCTTAGCGAGGAATGTGCTCAAGCAATACTTCAATCCAGAAGCGTTATTCTGATCCACGACATCGGTCCCCTGCGCTGTCGATTCTTAGCCTGTTGCCCCTCATCCACTGCGCTGCTGCCTTCTGTATTGTTGCCCATGACCCTACCACAGTCACTATCTCATCTGTACTGCAACTCCCTCTCAAATGCTGCATCATGCTGCCCATAGCACTTCCACTGCTAACTCAGTTGCCGAGAAGTAAGAAACTGAAGGACATCACACAAAATCCTGACAAACAAGTCAGTCTGGCAGCATCTCGATACTAAAACACCCTCTGTTGCTAATCTGCGTTGATCCTCTAGAGCTCTGCGTTGCTGCTGCTCTGCTCTGCAGAAACACTGCCTTTGCACTGCTAAAATCCCATCAACCTCTGTGTTGTTGCCACGCTGTTGCCACCTCTACTCTGCGTTGCTCAATTCTTCAGTGTCCTAGCTCCGCCAATGTTCCTCCTTAATCCTCCGCAGCAACTGACTCTCGTCATCCTTCTACTGTCATTAAGAGCTCCTGTAGCTCGTATGTGATCCAAGAGTTTGGGCACCTCAAGGATCTTGCCCCTCATATGAAGTTCAAGAGAACTACAGAACTATGTCACCCCACCTCTTTTCTCGAGGCACATGAGCACTAATAGCCACATTGTCATCACTCTAATCATCACCCTTAGCTGGTGCATCCTTTGTATCAGAATCTTCGTTGCCCTTCTTTTTCATAGGACAAGTTGTGGTGAAATATCCTAGTTCACCACACTTGAAGCATCTGACCTTAGAAAGGTCTTTCTTTTTCTTCCATTGCTGCCCTTGTTGTCCCTTAGATGTGAGAGTCACATCTTCCTCCTCCTCCTTCTTGATCTTGATTCTTCCTCTGCTGCTGCCCGCCTTGGTCATCCTCATGATCTCTTCTTGTCGAAGAGCTGCCCACATGTCTTCCCAATTTGGAAGTGTTTCTTTGCCCAAAATGCCTTGGACAAAGGTCTCACATTCTTTAGACACTGCATTCAAGGCAATCCTGACCATTAGACCCTAATCAGGAGTGGCCCCCATAGCAACCAGTTGATCACGAATTGCCTTCAATCTGATGAGGAAGGGGGCGATTTCCTCTCCCTTATGCATCTGAAATAACTGAAGCTGATTCTCCAGAGGCATTCCCCTCTGGATAGAAGTCCCCTGATACAATGTGGTCAATGTCGTCCTCATCTCATTTGCTGTGTTCTTTTTAGCAATGTGTGGGACCACATGATCCTTGACCTCGTCCATAATCAAAGCTTGGCCCTTGCTTGTGCTTCCTCATACTTCTTCAACGGATCAACGTCAACAAGAACAACTACAACCTTCTCGTCGTGATCTTTGATGTGATATTCATCAAGAACTGACAGGATTTTGGCCTTCCAGACGACGAAGTTGGATGCTCCATCGAACTTGTCCTTATTCCTTAATCCATGTGCGGCCATATTTGCTCAAAAGATGTCGAAGCGAATACTCTTCTCCCTTATTCTGCTGCTGCCCTCAGCAAAAGACTCGAATCTGGGTTTCCTGCCGCTAGAAACCCTCTAGAGAATAGGCTCCCTCTGACAAGTGATTTCCCTCTCGGAAATCCTCCACCAACTGTTGTTGAATCAACCGTCTCCAATCACTTCACAGATCAGATCTTAGACTTCTTGGCGAGAAATTCTGCTCAAGAACTGCGTCCCCTTACTTTGTCACACCCTGCTAGTACTATTCTCCACCGACAGAACAATGCCCCACCAACAACTTTTGAAGAACAAATTGAACTTCCCGCCACGACAACTGGAAGGACGAAGACTTGAACCCTCTACGATGGCTCTAGGTCAATTCCTCTCAAACTGTGTCACCCTTCTAGGTCTGCGTGAGCCTCTGCGTCAGCTCTACGTGAGCTAGACTGGCTCTGTGTCACCCCTCCTTGGCCTGCGCTGTCCCTCTGGCGCTTACGCTGCCTCTTCCTGGATCTGTGCTGTCACTCAGGACAATCGCCTTCTTGCAGAAAAAACTTCGTCTCTTCGCTGATGGCTTCAGCTCTCCCTGATCTGCGATAGCTCTAATACCATGTGAAAATTTGTTAATTTTGGACAACTAGGTCCAAACTCCATGTTGTGATGCTCATATGAAGATGCCAATATTTTTATTGGACTCCTCTTTCGGAGAGGTGCAAGATTGATCTAAATATCGTCTTAATCCGATGAGAAGAACATTTATTTTGAATTTATTCAAAATATGTGCAGGTCGGCCTTAAGGTTTTGTGCCCCAGCAGTTGTGTCACACACCCTCATTGATGGATATAAATTGGTCAACGTTGGAGGACATTTTCACTCATCTCATCCTCACACATTTCTCTCTCCTCATCTGATTGGTTCGATGAGCTTGGAGGCTCTTCTCTCCACACGTGAGAAAATTTCGGCAGCAGCTCTTTTATGTTTTCGGCCTAGGGTTTTTGCAGCAGCTTTGACCACCGTTGACTTTGGTCAATGCAAGGTCAAATAGACTTGAAACTCTCCCAAAAGTTCGATTTTTCAAATTTGAATTTTTTGGCACTATTCTCGAGGCTAGATGTTGACTTTGACTTTGCTGCATTGACCTAGCTACTGCTGCTGTTTGCATTGACCGTTGACTAACAACGTTGACTTTTGGGTTTACTGTTTTGGTTGTCTTAGAGGGTTGTGTGACATTGCTGGTTGGCTAACCATATTGAGACTTTGCTGGTTGAAGCATCCTTCTGATCGCCATAACACACCAACACACTTATATATTTTTGGCTTTTCTTCTGTCGATCTATTGGTATGTTCTATCAGCATTTTACTTTGTTGCTTATGTGATTGCTGACTGATATTGGGATAAAAATTAAAGTTGCATCAAGCGTAGAACATCTACAAAAATTTACATGGTATCAGAGCTGAGGTGAAAACAAAGCCCTAGTTTGTAGCCATCACCAAAGAAGAGGATGAGTTCCTCAAACTACAATGGCTTTAAGGCTGATGACAAATTGACTGGGAAGGATGACTTCCATGCTTGGAAGATGAGATTGGATCTTAATTTGGAAGACCAAGATGTCATGGACTATGTGCAGGGTAAATTTCAAGAGCCTCCATCCACTGCAACTGCTGCTGCCAAAACAAAATACAAGAAGGGAGAAATCAAAGCAAAGTTGATGATTAGGGACTCAATTCATAAGAGTCTGGTTGCCTACCTCTCTGAGCTGGGTACATCCAAGGAAATGTATGATAAGTTGGTCAACATGTTCAAGGCCAACAATGCGAATCAAGTCCTGTTCTTCAAGAACCAATTGAAGAATCTGAGGAAAGGCTGGGATGAGTCTGTTCAATCATATTTTCTGAAGCTGACCGAGATCAGGAATAATTTGCTGGCTATTGGGGAGGCAATAGTTGATCGAGAGATGGTTCTCACTGCACTTGGACGTCTCCCATCTGAATGGCATGTGTTCAAGACTACCATTCTCAATAACAATGTGATACCTGACTTTGACGAAGTACTATCGAGATGCGTACAAGAAGAGACAAGGATGAAGGAATATGAAAATGAAGGAAATGCTGTCTTCCTTGCTCATTCTAGGAAGAACAACTTTGGTGGTCCAAGGAACAAATGAAGAGCAGTGGCCCAAGGAAAGAAGGACAAGTGTTACACTTGTCACAAGCCAGGTCACTATTGCTAGAGAATGCCCTTTCACGAAGGATTCTCTTGATGATGATGACAACAGCAACAACCGGAGGTATGGAAATCAAAGCAACAACAGGTCCAAGGGAAAGAGGAAGGCTCCCTGCGGCGGAAATGGTCAACCTTCAAAAGGTCGAGAAATTCCAGATATGAGGAATCAAATGTTGTTGATAAAAGAAATGAATTCATTCTTGTATCTGCCCTCTCTGCTGCATCTCCACCCGACACTATGGATGTCTGGTTGATAGATAGTGGTGCCTCAAGGCACATCACTAGGTTCAAGGAAGCACTTTCTAATATGGTTGAGAAGGATACTAATCTGGAAATTATCCTTGGAGATAATGCCACATATCCCGTGAAAGGGATAGGGACTATGACCCTCCACTTGTCTCAAGGTCAAGTCCTCCGCTTGCAGGATGTACTCTGTTAAGGTCCTATAATAATAGGGTTCATAATTTTTGAATTGACTATGATTAGTTTTGTAAATATGTACATACCTTGCTTTTTGGAAGTTGTTTTCCCATAATTGAAATATAATAAAAAATGAAAAGAGGGTAAAAGTTCTAAAAGAAAGATCAAAGGACTTGAAAAGAAAAGATCAAAAAGAATAAAAATGGACCCCAAAGAAAAAAGAGACAAGAATAAGACATCAAAGTGATGCAAGTCAAAATGCCACTACTTTTACTTTTACTGCAAAAAATAATGATTATGTGCAGCTTGTTCAAAATGCCATAATCCATGATGAGTTAAATAGTTTAAACTTAACTTTTTCATGCTTTAAATTTAATGTTTATAGATAGAGAATAAAGATTTGTCAAACAGTTTAAACTTGACAAATCAGTGGATAGTTAGAGAATAAATGAGGAGCTCAATTGTTTAATTTGAGCCTTCGGATGAAATAAGGTTAGATTTAGAGAGTTTATGCTTTAAAAGAAAAATGGATTTAGGGTTGCAAGCTCAAATGCACCCATGCAAAATAATGAAAAAATGATAGAATAAATGATGGGTAGGTAGAAGGCAGTTGCACAAGGCATGTAATAAAACATCATCTGGCAAATTACTAATTTCCCTTCCCTCAAAGTATTCCAGTATTCAAAACCTTCAGTTATAAAGGTCCAGAGCATTTCTCTGACTTTTGTTGGGACCGGACCCAAGGCTTAATGACTGATTGGTAATAAGTATTGGATTTCCTTCATAAAGACCCATTTCCTCAACATTATCACCCTTTTCCTAAGATAAAAACCCTTTTCCTAAGTTAAAATACTTTTTTCTTAGGGAAAGTAAAAACTCCCTTAACTAATTTCATTTCATGCAAAAACATTCAAAAAACCCAAAAATATGTATTATCCTAAGTATTAAGTGTAAAAAGTTAAGTATGGCACCACCATTATGAAAAATATGCCAAAACACTTAAAATACACTTTTACTTAGTACATTTATGTATATTTTCGCTCATCACATTCATTTTCATATTAACTTTAATTTATTTTATTAATTCCTTATAAATACCACCCCCCCCCCCCCCCTCCTAGTTATATTAATTCATTTATTTTAAATACCCTAAAACCCACTTTATAATATTTAACCTATGGTTCTAATTCCCAACGTGATATATACTTTGCTCTTCCCCATAGGTTAAAACATATATTATATATAATATAACCCGCCCTATGGTCGCAATACACATGTAAATCCTTCATTTTCTGTGTAAATTCGCATATCCGCCTATCATATTAATACATTTCATTTTACGTTTAAACTATGTTTAAGCGTATTAATCCAATCCTACCGCATATAAATCTCCCGGGCCCCACGCCCCATACGCCGAGAAAATCCATTGATGAATCACTGTCGTTTGCATCTCCTTAAACCCGATCTGACGAACCATATGCAAAATTGCATTTTCAAAAGCGCGATCGTTAATCAATTTGAGATTTGCGAAATGGGTAGTATTCCCCTCATCTCTCTCCTCCACGTGGCGCAAAACGATTTGATCGCATTCGATTGTGAAATACCACAAACCACTCTCCAAACGTGAGATAACCACTGGTGGTATTCAACCCCCGGCGCCAAACCGCCTCCCTTCTGACTTGACACGCATTAACTGCAAACACTGTTTAAGTCCAGATTTTCTATAAAAATGAAAATACGTGCAGTTTAAACCTTTTTCTACATTTTCTGGTTGTTTAAACCCTTTCCGACTGAAGAAAAGACGCCATTGACCTGTATTCATGCTCAAAGAACCAGAAAAACCATTAAAATCGTTGCTGTAACCGCCTAAAGCTTCCAATCGGCCTCCAAGGACTTCAAACAGCTTCCGAAAGCATCCAGATGCCCCAGAAACCCTATTTCAAGTCCAAATACCTGCAAAACAGGTATTCTTCAAAGAAAATACCTATTTCACGTTTGAAAAGAGCTATATCTGTGAATTTGAGCCTTGTAAAGCTTGTCTGCTCATAGAAATACATTTATTTGCCTTCAAAGAATGTATTTGCTGTAGAAACCGTGATAAAACCACAGTTTCGAATACTTTAACCTGTTTTAATCAAAATTGAAGAAGTTTTAGCCTTTTGTTGACCTTAGATATCCTCTGTTTGATTGAAGACCCTTCTGTGCTTGATTTAAATTGTTTTAGTTATGTTTTATCCAAGAAAAGACAGAAAACCCTTGTTGAAGCCTTTGCCTGAGTCTGTAAAGAATTTGAAGATTAATTTTCGAGCAGAATTGAAAGTTTAAACCAAGAGAAAGCCTAATTTTACCTTTTGCTATTAAAAAAGACCTTTGTCATATCAGAAATACCTTCTGTAAATAGTTTAAGCTTATAGAGGAGTACAAAAGACCTAAAAATAGATTTTTTAACATTCAGAAAGTCAAAATTGTCAAAATTAAACCCAGTAATGGCTTCTAAAAGCACCATTATTATAAATCCACTACAACCTCCTGTTGTAGATGTTGAGCATACACCCTTAGCTGATGTTGATTACAAAATAACTGATCCAGTCATTGAATTCAATCTTCTAGATCTCCACTGCTGGAGTCTAGAAAATGCCTTCGATCAGGGAGACGTAGTTCAGATTTGGGAGTCCAATTTACCCAAATATGTGGTTCCACATACTCATCGGTGTCCAGAAGTCATTAGACTATGTCAAACCTATTATTCCCCTGACCAAAGAGCTATGGTTGATGCTAACAAAGAAGTGTTATTCACTATTACTGCAGAGTCTATAAACCTAATGCTTCAGTTGAAACCAGATCCTAATGCAGTCCCATTATCCATAGAAGCTCTTATTAAGCTTTATATTGAGTTAGACTTTCCTAAGAGATTTCAGATCTTCCAAACATTCATGCCTTCATATGTTGAAATCCCAAAGATAAACCCTCCATATTCATCTTCCAAGTTTCTTGAAGGATCAAGGCATGTCATTTCAATGTTATCTTTTATCCTTGGTTATTTTACTGATGAGCACACTGATGAGTCTATTCTTGGTTTTCTATCTACTTTTGTGCATGCTCAACCTCCTTCTATCATTTATAACTATGCTGAGTACATAGCTGATAGTATCCATGATCAGCGTGTGAAACTTCCCACTGAAGGATTTTTCAGATATACTTCCTTCTTCTTTCATATGTTCCTTTACTTCCAAGCAAATAAATTCCCAATAAACCTTCCGAAATTGGATGTAGAAGGTAATCCATTGTCAGTCATTTTCTGGACTTCTGTATTCAAAAAAGAATCAATAGAATTCACTTATGTGGATTTCATAGATTGTTTTGTTCATCCATTGATAAACATGCTTACAGACAGTGTACATCCAAGGATAAGTAATGAGATAAAGAAAGTGTTACCACTGTCAGAGCAAAGCAGAACTGGAGATTGGTACCTTTACCAAAATCATACAGAGATTAGAGTCTATGGGTCAAACCTCTTACCCTATAAATTGCCAAAATACTTGCCAATGAGAGTGTTTGCCTTAGAGTACATAAGACAAATCCTAAACTCAGACTCTATAAACTTCTTGGCTGCCAAAAAAAAGACTCGATTCAAGTTGAAAAACCAGGTAGGACCTTTCATATGCAATCACAGGGAAGCAGGTACAGAGGCAACAAAACAATTGCTGGAATATAAATTTAAAGAAAGTTTCTTATGGAATTATGATCCTTATGGAATACTTAGTAAGATGAGGGTAAAATGCAAATTAACCCCTTATATACATGATAAAAGACTTGAGATTCTCTTGGGAATGATGACAACAACAACAACCGAAGGAATGGCAATCCAAGGAACAACAGGTTCAAAGGAAAGAGGAAGGCTCCCTCTGGTCGCAATGGAAATGGGAAACCTTTCAAAAGGTCAAGAAATTCCAGGTATGAGGAATCTAATGTTGTTGATGATAAAAGAAATGAATTCATTCTTGTATCTGCCCTCTCTGTTGCATCTCCACCCGACACTATGGATGTCTGGTTGATTGATAGTGGTGCCTCAAGGCACCTCATTGGGTTTAAGGGAGCACTTTCTGATTTGGTTGAGAAGGATGTTAATCTGAAAATTATTCTTGGAGATAATGCCACATATCCCATGAAAGGGACAGGGACTGTGACTCTCCACTCATCTCAAGGTCAAGTCCTCTGATTGCAAGATGTACTATATGTACATGATTTGAAGAAGAACCTTGTGTCTATTTCGGCCATGGAAGACAAAGGTTTCAATGTGGCATTTGTTGATGGGAAGGTACACATCTGGAAGAAGAGCTTCAAGGAAGCTATCACAATTGGGTTTAAAGTTGATACACTCTACCAGGTTAGAGGAAGTCCACTGGGAGCAATGACATGTGATACTATCCGACAGACTAAACTATGGCACCGGAGGTTTGGACACATTTATTACAAAGCCCTTCTCGAAGCAAGGAAGGTGGTGACAGGGATGCCCGAGTTCAAAAATGATCATGAAGGTGTATGTTATGGTTGTGCCGAAGGAAAGCATACAAGGGGACCTTTCCCCTCAAGTGTCACAGAGAAATCTGATGTCTTGCAATTGATACATTCTAATTTGTCTAGTATGCTGCCCGTGACATCCTTGGGAGGATGTTCTTATGATATGACGTTCATAGATGACTTCTCTCACAAAACCTGGATATAATTCTTGAAGAAGAAGGATGAGGTTTTCATGTGGTTTCATACTTTCAAAGCCTTGGTGGAAAATAAAACAGGGAAGAAGATCAAGATTTTGAGGACCAATAATGGCACTGAATATGAGACGAACGAGTTCAATAACTTTTGCAGAGAAGCTGGCATCAAGAGGGAGACCACAACCGTATATACTCCTGAGCAAAATGGTGTTGTTGAAAGAAAAAACAGGACCATTGTGGAAGCTGCTTGTGCCATGATATGTGTGACCAAGGTCTTCTGAAGTTTCTGTGGGAAGAAGCTACAAACACTGTTGTGTACATATAAAACCGATGCCCGCATTCCGCTCTGGACTCCAAAACTCCCGAAGAGGTTTTCTCTGGTAAGAAACCTGACGTCTCTCATTTTAGAGTTTTTGGTTGTCCCGTTTATTTTCATGTGGAAAGAGAAGAGGAGCAAGCTAGATGCTTCTGGGAAAAAGGGAATGTTTGTGGGCTATAGTTAAACTTCGAAGGCGTATAGTGTCTATGTGCCTGGTCAAAGGGAAGTGGAGATATGCCACGATGTTACCTTTGATGAAGATGCTTCCCTTTGGAAAGTAATCAATCTTCCAAACTCTGAGGAAGATCATGAAGTAAGGTCTGGATATCAGGAATAACCGAAGGATGAGACGATGCCCGATGTTGAAGGACCGATGGACCCTATTGATCCACCTCCTTCAATGAAGAGAAGACCATCATGGCTCAGGGATACTCTAGAGGATGCCGAGAGACACATGGCCCTAAGGGGGACATTCCGTGAAAGCAAGAAGTCAAATAGATACCAAGGGTATCTAGCAGCCATGATTACAATCGTACAATCTGAGCCTGGATCTTTTGAGGAAGTCGTAAAGCATCAAGTCTAGAAGGATGCTATGCACGAAGAGTATGAGTCCATTATGAAGAATGATGTCTGGGATGTGGTTCCGAGACCGGAGGACAAAGCAGTTGTCACCTCGAAATGGCTCTATAAAATCAAGCATGGATATGATGGTAGCGCTGAAAAGTTCAAGGCAAGATTTGTTTCCTGATGCTTCTCTCAAAAGGAAGGCGTAGACTATGATGATATATTTGCACCTGTGGCTCGATATACCACCATCTAATCTATCATACCCCTTGCTGCTATGCAAGGATGGAATCTTCATCAATTGCATGTGAAGACCGCATTTCTGCATGGTGCGATAAAGGAAGAGGTGTATGTGGAGCAACCTTTGGGGTTCGAAGTCCAGGATAGAGACACCCATGTTTGTAGGTTAAATAAATCCCTCTATGGGTTGAAGCAAGCCCCCAGGGCTTGGTACAAGAGGATAGATAACTACCCAATGAAGCTGGGCTTCACTTGTAGTAATGCTGATCCGAACCTTTACTTCAAGGTTCATAAAGAAAAGCCTCTCATTCTGGTGCTGTATGTGGACGACCTCTTCCTGACAGGTGCTAACCTTCTCTTTCATCAGTGTAAGAGGGAGCTCGCTTCTGAGCTTGAGATGAAGGACCTAGGACTGATGCATTACTTCCTAGGCCTAGAGGTCTAGCAAAGACTTGGCGAGATTTTCCTTTCTCAAGGAAAATATATTGTGAAGCTGCTGGAAAGATTTGGAATGGTGGACTGTAAGTTTGTGGCGACACCAATGGAGCTCAACTTTAAGAAGTTGAGTGGCAACACTGTTGGGCCTGTGCTAGCAAATCCTACTGAGTATCTTCAACTCGTAGGGGCCCTGATGTTCTTAGTGAACACTCGTCTGGACGTATGTTTTGCACTGAATACTTTGAGTCAACACATGGTTGATCCTCATCACATTCACTGGGTTGGTGCCAAGAATCTGTTGAGATATCTTCGGGGCACGATAAACTATGGGTTGAGATACACTATCGGGAGCGTGACACTCCATGGATATACTGATGCCGATTGGGCTGGAAATGTGGTGGATCACAAGAGCACATCTGGATGCTGCTTCACACTTGGGTCTGCTTCTATATCATGGATGAATAGGAAGCAAAAGTCGGTGGCTTTGAGCACTGCTGAGGCCGAATACATTGCAGCGAGTATGGCCTGTTATGAAGCAGTTTGGTTGCGAAAGCTCTTCCGTGAGCTGTTCGGGCATGTGCTAGATACCACTGTTATCCTTTGTGATAACCAGAGAGGGATTTGGTTGTCCGAGAATCCCGTGTTCCACGATCGATCCAAGCATATTGATATCAGGTACCACTTTATCCGGGATATGGCACAGCGAGGTGCCGTAAGGCTTGATCATATAGGAACTGATGAGCAGGTCGCGGATATTCTCACAAAGCCCTTGGGGAAGGTCAAGTTCCTAACCTTCCATGAGAATCTCGGTATCGTGGAACGACCCTATGGTGAGGGTCCTGTTGGACGATGAGCTCTGGGAGCTCCAGGGGGCCTTGGGGATAGCTTCTTGGAGTTATAAGCAACCACAGGGCTAGGCTTGTCGAACCTTGTTGGTGTGCTTTTGCCCCACCGTTATGATATTGAGTTGGTTCACCTCTCTTTGATCTATGCCCTGTATGCATCAAGTACCTCTTATTTGGCCAATGAGGTGGGAAAAGCTAGAGACCAGTAGCAAAGACCGATGGACGCATCGGAGATTGTCGTACTCTCTATGTCTAGGATGGCACGTGTCCAACCACTTGATCTGGGATCAAGTCTAGTGAGGTTTCGGACCTCCAACTGACTTCAGGTCAGTTAAACCAACTTCGGGTTGGTATGTGACTCCTTTGAGTCCTATAGAGGTTTCGGACCTCTGAGCTGAATTTGTCAGCCGGGAGTGATGTCTTTGTGACTCACCTTTTGTTCTTAAATAAAGAAGCCAGCAAAGCAAGTTACGGCGAGATGATGCACGATGTTTGGATGGCACAGGTGGTTGGAGTTCTCCGTAGTTGAGAGGGAGTGTTAATTTTGGACAACTAGGTCCAAAATCCATGTTGTGATGCTCAAATGAAGATGCCAATATTTTTATTGGATTCCTCTTTCGGAGAGGTGCAAGATCGATCTAAAGATCATCTTGATTTGATGAGCAAAATATTTATTCTGAATTAATTCCACTTATGTGCAAGGTCGGCCAGAATTGTAATGTAGGCTTGGAGCCCCAACAGATGTGTCACACACCCTCACTGATGGATATATATAGGTCAACGTTGGAGGTCATTTTCACCATCACTTATCACACATTCTTTCTCCGCATCTGATTGGTTCGATCATCAACTTAGAGGATCTTCTTCTCTCACATGTGGGAAATTGCAGAAAAGGATTTTCTGGTTTTGACCTAGGGTTTCAGCGTAGATTTGACCAGCGTTGACTTTGGTCAACGCATGGTCAAATTGACCTCAAACTCTCCCAAAATTTCGATTTCTGCATTCCGCATTTTTTGGCACAAAAATCGAGGTTGGACGTTGACCTTGACCTAGTTGCGTGGACTTTTGCTGCTGCTATTTTTGCATTGACCGTTGACTGGACAACGTTGATTTTTGTTGACTTTGAGTTGACTGTTATAGAGCTATCTGAGAGGGTTGTGTGACACATTTTGGTTGGTTGACTGTGTAGAGACTTCGCTGGTTGAAGCATCCTGTTGACCGCCGTAACACACCACAACACATATATTTTGTTGATCAAGTTAAGTGTATTTTTGTCTTGTCTTCTGTCGATCTATTGGTATGTTCTATCAACATTTTTCTTTCTTGTTTATGTGATTGCTGTTTGATATTGGGAATAAAAGTAAAGTTGCATCAAGCATAAAACATGTACGAAAATTTACAGTGCCCGACTTGATTTCCAAATGACCCTCAAGCCTTTTCTTATAATCCTCTCTTTGATGAATCAACGGCCCAGATTAGATCTCTAATCAATGGTTGAGATTAAAACATGACTTGATTTTCGTTCTCTAGAATATTCTCACTCTGTTTTATTAATACCCTTTAATTATTTAATTTCCACAAGTTTAGACTGAGGGTCCTCATTAAATAATTAATTATTTTAATAAAATATGAACCGAGTGAAATTTCCACAAACAATTTCTATGTTATTTGGAATACTGATGTCCAAGCCTCCTCACAAAATTTGAGACTTGGAACACTTTCCAATGCTACAAAAATCAACATCCTCCAAGTACATCTTCCGCTGCTTGGAATCTCCCTGATACAACGTGACTAGTGCATCCCACATTTCCTTTGTAGTATCCTTGCCTGCTATGTGAGATACTACATGATCTTGAACTCCCTCGAGGATCATCCTCTTCGCCTTCACCATTTATTTCTTGTAGGTCTTATCCTGATCTGGGTCTGTGGCTACAACTACCACTAAATTGATATAAGTCTTGAGATCAAACTCGTCTAGAAGGCAAGTGATTCTAGCCTTCCAGATCACGTATTTTGATGCATTGTCTAACTGATCTTGATTTCTCAACCCAGTTGGTGCCATCTCGCCAAACAAAATTCGAACTTTGCCTCTTTTCCTCTGCGTTGCTATTGACTGGCTCTACGTACTCCCTGCTGGAGTGGGTAAATCTGCTCTCGACTATTGCTGCTCTGCGTGGAAAATTAGAATTTATTGGCTAGAAATTCTCTGAGGACAAAATTCCCTCAGTGTGTGCTCTTCTTCCCTTCTTATGCTATTATGCTAGCAACCACTGCAAAATAACTGTCCCAGCTGAAGATCTGCTCTACAAGAAAAAACGTTGCTGCTGCTCCCTCTGCCTCTGACAATCTTCGATCTGGGAATTTTGTTCTCTATTGACTCACTCAGAGAAACAAATTTCCCTCAAAAATTTTCCATGTTGGCCATTGGACTACGCAACCTCCTGGGGTTTCGAGCAACTGCCTACGCAGTGCCTCAAAGCTCCCTCTTTCCTCCTGCAACTTAGCTGTTCCTGCTTCTTCTGCGCTCTGATACCATGTGAAAATTCGGTTACCCTTTTCCTATTGCAATAACTGATGCTAATTCTTCTAATTGTTTATGTAAGCAAACAATTTACTTGTTTCCTATGACAAATATCGAATTAAATTCACTGCAACCTTCACAAATAAAATACTGCGGAATAAATACAACGCAGGAAAGATAGATGCACACACACCAATAAAAACGTTATTTTTGGGCTAAATGTCCCCAAAAAAACCCAACTTGGGAAAACTGGTGCAACAATTGAGGGTTTTAATATTAAGCAGTAGTAAATCTATGTACAAATCTTTGGATGCCCAAATTTTCTATCCAATACAGAGAAATAATTGACAAACAATCTAGTGAGAAAATTCTCACTTCCACAGGCTATTCGACACTGACCTTAGCTCTGGATGAGCTGCTCTTTTTGATATTTTTCTTTTCCACTCTACACTACAATTGACAACCTTAAAGTGCCACTAAAACATATCTGGCATGCCCCTTTGTATCCCTGCAACTGCAATCTTTTAGATCTGACTTGGTTTCCTTAGCCTCTCCTCCCGATCCAGCAAAAACCCTAAATTTTCAAAACCCTAGAGCTCAGACCTAACCTAATGTCCTTTTACCTTTTTCAGTCATATTTTGGCTATAAGATCACATAGAGAGCCCTCTTTGATTTGATATGGCTAGCTACCAAATCCTAAGTAGTTCGAGGTCACCTCCGTCAGTTTCCATTCTTAGCCTTGGGACACTGTGGAGGATAACACGGTCCACGCCTTTATTTAGAAGATTTGCACCTGACTTAATTAATACCTTTTAAATAATCATATTTCCTTAATTAATACCTGACTTTGGAAATATTAAAAACTGATTTATTATTTTAATTAAGCCCTCTCTAGGTGGAATTTTCCCAAATGATTTCTGGGTCTTAGAGAATGCATGTGCCTTAGCCTCTCTACAAAATCTCGAGGCTAGAGCACATATGGTGCTACAAAAATAAACATACTGAAGTCTGCAGAATCTAGTCCTATGATAACAATTCATCACAAATTTCCAATGATCGAAATATTCCACAGAAGATTAATCTAGGATGGTCAGATCCATTATCAGTCTGACAATTTTGTTTATCACTCAAAGGATCATATCGTCTTGTATCAACAAACATGACAGTTTTGAGACGAGAAGACATTCAAAACAGAAAATGGGATCAAGCCTTTTCATCAGTAAGCTTTGAGGACAAAGATTTTTGAAGAGGAAGGCGAGTATATGAATAACATATATATAAAAATAGTATAAATAATGTAAACAATAATAATAATAAATAATGATTAATTAACTAGTAATTAGTTAATGAAGAGGTATGTCTCTAAAGACACGACCATTGGTGAATAGGATTCTGCCTAGGTATATAAGCAGGCCCTCGCCCTCATTTGTAATTATCTCACTTGTATTCAAATATTCTTATATAATATATTATTGTCCTATCATGGATATTCATATATTTCAGATCTTTTGAAGTAGTTTGCTGAGTATACGAACATTGTCCGTTACATTGGTATCAAAGCATTCCTCCGAGTATACAAACTTTGTTCATTACACCATCATCATTATATTTATTCATTTACCCATTAGTCTAATGAAAGTTTTACTACACATTGTGCTTCTACCAAGAATACAGATGTTCTGCATTTGTTCCTCCATATCCTCAAGTGTAGTCTCTAGCCTCTTAACCTTCCAATTTTTTCTTCCAAAGCTTTCCCTTAATCCTTTAAATTATGATCAAATGCTTGAGGTGTTGATTTCTATAGCATCGGAAAGTGTTCTAAGTCACATTTTTGGTAGAGAGGCTTAGACATCAGTAATCTAGAGAAACCAGAAATCGTTTGTGGAAATTCCACTCGGATATGACTTTATTAAAATAATTAATTATTTTAATGCAGAACCTAAGTATAAACTTAGGGAAATTAAATAATTAAAGGGTATTAATAAAGCAGAGTGTGAATCTTCTAGAAGACGAACATCAAGTCATATCTTAATTTGAGCCATTGATTAAAGATATAATCTTGGCTGTTGATTCATCAGCGAGAAGACTATAAGAAGAGACTTGAGGGCCATTTGGAAATCAAGTTGGGGACACTCTCAGTACCTGAAGGAAATTGATTCTGAAGGAAGGGAAATTGATTTCAGTGGGTGAGTTTGTAGAGGCTGGGTTGCAGAAGTAGAAGGAGGAGGGAGGAGTCAGTTGTCGGGAAGCAGATCTCAGGAGGGTGAAGAGAAGGGTGACTTGATCAGCAGCAAGAACCCCTCCACGCAGAATCACGTAGTCCAGAGAGGGATTGCGCAAAGCATTCACGCTGGATGACGCAGAGGGTGAAGGAGGTCACCCCGAGGGTCTGAAAATTGTTTGGGAGGTCTAGAAAATTCAGCCAGGTGTTTGCTAATTTTTCTCTGCTCATCAGACTCATGTAAATGTACTTTCCATTTCTGAAGATAAATATAAAACCCTCATCTGCTGCACCGGTTTTCTTTTTCCGGGGACATTTCTCCAAAAACATTTGTGTTCATATGGTTATTTCTATTGTGGTATTGGTGTAAATTATCTTTCTGTTCTTATGCTCTTAACAATAGTGAAGATCTGCAAATGTGTTTATTTCAGAATTTACTGAAGCTTTTGTAAATAACTTATCTCATAAGTAGGAGAAATAAACCAAGTATTGCAGAAATATTTTCCTCTTGAAAATTTCACATGAGGCACTCTAAACTGAACTATTTGGTATTGTTCGAAATTTTCTCTTGCAGCAAATGAACCTTAAGCTTGGTCATCTTGTTTGTGAGAATCACAACCTGCATCTTCATCTTATTTGGTGCCTCTTATTCTTCCCTATCGTTTCTATGATCTCTGATTTGTCTAGATAAAGAGGCATATAGTTTTCCTGTTCAGTTCCAGCACTTAGTATTGAATATGATGAGGAGATGAGGTGTGATGGGTCTTTCCATATAATCTCAATAATTTGGTTTCGCTCAAACAAGGGATTAACAACTTTATTCACAAGATCGTCTTCTTTCTTATTAAACTTCCTTTACAGTATGGTTGAACTTGTTGTATTCAAAGTTTAAAACTTTGATACACACCCACTCATAAATCCTTGTAAAGTTTGCACTTCTAGGGTTGATATTTCCTTTCATTGCTTCACTAGCTTTTGGGATTTCCCATAGCACTGAAGTCTTCAAATGTCACTTTTGAACACTATGTCTATTAATTTTCCTACGGCATAGGTTTCAGTCACATTATGATTTGCAGTTCTTAAACCCCAAAGAGATTTCATGTGTACGTATTCTATTGAGTTGATATTGACCATCCCTTCCCTTTCTCTATCTGGGTTTCCTTTTGCCACCGCTCTCTCTTGAATAATGCTACACATTGCCTTGTCCAATATAGATATATGTTAATTGTACTTATAGACAACATTTATATTAAATTTGAGATTTTACTATGTTGCTTATAGATCAATAGATAACTTTTATATCTAAATAATTTGATCTTCTTCTGTATATCTATCATGACATTGGAACCAACTTCAAAGCCTTAAGTATTAAATGTTACATGAGGTGTGTTGTGGCACTTTTTTGCATATTATGATAATGTACATATAGCATAGGCTTTTCGAGACTTGAAGTGCATTATTTTTTTGCAAAGTATTTTGCTGTGACCGTATCACAAAGCTATGACTGAACCTTTAGCAATTTGTAAACTTGGTGTTGCTTGTATCTTGGCAGAGAGTCAACCTATGCCTCCATCAAGTCTGTCTTAATGAAACGGAGTGCCAGCTGTCTTTTCTAGACTGTGGCAATGGGAAAAATATTGCTTCCTATATTACTCCACCACATTCACAGTGGCTACAAAATTCTCAGGCATCGAATACTTGCTTTGTGCAACAGCAACCACCTTCATTCAATTATGGGATATATGTGAATGCAGTTCTTGTCACTCTTGAGACTCAAATTATCAGCAAGTATCTCTACTCCCTTTGTTGGGGTTTCTTGGTAAGTGAAACTTCTTCTGACTTTGAGTTTGTTTCACTTATGTTGGGGTTCTTTTTTTTTTTTTTTTTTTTTTTTTTTCTGGACATGCAATGTCCAAAATAAAGCTCATATATGATAATTTTTGCATCTTTCATCCTGCAGAGAAACATTTAGTGATACTTTGATTTCCTGTGCATGCAGCAATTAAGTACAATGGCAGGAAATTTGGTCCCAAGTTTATTTGTCTGGGAGGTTTTGTTTACAATCATTCTGATTGGATCGGGGCTTTTCCTCTTTGCACTGCTTATTGGAAATATGCAGACTTATCTTCTATTTCTTGGTAGTCGGTATGAATATATGTTAACTCTTATCCCTTTGAACACACGCCTGGGTCCTGTACTTACCAGATATGAATTTAATCAGAGCATTTATTCATAAATCTTACTAAAGAACGTGAAGGCCATTTCTGCTAGTTTTCTGGCTTATCTATTTTAAGATTTAAGCATTTAATGTTTTGACTTGGAATTAAAAATTGTATAAATAAGTTGCTTGCTTCACTTTAGTTCATGGGTCCAAATAAATTATCCACATAATTATGTGGAAAGATATCTGTTATAATAACTATTAATTATTATTAACGAGAATGTAAACAGGTTAAGAGAATAATTATGTTCATTCTGACTTAGCAGTGTAATCATGAGGAAATAATGTTAAACACTCCACAATCACAGCACACACCAATATATAGTACGAACCCATGTGCTGGGAGACACCCACTTAAGCTTTCCCTGTCACGTCTTTCAATGGGCTATGGACTCATAATCATCATACTGTACATTATCATACCATGCTATTGCATACTCCACTCCGTTCATGAACACTATTGGGACTTAACATACTAACAACAACACATCCAAGACCTCTAAATGCCCTTAGGTATGTAATGGACACCTTAACTACCCTTCCACTAAGATGACTTTAAGTATGCGTTACTACTCTTGAGAATGTCAACTCTGATCATACAGTACATAAGACAATCAAAATGAAGCATTAGTCTAAAACCCATCAACACTATCCAACCCTTTTAATTTTGGTAAGCTCTTGGATACCTTGTTACTCTACACATGCACAACTTATGGAGCAAAAGCGTCTGCAATGGACTGCAATATTGTAATGTCCCCAATCACTTGAGCATGGAGTTATCTTTCCTTCTAGCCTAACTTGTCTCCTTTAGGATAGAAAAAGGGGCAATTAGTAAGGGGACAGAGAAATTTTGCTTAAATCTACTTTATAATATAAATAAATAAAAGGGGTAAAAGTCACTTGGAGAAAATAAGAAAATCCCACTTAGTGAATTTATAAATAAAATAGTAATAAAGGTGTTTCTAGAAGATTGGCGAAAGATCCCAGCGAATCTTTAAAAAGGGGAGATGAGGTCACTTCACAATCATCCTATTTTATTGATCATTTTTCTGAAAATCGACTTGACTCTAGGGAGTCTAGTGCAAGGGTTTCAAGTGGAACTCTTCAGCTGATTTCAGTGGACTTCAAGTGCTGCCCTATTTGGCTCTTGGGGGAGATCACTTCAGGTCTTCCATTTATGATTATTGTAGACGTTGGAGAAAATTTTCCTAGGAGAAGCCCTTAGCTAAGGGGTTTGTTTCCACACAATCTAGCAAGGGTCCTACGAGGGGTACCTAAGGTTGAACTACTAGACCAAATGACAACAATGGGACAAAGACCCATTGTCACCTCAGTCAATGACCCCTACTCTTTATGGATTTTCACTGATGGGAGGAGTCTCGGTATAAGGGAATCCCCTGAATGATAGGATCAATGGCAAGGCGTGATGTGATTTGTGAAGCCCATTCAAAGGAGAGGCTCAAATAATGTCTCAGTTGCTTCAAAGAGAAGCCAACGACTCTCCAAGAAAGGCTATGAGGAAACCTAGACCTAGGAGGAAAGGTTATTCAATTATAAGGGACACTCCTAGAAAAAAGGCTTCCTAAGGAGGCAATGTCTTTCTTAGGGCTTCGTAAGATAACAACCATATAAAGGTTTTGGACCACAAGAGAGACCTATAGAAAATGCAAGCAATACCTAGTGCTAGAGGATGACCTTCAAGGAGATATCTAGGTCAAGCAAGGAATGAGAAAGTTCAATGAATGATTAGCTTCCTTTGAATTTTCAAGAGAATATGACCTTTGGAAAGCCGCTAACCATAAATTTCAATGGTAGAATCGATTTTAGAGCTAGGGCTTGAGATTTATCTCAAACTAGCCATGAGAATTGCTTCAATTTTGGGGAAAGCTAGAGGAAACCACAACACAGTAGTGTACCAACTCGCACCCCAAGGAGATCTCTCTAATGAAATTCGCACTAGGCCCTAGTTGGCCTTCTAGGGTTAGGGAAAAAGTTTGAAAAAGGTGAAGATAGAGGTTTGAGGGTTGATCACCTAGGAATGAGACCCAGTGCCTTGACAATTGGGAGAAATGGAGTCTAGAATTCCTTTGATGAAAAGACTACACTCTATGAAGGAGATATATGCAGCTTCTGCTAACCCTAAGAGGCAGCAACCAACTACAAGAGGTATTTATACTTCGTTTGGCAAAGTTTGATGGAGATTAGAGGATGCAACAAGCAAAACAAGCCTCCAAGAACATTCATTCTCATTATCCCAGTGTTTTCAAAATCCTAGTGTTTTCATGAATTCACATTTAATTAGGGCATGTGTAGATTATGACATGATATTCCATACATTAGACATGCAACAAAGTAAAGATATAACATTAAAACAAGACTTACAAGATAATTCGAGTATATCCATTCATCATATTTGAAAGTAGAAGCTCCAAGATAAGATAGCGAAAATCCCAAACATCAAAATGCATCAAAAAGTACCAATTTCATCCATCAATTGCATGTACGAATTCTGTTTCCAAGAGAAATCCTAATCTAAATGATGATGAGTTACAAATGAGGCTCTCCTTCTATTTATATGAGCCCCCAAAATTTGATTTGGTCTAATTAGCCTAATGAAGCCCCTAGAAATGTTTTAATGTGAAAAATAACAACCCTGTTGGTGACAAGCCCACCAAAATAGATCAAAAGTATAAAATGAGCCTTCCTAATGAGGCCGAAATGATAAAAAAGCAGTGCAAAGGGTCGTTGGAAGGCCAAGATAAGTCCTCCATGTGCCATGATGAAGAGTGTTGAGATTTTGTGTATTTGGTGTAGCATCAGTTGTGCTCTAGCTCCCAAATTTTGTGGAGGGACCAGAGTACACTTGATCTACAAAACCCAGAAAGGAATTTGGGAAATTTCATCTGGTTTGGGAGATATTTAATTAATCAATTATTTTAATGTATTTCCTAAGTCTAAACTTAGGAAAATGAAATAATTAAAGTTAATTAAATTAAACATGTGATGAAATTATCTTAAGTCACATGGATCAAGATTTCTTTTAATCTTAGCCATTGATTCAAGATCTGATCGTGGCCGTTGGATTCCCAACGAGAAAAGTATAAAGAAAGGCTTGGGGTCATTTGTAAGGACACACAGAGGCATAACACTGAAGCTAAGATGAGATTCTAGGGTGAGTTTGCTAAGATTTCTCAGAAGTGTTTCAGCTGCAGAGAGGGGAGTTTAGACCAAGGGGATGATCTGATCTCAGGGTCTACAATCAACAAGAGACAGAGATTAGCTCGGAGAGGCAGCACAGAGAAGCAGGAGACGCAGAGGCAGAGAGTTAAGCATCTGCACAATGTAGGGGCAGCTTCAGCTACGCAAGTGTTGCGCAGTCCCTCTTAGGGCAATGTGATTCAGCTAGAAACCCTTAGGGGTTACGCAGAGACCCTAAGGGGTAGCGTGGGGATTGCGTCACCGATTCTGGGGTAATGCAACCCTTTCTAGGCCAGCACTGAGGGGCGTAGGGGCTTCCGAGGCTGACGCAGGGGCTTCAGGGCAGGGCTGGGGTTTCTAGGGCCTAATTTTGGCTGAGTTCTGTAAAACTCGTTTGAGGGTGTGGATCAGTCATAATTTTGGCTTCAGAATAGCTGGTGAGTTGCAAATCTATTTTATCTCTGTCAGATTTTCCAGATCTGGAACCCAGATTTGCTGTATTCAGAAAACTCTTAATAATAAAACCCTCCAGCAGCTAGTAGACCGGTTTTCTCGCATAGGGTTTTTCCGGGGACAATTTGTCCAGAAAATCACTGCGTCACTTTGTCTATGTGTGCATGTCCTTTTTCTAGATCTGAATTGGTGAAAGTTTGTTATGTGTTTTTCTTCGATATTAATCTGAATTTTCAGCTTAATAACTTAATTAAGTAGGAGGAGCATAACCAGATCTAACAGTAAGATTTATGCATAAGTGTAATATTCATAAATTTTCACATGGTATCAGAGAAATTCTAGATCTATGAGGGTCACCAACAAGAGACTGAAGGTTCTTGCTGCAGAAAGTAGTAGGAAGAGCAGCAGAAGGGCAGATCTTAAGGGATAACGTAGTTTTCAGAGAGGTAGAGTTATGCAGAGGGCAGGGTGACGCAGTCTAACGCTGTCTCCCAGCAGACCCTCACACTTGCTGCGCAGAGGCAACATAGAGGCAGCGCTGGGATTGTTTGAAGCCAGCCAGTGTGACGCAGATCTGAATTTGTCAGATCCAGAAGAGCCTAAAGCATAGCTGCAGAAATTCAGGAGGAGTTGTTGGGGTTAAATTTATGAAGTTTTCAGATGTTTAGCCTAAGCACAAGTGACAAAGAGCGGGAGGAGGTCAGCTTCTCAGAGAGTTTCTAGCCAAAGAAACTTGCAGATTCATCACAGGATCAAAGAGAGTTGAATCATTGTTGATTTGGCAGATTTCCGAGAAGATTGATCAAAGGATCAAAGAGAGCTGAATCATTGTTGATTTGGCAGATTTCCGAGAAGGGAAATCAGTTGTCAGAGGGAGCAGAAGGTGCCTGTTTCGCCAAGGGCCTTAGATTTAGTTCTCTAGCAAAGAGAAAGGGAAGCTCTGACACATTTCTGAGTAGATGGCTCCTCATGGACTGCGTGATCAGGACAGATTGGATGGCCTTTCCAACTTCTCAGTTTGGAAGGCTAGGATCCTGATAGTCCTAGACACATATCATCTAAGAGACCATGCAGAGCAAACTCTAGCCACACCGACCGATGCAGATCTCCTAAGGAAGCATAATGAAGCTGCTGGGCATGCCAAGCGGTTAATCATGGATGGAATTAAGGACCATATTGTCCCACACATAGCTAAAAAGAAGACATCTAATGAGATGTCGAAGACCTTAACTTCCCTATATGAGGGAAAGTCTGTCCAAAGGAGGATCACGGATGAAGCAGAGGCAGATCTGAAGGTAGGAAGGAGTAGCGCAGTGCAAATGCAACATCAGCGTAGAGGCAACAGCAGCATAGGGGCTGATGTGACTTCAGCAACGCAGAGCAGAGCTGCAGCAGCGTGGAGGCTTCAGGAGGACAGCACAACACAGCAGCAGTGTGAGGGATTTCAACACAAGGGGCTGATGTGACTTCAGCAGTGTAGAGGGAGTCTTCTTACATAGCGCAGAGCTATTGCTGTGCATCATCCTTCAGATGCTGGCACATATCAAAAACCTATGGAGCTTCAGTGATGAGGATGCAACCCAATTGACTTGTTTGTCAAAGATTGGGCAGGAGATTCAATTGTTTCTCTCAAAAACTGAAGTTGCAGTGCAACAGATCAACAATGGTAGTGCTATGAGTAGCATAGATGTAGCGAATTGAGAGGGAGCTGCAGTATAGATGTTGCAGTGGCAGTGGCAGAGTCATGGGCAACAATATAGAATGGCAGTAGCAGTGCAGAGTTGAGTGGCAGCAGGCCAAGCATCAGCAGCACAGAACCAGTGCCCAAAATCTTGTAATGCATAGTGTGATGTATTGCTAGAGCACACTCCTGATGCTAAGAGGGAGTGTTGAGATTTTGTGTATTTGGGGTAGCATCAGTTGTGCTCTAGCTCCCAAATTTTGTGGAGGGACTAAAGTACACTTGATCTACAAGACCCAGAAAGGGATCTGGGAAGTTTCATTTGGTTTGGGAGATGTTTAATTAATTAATTATTTTAATAGAGTTCCTAAGTCCAAACTTAGGAAAATGAAATAATTAAAGTTAATTAAATTAAACATGTGATGAAATTATTTTAAGTCACACGGATCAAACTTTCTTTTAATCTTAGCCATTGATTCAAGATCTGATCATGGCCATTGGTTTCCCCATGAGAAAAGTATAAAGGAAAGGCTTGGGGTCATTTGTAAGGACACACAGAGGCAGAGCACTGAAGCTGAGCTGAGATTCTAGGGTGGATTTGCTAAGAATTCTCAGAAGTGTTTCAGCTGCAGAGAGGGGAGTTTAGACCAAGGGGATGATCTGATCCCAAGGTCTAGAATTAGCAAGAGATAAAGATCAGCTCTGAGAGGCAGCACAGAGAAGCAGGAGACGCGGAGGCAGAGAGGACAATAGTTGCATAGCGAGGGGTAGCTTTAGCTACGCAGGTGTTGCGCAGTCCCTCCCAGGGTAGCGTGATTCAGCTGGAAACCCTCGGGGGTTACGCAGAGACCCTAAGGGGCAGCGTAAGGACTGCGTCACCCAGTCTGGGGTAACGCAACCCTTTCCAGGCCAGCGTTGAGGGACGCAGGGGCTTCAGAGCCTAACACAGTGGGCTTCAGGGGCAGCGCTGGGTTTCTAGGGCCTAATCTTGGCTGAGTTCTATAAATCCCGTTTGAGGGTGTGGATCAGTCATAATTTTGGCTTCAGAACAGCCGGTGAGTTGCAGATCTATTTTATATCTGTCGGGTTTTCCAGATCTGGAACCCAGATTTGCTGTATTCAGAGAAATCTTAATAATTAAACCCTCTAGCAGCCAGCAGACCGGTTTTCCCGCATTGTGTTTTTCTGGGGACTATTTGTCTAGAAAATCACTATGTCACTTTGTGTTAATTTCTGAACATGTTCTATGCCATTTCAAATTAGGGCACAATACTGAAGAAGATAGAACATATAATAGATCGATAGAAGACAAGCCAAAACAGAGATAAGAAATGGTGGCGTTACGGCGATCAGCAGGATGCTTCTACCAGCAAAGTCTCCAATAGGTCATACAGCCAAGCGTGTCACACATAACCCCAGAACAACCCAAACAAAGAATACGCAGCTTCAACGCCATCAAGAGAGAGAGAATCTCTCCACACCAATGTGTGTCAAATGAACTCTAAGTCTCTCCAATATATAGGAATCTTTGGGGGTGTGTGACACGTCCTTTAAGACATTTAAATCAATATTTTATTCCAGCCGACCTTAGCACATAAGTGGAATAAATTCAAAGTATATGTTCTGCTCATCCGATCGAGATGATCTTTAGATCAATCCTACACCTCTCCGAAAGAGGAATCCAATAAAAATATTGTGATCATCATCTAAGTAGCACAACCCATAGTTTGGGCCTAGTTGTCCAATTTTAACACTCCCTCTCAACTAGGGAGAACTCCGTCCACAAGTGCAATCCAAACATCGTGCGTCATCCTGCCATAACTTGCTTTGCTAGCCTCTTTATTTCAAAACAGAAGTGGGTTAGTCACAAAGACATCATACCTGGCTGACAGATTCAGCCCAAAGGTCTGAAACCTCTATAGGACTCACAAAGAGTCTCCAACCAACTCCGGTTGGTTCATCTAACCCGAAGTCGCAGGTCCGAGACCTCACAAGACTTGATCCTGACCGAAGGGTTGGACCGTGCCATCCTAGATAGAGAGTATGGAAATTTCTGATGCGTCCATCAGTCTTTGCTACTAGTCTCTAGCCTTTCCCATCTCATTGGCCAAATGAGAGGTACTTCCCATGAGCCTTGAACTCAATGGGTAGGATGCATACGGGGCATGGATAATGAGAGGTAAACCAACTCAATAATCACAACGGTGGGGTCCAAGCACACCAACAAGGTTCGGCAAGCCTAGCCTTGTGGTTGCTCATAGCTATGAGAAGCTGTCCCCAAAGCCCCCCAGAGCTCCTAGAGCTCATAATCCAACAGGACCTTAAGAATAGGGTCATTCCACAATACCAAGATTCTCACGGAAGGTTATGAACATGACCTTCCCCAAGGGCATTGTGAGAATATCCGCGACCTGCTCATCAGTTCCTATATGATCGAGCGTTACAGCGCCTCGTTGTACCATATTCCAGATAAAGTGGTACTAGCCATCAGCATGCTTGGATCAATCGTGGAACTCGGGATTCTATGACAAATGAATCCCCCTCTGGTTATCACAAAGGATAACGGTGGCATCTAGCACATGGTCGAACAACTCATTTATTAACAACTCATTTAAGAGCTTTCGCAACCAAGTGACTTCACAACAGGCCATACATGTTACAATGTATTCGGCCTCGGCGGTGCTCAAGGCTACCATCTTTATTTTCATGCCCGAAGCAGATCTACATGCGAAGTAGCATACATATGTGCTCTTGCAATCCACCACACTGCTAGCCCAATCGACATCAGAACATCCATGGAGTATCATACTCTCGGAAATGTATCTTAGCCCATGGTCTATCGTGCCTTAGAGATATCTCAAGAGTTTCTTGGCACCAACCCAGTGAATGTTATGATCAACCAAGTGTTGACTCAAATTTTTCACTGCACAACATACGTTCAGATGGATGTTCCCTAAGAACATCAAGGTCCCTATGAGTTGACGATACTCAGTAGGACAAGCCCAGCAGCGCTGCCACTCAAATTCTTAAAGTTGAGTTCCATCGGTGTCAACACGGACCTACAGTCCATCATACCAGAAGCTTCATAATGTATTTTCCTTGAGAAAGGAAAATCTCGCCAGGTCTCTGCTAGACTTCCAGGCCTAGGCATCAGTTCTAGGTCCTTCATCTCGAACTCAGCAGCGAGCTCCCTCTGACACTGAGAGGGTCAGCACCTGTCGGAAAGAGATCGTCCACATACAACACCAGAATGAGAGGCTTCCCCTAGACAACCTTGAAGTAAAGGTTCGGATCAGCATTACTTCGAGTGAAGCCCAGCGTCATCAAGTAGCTATCTATCCTCTTGTACCTAGCTCTGGGTGCTTGCTTCAGCCCATAGAGGGCTTTCTTCAACTCCGCATACACAAGGTAAATCGATCTGACTTCCAACCCTGTGAGGTTGCTCCACATATATCTCTTCCTTTATCACATCATGCGTAAAATGCGGTCTTCTCATCATCTCGATGAAGACTCCATCCTTGCGAGTGTGCCATGGGCTAGCGACAGACGTAATGGTGGTATATCGTGCCACATAAAATATGTCATCATAGTCTATACTCTCACAAAAGTAACGAATCTTGCCTTGAACTTTTCAGCACTTTCATTAGATCCATGCTTGATTTTGTATCGAGGTGACAACAACTTTGATCTGTGGTCTTGGAACCATTACCCTCGCATCCTTGTAGATGTAGATACTTTACAGCTTCTTCACATGATTTAGGCTCATATTGTACTCATAGCTGCTAGATACCCCTGGTATTTATATGGCTTTTCAGTTTTCTTCCGGAATTTCCCCCTCTGAAGCCATATATCTTTGAGCCATAAGGATCTTCTTTCGTTCAGCAATGATATTAGCTCAGGAGTATATACAGAGATGTATTCTCCCTCTTAATGCCAGCTTCTCTCTCGAGAGAAAAACATCTATTTCAAATGAGAGCATCCCAGACACCAACTTGGAAAGGTGACTTAATCTTCCATAGTGAAAGCCATCCAACAGGCTTTGCTGATTATGGTAGAAGATCTGAAAGCTGCCGAAACACATTTTACCATTATGCTTCAGTGTGAGACTGCTACTGTCACATGCTGACTGCTACATAGGTGTCTATCTATGTCACTATCCAACAAAGAGAATATATCAACAAGCCTCAGCTTGTTAGAAGTCCTGTTATTCTGAGGAGGTCTGCTGTAGCTTCCTCAACCAACCCTCTTTACTGTGACCCACAGAACTAGGAATCCAAACATGATTCCTTCTCTGCACTTGAGAGCTTCATTTACTTCATCTGGCCTCTCATCCAGCACTGCTTCTTATTTATAGATCTGCCCAAGACTGCAGATCCAAGTTCTGCGATTTTTCTCCTGAATTTCACAGATCTAGGAACCAATCATACAGATTTTATACCCTTCTCCATGTCAATCCATGCAGATCCAGCACAGTCATAATGGTACCCCTGCTCATCAATGTTTCAGCCCCAACCATCCAACAGGATAAATCTGGTCAAGACTCTTTCTAAGGTCACTGCCAGTAGGTTAAGTTCAGGTATATGCTGGTTCACAACCACTGTCACTTAGGTAACTGTGTCAGTATCATAATACTGTTAGATGAGGCACTGCACTGCTCCTCAAGTCATCAATACATAGGAGACCCTTAGTTGGGGCATTATTCAGTTCTGAGTGCATAGAACTCCCAGGCCATTAAGCCTTCTATGTCATTCTGATATGTTGCCGTGTTTCTAAACAATACTTTCCAGACAACTCCTCCACTGTTGCATATCTTGATGAAGAAGATACAGATCTTACTCCCTCTTACCCAAGGAGATCACAAGCCTAAACTAGTCTTTACAGGGAGCTTAGTGCTTATCAGACAACATACTTATCATGAGATATGTTTACTCAAACATGCCTTAAAACAGAAATGTCCTTTCATGTATTATATAATGGGTTCTCGGTATCATCATCTGCAATATACAATGACGATTCACACAGACATGGTTTGCATTGGGTAATCACCATGAGCTGCCATATCCATGAAGGTCCTTGCTTCACCAAGATGTCACGGATTTGTATTGCATATTCATCAAGGCACTTCTGCTGACAAGGGTAGTTACACAGAGTTGTATCACAGAGCTACGTATTTCTGCTCCAAGCTTTTCTTGAAAGTTTCAAGTGCTTCAAGTCCTTTTGCTGGCTAAACCCTGTAGCTTCTTCATTCCTAATGAAACCCAGTGCTGAGAGTAGTGGTAAGAAGCCCAATTTAACAACTATGGCTCTTACCGGCATTCGGATTCTTTGTTCGGACTTGTCTGGACGGCGATTTCGATCATCAGCTCATACCCTGCTCGTCGTTGGGAATTTATGCTTACGCAGAGCAGTCTTGCGTAACGGTGAAATGGCGACAGCTTCTTGCGAATAATTTCGATGATCCCTATCGAGCATCCGGTGAATTAGTCACCCACGAGCGACGAAACCTTAAATTTTAAAGCCCGGGACCTATGAAAAATCCCGTCCGGAAGTATGTTAACCGTCTAAAAACTGTACCGCATATCCGCTTCAATCCCAGCATTTAATGTAACGCTGATGGAGCCTCACCTTCCTCAGCAGAAGCGAATGCTACAGCAAACATAAAAGTGATGCGTGGAACCAAAAGCCGCTTGTTATTGGCTTTCAACACAGCATCTGTTGTTGGCAACTTACACATTTCAGATTTTAATGTTGACATAAAATGCCACACCTCGGTCAGGAGATTTTAACAGTTACGGTAAAATACGAACGGCCTGCGGCTGCCGTTATTCGAGCCTCCAAAGAGAATCTTGACAGAAAACTCGAACAATATGCAATGCAGCCATTGTCGACGCTGCCATGGCTCAAAGTCGACATCCAGCTTTTCTCTCACACAGCCTTCATCATCGTCGACATGAGAGACAACGATGGATCGATGCTAGGGCTTATTTAGACTAATAATCCTGACGGAGGGGTTCTCGTCCAGTGCCGACAGATGTCCAAAACTCCGTAAATAAATGGGTGGGTGGCCACCGAATACTTCTTCTCTTGTTTCCGTCGTTTCAACTGTGAGTCATGGAAAACACACTGCAATTCTTGCGATAAAATTTGTAAAAAATGCCAAATAGACCACCACGCTGAGCACTCTTCCGGATCTTCCACCTCTATTTCCATTTTCAGTGAACAGCAGTCGTCCTGATCTGCCCTTTCTATTTACATTTTCAATTTTAAATTTGAATAGAATAAAGATCTCATATTCAATCGTGGAAAGCTCAAGATTCGGATTAAACAGAGAGAACAGGTCGCTTACGGTTAGGGTTTAGATTTGACAATCTACGGTTGTAGCGTTGAGTTCCTCTTTTCCTCGAATTAAATGCCTAGCAGACTGGCTCTTAAAACAATTCTTCATGGACTTGTTTTGTCCTTCAAACAATCCTTCATTTTGGTCCGCATATCCTATAGCAATTCGGCCTCCGTTCAGACCTTTGAAGCAGACTTTCTTCCACGCTGTCTTCAACCTTTCCTAGCTGCTAACCGAACTTGAAACTAGCCTTTAACCAGATCTTATTAAGCCCAAAAACATGCCTAAATAATACGCTGTCACCTACAACTGCTTCCCCATTGTCTAGGGCAGACTTTCTCACGCTGTTCCAAGTCTCCTTGTTCAGCCAGATGAGATGCACTTGATGGATCAACAGATTTCCAACACAAATTTGGGCATTGTCTTCTCCTTAGGCACTGATACCATGTTAATTTTTGAACATGTTCTATGCCATTTCAAATTAGGGCACAATACTGAAGAAGATAGAACATACTAATAGATCAATAGAAGACAAGCCAAAACAGAGATAAGAAATGGTGGCGTTACGGCGATCAGCAGGATGCTTCAACCAGCAAAGTCTCCAATAGGTCATACAAACATAAGCGTGTGACACATAACCCCTTTAACAACCCAAACAAAGAATACACAAGCCCAACGCTATCCAGAGAGAGAGAATTCCTCCACACCAATGTGTGTCAAATGAACTCTAAGTATCTCCAATATATAGGAATCTTTGGGGGTGTGTGACACGTCCTTTAAGACATTTAAGTCTATATTTTATTCTAGGCCGACCTAGCACATAAGTGGAATAAATTCAAAGTACATGTTCTGCTCATCCGATCGAGATGATCTTTATGTCAATCTTACACCTCTTCGAAAGAGGAATCCAATAAAAATATTGCGATTGTCATCTGAGCAGCACAACCCGGAGTTTGGACCTAGTTGTCCAATTTTAACACTTTGTCTGTGTGCATGTACTTTTTCTAGATTTGAATTGGTGAAAGTCTGTTATGTGTTTTGCTTCGATATTAATCTGAATTTTTAGCTTAATAACTTAATTAAGTAGGAGGAGCATAACCAGATCTAACAGTAAGATTTCTACATAAGTGTAACATTCAAAAAATTTCACAAAGAGGAGGGCTCCCAAAATGATGACCAAGGGGGTGGCCCCTGTTGATTTTGTAGCATTGGAAAGTGTTCCAAGTCTCATATTTTGGGAAGAGGCTTGGACATCAGTATTCCAGAGAACCCAGAAATTGTTTGTGGGAATTGCACTCGGATGATGCTTTATTAAAATAATTAATTCTTTTAAAGTGATCCCTAAGTCTAAAGTTAGGGAAATTAAATAAATAAAGGGTATTGATAAAGCAGAGTGTGAATCTTTTAGAAAACGTAGATCAAGCCATCTTTTAAATGAGCCATTGATTAGAGATCTAATCTGGGCCGTTGATTCATCAACGAGAAGACTATAAGAGAAGGCTTGAGGGTCATTTGGAAAGTAAGCCAGGCACACTCTCAGTACCCGAAGGAAATCGATTCTGAAGTAAGAGAATTCGATTTCAGAGGGTGAGGTTGTAGAGGCGGAGTTGCAGAGACAAAAGGAGAAAGGGGTACTCAACAAAGGAAGAAGAAGGCAGAAGGAGGACGCAGAGGGGGCAGCGCTGAGCACCAACACTGATCCTCCACACAGAGTGATGCAGTCCAGCGCAGTGATTGCCCAGAAGGCCACACAGAGTGATGCAGAGGGAGGTAGGGTGCCTCCAGTGTTTCAGAAATTTTTCCAAAGGGTTCGAAAAAATTATCTCAGGTGTATGCTAGAAATTTGCTCGTCATATTTTTTGTAAATGATTTCCACTTTGAAGAATAATATGAACCCTCATCTGCTGCATCAGTTTTCCCACATTGGGTTTTTCCGGGGACAATTGTCCAAAAATAACTGTGCTCATGTGATTGTTTCTATTATGTTATATGTGTTCTATGTGTTCTTCTGTGTTTGAATAAGTGAATACTGCAACTGTGTTTATTTCAGAATTTACTGAAGCATCTGTAAATAACTTATCATAAATAAGTAGGCGAAATAAATCAATCACTGCAGTAGTATTTCAGATTGAAAATTTCACATGGTATCAGAGCAGAGGAAGAGAGACAGAAGAGGAGGTTCTGCAATGGAACTAAGATCCGACATCGATACAACATCGGCTTGGAAGGGTTCACACCATCCTCCAGAACACATGGAGAAACAAAGGGATCATGACATTTTAGTTCTGGCATCCAGACTACAAGAGGATTTTGCTTGTGTGTCAAGTACGACCTCTCCAGGGGTCTGGTATATTGACAGTGGAGCATCTGCTCACATGACGGGAGTTCGATGTTGAGATTTTGTGTATTTGGGGTAGCATCAGTTGTGCTTTAGCTCCCAAATTTTGTGGAGGGACTAGAGTACTCTTGATCTACAAGACCCAGAAATTGATTTGGGAAATTTCATCTGGTTTAGGAGATATTAAATTAGTTAATTATTTTAATGTATTTCCTAAGTTAAAACTTAGGGAACTTAAATAATTAAAATGAATTTAATTAAACATGTGATGAAATTGTCTTAAGTCACACGGATCAAGCTTTCTTTTAATCTTAGCCATTGATTCAAGATCTGATCATGGCCGTTGATTTGTCAACGAGAAAAGTATAAAGGAAAGGCTTGGGGTCATTTGTAAAGAAACACAGAGGCAGAGCACTGAAGCTAAGCTGAGATTCTAAGGCGGGTCTGCTAAGAATTATCAGAAGTGTTTCAGCTGCAGAGAGGGGAATTTAGGCCAAGGGGATGATCCGATCTCGGGGTCTAGAATCAACAAGAGGCAGAGATCAGCTCAGAGAGGCAGCGCAGAGAAGCAGGAGAGCAGAGTGTGAAGGGTAGCACTTCAGGTTGCAAATCCATGTCGCGTAGTCCCTCAAGGACATCATGATTTTCACAGAAACTCCCTCGTGGGTTACGTGCAGACCCTAAGTGCGTCGTGCCTTGTAATATTCCTAATTAGCAGTGGCTAATTGGAATATTCGATTTTGCTCAATTTTGCCTTCTATAGTTTATTAATAAATAAAAAGGTGAGTGGAGAGGGTCTAACTCACTTAGTGGAATAAAACACACTCCCTAGTAGCACAACGTTGTGACTTAAAGGGAGCCAAGGGGGGGCCAAGCACCACGTAGAGAGGGGGCCCACGTATGCTCTAGAAGAGACTGCGCAGATGAGGATGAGGAGGTGGCAAGAGGGAGGCTACGTTGAGGAGATAGGCCTTAGGGTTTTGGAGGAAGGCCAAAGTTATAAAAGAGGGAGGAACCTCCTCATTTCATTCATTTGTTTTTGATGATATTGAGATGGTCGTTTTGACTTCTTGAGCATGCTGGCTGTTTAGCCTGTCTGCAGCACTGTTTAGTGCGTTGAGTGTCTCTGGTCGGAGATCTCGCCCTTAGCCTCGGGGGACTTCGAGTGCCTACTCAGGCAAGGTATTTTCTTTAGCATTTTGCGGGAGGTTTTTGTGTTTGGTTTTGTTGCGGAGCTGAGCATTCAGAGAGACGGCGCAGTCATTGAGAGGGAGGACGCAGTCCATCTAGGAGGAGCTTCGGTTTGGGATTTTTGCAGGGGTTTGTGCTAGAGATTGAGCAGAGGGTCAGCCTTTGCCTTTCGGAGGATTTTGGTGGGAGTTTGAGGTGGCATTTTTTTCATTCCTATTCAGCCTCTGCGCAGAGCCTTGGAGGCCAACGTAATTCCCTAAGGGGGTGTTTTTCGGGGGTCAGCCATTTCTGATATGGTTTCTGGGTTTTGCCGAGATTGGTGAGTAGAGGAGGATTCCAGATTTTCAGCTCACTTCGGCAAGGGGAACAACCCCTAGTCTTCAGTTCATTCCAGCAGTAGCAGCTACACGGCAGTTTTCCAGCAGCTGGGACGCAGTTCAGAGAGTAGCCATTTCCTGTGTATTCTGAGAGTATTTCTTCACTTGCCTTGAGCAAGTTAAGGTGCCATCACTCTGATCACCTATTGTGCTTCATTATATTTCTCAATTTAATAAAATGGCTTAGCATTCTCTCTCTATATTTCTGGATGATTTGTCGTATATTCTTTCTATGCTATTGTCAAGACCGTTATCTTTATATATTTTCAGCATTCTAGTTCTATACCACTTGGTGTGTTTATCTTACACTCTTAGACGCAGTCCGAGGGGCACAGTAGCCTCCCTTTTAAGAGGCGACATATCCGGTAAATGCTCCTACCCATCTCCGGTTGGAGTTTGCCGTGTTTGAGAGATATCCCCGAAACGGGATATTACCGTGGTCAGCATAGTTTTGGCTCAAATTTCGTGGAGCTAGTTGTCTATGACACCGAGGAATAAGCCCTACATTTGTTATAGAGGCAGGAAGTACAGAGATCTTGAGCGTAGGTTGCAGAACACCTATGGAGAGGGAGACTGTGTTCGGGTGGTGGACACAGAACAGGAGGAGCCTATGACAAGACACAGAGTGCCAGGAGGCCGTGTTAGGATCTGTGAGTTGCAGAGAGCCAATGGCAAATGACACCGAGGCCAAACAGTTTCTTGGGAGGCACTCCTCAAATCAGTGCAAGATTTAGTGAGGCAGATTGAGGTGATGGGTCAGAGATTCACCGCTGTAGTGGCGAGACAGCGTGAGACCCCACGGGTATTCTAGGTAGGTGAGGGATCAGGTACATCCCACCATTTTCTGGAGCATGGTGTTGCTCAGCATGATACTACTCAACCAATGGCTTTACATGCACCTACACGCTCTACCATGCCCACTTTCTTGGGAACAGACACAGGGGCAGGAGCCCAGCAGGAGGCAGAGCCCGGACACATGGGCGATTATTTTGCAAAGTATCAGGCCTATGGGTAGGAGTTCAGGGATGCTCTCTCATTTAGAGATTTTTTTCAGCTCCATTGGGACAGTAGACCCTGAAACCATCATAGAGGGCACCGGTATTATCATGATAGAGATACCTACCGCACATCTAGCAGATTTCATTTGCCTACGTTTGATGGTTCATCAAACAGTTCGGCAAAGTCTTGGGTACAGAAGCTGGACATCTATTTCCAGCTTAACTAGATGTCAGAGATGGAGGCCATCAAGGTGGCAACATTACATTTGGATGGTGAGGCCCAAGACTGGTGGTTCGATGGGATGGTTACACTCGGACATTCTACAGTGACGACATATGCTGAGTTTACCAGGAGGTTGATGGATCGATTTTACTGGAGGGATCCGAAACAACACTTTGTTGAGCTGACGAGGCTCAAGTAGACTGCGAGCCCAGAGACATACATTACAGATTTCTTGAGGGTTTCAGTGATGGTTCCAGATCTATCCAAGACACAGATGATCTATATGTTTGTGGAGGGGTTAGTAGAGCCACTTCGGGGTCTAGTCAGATCTACTAGACCAGCTACACTCTAGGATACTATTAGCAGGACCCGGGATTTCACCTTACCCCCAGAGACAGGGCTTCCAGCCCAAGGGGAAGGATGTGAGGATTTCGCTTCCAAAGGGGAATCCAGGATGGTCACAGACAGATGATGATGCCAGGAGGGAGCTGAAGAAGAAGCGGTTGTGCTTTACTTGTTAGGATCCATGGGCACCAAGACATAAGTGTGCTGCTAGAAAAGCACACTTCATTGAGGTCTTCTCCAAGGATAGCGGGGAAGAGGATGAGGAGGATGACGAGGAGGCAGGAGACAGTCAGACAGCCCAGGATCAGTTGCCACCTCCACCTCCAGGAACAGGAAGTGCAACTTCTGCACCCACAGGAGGGACCCTTGCAGCATTGTGAGGAGTTCCTAAGTATTTGATGCTGTGCGTACGGGGGACAATATGTGGTCAGCGAGTATCAGTTCTAGTTGACAATGGGGCAACCCACAACTTCATCAATGCACATATGGTTGAGTAGAGAGGTATACCGACCGAGAGCTTCGATGGATTTTCAGTTTTAGTCCTAGGAGCTCAGACGATGCAGTGTGCCCAGTATGTTCCAGAGTTAGCAGTGACGATGGGTACCTACACCATGACTGACCACTTTTTCAGGGTCAACACACCGGATACCAATGTGGTATTGGGTGTTCAGTGGTTGATTGCTCTGGGGAAGGTCACCACAGATTGGGAGGCCTTGGAGATGGAGTGGGATGATAAGAAGACCAAGAAGCATGAGAAGATCTACGGGATGCACACTTACTCGCCTTAGACTCTTTCGGCTCACCATATGGAGGAAAAATTCTGGAAGGGAGACATAGAGTGGGCAGTTGAGTTGTGAGCATCAGAGGCAGGGACCACCGGTCAGGCAGTTCATCCTGATATACAAGCCATCCTTGATAGGTATGATTCAGTGTTTGGGGATATACCACCAGGTCGGCCACCAGACCAAGGGTTCGAGCACACCATTTAGCTTGAGCAGGGCATTCAGGCAGTGATTACTACCCCTTATAGGCATCCCAAAACCTATCGGGATGAGATTGAGCGGGCCATCCAGGAGTTGCTAGCTTTTGGGCACATCAAACCGAGCACAATTCTGTTTGCTTCTTCCGTGGTGTTGGTAAAGAAGAAGGATGACACCTTGAGGATGTGTATTGACTATAGGGCCCTAAACAAGAAGACCCTGAAGAACAGGTATCCTATACCCAGGATCAATGAGTTGATGGATGAGCTAAGAGGAGCCAAGTTCTTCTCAAAGATTGATTTGAGATCAGGGTACCATCAGATTCGCGTGAGGGAACAAGACATTCCCAAGACCGCCTTCAGGTGTCATTATGGGCACTTTGAGTTTTTGGTTATGCCCTTCGGGCTAACCAATGCCCCAGCTACTTTTCATTATTGCATGAACCATATATTCCACAGTAATCTGAGGAAGTTTGTATTGGTATTTTTCGATGACATACTCATATATAGCAGGACTTGGGAGGAGCATCTCCAGCATATAGAGGCAATACTACATATCTTGGAAGAGCAATAGTTCTATGCTAAGCTCTCCAAGTGTGAGTTTGGGATGACGGAGATGTTGTATTTGGGTCACATTATTGGAGTGGACGAAGTGAGATTCCATAAGGAGAAGATCAGGGCCATCAGAGATTGGCTGGAGCTGAGGAACGTGACGGAACTTCGAGGATTCATTGGCATATGTAATTATTATAGGAATTTCGTCAAGAGTTTCTCATAGCTTGTTGCACCCCTTACAGATTTGACGAAGAAGGGGGCGTTCAGTCGGTCAGATACAGTGCAGTGACCCTTTGACAGGCTCAAGGAGGTGATGAGTAGCTGCCCAGTGTTTGCATTGTCGGATTTTACGCAGCCATTTGTTTTGGAGTGTGATGCATCGGGAGAGGGGATCGACACAGTATTGATGTAGGGAGGACACCCTATAGCCTTTGAGACCCGGAAGCTCCTTCTACACGAGAGGTTGTATTCTATATACGACAAGAAGATGTTGGCCATTATGCATGCATTGGCCAAATTCCGGCAGTATTTGGTAGGGAATAGGTTCAGGGTGAGGACTGATCACAACAGCCTCAGGTTATTTTTTGGAGAAGAAGCAGCTATAGGAGAGGCAATAGAAGTGGATTAGTAAGATCCAAGCACATGACTTTGACATTGATTATGTCAACGGTAAGAATAACATGGTAGCAGATGTCCTTTCACGTAGACCAGCCATGTTATCTCTTATGAGCTTTGATACAGATTGGAGGGCTCGAATTTTAGTGGAGTACTCCAAGGACAGATTTGCATGTGAGGTTCTGGATGGACAGGTGGCGGATGACAGGTACAGGGTGGTCGATGAGATCATCTACTACAGGGACAAGATCTTCTTGACTGAGGGATCTCAGCTCAAGAAGAAGATACTTTAGGCATCACATGATTCACCATTGGCTAGCCATCAGGGGTTTACCAAAACCTATAGGGCCATTAGAGAGAGGTTCTCATGGAAGGGCCTCAAGGAGGACGTACTCCAGCACATCAGGGAGTGCAATGTTTGCCAGAGGAACAATGGGGAGATGAACCATCCCGCAGGATTATTGCAGCCTCTTCCCATTTCGGAGGGGAAATGGGAGAGTATCTCGATGGACTTCATCACAGGGTTGCCCATGGTGCAGGGCAAGGATTGTATCTTTGTCGTCGTTAATCGATTGACAAAGTATGTGCATTTTTTCGCCATATCCGTGCACTACACAGCAGCACAGGTGGCCGAGCTGTTCTTCAGGGAGGTTTTCAGGCTACATGGTCTTCTTAGGACCATCATCAGTGACAGGGACAGCCGTTTAATGGGCGGTTTTTGGCAGGAGCTTTTCCTGTTAGTGGGGACGGAGTTGACACCGAGTACCAGTTATCACCCACAGACGGATGGACATATGGAGATAGTTAACAAGTGGCTGGAGGGCTACTTGCATAACTATGTCAGTGGGCAGCAGCGAGCATGGCTGAAGTGGTTGCATTGGGGGAGTACTGCTATAACACGACACATCACATGTCCATTGGTATGTCACCATTTTATGCTTTGTATGGGTACCATTCTTTATCTTTTGCTGATGTGATGTTCGGTGCTAGCAAGGCTCCTAGAGCCAAGATTTGGATCCAAGAGTCAGGACATTCTCCGAGCTCTCAAGGATAATATGGCTACAGCACAAAACCAGCAGAAGTTGTATGCTGATAGATGTCGGGTAGAGAGACAGTTTGAGGTAGGGGACTTGGTCTACCTACGATTACAGCCATACCGACAGTCATCACTAAAGCAGAAGGGAGCTGAAAAGCTCAAGCCTCGCTTTTACGGGTCATACAGGGTGATACGCAGGATTGGACAGGTTGCTTATGAGTTGGAGCTGCCCCAAGGCAGCAAGATCCATAACGTTTTTCATGTATCATGCCTGAACAAGGCACTGGGGCAGCAGGTGACAGTGACAGATGAGCTACCACCCACGGATGATGAGGGGCATTTGGTGTTGTAGCCAGAGGCTATTATTGATACTAGGGAGAGGCAGCTACGGAGCAGGACAGTTCGGGAATTCTTGGTGAGGTGGAAGAATTTGCCGATGAGGATGCCACTTGGGAGAGTGAGAAGATTTTGCAGCATCCATCACTTCAGTTGCTTGAGGACAAGCAACATTTTGCTGGGGGAGACTGTAATATTCCTAATTAGCAGTGGCTAATTGGAATATTCGATTTTGCTCAATTTTGCCGTCTATAGTTTATTAATAAATAAAAAGGTGAGTGGAGAGGGTCTAACTCACTTAGTAGAATAAAACACACTCCCTAGTAGCACAACATTGTGACTTAAAGGGAGCTAAGGGGGGCCAAGCACCACATAGAGAGGGGGCCCACGTATGCTCTAGAAGAGACTGTGCAGATGAGGATGAGGACGTGGCAAGAGGGGGGCTACGTTGAGGAGATAGACCTTAGGGTTTTGGAGGAAGGCCAACGTTATAAAAGAGGGAGGAGCCTCCTCATTTCATTCATTCGTCGTTGATGATATTGAGCTGGTCGTTTTGACTTCTTGAGCACGCTGGCTGTTTAGCCTATCTGCAACACTGTTTAGTGTGTTGAGTGTCTCCGGTCGGAGATCTCGCCCTTAGCCCCGGGGGACTTCGAGTGCCTACTCGGGCAAGGTATTTTCTTCAGCATTTTGTGGGAGGTTTTGGTGTTTGGTTTTGTTGCGGAGCTGAGCATTCAGAGAGACTGCGCAGTCACTGAGAGGGAGGACGCAGTCCATCTAGGAGGAGCTCCGGTTTGGGATTTTTGCAGAGGTTTGTGCCGGGAGATTGAGCAAAGGGTCAGCCTTTGCCTTTGGGAGGATTTTGGTGGAGTTTAAGGTGACATTTCATTCATTCCTATTCAGCCTCTGCGCAGAGCCTTGGAGACCAGCGTAATTCCCCAAGGGGGTGTTTTTCGGGGGTCGGCCATTTCTGATATGGTTTCTGGATTTTGCCGATATTGGTGAGTAGAGGAGGATTCCAGATTTTCAGCTCATTCTGGCAAGGGGAACAACCCCTAGTCTTCAGTTCATTCCAGCAGTAGCAGCTACACGACAGTTTTCCAGCTGCTGGGACGCAGTTCAGAGAGCAGAGATTTCCTGTGTATTCTGAGAGTATTTCTTCACTTGCCTTGAGCAAGTTTAGGTGCCATCACTATTGTACTTCATTATATTTCTCAGTTTAATAAAATGGCTTAGCATTCTCTCTTTATATTTCTGGATGATTTGTCGTATATTCTTTCTATGCTATTGTATGTCTGCTGCACTGTTATCTTTATATATTTTCGGGCATTCTAGTTCTATACCACTTGGTGTGTTTATTCACACCCTGCATTGCAGTCCGGAAGGGCCAGGTAGCCTCCAGATTTCGTCCTCTTTTCAGAGGCGACATATCTGGTAAATGCCCTCCCAGTCCATCTCTGGTTGGAGTTTGCTGTGTTTTAGAGATATCCCCGAAACGGGATATTACAGGCCTGTGTCACCCAGTTTGGGGTAACGCAGACCTTTCTGGAGCAACGCTGAGGGTTAGAGGGGCTTCAGAGGTTGACGCAGAGGCTTCAGGGGCAGTGTTGGGGTTTCTAGGCCCTAATTTTGGCTGAGTTCTGTAATTCCCGTTTGAGGGTGTGGATCAGTTGTTATTTTGGCCCTAGATCAGCCAGTGAGCTGTAGATCTATTATTTCTCTGTCGGGTTTTCCAGATCTGGAACCTAGGCTTGTTGTATTCAGAAAATTCTTAATAATAAAACCCTGCAGTAGCCAAAAGACCAGTTTTTCCGCATTGGGTTTTTACGGGGACTATTTGTCCAAAAATAACTGTCACTTTGTCTATGTGTGCATGAAATTGCTCTAGATCTGGATTGGTGGAGATCTGTTATGTGTTTTGCTTCAATTTTAACTTGAATTTATTCAGTTAATAACTTGTCTAAGTAGGAGGAGCATAACCAGATTAACAGTAAATAAGTTTTGCATAAAGTGTAAAGATTCAGAAATTTCCACATTTGAGAATGCTTCTCGAGCTACCAAGAAGAGCAGATGAATTTCCAGATCACGATGTGCAACAAGGCCAAGTGTACCCCCGTTGGAAGAGGAACCATAATATTTCAAATAGAAGCTGGTAACAAGATTTGGGCCCCCCCAACGTACTACATGTACCGGGATTGGGGATGAACTTGCTCTCAGTGTCTCAACTTCAGAACAAGGGTTATGATGTATACTTTATTGGCAACAAAGTTTATGTCAAACACCCTAGTTGGAAAAGGAAGGCACAAATTGGAGTAAGGAGCCATAAACTGTATAAGTTACAACTCGAGTCTCCAATGGCACTAATAGGCAATATGGATGATAGGGATTTGAATGAATTATGGCATAGAAGAATGGGGCATCTACATTATGGAGCCTTGAAGATCCTCAAGAAGACTGTCATGGGAGCTCCAGAACTTAGCACAAGGAAAGACGATGTTTGCAGGGGGTGCGTACTAGGGAAGTATGCCAAGGCAACATTTCCAAGAAGTAGCAGTAGGGCCAAAACTGTGTTTGATTTGATACACTCAGACATCTACGGACCAATGTCCACGAATGCTTTCAGTGGTGCAAAGTATTTTGTCACCTTTATTGATGACCATTCCCAGAAGACATTAATCTACTTTCTCAAGACCAAAGATGAGGTCTTTGAGCTATTCAAAGAATTCAAGGCTTTGGTAGAAAATAACCAGAAAGCAGATCGAAAGATTGTGGTCAGACAATGGTGGATAATATATTGATAAAGACTTCACAAGGTTCTGCGCAAAGGAAGGCATCAAGAGAGAATGGACAGCTCCATACAATCCGGAGCAGAATGGGGTTACAGAGAGGAAGAACATTACCATTGTGGAAGTTGCGAGGGTGATGTTGTATGATCAAGACATGCCCAAATTGCTATGGGCTGAAGCTTGCAAACAATAGTGTATGTAAAGAACAGGGTGCCTCATAGAGCATTGGGTAAAGTTACCTCTGAAAGTATTTTCACTGGCAGTAGGCCTAAGGTGAGCCACTTCAGGATATTTGGCAGTATAGCGTATTGCCACGTACCCTATGAGAAGAGGAAGAAGTTAGATCAGACTGCAGAGAAAGGATACCTTGTGGGATATAGCGAAAATGCGAAGGCATATCACATCTATATTCTCGAGAACAGGAAGATCATAGTAAGACAGGATTTGAAATTCATGGAGGAGAGAGCCTTCAGGAGATCCCGGGAAATGGCTATAGATACGCAGTCTGAGGAGGATCCGCTAGTTCAGCCACAACGACCTACTGAAGATGGCTCTAGTGCCTCTCCACGACACAAGGATTTCGAGGAAAGTTCTTTTGAGGAAGTGCAAGAAGGAGAGCAGGTAAATCCACCCACCACTAGTGGAAGGAAGATCAGAGAACTCCAACAAACTTTGAGGGATGCAAAGGAGATTATTGGAGCCCCTAGAAATGAGAAGAGGGTACGTAGGCAGCCAGACAGGTACTAGGCACTGGTAGCACAGGTTGGAGAACCCTCTAGTTTTCGAGAGGCAACTCAACATCAAGTGTGGGTAGACGCTATGGTGGAGGAGTACAACATGTTGGTGTGTTGTAGCATGTTGGTTTACACTATGGAGTAGGAGGGGTATATCACATCACATTGAGTACTCGCGGGATGTGTCAAGTACAGTGACACAAACAGGACACGAGGTGATATAGGATGGGACAGTAGTAGCGGGAGGTATCTAGTGGTGTACCGCAGTAGGCCGTGGTGTACAATGGCATGTCCAGGAGTATAGGGATGATCGGTGGTATGCGAGAGTGTATGGTGCTGCACAGTGGGGTCTTGGAATGTCACATCCAGGGAGACTTGTGGATGGAGACACAGGGCATACCTTTGGGCATAGTTCTCGTTGGATTGACAAAGACACAAATGAACGATACATGATGGTATCCGTGGGGACTCACACGCTTGACCCTCCTTTACATGACTTACGAGCTCAGTAATTTTGGTTGTTGTCCTTTGGTACTCTAGGCATGAGCAGCCAGGGACGAATAGCTCACCCAAGATATTTGCATGACACTCATCACACTAGGGGAGAGACTTCTCAGTAGTGGCATTGGGTTGGTGCGCTAGTTGACAACCACAGGTTGGGGGATGACACGATAATCTGTAGGGGTGGCATTGTTGAGATTTTGTGTATTTGGGGTGGCATCAGTTGTGCTCTAGCTCCAAAATTTTGTGGATGGACTAGAGTACACTTGATCTACAAGACCCAGAAAGGGATTTGGGAAATTACATATGGTTTGGGAGATATTTAATTAATTAATTATTTTGATGTATTTCCTAAGTCTAAACTTAGGAAAATGAAATAATTAATGTTAATTAAATTAAACATGTGATAAAATTATCTTAAGTCACACGGATCAAGCTTTCTTTTAATCTTAACCATTGATTCAAGATCTAATCATGGTCGTTGGTTTCTGATCGAGAAAAGTATAAAGGAAAGGCTTGGAGTCATTTGTAAGGACACACAGAGGCAGAGCACTCAAGCTAAGCTGAGATTCTAGGGCGGGTTTCCTAAGAATTCTCAGAAATGTTTCAGTTGCAGAGAGGGGAGTTTAGACCAAGGTGATGATCTGATCCTAGGGTTTAGAATCAGCAAGAGACAGAGATCACCTCAGAGAGGCAATGCAGAGAAGCAGGAGACGCAGAGGCAGAGAGGGCAACAACTGCACAACGTAGGGGCAGCTTTAGCTATGCAGGTGTTGCGCAGTCCCTCCCAGGGAAACGTGATTCAGCTAGAAACCCTCGGGGGTTACGCAGAGACCCTAAGGGGTAGCGTAAGGGCTGCGTCACCCAGTCTGGGGTAACGCATCGCTTTCGAGGCCAGCACTAAGGGACACAGGGGCTTTAGAGGCTGATGCAGGGGCTTCAGCGGCAGCGCTGGGGTTTCTAGGGCCTAATTTTGGCTGAGTTCTGTAAATCCTCTTAGAGGGTGTGGATCAGTCATAATTTTGGATTCAGAACAGCGGTGAGTTGCAGATCTATTTTATCTCTGTTGGGTTTTCTAGAGCTGGAACCCAGATTTGCTGTATTCAGAAAACTCTTAATAATAAAACCCTCCAACAGCCAGTAGACCGATTTTCCCGCTTTGGGTTTTTCCGGGGACTATTTGTCCAGAAAATCACCGTGTCACTTTCTCTGTATGCATGTACTTTTTCTAGATATGAATTGGTGAAAGTCTGTTATGTGTTTTGCTTCGATATTAATCTGAATTTTCAGCTTAATAACTTAATTAAGTAGGAGGAGCATAACCAGATCTAACAGTAAGATTTCTACATAAGTGTAACATTAAGAGATTTTCACAAAGAGGAGGGCTCCCAAAATGATGAACAAGGGGGTGGCCCCTGTTGATTTTGTAGCATTGGAAAGTGTTCCAAGTCTCATATTTTGGGAAGAGGCTTGGACATCAGTATTCCAGAGAACCCAGAAATTGTTTGTGGGAATTGCACTCGGATGATGCTTTATTAAAATAATTAATTCTTTTAAAGTGATCCCTAAGTCTAAAGTTAGGGAAATTAAATAAATAAAGGGTATTGATAAAGCAGAGTGTGAATCTTTTAGAAAACGTAGATCAAGCCATCTTTTAAATGAGCCATTGATTAGAGATCTAATCTGGGCCGTTGATTCATCAACGAGAAGACTATAAGAGAAGGCTTGAGGGTCATTTGGAAAGTAAGCCAGGCACACTCTCAGTACCCGAAGGAAATCGATTCTGAAGTAAGAGAATTCGATTTCAGAGGGTGAGGTTGTAGAGGCGGAGTTGCAGAGACAAAAGGAGAAAGGGGTACTCAACAAAGGAAGAAGAAGGCAGAAGGAGGACGCAGAGGGGGCAGCGCTGAGCACCAACACTGATCCTCCACACAGAGTGATGCAGTCCAGCGCAGTGATTGCCCAGAAGGCCACACAGAGTGATGCAGAGGGAGGTAGGGTGCCTCCAGTGTTTCAGAAATTTTTCCAAAGGGTTCGAAAAAATTATCTCAGGTGTATGCTAGAAATTTGCTCGTCATATTTTTTGTAAATGATTTCCACTTTGAAGAATAATATGAACCCTCATCTGCTGCATCAGTTTTCCCACATTGGGTTTTTCCGGGGACAATTGTCCAAAAATAACTGTGCTCATGTGATTGTTTCTATTATGTTATATGTGTTCTATGTGTTCTTCTGTGTTTGAATAAGTGAATACTGCAACTGTGTTTATTTCAGAATTTACTGAAGCATCTGTAAATAACTTATCATAAATAAGTAGGCGAAATAAATCAATCACTGCAGTAGTATTTCAGATTGAAAATTTCACATGGTATCAGAGCAGAGGAAGAGAGACAGAAGAGGAGGTTCTGCAATGGAACTAAGATCCGACATCGATACAAAATCAGCTCGGAAGGGTTCACGCAGTCCTCGAGAACACATGGACAAACAAAGGGATCATGACATTTTAGTTCTGACATCCAAACTAGAAGAGGATTTCGCTTGTGTGTCAAGCACGGCCTCTCCAGGGGTCTGGTATATTGACAGTGGAGCATCTGCTCACATGACGGGAGTTCAAGAATGCTTCCGAGCTACCAGGAAGAGCAGATGAATTTTTAGATCACGATGGGAAACAAGGCCAAGTGTACCCCCGTTGGAAGAGGAACCATAATATTTCAAATAGACGCTGGTAATAAGCTTCGGGCCACATGTACCGGGATTGGGGATGAACTTGCTCTCGGTGTTTCAACTTCAGAACAAGGGTTATGATGTATACTTTATTGGCAACAAAGGTTATGTCAAACACCCTAGTTGGAAAAGGAAGGCACAAATTGGAGTTAGGAGTCATAAACTGTATAAGTTACAACTCGAGTCTCCAATGGCACTGATAGGCAGTACGGATGATAGGGAGTTGAATGAATTATGGCATAAAAGAATGGGGCATCTACATCATGGAGCCTTGAAGATTCTCAAGAAGACTGTCATGGGAGCTCCAAAACTTAGCACAAGGAAAGACGATGTTTGCAGGGGGTGCGTAGTAGGGAACTATGCCAAGGAAACATTTCCAAGAAGCAACAGTAGGGCCAAAAGTGTGTTGGATTTGATACACTTAGACATTTGCGGACCAATGTACACGAATGCTCTGAGTGGGGCAAAGTATTTTGTCACCTTTATTGATGACCATTCCCGGAAGACATCGATTTACTTTCTCAAGACCAAAGATGAGGTCTTTGAGCGATTCAAAGAATTCAAGGCTTTGGTAGAAAATCTAACCGGAAAGCGGAACAAAATATTGCAATCAGACAATGGTAGAGAATATATTGATAAAGAATTCACAAGGTTCTATGCAAAGGAAGGCATCAAGAGAGAATGGGCAACTTCATACAATCCGGAGCAGAATGGAGTTGTAGAGAGGAAGAACAAGACCATTGTGGAAGTTGCGAGGGCGATGCTATATGATCAAGACATGCCCAAATTGCTGTGGGCTAAAGCTTGCAATACAACAGTGTATGTGCAGAACAGGGTGCCTCATAGAGCATTGGGTAAAGTTACCCCTGAGAGTATTTTCATTGGCAGTAAGCCTGAGGTGAGCCACTTCAGGATATTTGCCAGTATAGCGTATTGCCACGTACCCGATGAGAAGAGGAAGAAGTAAGATCAGACTGCAGAGAAAGGATACCTTGTGGGATATAGCGAAAATGCGAAGGCATATTGCATCTATATTCCCAAGAACATGAAGATCATAGTAAAACAGGATGTGAAATTCATGGAGGAGAGAGCCTTTAGGAGATCCCGGGAAATGGCTATAGATACGCAGTCTAAGGAGGATCCGCTAGTTCAACTATAACAACCTACTGAAGATGACTCTAGTGCTTCTCCACGACACAAGGATTCCAAAGAAAGTTCGTCCGTGGAAGTGCAAGAAGGAGAGAAGGTAAATCCACCCACTACTAGTGGAAGGACGATCAGAGAACTCCAACAAAATATGAGGGATGCATAGGAATTTATTGGAGCCCCTACAAATGAGAAGAGGGTACGCAGGCAGCCAGACAGGTACCAAGCATTGGTAGCACAGGTTGGAGAACCCTCTAGTTTTCGAGAGGCAACTCAACATCAAGTGTGGGTAGACGCTATGGTGGAGGAGTATAGCATGTTGGTGTGTCATAGAATGTTGGTTTACACTATGGAGTAGGAGGGGTATATCACATCGCATTGAGTACCTGTGGGATGTATCAAGTACGGTGACACAAGCAAGACACGAGGTGATACAGGATGGGACAACAGTAGCGGGAGGTATCTAGTGGTGTACCGCAGTAGGCCGTGGTGTACAATGGCATGTCCAGGAGTACAGGGATGATCGGTGGTATGCGAGAGTGAGGTGTTGCACAGTGGGGTCTTGGAATGTCACATCCAGGGAGACTTAAGAATGAAGACACAGGGCATACCTTTGGGCATAGTTCTCTCTGGATCGACAGAGACACAAATGAGTGATACTTGATGGTATCCATGGGGACTCACATGCTTGACCCTCTTTTACATCACTTACGGGCTCAGTCATTTTGGTTGTTGTCCTTTCGCATTCTGAGCATGATCAGCCAGGGACGAGGAGCTCACCCAAGATATTTGCATGACACTTAGCACACTAGGGGAGAGACTTCTCAGCAGTGGCATTGGGTCGGTGCACTAGTTGACAACCACAGATTGGGGGATGAGACGATCATCTGTAGGGGTGGCATTGTTGAGATTTTGTGTATTTTGGGTAGCATCAGCTGTGCTCTAGCTCCCAAATTTTGTGGAGGGACTAGAGTACACTTGATCTACAAGACCCAGAAAGGGATTTGGGAAATTACATATGGTTTGGGAGATATTTAATTAATTAATTATTTTAATGTATTTCCTAAGTCTAAACTTAGGAAAATGAAACAATTAAAGTTAATTAAATTAAACATGTGATGAAATTACCTTAAGTCACACGGATCAAGCTTTGTTTTAATCTTAGCCATTGATTCAAGATCTAATCATGGTCATTGATTTCGCAACGAGAAAAGTATAAAGGAAAGGCTTGGGGTCATTTATAAGGGACACACAGAGGCAGAGCACTGAAGCTAAGCTGAGATTCTAGGGCGGGCTTGCTAAGAATTCTCAGAAGTGTTTCAACTGTAGAGAGAGGAGTTTAGACCAAGGGGATGATTTGATCCCAGGGTCTAGAATCAGCAAGAGACAGAGATCAGCTCAGAGAGGCAGTGCAAAGAAGTAGGAGACACTGAGGCAGAGAGGGCAGCAACCGTGTAGCGTAGGGGCAGCTTCAGCTACGCAGGTGCTGTGCAGTCCCTCCCAGGGCAGCATGATTCAGCTGGAAACCCTCAGAGGTTATGCAGAGACCGTGAGGACTGTGTCACCGAGTCTTGGGTAACGTAACGCTTTCCATGCCAGCGCTGGGGGACACAGGGGCTTTAGAGGCAGCGCTGGGGTTTGTACAGCCTAAGTTTGGCCGAGTTCTGTAAATCTCGTTTGAGGGTGTGGATCAGTCATAATTTTGGCTTTAGAACAGCCAGTGAGTTGCAGATCTATTTTATCTCTGTCGGGTTTTCCAGTTCTGGATCCCAGATTTGCTATATTAAAAAAACTCTTAAAAATAAAGCCCTCCAGCAGCCAGCAGACCACTTTTCCTGCATTGGGTTTTTCCGAGGATTATTTGTCCAGAAAATCACAGTGTCACTTTGTCTATGTGTGCATGTACTTTTTCTAGATCTGAATCGGTGAAAGTTTGTTATGTGTTTTGCTGCGATATTAATCTGAATTTTCAGCTTAATAACTTAATAAAGTAGGAGAAGCATAACCAGATCTAACAATAAGATTTATGCATAAGTGTAACATTCAGAAATTTTCACATGGTATCAAAGCAATTGCAGATCTAGGAGGGTCACCAGCAAGAGATTGAAGGTTCTTTCTGCAGAAAGCAGCAGGAGCAGCAGCAAAAGGGCAGATCTGAAGGGACAACGCAATTTTCAGGGAGGCAGAGTTACGCAGAGGGCAGGGTGACGCAGTCTAACGCTGTCTCCCAGCAGGCCCACGCACTTACTATGTGAGGCAGCATAGAGGCAATGCTAGGATTGTCTGAAACCAACCAGTGTGACGCATATCTGAATCTGTCAGATCCAGAAGAGCCTGAAGCATAGCTGCAGAAATTCAGAAGGAGCTGGTGGGGTTAAATTTCTGAAGTTTTCAGATTTTTAGCCTAAGCACAAGTGACAAAGAGCAGGCGGGGATCAGCTTCTCAAAGAGTTTCTAGCCAAAGAAACTTGCAGATTGATCAGAGGATCAAAGAGAGCTGAATCATTGTTGATTTGGTAGATTTCCGAGAAGGGAAATTAGTTGTGAGGGGGAGCAGAAGGTGCCTGTTTCGCCAAGGGCCTTAGATCCAGTTCTCTAGCAAAGAGAAAGGGAAGCTCCGACACACTTCTGAGCAGATGGCTCCCCATGGACTGCGTGATCAGGACAGATTGGATGGCCTTTCCAACTTCTCAGTTTGGAAGGCTAGGATCCTGATAGTCCTAGAGGCATATCATCTAAGAGACCATGCAGAGCAAACTCTGGCCACATCGACCGATGCAAATCTCCTAAGGAAGCATAATGAAGCTGTTGGGCATGCCAAGCGGCTAATCATGGATGGAATTAAGGACGATATTTTCCCACACATAACTAAAAAGAAGACAGCTAATGAGATGTGGAAGGCCTTACTTCCCTATATGGGGGAAACTTTGTCTAGAGGAAGATGCTGTTGGAGACTCAGATGTGGTCACTCATGATGACCAAGGGAGAAGACATGGAACATTTCCTCTTCAAATTGCAGTCGATCATTTTCCAGTTAATTGCAACGGGTGCTAAAGTGGAAGATGATGTGATGGTCAGGAATGCTCTCAATGCAGTCACAAATGAGTGGGAAACCTTTGTCCAAAGTATCTTGGGCAGAGCAAACCTCTCGGATTGGGACAGCTCTTGGGCAACTCTGCGTCAAGAAGAACTCTGCAGAATCACCAAGGAGCAGCATAGCTCTGGATTGAGCAAAGTGAAGAAGGAAGATGAAGAGGATGCAGCCTTGGCATCAAAGAGGCAGCATGGAAAGAAGAAGAAAGATCTGTCAAAGATCAAGTGCTTCCAGTGTGGTGAATTAGGACATTTTGCCAGCAATTGTCCTTAGAAGAAAAGGGACAAGGAAGCTTCTTCTTCCAAGGTTGCTGTGGTAGATGATGGGTGGAAGATGATGCAGCCATGAACGCTCATGAACCATGAAAGTGGGGCGACATGGATCTGTAGAGGAGCTACAGAATGTAGGGCGGGATCCTTGAGCAGCTCATCTCTTGGATCACATGCGAGCTACGACAGCCTTAAGACAGTAGCGGGACAAGTGGAGCAGTGGGTGCATAGATCATGGATGAAGCAGAGGCAGATCTGAAGGCTGGAAGGAGCATCGCAGTGCGGATGCAGCAACAACGTAGAGGCAACAACATTGTAGGGGCTGATGTGACTTCAGCATCGCAGAGCAGAGCTACTTACGCAAAGCAGAGTTGCAGCAGCGTGGAGGCTTCAGGAGGACATTGCAGCACAATAGCAGCGTGAGGGATTTCAGCACAAGGGGTTGATGTGACTTAAGAAGTGCAGAGGGAGTCTGCTTACATAATGTAGAGCTGTTGTTGTGCATCATCCTTCAGATGCCAACACAGATCAACAGCCTATGGAGCTTCAGTGATGAGGATGCAACCCAACTGATTGTCTGTCAAAGATTGGGCAGGAGATTCAGTGGTTTCTCTCAACAACTGAAGTTGCAGTGCAGCAGATTAGCAGTGGCAGTGCTATGAGCAGCTCAGATGCAGCAAATTGAGAGGGAGCTGCAGTACAGATGTTGCGGTGGCAGTGGCAGCGTCATGGACATCAGTACAGAATGGCAGCAACAGTGCAGAGCTGAGTGGCAACATGCCAAGCATCAGCAGCACAAAACTAGTGCCCAAAATCTTGTAATGCATAGTGTGATGTATTGCTAGAGCACAATCCTGATGCTAAAAGGGAGTGTTGAGATTTTGTGTATTTGGAGTAGCATCATTTGTGTTCTAGCTCCCAAATTTTGTGGAGGGCCTAGAGTACACTTGATCTACAAGACCCTAAGGGGTAACGCAGCCCTTTCTAGGCTAGCGCTGAGGGACGCAGGGGCTTCAGGGGCAACGCTGGGGTTTCTAGGGCCTAATTTTGGCTGAGTTCTATAAATCCCGTGTTTTATTATTAAGAGTTTTCAGAATACAACAAATATGGGTTCCAGATCTGGAAAACCCGATAGAGATAAGATAGATCTGCAACTCATCGGCTATTCTGAAGCCAACAGACCAATTTGCCCACATTGGTATTTTATGGGGACTATTTGTCCAGAAAATCACCGTGTCACTTTGTATATGTGTGCATGAACTTTTTCTAGATGTGAATTGGTGGAAGTCTGTTATGTGTTTTGCTTCGATATTAATCTGAATTTTCAGCTTAATAACTTAATTAAGTAGGAGGAGCATAACCAGATCTAACAGTAAGATTTCTGCATAAGTGTAACATTCATAATTGAGCCTACGCATGGGGAGCAGGTCACGAGGGAGACATATATCACTCTTTTCTCAGGGCATATCGGGACCATGCATGAGTAGAGGATACTGGGTACAACCGAGGTAGCATCCCAATATGTATCTGGGCTCCAGACATTGTATTGGCACATTATCGAGAGGGTGGATAGCATACCCAGTGGAGATGGTTGGCCGGAATAGGAGGAATCCACATACCCTGAGTCTATTGTGAGTATCAGATACCTATCTATTGGTTGCGTTCAGAGGGTAGCTATTCGACACATGTGGTTTCCAGCGATCATCGGTACTACATGTTGGCAGGCACAGGGCAGATTAGCATGCATCAGGTTAGCCCATAATATATGGACCCTCTATATTGATCACATGTAGAGACTAGAGATGAGGCACGAAGCGATTCCTACAGTTGTCCGAGCTATGTTGCAGCATATCCGACTATGGGATGCAAAGATTCAGTTGATTGATAGATCATTCTGTCTCGTGATGGTCAAAGTCATGACAGAGTGATCTAGTTCACTATTGGGTTGGCACATGGGGGTACACAAAGGCCTTAACCGGATGGCGAGGCATGCTTTCTCTATTGTTGCATAGGTTTGGCGTTAGATTTATAGGGGTAGATATTGGCATCATGGTGATTCCCGAGAAGGATGAGCATGGCTCTCACAGAACTTCCGTCACTAGGCCTTAAGAGAGAAGGATACAGTCTACACACAGCGGGGAGTATGTCATAATCAAAGTAGCACATCATCAACATGGTGGCACCACTCCGAGTTTGGTAGGGGACCTGATCGTCACCGCTCTTTACAGCTCAATAACCCTTAGGGATGAGCTGGCTACCATAGGGGGAGATCATGCAGATTTTCCATTGGGCTTTAGTGAGTCTCCGATGGCGTGGGGAACATCAGTAGCTTGGCAGGTGGGCCAGCAACATGATATCCGGAGAAGTTCACGTGAGCAAGACACTATCTCTGCAGGGATTAGGTGGTATCTTCAAGGGTTTACTCTTGAAGTGCATGCAATGGACTAATTGGTAGGGAAATTTCATGAGAAGTTGGGCATAGTGCCCTATTATCATGATTCCCTACTCACTGATTGTGTGCAGAGGGCTTCTGCTACTTATGCCTGGCAGGATGATAAGTGGAGTAGGGGGAGCTTCATGTTGGAAGATGGCTTGGGATCCTTTTATTGTGGGATCTCGTCATGTCAGGGCGATGCAGAGGTCAGGGATGATTTAGTGGCGCATCTCGGATCCTGGCACATTTTTGCAGTGACTGTGGGGAGCGTCAGCTAGAGGGATGCTTGTTCAGGTGTTGCTTGAGGACAAGAATTTTTTGGCGGGGAGGACTGTAATATTCCTAATTAGCAATTCCACAAATTAGAATATTAATTTTTGATATTTTGCTAACTATTACGTTTTGACTATCAGGATGTGGGTTTGGGGGCCCACATTTAGACTTAGGAAACTATAGAGATCAAAACATTAAGCCAAGGAAAATATTGTGGCTATAGTGGAGGATGGGGGCCCAATGAGGAGAGACTGTGTCCCACATGTGGTAGCACATCTCATTGGTACGAGCTAGAGACAACGTAGTTTTGAGGTGGCGCCTAAGGGAATGTTGGGCAGGCTTAGTTAAAAGGAAGAAAGCTGCTCATTTTGGTCATTCATTCAATCATCCATTTCGACTTTGTCTTTGATAGAGAGCACGCTTGTGTCGGGTGCTAAGTCTGCAGTGTTGTTTAGCACACGAGATTTTCAGGCGAAGATCTCAACCTCTTCCTTGGGGGACTTCAAGTGCCTACTCAGGAGAGGAGTCTTATCATTTTGGAGGATTATTTCAGCAGCAGGGAATCCATCCACACAGAAGTCAACTCTTCAATAGCGCAGTGGCATCTACAACAGTGCAGAGGTTGCGCAATTAGTGAAGGGTCACTTCGGGGGCTAGGGAAGTGAGTGGAGGTTTTGGGAGGACACTTGGTGGGGAGGCTTAGAGCTTCCTAACATGGGTATTTTAGGAATTTTGGTGGCCTCCAGCAGCAAAATTTCCAGGAGGACCGAATTGCTCAGCAGTTGGGTGAGCCAAGCCCAAGAGGGCCAATTTTCGAGGTCAAAACTAGGACAAACCCTTTCTGGGTTTTTCTGGGTTTATTGAGGAAAGGCCAAGATTAATTTGGCAGAATTTTCTAAGTAGAATTAAGAGGCCAAACAAGGATCCCAACTCAGCCAACAACTAGAGGAGTTAGGGGAAAATTGGGCTAAAATTACGAGGTCAATATTTGGCCAATTCCTTCGCGGGTTATTGTGGGTTTCTTGAGCAGAGTCTGTGGTTAAAATCCCGGAATTTTCTGAGCAACGTAGCAGACCCTAGCAACATTTCATTCAGAGCAACAACAACATCTCTGGCCATTAACAGCGCAGAGCAGGGGTAGCAACGCAGAGCAGAAGTGACATCGCAGAGCAGGAGTAGCAGCGCAGAGGAGGAGTAACAACAGAGAGCAACAGTAGCAGTGTAGAGCAGGAGTAGCAGCATAGAGCGAGAGAAACAACAGTATTTCTGGCGAGTGACTAGGTAGAGTAACGCAGAGCCACAACCACACAATGTGCATTTCTGGGGGAGATTTCAGGATTGTTACGAGGCTATCTTCAACTTGCCTTGAGCAAGCCCAAGTGCCTTCATTCTAGCACCTCCATTGTACACAATTTACTAATATTAATAAAATTTCTCAGCAGGATTTTATGGCTCCAATGGTGTATTGATATAATTTTTTGTTTTCTTGTCTCCTTAATATCTTTTAGCCTGTTATTACTATTATTTCCCCATTTGGGATATTACACGGAGTGCGATTTGGGAGTGGGGCGAGGGGGGGAGGTACTCCCCCGCAACCCTGCTACTGCTTATCAACTCTGCGCAAGCATTGCATCTGTATTGCTACTGACACTGCCATTGTCAACACCGCATCTGTACTGCAACTCCCCCTGAAATCTCCATTCGTGCTGCTGTTGACTCTGCCATTGCCAACTACTACTGCACTGCATCACAGTTGCTTACTGCAACTGAAAAACATCCAAAATAGGACAAGTATGATGCATCTCGGTAATGAAGATCTGACTGCTGCTAGCCTCTGCGTTGTCCCTCTGTAGCTACTGCACTACTACTGGCTTTTACACTGTGTCTTCTTGTACTATTGCTAACTCTGCTCTGCGCTGCTCAGACTCTGGCGCTGCTAACTACTGCATTGTCTCTACACTCCTCTACACCAACTGGCACCCGTCCATCCTGCTAGATTTGTTTTGGGCTCCAGTAGAAAGGTGATGATCCGAGAGGTCGACTCCTCAAGCATCCTGCCCAACTTGTAGATCTCTGGGTCTACAGCTCCAAATCACCCCTCCTCCAAATCTCTAGCTTGAGGATCATGCTTCTCATCCTTGTCCTTCTTCCTGAGAGGACAATGTGTGGCATAATGTCCCATCTCGCCACACCAGAAGCATTTAATCTTTGAAAGATCCTTCTTCCTCCTGCACTGCTCTTGCTGCCCCTTTGATGCAAGGGTTGCATTCTCCTCCTCCTCCTTCTTGATATTCGAACCGCTGCTGCTGCTGCTCTCAAATTGATACTTGAGTAAGTCTCTCCTCATCTCTTCTTCTTGTTGAAGAGTTGCCCACATTGCTTCCCGGCACTAGCAATTTCTCTCTGCCCAGGATGCTTTGGACAAAGACTTGATAGTCTTTGGACATAGAATTTAAGGCAAGTGTGACCATCTCTGTGGCCTGAGGAATTGATCCCATAGTTGCCAGCTGATCTCGGTTTTCCTGAAGTCTAGACAAGAATGGATCAGTGCGCTCTCCTTTCTGCATCCTGGTTGTCCGCATTATCTCCTTCAGAAACATCTTCTGCTACTTGGAAGACCCCTGATATAGCATCACCAATGCATCCCACATTTCCTTAGCTGTCCCTTTGCTAAAGATGCGTGAAACAATATTATCCTTCTCTTCCTCAAGGATCAACTGCTTGGCTTTAGACATATTCTTCTTGAAGGCCCTTAATGGTGTTGCATCCCCTAGTTTAGCTTGATCACTGTCGATAAAGTGCTTTAGGTCATGCTCATCTAGAAGGAAGGAAATCCTTACCTTCCAAATTACATATCTAGAGGCACATGCCAACCTGTCTTGGTCACACAATCCACTAGTGGCCATCTCACCCAAATACTGTTGATTTGTTACGTCTAACCCTCTATGCAGCTGTCTTTACACACTCCCTGCTGGAGCAAGCCACAAATTCTGTTGCTTCTGTACGGGAAATCTGAGTTTCTTGGGCAAGAAACTCTCCGAGGTCAGAAATCCCCAAAAATGTCTTCAGCTACTCTTCCCGACTCTTCTTCACCAGCAATCACTATTGCATAGCAAACTGTGTCCCTCCAACTGTTGATTTGCGTAGATATGTTGCACTGCGCCCTCTGCCTCAGACAAACAACGATTTGGAATAATCCTACCTCTCTGTCAGCTCACTTAGAGAGAGATTTTCCTTGCTGGTCTAGCTCTCCTGGCTTGGACTGCGCAATCAACTGGGAGATCGAACTACTGCTAACGCAGCTCTTTGATCCTTGCTTCACCAATGCTGAATTTGCTGGATATGTTCTTTGCTCTTCCTGCACTCGGTTTAAACAAGCTCTGATACCATGTGAAAATTCTGCGAAATCTAGAAACCTATTGCAGCAACTGAAAGATATTCACCTAATTGTTAATTTTAACTTAACAATCTATTTGCAGTTTACTACGACAAACACTGAATACATCACACTGTAACCTACACAAATAAACTGCGGAAGAAATACAAGTGCGGAAACAAAACTGAACAAGAATAGATCACACACACATCTGACACATTTATTTTTGGACCAATGTTCCTATAGAAACTCAATGCAAGAAAACCGGTGCAACAGCTAAGGGTTTATGTATTATGCAATAAATATTTCTGAGTACAAGTCTATGATTGACACATCTGTCAAATCATGCGGAGAAACAGAGATAAGAGATCTTGTGAGACAAACCTCACTCCTCCACGGGAACCTGACACTGGTCAACACCAAAACTAGACTACGCTGCGCTGCCTCTGCACAGTGACTATGTCACCGACGCAGTCTCTGCGTCACAAATACGGCTCCGCTTTGCCTCTGCGTTGGTCTGTCTGCTGGCTAGAAACTGAGGCCTGCTGGCCTCCGAAAAATCTCTCCGGGATTCGACACTTGCCCAATGTTGTCTCCTTAGCAAAAATACGACTTCCCTTCAGCTCTGCGCAATGATTGCGTAAGCACTGCCTCACTAGCTCCGCGCTGCCTGTGTGGCTCTTTCTATCTCTGTTGCTATGCACTCTTCGACTCAAGAATCCTTCCAACAGGAATCACTGCCCCTCTCTGCAAAATATCTCTTGATCGATATTTCGTCTGAGCTCTACTCACTTTAGTAATTCGATCTCTTGATCTTTACTCCGCCAAATGTGTTTTCCAAATGACCCTTCAAGCCATTCTTATAGTCTTCTTGTTGAAATTTCAACGACCCATATTAGATCTCCAATCAATGGCTAAGATTAACTTTTGACTTGATTTGTCTTTTCTAGAACATTCACCCCCATATTGTATTAATTCACTTTAATTATTTTATTTTCGTAAGTTTAGACTTAGGGTCCCTTTAAAAATAATTAATATTTTTTTACAAAATACAATCCGGGTGGAATTTCACCAAACGATTTCTAGGTTATTTGGAATACATATGTCTAAGCCTCTCTGCAAATTTTGAGACTTAGAGCACATCCGATGCTACCCAAAATCAATAGCGTGGTCCTGCTTCCCGATACCACATACATCACTCCCCTTCCACTCATTTTAGCCCCATTCATCTATTTTCCCATCCATGTCCACTGGGCCCACATATGGTTAGCCTCCCCCTCCCTTTGTCAATACCTTGGGTCGGGTCTAGAACAATCCCTTGGAGGTTGATGTAGCTAAAAAGAAAAGAAAAGGCATAGTTTGGCCACATCGAATAGGGAATGTACCACAAAATGCAAAAGATGGTTGGGACAGACAAATTTAGCATATGGGAAAAATCCAAACATGAGCTCTACCCTTATCAATGACCATTACCCTAGTTCCTATGCGTCCAAGATGAGCCCCCTCTATCATTAAGGAACCCATGATTGTCCCAACCCCTGGTGGGCGATGAACTGCCCCACCTTAAGGGGTGTATCCATTGCTATATATTACACATCATGCTCTCATCCCCTGAAAACCCGAGTAGTTATGAAGAAAAATCAATATTAAAAGACAAAATGCATATGAAGAAGCGTAAAAAAAACAAAGGTCGGGGTAACTCATGTACCACAATTTTCTCCCTCCTACACTCACATACCCAAGTGTGGGCTTCCCTCATTATAGCTACCCTTGTACCACATGTGGTCTGGATCGTTCCCCTAATCCCCACTTCACTCCATTATACTACCATTGCCACCCACCATTTGAAGGATGTACCATGTGTGAGAGTTCTGTAACCCGTAATCCTACTGCAACAACTGATGTAGTTTCTTCTATTTGTTAATTAAATCTAGAAAATTATTTACTGTGTTCTATGGTAAATATCGAAACTAATACACTGCAACCTTCACAAAACAAATACCGCGGAAGAAAAATAAACACAAGAAGAACAAATGCACACACACATAAATACATAATTGTTTTTGGAATAAGTCCCCGAAAAAACCCAACTCGGGAAAACCGATGCAACATCTGAGGATTTGATTATTATGCAACAGTAAATTTGAGTACAAAACTATGGTTGCTTAATCTAGCAAACCAATACAGAGAAATGACTGGCAATAAATCTAGTGAGAAAATTATCACTGGCATAGGTGATCTGAAATTGACCTCAGCTCGAAATGAGTTGCTCCTTGCTCCCTCTACGCAGTCACTGCGTCACACAAGCTTGGGATGCCCTCTCTCATCGTCTCTGCATCTCCTGTCTGGAAGACTGATCTCCTTCACCTCTGGTCCTTCTGCCCAGCTTTCGGCTCAGAAAATCTCCTGCTCCCCAACAAAAACAGAATCACCCACTGAAGCACTGCACTGCCTCTGCATGGCTCTGTGCTGCCTCTCCGAGGCACTCACTACTTCTCTGTAATGCACTCACCAGAACTAGAAAATATTCCTCGACCTTACTATCCTTGCCCCTCTCTCACTGCTTCGAGCTCACTAGCTCTCTCTCCGACAACTGATTGTTGCTACTCTGAAAATCGATTTGCCAGTCAAATCGAACTACTCAAGTGTGTTCTCCAAGCCCCATCGAGTTTCTTCTTATAATCTCTTGTTGAGACTTCCACTCGATCCCTTCATCCAGCCCGCAAAAATGAAAAATACACCATCCAAAACCCCAAATATATACAAAATTCTAAAATCCCCAAAACCCCACTTAGAAAAATAATTCACAACTTAAATTTACAAAATTATTTTACAAATTATACAAGGGTTTTAAAATAAATTTTGAGAAATAATTTTTTATGATATTTTTTCCTTTGATGAATGGCTAAAAATGCTTCAGAAACGCCATGCACCTTATAGCCTTAGTGAAGATTTGATCCTCCATACAAATACTTAGGATCCAAGCAAAATGATCCTTGTCCACAGTTTGTGAACTTGGAGACTGAAGGCTGAAGTACCTTCAAACAGTATGTATTATCTCAAAATAATCATATATAAGCACAACATAGGAAGCACGTAGTCAGTACATACTACAAATCAATGAACGAGTACATCTCGATTTGCACCCCAAAGTCTTTTATTATGGCAGAAAAAATAGTTCCCATCGGGACAATAGTTTACACAAATGCTTCAACAACAATATTCTAGCCAAAGATCAAGATAGCTAAAGACTTAAATGACTCTCTAATTTATAGATAAATCCTCCAAGTGGTAAAATAATGGCTAGTTTCTTTGATCCTTATCAAAATAATATTGGTCGTTGATAAACACTTCAAGATATTTTAATCTTCGCCCTTGATCTTTTATTTTTGAGGAATTTTGGAATTTATCATTTAATTCCATTTTTATTAGCTCAAAATTAATTATTTTGTGCTAATTTCCTCAAAAAATTGACTTTGACTTAACCACCAAGGTCCAAGGCTCCAAATTTTATTGAACTATACAATATTCTTGTGGTGGAGGACCTTTAAAAATTTATCCTTTAAGACCCATGATTTTTTCCACTTGGAGAATTATTTTTTCCTAAGATAATTTAATTTTGACTCTAATTAATTAATTTTCTGGCTTAGGATTTAATTTTATTTTTCTAGAAAAATTAATTAATTTACACATGAGGGGATTTAATATTTTTCCGCCCTCTAATACATAAGATTTACATTTACAACCTTCAAAGGGGGAATACACATTCAAGTTACACCCTCAAGACACAACCCATCTGCGACACAATATGATCTAGTAGACCAAGTGATTTGTAATAAAATAATTAAGCCAACTAGCTTAAAGTATTCCCAAATCAATTTTACATCAGACTCGACTAAAAACACTAGGGCTAACCTAAGACTTCGATACTAAATTTCACCTTAGCTTTGGGAGTTTAAGTTGGAGGGAAAAAACTCTTCTAATTAGCTATGTTTAGAAACACAGGTAATCAGTGAGGTTAAAAAACCTCCTAGGATGAAATTCGTCACCAAAATCGCATGCTTACCTAAGTTGTTACATAATTAAATATTCGTCGTAGAATCATTTACATTACAACTTGTAGAATGGGTTGACCATGACACATAGAGATGGTTGATAGATGGTCTGATCTTGTTGAAACAACTTGGCACCTCCATTTCCTTGGAACTTTGACAAATACTGTGCAATAGGTCCTCTTGCAAAGAATCGTTTATCCTAAGTTTTCTCTACCTGCACTCATATGTTAACAGATCAAACTCTAGTGGACCCTCATACGTTAGCAAAAAATTGCACTCTAGATTCTAGATCCATGCCCATTGTATATCCTTCTTCCAAATATTCTCTCGACTTCTAGAGTTTGGTTCCCAATATTTAGCTTGGATCAACACTTTAATTTCCACGTCTTGCTTTTTATAGGAACCATGTTTACTCTCCCACTTTGTGTTGACATCATTGTATGTGGCAATATCATTGATCTACTTCAGTGGTCATTTGTCCGACGTTCATAAAATTATCTATCTTACCATCTTGACCAGAAACTTTATCACATGGTTCCTCTTCTATGCACTAGGAATTCCCTATCTCTGTAGAACAATCCAGAAAGTGGATATTAGCTATATTAAAAGCTCCCTTGAGTTTTTTAATCACGTAAAATGGATGCACTAAATGTCTAGGGGCTATCATTTTAAACAATACTTTTAAGGAAGAACCAAATTCTGAATTAAAAGCCCAATTATATACATCCAAAACAGTAGATGAGCTATATAATCTATAATTTCTCCTATGTGCCCTAAGGATTCTAACATTAAAGTAGGAAATAGATTCATCCTCCCCACTTTGAATGCCAGCAAACCAAAGTATAAAATTAAATATCATCTTCCTTTATCAAGCCATGATGATTATAGAAAAATCATTTGAAGTAATCTAGGTCCATGCCAAAGTAGTCGAAACAATCTTAAGTCCTACAATGGTATTTCCAAGTAAAGAATTAAAATAATGCAAATATAAACTTCTCACCTCAATGTGTGTAGTTGTACCGTTGGTCAAAAGGCATGGCTAGCTCCTTAGTAGTGGCGTGAAAATATTATTGCTCGGAAATTCCTGCTTTCTCAAAACCCGGAGAGTCTGTAGATAACATTAGGAATCAAACCACTATTAGTTTGCTTGACCTCACTCGCTTTGAGGTGAGCGATTGCTAACTTTAGGGGTATCCCTAAGTGATATAGTGAACAATTTGAACCCAAATCCGTTTTCATGAAGGTGATTTATACGATGATAATAGTGTCAACATAAAAAACATAAAAAACACCACTATAAACATCTTGTTCATATAATGTTATTATGAATTTCTTTTCATGCAAATTGTTGCTTTTGTTTTTCTTTTGGATGAGAGGCTTGGATAAGTTTCCAGTTTTTGGAAATAGTGGAAATATTTAAACACAACAGTTTCATTACTTGGCTTCATAACAACCAAAAAGAACTATATTTTCAATAGGATTCTTTTGCAAAATTTCTATATTGTATACTTATGATGGATTGATTGATAGGAAAATGGATATGCAACTTAAGAGGCGTGGTGTAGAGACTTGGATGAAGCGTCGTACGTTGACTTCTAGTCTAAGGAGGTGAGTCCTTTCTTTCACTCATCTTGAAGTTATTTCTTCACATTGCTTTCACTTTATATATGTAAGTTTTTATTTAAAGTAATTTATGGGGGCTGTTGGGCCCCTTTTTGTACTCACTAAAATTTTATATTCATTGGTCATATTGATCATCGAGAAATTTCTGTTTCACATTGATTTTTAATATAACGTAAACCTCTAAAAGTCCAGTTGGTTATATATTTCCGCTTTAGTAAATATGATGATTTAAATATATGTGGGTAATGATGACATTATGGAAAATCAATGACTATAGTGGAAAGGGAGAATGTTGAATAATTGAAATAATGATAATTATATTGTTGCGCCGAGAGGCGCTCTACAGCCCAATATATAGAGATGCGTAGATGTAATGTGTGTAAAGTAAACTTTTGATATGTTGGGCCCAATATATAGAGATGTGTAGATGTAATGTGAGTAATGTAAACTTTTGGTATGTCGGAGTGTATAGAGATGTGTAGATGTAATGTGTGTAATGTAAACTTTTGATATGTCGTGTATATAGATGTGTAGATGTCGTGTGAGTAATGTAAAGTTTTGATATATTTACTATTTTAATACCATGGGTTGAATACCATGGGCCAAATACCATATTTATAAAAGAGGTATGGTAAATAAATAAAATATAAATAAACCTTAGATATGTTAAATAAACAAAACATCTTTTTATATTTACTCCATAATCCTATTTATATTTAGGAACACTCAAAAAGTGGTTTTATTTAGGTGAATCCTGAGCTAAATACCACGGGCCAAATTATTATTAATACCATGCCAAAAACATTATTAACCCTAATATTATTATTATTATTATTATTAATTCTAATATTCACATTATTATATTATAATATTAATATTATTAAATTTAATTAATGTAAACTTTTGATCTGTCAAAGTGTATAAAAATGTACCACTTTAATACCATGGGCCAAATACCATATTTATAAAAGAGGTATGGTAAATAAATAGAATATAAATAAACCATAGGTATGGTAAATAAATAAAACGTCTTTTTATATTTACTCCATAATCCTATTTATATTTAGGAACACTCAAAAAGTGGTTTTATTTAGGTGAATCCTGAGCTAAATACCATGGGCCAAATTAAAGTACACTATATGCATTGCCTAACTCAGGTAACAATAAACATGTAAACGTAAATGTAAAAATAATGTTTAATATTTAACATTTAAAATTTAATCTAATTAATCTAATGTTGGCCCTAATGAAAAATCACTTCTCTCCCTACATATATAAATTTAACACAGTGGACTAAATACCATATTTTTCTATTTCTTTTGCATTTTATATTGGAGGGAAAAGAGAGGGAGGGAGAGAGAAGAGACATGGGGGAAGAGAGAGGGAGGTAGGAGAGGAAGGAAGAGAGAGAGGAGGAGAGGGGGAGGGATATAGAGATGGATTTGGAGGGTGAGAGAGGGAGGAATATAGAGATGGATTTGGAGGGTGAGAGAGGGAGGGAAGAAGAAATACATAGAGAGAGCGAGAAGTGGAGAGAGAGAGGGAGTGACAAGGGAGAAATAGAGAGAGTATGTGTATGTTTGGGGGTGAGATAAAGAGAAAAATAAGGAGAGATGGAGGGAATGGGGGGAGAAGGAGAGAGGCAGGGATATAGTAACATAGTTGGAGGGTGAAGAGAGGGAGAGAGAGGGAGATGGAGAGAGAGATAGATGTGGGAGAGAAAGGGATAGAGGGGAAGGAAGAGAGAGAGGATGTGAGAGAGTGGAGAGGGAGGGAAAGAGAGATGGAGTTGGAGGGGGGAGAGAGGGAAGATGATTTCTTGCACTTGATGCATTGATTTCAGTGTGGATGGTGATTTATAATGTAAAGTTTGATAGATCCAGAGTAATGTAAACTTTTGATATGGTGATTTCTAATTCTATTTGATTGCTTGCACTAGATGCATTGATATCAATGTAGATGTTGGTTTCTAATCTTATTTTCTTACTTGCACTAGATGCATTGATTTTAGTGTAAATATAGATAATATCAAACTCTGGATCCAGAGTAATGTATTTACATAAGGAGCGAGAAGTGGAGAGAGAGAGGGAGTGACAAGGGAGAAATAGAGGAGTATGTGTATGTTTGGGGGTGAGATAAAGAGAAAAATAAGGAGAGATGGAGGGAATGGGGGGAGAATGAGAGAGAGAGGGATATAGTAACATAGTTGGAGGGTGAAGAGAGGGAGAGAGAGGGAGATATAGAGAGAGATAGATGTGGGAGAGAAAGGGATAGAGGGGAAGGAAGAGAGAGAGAGGATGTGAGAGAGTGGGGAGAGGGAGGGAAAGAGAGATGGAGTTAGAGGGGGGAGAGAGGGAAGATGATTTCTTGCACTCGATGCATTGATTTCAGTGTGGATGGTGATTTCTAATCCTATTTTTCTTGCACTATATGCATTGATTTTAGTGTAGATGTTGAGATTGAGAGTGTGTGTGTGTGTTGGGGGAGGACAGAGGATTGGAAGGCAAAGAGAGAGAGAGAGATAGAGAGATAATTAGATTGCAAAGGGAGAGAGAGAGGAAAAGATAGAGGAAGGTAGGAGAGGAAGGACAAGAGAGAGGACATGAGAGAGAGGAAGAATGGTTATGGGGGAAGAGAGAAAATTGGAGGGCAAAGAGAGAGAGAGAGAGAGGAGAGAGAGGAAGGACGAGAGAGAGAAGGAGAGAGGGAGGGAGATAGAAGGAGAGATGGAAGGATGGAGAGATGGAGTTGGAGGGGGAGAGAGGGAGGGAATAAGGAATACATAGAGAGTGAGAAGTGGAGAGAGAGATGAAGTGACAAGGGAGATATGGAGAGAGTGTGTATATGTTTTGGGGTGAGATAAAGAGATAAAGAAGGATATATGGAGAGAAGGAGAGAGGGAGGGATATAGTAACATAGTTGGAGGGTGAAGGGAGAGGGAGATATATATGTGGGAAAGAAATAGAGAGAGAGGAAGGAAGAGGGAGGATGTGAAAGAGTGGAGAGATGGAGGGAAATAGAGATGTAGTTCGAGGGGGGAGATAGGGAAGTAGACGGTGATTTATAATCCTATTTGATTACTTGCACTAGATGCATTAATTTCAGTGTAGATGTTGATTTCAGTGTAGAGGAGGAGAGATGGAGGGAAAGAGAGATGTAGTTGGAGGGGGGAGAGAGGGAAGATGATTTCTTGCACTCGATGCATTGATTTCAGTGTGGATGGTGATTTCTAATCCTATTTTTCTTGCACTATATGCATTGATTTTAGTGTAGATGTTGAGAGAGAGAGAGAGAGAGAGAGAGTAACATAGTTGGAGGGTGAAGAGAGAGGGGATATATATGTGGGAAAGAAATGGAGAGAGAGCAAGGAAGAGGGAGGATGTGAGAGAGTGGAGAGATGGAGGGAAAAAGAGATGTAGTTCGAGGGGGGGAGATAGGGAAGTAGATGTTGATTTATAATCCTATTTGATTGCTTGCACTAGATGCATTGATATCAGTGTAGATGTTGGTTTCTAATCTTATTTTATTACTTGCACTAGATCCATTGATTTCAATATAGATGTTGATTTCTAATCTTATTTGATTACCTGCATTAGATGCATTGATCTTAGTGTAGATGTTGTTTTGTAATCTTATTTGATTGTTTGCATTAGGTGCATTGATTTCAGTGTAGACGTTGATTTCTGATTTGATGTAATTGGATGTACATTGATGGTACATTAATTTTGAAGTGATTGGATTAAGATTGTGCATTGATTTCAGTGTAAGCACACAAATTTATTAACATTGTACATTAATATTTGTGTTATAGTAAATCAACCTATTGATATTGAAGAGCAAGAGCGACAATGTATGATGTTTAGTACAATAGTTCAAGCTAAATATTTAAATGGTTTATTATTTCAATTGTCCTTTTCATATAATCGATATGAAAAGATGACAAAACTAACAAGGGTGACAATAAGAATAGTAAAAAGAAAATAATTTGAGATTGATCACAATGAAGACGATTTGTAATTGACTACATTCTTATTATTTTCATTTTCTATCATTCAACAGTATTACATTGTCACTTTGCATTCAAAAAATTTATTTCGTCATTAAAGTTATTAACAATATTTATCATCTCAAAAAACTGAGGTAACTAAAAAAAATTTAAAATTAAAATGACCAGATAAATATCAGACATATTTAGCATATATAAAATTATTATATCTATATTATCTGTATTTGCATATTATTGATAAAATTAATCATATTTTCGATAGATTTTCCTTGGCCGCACATGACTGAAACTAGCCTAGATCCATCTTAACTCTGGATCTATCAAGCGCCGAGAAGGATCAAATCTCTCGAGGTGCAAACCTGTCCTCAAGTTTTGCACTCAAAAAAAGAGGTTTGCACCTGTAGAGATTTGATCCCTCTCGGCGCTTGATAAATCTAGAGTTAAGATGGATCTAGGCTGGTGTATGCCCATTTTTCGTCACATGGTCATGAATAACTGTGTTGTTCACCACTTGTTTATGTTGGTTATTTCAGTCGACTTGCCTATTTATAAATATGGACTCCTTTGGTTTCTGGGACACGTCTAATTATTATCAATACATATCATGTGCACCCAAGTTACACAAAACCTGGAATGGGTATGTTTTTCAAAATGGGGATGATATGGAAACTAGACCCCCTAAAACTTTAGGATAGGAGAAACGTGAAATTAAAATAAATAGATCATTAAAAAAAGGAAAAGTATTCCAGGAATTTTATTTTTTCCTATGATAAACATAGACCACAAATTAATAAAAACTCATTGATATCTCCATGTCAACTCATTAATAATAGCTCATTCACACTCCAAATATAGTACAAGTTTTTTAATTAAATTTTTTTAGAAAGTAGTTGATAGTGCCCATATTAACTACTCACTTTCAAGAGGGTCTACAAATAAGGAAAAAGGCAAGATGCCAAAGAAAACAAAGCAAAGTATGAAATGGTATCTAATTCTCGCAAATGTCGTACTTATTCTTCCTACATTACAATACAGTGTGGGATATTGTACAAGTTTTAGTTAAAAAGCCAATGTAGTGATGCAAGCATCTAATGAAATACATGAAATCTTCCCTTGTATTTGGTATGAACCAAAACAAGGAGAACATGAAATTATATCTGAGAATGTGCTAGACAAAATGTATTAGAGTGATAATGTAATATCATAAAATGTAAATACATCATGTACAATAAATTCCATTGATGTTAAAAAGTAATTATGAAATTATGTGAGTAGTCCCTAATGGGAATAACAGAGTTTGTCAATGTAACACCCCTTATGTTAACCCCTGTTTTTGTGATGATAAATGATGATTGTGTGATGCCAACATGTAAATCATCACTGGTTGAGACATTGTGTAATTATAAAATAAATATAAATATGACATTTTAATTGGTTGGTCTAAGGAGAGGGACACACGGATCCATGAGCAGAGGTATATGTTATAGTTGGTGGTGTTGATATTTTGGGTAGCATTGGATGTGCTCTAGCTCCGAAAATTTGTGGAGGGGCTAGGACACATGAGATATCCAAGACCTAGAAATCGTTTGGAGAAATTCCACGTGGTGTAAAAGCTATTCAAATAATTAAATTTTTTAATGGGGACCCTAAGTCTAACTTAGGGAAATTGAAAAATTAAAGTGAATTAATATACACATGTGGTGAGAATGTTCTAAGTGACGTGGATCAAGCTTTCTCTAATCTTAGTCGTTGATTAGTGATTAGATCACAGTCGTTGATTTGTCAACGAGAAAAATTATTAAAGGAAGGCTTGGGGTCAGTTGGAGAACACATACACACAGTCTAAGAGATCGAATTCTTCTTACGCAGCAGTGCTCAGACGAATATCAAATCTGAGTGATTCAGAGAAGCAATGAAGGGCAAATGCAGTGATTAGTCGGAGGACCAAGAATACAACAAATAGCAAGGGCAACAGAGACACATAGGAGGCAGCGCAACCATCAGAGAGTGTGACGCAAACCCTATAGAAGGTGACGCAAACCCTAGAGAAGGTGACGTAGGGCTCACACAGGGGCATTGCAGAGCCTTTAAGGGACAGTCCAAAATTAGCTGGAGATCGGGTTTCTAAGCTGACAAGGCTGAAACTCGATTTCGGGAGAAGCTGATCGACGTAGAGGAAGGGTGACGCAGTCCTTCAACTAGGGCCACACAGGCTTTCGCAGTGGCAGTGTAGAGATTGCGCAGAGGTAGCTGGGGTTTCACCAGTGACCGATCCGGATCAACCTAGACTTGCAGAGTGAGTTAAAACTCACATTTATCTCTGTTTGTCGAGGTTTTCTATGATGGGTGAGCTAGATTATGGCACCCTAGATGTACTCAGAATACTGTTGCTTAATAATAATAAACCCTTAGAACTGCTGCACCAATTTTCCCGCATTGGGTTTTTCCGGGGACATTTTTCCAAAAAATCATGTGTCCTTTGTCATTTGTGCACTATGTTTCAGTAAATGATCTGTAAATGTGTAGGCTGCTAGTTGTGTTTACTTCAATATTTTCTAAAAATAATTTGTATAATTAAATCACAAGAGAAGTAAATCAAGATACTACAGTAGGGTTTCTGTAATTTTGTACTCAGAAATTTTCACAGGTGGTCCAAGTTGTAAACACCCATTAATGCATAACATTAGATTTGAACCAAAAAACCATTGAATCTGCAAAAAAGTGCCCTAGATTGAAGAACATAAAAGAGTTGATTTTTAGCTCTTTTAGGTTTACCTCCATGGAAAACATTTTTTGTAGTTGTTCAACAATGTAGGGTCTAGGGTTATATTGTGGCATCTTCGATGAATTATGACCTTTACCCTATGTTGCATCCTTGTAGGAGGCTGAGGCTCTTGGGTTGCTAGATCCCGAGGCACACCCACACAACCTCAGTAGCAAGATGATGGTAGAATTTCGAGCAATACCATAATATTTCAATTGAGCAGAATCCTGCAACTGTCTCCCTTCACAAAGAAGACGTTGCACGACTAACCCCCAATCGATTCTCAATAAGTTTTTTTAGATCTGCCCCACATATCAATCCAGAGACCCATATTTGGATAATGTTTCCACTAAGGGTTTTTACAAATATATGGAACCATGTCATCTGTAAAGGATCTTTAGAACCCCCCATCAATCCAAGAAAAAATGGATATTGAGGATTTGTGACTTGTTCTGTTTCGATCTAGATAGATTGAGGTGGAAAAGGAGGACATCATAGGTAAGCCACCTGAAATATAGAATGTAGATTTCAACACTGCATTAGCATGAAAACTGAACCCTCAAAGGGCCATCCAAACCCATGTATAGGAACAGGGAAACCATAATAAACGAGGGTTAATTATGAAAATTTTGAATCTAACAAACATAAATCCTACTGCAGTTAACTGATTTTCATTTCCTACTTGTGTTCTTTAATTAATAAGTTTATTTACAGAGTTATTTAGTAAATATTAATGCAAATACACTGCAGCCTACACCAATATACATATCAAGTACTGAAAAATAAGATGAGACAATCACACAAAAGACTCACTTATTTCTGGACTAAACGTCCCCAGAAAAACCCAATGCAGGAAAGTCGGTGCAGCAGATCTGAGGGTTTGTATTAGTAAGCATCAATTTTCTGAGTACAATCTCTGGATGCCTTGCTGGCTATCCAGTAGAGAGAATTCACGATAGACAAAAAATAGTGAGTTTTACCTTACACTGCAAGTCTTGGCTGATCCGGATCCAAACTGGCAAAACCCCAACTCCCTTTGCAGCTGCCTCTGTACAGTAGATGCGTAGGCCTGCATGGGGATGGATGAGGTATGCATCAACTCCTCTCTGAATCGATATGCATCTCGTGAAATCAAGTTTGAGCCCTCCCGACTCAGAAACCACGATCTCCAGCAAAACTCAGACTGTCTCTTAAAACACTACGCAGTCCCTGCATGGGCCTGCGTCACCCCTTCTGGGTACTGTGTCACCTCTCCTGGTGGCTGCGCTGCTTCCTTTGTTGTCTCTGCTCCCTCTCTGCTATGTACTCTTGGTCCCGGAGAAGATCCTCTGACCAATAACTGCTTCTACCCCTCACTGCACTAAATCACTTAGATCTTATCTTCGTCCGAGCACTACTCTGTCAGAAGAATTCGATCTCAAGATTCACTCTGTGTGTGTACTCCAACTGACCTTCAAGCCTTCCTTTATAATTTTCATGTTGAGAGATCAATGGTCGTGATCAAATCTTTAATCAACGGCTAAGATTAAAACGAACTTGATCCTCGTCAATTAGAAGCTTCTCACACGTATTTACATTAATTCACTTTAGTTATTTTAATTTCCTAAGTTTTAACTTAAACTCCATTAAAAATAATTAATTATTTGAATAACATGCACTCCGGGTGGAATTTCTCCAAACGACTTCTCGATCTTGGAGATTTCATGTGTTCTAGCCCCTCAAAATTTCGGAGCTAGAGCACATCGATGTTACCCAAAAATCAACACTCCCTCTTAGCGAGGAATGTGCTCTAGCAGTACTTCTCACCAGAAGCATCACCCTGATCCACGACATCGGTCCTTTGTGCTGCTAATGCTTGGCCTGCTGCCCCTCACCACTGCGCTGTTGCAATCTGTACTACTGCCCATGACTCTGCCACTGTCATTGCTACATCTGTACTGTAGCTCCCTCTCAAAATGCTGCATCATGCTGCCCATAGCAGTGCCACTGCTAACTGCTGCACTGCAATTCAGTTCCTGATAGTTAACCGACTGAAAGACATCCCAAATCCTGACATACTAGTCAGTCTAAATGCACCTCGATGTTGAAGCTTCCTCTGCTGCTAATCTGCGCTGACCCTATGATGCTACTGTGCTGCTGTTGTATCTGCTCTGTGCCTCCTGCATTGCTGCAACACTCCACTGCGCTGCTTTAGACTTTGGCGCTCTAGCTTTGCCACTGTCCCTCCATCATCGCTCGCACCAATTGACTTCCTTCATTATGCTACTATCATTAAGGGCTCCCATATCCGTATGTTATCCCATAGTTTGGGCACGTCAAGGATCCTGCCCCCGCATTCTCTGTAGCTCCAACTACAACTCCATATCGCCCCACCTCTTCTCTAGAGGTGCATGAGCACTCATGGCGGATCCATCGTCATCCTCCTCATCAACCTGTGTTGGAGCAGCCTTCGAGTCAGAGTTCTCTTCTTTGCCCTTCTTCTTCAGAGGGCACTGCATGGAAAAATGTCCCATTTCTTCACATTTGAAGCATCTAACTTTCAATAGATCCTTTTTCTTCCGTCTTCGTTGCCCTTCTTGTCCCTTTGATGCGAGAGTCACATCTTCCTCTTCCTCCTTCTTGACTTTGATCCCTTTATCGTTGCTTCCCGCCTTGGTCCACCATCTGATCTCTTCTTGTCGAAGAGCTGCCCACATCTCCTCCCAGCTAGGAAGAGTAGCCCTGCCCAAAATGCTTTGGACAAAAGTTTCCCAGTCTTCAGTGACTGCATTTAGTGCAGTCCTGACCATAAATCCAACATCTGGTGTAGCCCCTACGGAAGCTAGCTGATCTCGGATCCCTTGCAATCTGATAAGGAAGGGATCAATTTCTTCTCCCTTCTGCGTTTGAAACAATTTCAGCTGATTCTCAAGCAACATCTTCCGCTAGACGGAAGATCCCTCGTACAATGTGGTCAAGGCCACCACATTTCCCTTGCTGTGTTTTTCTCAGCAATATGTGGGATCACGTGATCATTGACTTCGTCCATGATCATGTGCTTTGCTTTCGCTTGAGCCTCCTCGTACTTCTTGAGAGGATCAACATAAACCGGAACAAAAATCGTGTTCAAGGCATGATCCTTAATGCGACATTCATCCAAAACTGCTAGGATCCTGGCCTTCCAGATGACAAAGTTGGATGCTCCATCCAACCTGTCCTAATCCCCCAGTCCACTTGTGGCCATCTCTGCTCAACTGAGTGTCGAACAAGTTCCTTTCTCCCTCTTCCGCTGCTGCCCTAGCAAAACTCGGATCTAGATTTCTTTGCCGCTAGAAATACGCTAAGGAACAAGCTCCCTCTGAATCTTGATTTCCTTCACGGAAATCCTTCTCCCAACAAATGTCGAATCACCCTCTCTGAACTCTCTTTGCTGCTGCTCAACACTAGATCTAGACTTCTTGGAAAGAAATCTTTTGACGAATTGATTCCCTCTACTTTGGTTTTGCTCCAGTAGACACTGTTTTGCACCATCAGAATCAACATCCCACCAGCAACTCCAGATAGAAACTGTACTGCATCTCCAGCCAGGGCAACCAGAAAAATGAGACTCAATAGCCTCTGTGCTAGCCCAGCAATCACTGTGATGCCTTCTGCAGCTACAACGCCACCCTAGCAGGCTGACGCAAGCTCTACATGAGCCTTCCCTAGTGACTGTGTCACCCTTCCTCTGCCTCTCTGGCCCAAAACTGCGTTGTCTCTCGGGATAACTGCTTTCCCGCTGCAGTTTTTCTTCTATCCTTTCGTTGATGGCTTCAGCCCTCCTTGATCTGCAATTTCTCTGATACCATGTGAAAATATCTAAATCTAATAAACAGAAATCCTACTACAGTTAATTGATTTGCATTTCTTACTTGTGTTCTTGAATTAACAAGTTTATTTACAGAATTATTTAGTAAATATTAATGCAAATTCACTGCATCCTACACCAATAAACAGATCAATCATTGAAAAATAAGATGAGACAATCACACAAAGGGCACACTTATTTTTGCACTAAACATCTCTGGAAAAACCCAATGCGGGAAAACCGGTGCAACAGATCTGAGGGTTTGTATTATTAAGGAGCAGTTTTCTAAGTACAATCTCTGGATGCCTTTCTAGCTCTCTAGTATAGAGAATTCACGACAAACAATAAATAGTGAGCGTTACCTCACACTGCAAGTCCCAACTGATCTGAATCTGAACTGGCGAAACCCCAGATCCCTTTGCGTAGTAGATGCATAGGCCTGTGTGGGGATGGTTGAGGATTGCGTCACCTCCTCTCTGAATCAATCTGCCTCTTGTGAAATCAAGTTTTAGCCCTCTCGGCTCAGAAACCCCGATCTCCAACAAAACTCAGATTGTCCCTTGGAAACACTGTGCAGTCCTTGCATGACCCTGCGTGGGCCTGCCTCACCCCTTCTAGGGACTGTGTCACCTCTCTTGGTGGTTGCACTGCTTACTCTGCTTTCTCTGTTGCCTCTCTGTTATGTACTCTTTGTCCTCAGTCATAAAATTAGTCTTAAAGGAATCATTTAAATCATCCTTTTACTTTAAGATTGCTTTTATAGGTTGTGGGTATTGAAAAATAGTAATTCTGGCTTCTAGGAAAACCTACTATACCAGGTCTAACCCGAATCCTAAGCTTGTTGTCATAGTAGATAACTCAGACCGAATTGGTAAAAAGAAAAAACAAACAGAAAATTTAGAGGTTGAAATCTCATTGATAAGAGTCAATTCATTACCAAGTGAATTAGAAAGTCTTCAAGACATTGATTTTGATCTGAAATTTGAGCATTCATTATTTAAAAGTAAATCTGAAAATGATTTAAAAACTGCTGTTTTAGACCCTGCTTTTCTTTCATTTTTGAATACAAAACAGAAATCTATTGTAGTAAATTCTAGATCTAGGAAAGTTGAATATCAGACCAAAGTTGAGGAAATTAATGTTACTATTCTAAAGGATATTGATGAAGATATTGAATTAGCTCATTTATTGAATTATGCAAACATACCTTCAGCTTCCCAATTACATACCACAATAATTCCAGCTAGAGATTCATCTCTTTATGCTGTTACATCATTCATAAATTCTACTACCAGCTCATCTACAGATCCATTTATCCCTAAACTACCTCTACAACCCAGAGTATTATTTCCACCAATCACTTCATCCACTATATCCATTAGTTCACCTTTTGATTTCTTAAAAACATCATCTTCATTTCCCAGCACTTCAAATACAATCTATAGTTCATCCACTATCATTTCCAGCACAGCTCCAAGCAGTTCAACCTTACCTCCTAGTCAAGCTAAGCTTCAAGCTATGGCTGCTAGATATGCTCCCCTTGTCCTACCACAACAACTTCATGATATGCCACAAGACTATCAAAACAAAATACCATTGTTTGATGGCATTACTCAATATTCTGCTCAGCAACATATTACTAAGATGACAGGCTTCTTTGAAATTTATGAAATTGATGATTCAAATGTTCAAATGAGACTGTTTGCTCAAACTTTACAGGAGTAGTTAAGAAGTGGTTTAAAGATTTAGCTGCTGGTAGTGTAACTGATTTAGCTGTCTTTTTTACTTTGTTTTTAAATAAATGGGAAAAGAAAAAGAACCCCCTCCAAATTTTGTCTGAATTTGACAATTTAAAAAGAGCTCCAAATGAGTCAGTTCAAGATTACTGCATCAGGTATAATAGTGTCTAAAATTCTATCCCTGCAAATCTAAAACCTACTCCTTATTTTGTTCTGCTCAAATTCCCTGATGGATTTGACATAGATATGGCTTACCAATTAAGGGAAAGAGATGCAGATACATTAGAAAAAATGCAAACTGATGCAGTAAGTGTAGAAGTGAACATCCTAGCTAGAAAAACTAGACTTAGAAATGAAAGAAGAGTTACTATTGAAGAAGAAAATGCAAATTTAGACACAAAAATGGATGTTATAGCTAAAACTTTAGAAAGAGTGATTGATAGATTAGATAATATGGAGAGAAGACCTCAGTGGGATAACCAACAACAGATCAGAAATCCCAACTTTAGAAAAAATATAAATTCTGGAAAAGCAAAAGAAACATCCCCAGACCAAACCATTAGGCCACCATTCCAAGAGAACTATGCTGAAAGTTCTCAGAATAATGATGTTGAGGAAGATACTATTAATCTAATGGGAATAGATGACAAAAATACCATTTTCCTAACTCAGGAAGATCAGGAATTGTTTGAACTTCAACAGCTTAAATTAGATTCTAGTGAATCCTTTGATTATAAGCAAGGTTATGACTATGCAATAAATGAAATACACAACTAGTATAACCTTATAAACAAGAAAAGCAACGAGTCTTATACTTAAAAAACTTCCCAAAATCATAATCAGAAAACAGTAGAAGCCCCTAAAACAAAAGTTCTGCAAATTCTCCCAAGGGAAAATAAGCAAAACTCGAATTCCTCCCAAAGCATTTCTAGTCCTAAGAAAGCATCAGGCCCAAAAATTGTTGACATTACTGATGAAGTTGCTCAGGCTGCAAAATATCCTCAAAAATCTACTGCTGCTAAAGCTTCTAATTCTATAAAAATAACAAATTTAGATCCCAAAAAGCCTTCTGCTGATCCTAAAACTGCAGACCCAAAAGCTGTTGCTTCAAAAACATCTGCTGAAAATTCTAAGACAGAAAGAACATCTACTGCTTCACAAACAATCCCTGAAAAGAAAGTTAGAAGTAGTAAAACACAAGAAACACAAACAGAGAATCCTAAAACAAATGAAAATGAAAAAATAACTGTAGAAAAGCAAGACAAACCAACACAAACTACAGTTACCAAAGAAGAACTGATTCAAATCAGTAAAGCTAAACCTGCATTCAACATACAATCAGAAATTGCAAAACTTAAAATACCAATTCCTTTCATTGAATTGGTAAAAAATGACTTGTACAAATCAACCATAACTGAAACATTAAATATGAATGATGGAGAAGACTCCATAAATCTAAATGATGATCAGCCATAGTTGATTTTTGGCCGAGATGTAAATGAAAAACATGCAGATGGTGCAGTTCCTCCATTCTATATCAGTTTAACCATTCATGATCAAATTCTACATAACACAATGCTAGATTCACGAGCTTCCCATAACTTAATGCCAAAAGCCATCATGGAAACTTTGAATCTAGAAATTACAAGGCCATACAAAGATTTGTTTTCTTTTGATTCCAGTAAGGTTAAATGCTTAGGTTTAATTAAGGATTTGTGTAACACTAGTTCAATACCCAGGTAAGAGTATATTAATGGACATTATAGTAGCTAATATCCCGCCAAAATATGGTATGCTTCTTTCTCGCTCATGGGGAACAAAGTTGTAGGGATCTCTACAATTGGACATGTCTTATGCTACTATCTCAGTGTTTGGCCAGCCTAAAAAGTTATATAGGGAAACATTAATGAAGTACATGGTCAGTAGTGCTGAAAGATCTATAAACTACTCAATTTAGTCTACACCAACTGACCTTGATTCCTTTATCCTATGTAACTTTGTAACAAATGAAATCCAAACTGAACTAGTAGATAAAAAGAGAGAACCAAACAATGATAACATTTTTCATGAATCTCAATGGCATTTAGACTTTGATGGTTCAGTGAATAAGTTAGGAGCAGGAGCAAGAGTCTGGATAACAAATATGGAGACCAATCATTCTGAAGGTCATGCTTTTAGGTTAAATTTCAAATGTACAAACAATATGGCCGAGTATGAAGCCCTCATCCTAGGACTCCAAATCATTAGAAACTCATGAGAAAAAATAATTTTAATCATGGGAGATTCAGATTTGATCATTAAACAAGTAAATGGAGTTTATTCTGTCTACAATCCTAGACTGAGCAGATATAGAGACACTGTCATAGATTTAACTGCTGATTTATTGGAAATGTAAGTTTGTTGTTATACCTAGAAAACAGAATATGCAAGCTCATTGTCTTGCAAATTTTGCTAGTACATGCAATTTACCATTCCAACCTAATCACAGATATACTGCTGAAGTCAAACATAGGCCAATAATTCCAGATAATCTTAAGTATTGGCAGATTTTTTCTCAGGATGAGCAGATTTACAAGTTTATGAATAATGAAGGAGAATTTCAGAATTGTATTATAGATACAGATTGTACATTAAATCATGATTTGGATTGTGAAATAGATTTAAATGACTTATATGTAAATAAAATAAAGTTTGATAAACCCACTAGATTTAGTCAAGCTGATATTGATAGCTTAGAGAAAGTAGAGATTGAAGAAATTGTTGAAGATGAATCAGATATAGTGAATCTTAAGGATAATTTTTTACCTAAAGGTTTAACTCCCTTAGAGGATCTTTTTTACTCTAATGATGTAGCTAGAAAACCAACATTAGAGCCAGTAAGATCTGACATAGAAGAATGTAACATTGGTACAGAATCAAAACCAAAGATAATCAAACTGTCCAAAATTTTACCTCAACAAGAAAATGATAAATATACTGAACTTTTAAAGGAATATCAAGATGTGTTTGCTTGGAGTTATGAAGATTTAAAATCTTATGATACAAACATAATCCAGCACAAAATTCCAATAAAAGAAGATCAAAAGCCATTCAAACAAAAGTTGAGAAGGATTAACCCTGTGTTATTACCTTTGATTGGAAAAGAAGTTAAAAGAATGTATGATGCCCATATCATTGCACCAATCAGATATTCTGATTGGGTTTCAAACCTAGTTCCTACAAGAAAGAAAACAGGAGAAATGAGATTGTGTGTGGACTTTAGAAATCTTAACAAAGTATCTCTAAAGGATAATTACTCTTTACCCAAAATGGACCACATATTACAAAGGGTAGTAGGTTCTTCAAGGATTTCATTGTTAGATGGTTTTTCAGGATACAACCAGATCCTAGTTCAAGAAGAAGACCAAGCTAAAACAACATTTACCACTCCTTTGGGCACTTTAATGTATATAAAAATGCCTTTTGGACTAATGAATGCAGGAGTAACCTTTCAAAGGGCTATGGACATAGCCTTTGCAAAGGAAATACATGAGTTCTTAGTTATTTACTTAGATGACATTACTGTGTTTTCCAAAACAGATTATGAACACTTGGATCATTTGAGACAAGTTTTTATTAAGTATAGGAAATATGGCATCTCTTTAAATCCTAAGAAAAGTCTATTTGGATTAGAAGAAGGTAAGTTACTTGGACATATAATCTCAAAAGAAGGAATTAGGATAGATCCTGCAAGGATAGAAGCAATTCTGAACATCAACCCACCAAGAAACATCAAAGAATTACAAGCTTTTTTAGGTAAGATAATTTTTTTAAGAAGATTCATATCTAATTTAGCTGAGATAATTAGAGAATTAAATAACATGCTCAAAAAAGATTCAGTTCTTAGATGGATTGTTGAGGCTAAACAATCATTTGACTCTATCAAACAAGCCTTAACCAAAACTCCAGTCCTAATAAGTCCTGATTTTAAGAAAGATTTCATGATTTTTTCATTTGCTTCAGAACACTCCATTGCTGCAGTTTCACTGCAGAAAATGATCAAGGATTTGAACAACCCATAGCTTTTTTCAGTAAAGCCCTTAGAGATGCCCCTTTGAAGTACAACATTATGGAAAAACAAGCCGTTGCCTTGGTTAAGGCCATTAAAGACTTCAGAGTTTATATTCTCTACTCACACATTATTGCCTATGTCCCAAATTCTGTAGTTAAAGACATTCTTACTCAGGATGGTCCTGATGGAAGAAGAGGTAAGTAGATTGCCACTATTTTGGAATATGACATAGAGATAATACCCACCAAGCTCATTAAAGGTCAAGGATTAGCCAGACTTATGGCTAAATCCAATTGTAATGCCCTAGATATAAATTTCATTGCTCAAGTAGATGATCAAGAAGAGATGGCGACTCCATTGATCAGTGAAGCCTTTTCACACTCACCTTGGTATACAGATATCATATTTGTACTCCAAAACTTACAAGCTCCTCCTGGATTGTCAAGAACCAAAGCTAGATTTTTAAAACTTAAGCAGTAAGATTTTGTATCTTAGATAATGTACTTTTTTGGTGAGATCATAGTGGGATTTTACTAAATTGTTTACTAAAGGAAGAAGTTGATAAAATACTTGAAGAATTTCATGCAGGTGACTGTGGAGGACATTTATACTGGAAATCTACTGCTGACAAGATCCTAAGAGCTAGTTTTTACTGGCCTACCTTGTTTGCTGATGTCAAAAAATATGTTACTTCATGTCATAAGTGCCAAATTTTTTAGGGTAAGAAGAAATTATTACCCCTCCCTTTAAAGCCTATTTCAACTGAAGTGCCATTTCAACAATGGGGTTTAGACTTCATTGGTGAAATTCACCCTCCCTCTTCAGGCCAACATAAGTGGATTTTGACAGCCACTGATTATTTTACCAAGTGGATTGAAGCCATACCTTCCAGACAATCCACTGATACTGTCATTATTTCCTTCCTAGAAAACAACATCCTTTCAAGATTTGGGTGCCCTCAAAAGATAATTACTGATAATGCAACAACATTCAAATCCAAGAAAATGATTGACTTTTGCCACAAATACCATATTACCCTAGGCCACTCTACTACATATTACCCCCAAGGTAATGGCCTAGATGAATCCTCAAACAAAAGCCTAGTAAATATCATCAAAAAATTAGTTGAAGAGAATAAAAAGACTTGGCATAAGAAGTTAGTCAATGCCTTATGGGCAGATTGACTTACTACTAAGAAATCCATTGGTACTTCACCTTACCAACTAGTTTATGGAATGGATGTTGTTTTTCCTTCCTCCCTAGGTGTACCAGTGATGAAAATTATCCAAGAATTACAGGTTGAAACAAATGATATCCAAAGGAGAATCAATCAAACTATTCACCTGCAACAAACAAGGGAAGAAGCTTATGTCAAATCTCAAGTCATTCAGGATAAGATCAAGAAAATCTATGATAAAAAGACTAAAGAGGATGATTTTTACATAGGAGATAAAGTGTTAAAATGGGATTTCAGAAGAGAAGGCAAAGGAAAACATGGAACATTTGATTTTCTATGGAAAGGGCCTTATGTAATTTATGGATATAGAGGTAATAATGCTTTCTTTCTCAAAGAATTGGATGGAACAGATCTGCAAGAAGGACCAGTTAATGGCAGAATGCTGAAGCACTACTACTCACTTGAGTTAACCAATAGTTAGTTTTTATTCACTTTGATCATTGTACATATACATTGCAAAGTTTAGATTGGATTGAATGTTTCCTTAGCAAAGTTGAAGCCCGAAGAGAAGGCCCTAAGCTTTGAAAAGTAAATATCATAAATATGAAAAAGTTGCAGATATCAGAAGAAATTTACAGGATCATCACAAGTCAAATTTCAAAGGCTACTAAGTCTTAGAGTTCTTGATATTTCACCAGGAAATGTCATCCCCATGTGGAGCCACTGTTAGGGTCCTATAATAATAGGGTTTATAAAATTTTGAATTGACTTTGATAAGTCTTGTAAATATGTACATACCTTGCTTTCTGCAAGTTGTTTTCCCATATTTTGAAAAGATGAAAAATAATAAAAAATCAAAAAGAGGGTAAAAGTCCTAAAAGAAAGATCAAAGGACTTAGAAAAATATATACCCCAGAAGAAAAGAAATAAAACCTGAAAGTGAGCAAATCCAAATGCCACTACTTTTACTTTTACTACAAAAATAATGATTATGTGCAGAGTGTCAATAAATGCCATAATCCATGATTAGTTAAACAGTTTAATCTTAACTTTTCATGTTTCAATTTCATGTTTTAGATAGAGAATAAAGATTTGTCAAACAGTTTAAACTTGACAAATCAGTAGATAGATAGAGAATAATGAGGAGCTCAACAGTTTAATCTGAGCCCTCGGATGAAATAAGGTAGATTTAGATTAGTTTTATGCTTTGAAAGAAAATGTTTTAAGGTGGCAAGCCTAAATGCACCTGAAAAATGAAGAAAAAATGTTAGAAATACAAGATTGGGTAGGTAGAAAGCAGTGGAGAAATCATGTAAATAATACATCATCGGACAAAGTCACTAATTTCCCCTCCCCCATGAGTGTTCAATATTCTAGGCTATCAATCAAACAAGCTCAGAGCATTTCTTTGACTTTTGTTGGGACCAGACCCAAGGCTCTATGACTGGTTAGTTGAAAATATTGAGTTCTTATGATAAATCCTCATTCATCAACATTTACCCTTCATTCATATATTAAAACCCCTTTTTTCTAAGTAAAAACACATTCTTACTTAGTAAAATTGTAACCCTAGAATAATTAACTTCCTCCCTTCATAAGCGTTCATAAAAATCCACAAAATCACATTTATCCTAAGTATTATTGAAAGAAATATAAAGATGAGCAATGCATGATTTTATATGATACTTAGAGATAATATGTATTTTGTTTTACATTTCACTCTCCCTTCATATTAAATTTTAACATATTTTATTAAATCCCTAAGAAATACCATTTCCTAGTTATTAATTCTCTTATATTCAATAATACCCCAAAAAAACCCACTATTATAATGTTTATGACCAAAGTCTATTACCCATGTGCGCAAATAAAAATTCCAAGTTATAAAGCCCTTTGGTCTAAACTATCTCTATTTTTATCCCGCCCCTATAGTTTAAAAACCATTCAAAAGGGTTAAAAAACTATATAATATAACATATCATTATGCACATTTGCGAAACATTTTTTATTAAATGTTACAAACCTAACCCGCCATATATATATATATATATATACCATGTCTAAAGCCCACACCTTGTATATAAATTAAAACATTATCATATGTTTTAAAAACCATCTATCCTGCCGCTGTATATAAATTAACCATTACATACATTTTTTAAACCTTTACCCCTCAATCGTATTATAAAGGTTTAAACCTATCTCAACCCTTTTGCTTATGAAATTAAAGCCCGGTCCCACCTTTACTTTACAATTCACCTCCTGAACAAATCCTCACCGTTCACATACACTTCGCAGATCCGACGGTCAACGAGCAATATCGCATAGACAACATGCCCGATCGATCCAATACAAAATCCACGTGAAATAGGCAGTTTTGCGATGAACCCTGCCCTCCACGTGGCTTCTTATGATTGGATCGCGTGAGTTTGGCTTAAAACTGCTTCCCACTTAAAAGCCATGCGATAAAACGCCGACTTTTCAAATCCTTTGTACACTGAAACCGCTTCTCGCCATGTGACCAAAAAAGCTATGAGTGCTCATAGGCTTCAAAATACCATTTCTAATATGCAGGACCAAATGAAGATGGATAAAGCTTCACTATATGCAAAGGATCTAAGGATAAAGGCCTTAGAAGAGTTAGTATTGTAGGTAGGATATGATCCTACAAACATCAAAGCAGTTGAAGCATTAGTTAAAAAGAAAAATGAGGACATAGCCGCCTTGAGGAAACAACTCAAGCTTCCTCAAGGAGAGCATCCTCAAACAAAGGAAGTTTTACAGGATCAAAAGGAGAAAGATGAAATGATGAGCTTGATACTTCAACTAAGAGCTCAAATCAAGGAAATGGAAGTACAAATGGACCAAGTTGTCCAAGAAAAAGAGACAGTTAAGGAACCAGTCATTCCCACTATTATCCCAGTCATCACAGCAACAATACCATCTACTTTAGGAGAGAAATTGGCACCAAAAGAGCCACTAGCCACTGCAGTGCCATTGACTTCTTCAACTTCTTCAGTAACTAAATCTTCTACAATAGTATTGCCTCCTACAGATCAAAGCAGTCAACTAGTAAAAGCAATGGAGGAGATGTCCTTGAAGACCAGTGAAATCAATAGATTGACCAAGATAATTGAAAATCTTGAGAAAACAAGCAAATCAGCTTAGATAGATGCTAAAATACATGAGCAAAATGCCCACAGATTGAGTGAAGAGGTAAAGAAGCTCCAGAAAGAATTAACTCTCAAGGATCAAATATCTTATATTAAAAATTACTTATAGAATAATGTAATTGAAGCCATTCATGATGTTTGGCCATCAATTCAAGTAATTTTTGAGCAGAAAGAGTTATTATTGGCAGCTCAGGCAGAGATCCAAAAGACACAAGAAGAAATGGCAGATAAACCAAAACAGGTTGTTAGGTTAATCAATTTCCTCAATAGCAAGAATAGACAGCAACTTGAAGAATTGAAAATCAATGACAGGACAACAACAATACTAGAAATCAGGAAAGTAACCACTAAAAGAAATTTGATGAGGCAACTTGAAGAGAAATGTGAAGGAATGAATACTGCTGTCACTAGATTCATGGTTAAATTCACCAATTTGAGGCAAAAGGGACTTCCTGATATCATGGTGATCAATGATAAGTTAATGCCTCAGAATGATTATGACAAAAGATCAGAGAACATGCCAAGGAACAGGTGAACAAACCAACATGCCAAGGGATTCCCACAGGAAAAGTATTGCTAAAAAGTTTTGAAGATTTGTTTTATTTGCAGTATGAAATCAAACATTTGTTTTTCATCAAACCCACATTTGCTAGGTACACTGAGGCTGATGAGAATTTTAGGAAACTCAAGAATATTAGAATTCCTAAAAATGAGGAGTGGCAGGCATTGACTGATTTGCTATGAAGAAAGAAAGGCAAACACATGAAGAAGAAAAATTCTGTTTGCTGCTTTCACAGTAAAAACAGATTTTTATAGCAAGAAGGCAGTTAACTGAAGGTAAAGAGTATCCGAAGTAAAAGAGTATAAGTGAGAAAGAGTATCAGTGAAAGCAACTAGAATCTGAAAAATATTTAAAAAGCCAGCAGAGAAGACACATAAGTCGCCAGCTGCTTCTTATCTTAAAACAGTTTCTATTTATTTTGAATAAAATAGGACAGCTTGCTAATTTGTTGAGCAAGCTTCACTATTATTGTTGTAAGATATTTAATTTTCCTAAGTTTATTCCGAGAAGTTATCTAGGATATTTTGTAAGACATTTTATATAAATACTTCACTCTTTGAAGTATTCTTCTGTGGAATAAAATTGCTGAAGATTACTATAGATATTTTGTTGACTTGAAGGCTTTGGATTTCGATTTTGAGTAGCATACTGGATCAACTATTTGGCATCATACTTCAGGATCCCTGTGATAAGCTATCTGGAGTGAAGTACTCTCTAAAACTTGTCATTGTTATTCTTCTTTTGTTACATGCATACATCTGTGTTTTAATTCTAAATCTGAATGTATAACTAGGAGTATTACTACAGGACATGTTAATAGCACCCTGTTTTTAACTAGTTATCATTTCTTTGTTTTCTTCTGATTTCTGGTGTAGGGAATTCTTAATTTTTCCCTCTCCCGTTTGACCTCTATCTTCTACTTCCCTTTTCCGGATCAAAGGATCCTTAAGTGCCCTTTATCCCGATCATACCATCTCAAAAACCATTTTTCCCAAGATCTCCAAGGGTTATCTACCTTGCCCTGCAGATATTTGACCTTCTAGGCCTTGATCCCAGTTTTGTTAGCTTGACTTAGACTCCATAGCCCAATGGACAAGTAGATTTCCCTCTATCTACCCTCCAAGTGAGATTTTCCCACCAAATCCAACAAAACCAAACAAAATTGCACTTTAATAACTAGCCTAATATTCAAAACCAAAACAATGTTAAACTTGAAAGGGAGAGCCCTTTCTAAACCCTAGGAAGGCTAGATCCTAGAGTTTGAAGTAGGTTTGTGGTTAACTCTAGTATTCTTTGACTAAAAACCAAAATCCCACAACTTAAGAACTTACTGGAGTGCTAACACCAGAGAAGATCCACTGACCAATAATTGTTTCTGCCCCTCACTGCACTAAATCACTTAGATCTTATCTTCGTTTGAGCACTGCTCCATTAGAAGAATTTGATTTCAAGATTCACTCTGTGTGTGTGCTCCAACTGACCATCAAGCCTTCCTTTATACTTTTCCTATTGAGAGATCAACGACCGTGATCTAATCTTTAATCAACCACTAAGATTAAAACAGACTTGATCCTCGTCACTTAGAAGTTTCTCACCCACATTTACATTAATTCACTTTAATTATTTTAATTTCTTAAGTTTTAACTTAGGCTCCATTAAAAATAATTAATTATTTGAATAACATGCACTCTGGGTGTAATTTCTCCAAACAATTTTTAGGTCTTGGATATTTCATGTGTTCTAGCCCCTCCACAAAGTTTCGGAGCTAGAGCACATCCGATGCTACCCAAAAGTCAACATTAATGCCCCTGTCCCGGAGACAAGAAGCGTTCCCTTTGAATCCATGTGGATACCCATTGCAACCTCATCAGAAATAAAAAGAAGGGGCCAAAAAAGAATAGATCGCGCTGCCCAACACTCAACATTGATCTTCCCTCGTCAAATCTAGACTATAGACTTGCCACTATGCGTGCAAGAGGGAAGGAATAGGAGACTGCAAAACCCTGCAAACTTCACGATGCCCTAGGCATCATCGTTTGATCCGCTACAGAAATAGTCCTCGGCAAAAACCGTAGATGTGCTCGCCATTTTCCTCCCTAAATGTATCCCCTTTACTCATATATATAAAGGAAGCATAAAGTTTTTCACTCATTTATTCTTGTTCATTATTGTGTAAAGAAGTGAATAAGTGTTAATTTTTGTAGCATCGGATGGTGTTCTAGTCTCAAACTTTGTGGAGAGGGTAAAACACATCAGATCTTTAGAACACAAAAATTGTCTATGGAAATTCCACCTAGAGACAACTCAATTAAGTTAATTGATTGATAATTAAAAGTGCCTAAGTCTGACTTAGGGAAATCGATGTTATGGTTGCCTAAGTCTAAGTCTTGTAATTGATGTCATGGTTGTCTTTCATGGAAGTTTCCATCTTGTACCTTCAATTGCGAGCTATATGACCATGGTTATGGAATTTGTAACATTCATTGTTGCACCTGAATAATTGAATTAGCTACATATACCTTTTGCTGACAAAGTTGTTGGAAATCTGTTTTGCGATCTTGCAAACTGTGCTTCTAGGGTTTTGATAATGCCTTTGATAATCACAGCTGTTATACATTTTGCGATCCCTAGCCATATGTGTGAACTTAGAACATGAAAAACAATGACCATTAATCATCTTAGGGTACCTGGATGAGATGTCTTGTGTTGATGATCTCTTGTAGTCATCCTTCTTTGGAGGAGGTACAACCTTTTGTTGATTATTTCTCGGAGCAACAACCTTCTTTTGTCCTTCATTTTGATTTGGACTTTGAAGGATCATGCCATCAATCTTCTCATCAATCTTGCTTTGCGGGGACTTGGAGCTTGTGCCTTTGTTACATGGAGCTTCACCTACCTCTTTTGCCTTCATCTTCAATCAATCATTGTCATTATCTTTTCTTTCGTCACCCAATAATCTCTCCTTTTGCCATTTCCTAAGCTTGTCTAATTCAGATAAGACAACGTCAAGTTCTTGTTGCTTGGGAGCAAGGTCTTCCTAAAATCTTCCTTTAAACAATTTTCTTCTTTCTTCTGCCACTTCTACTTGCAATTTTAGAAGAGTGACCTTTTTAGTTTCTTTGTTGAAGTCTTGCATTTCTTCATTCTGCCTTTCGCTTTCCTTTCTGATCCTGCCTATTTCTACAACAGTTGCATCAAGTTACTTTTGCTTTTGATTGACTTCTACCTCACTCTTCTAAATATATTCTTCTAATTGGCTTGTCAAAATTTTCTCTTTCTTTTCTGCTTCCTACACTTGGAGTTTCAAGAGAGCAACTTCTTTGAGTGTGCGATTTTCCTCCTTTGTGTTCTTCATCTTTTTCAAAGCATTGACTAATATGTTTGTTTCCTCTTATTCGTATTCTTCCTCATTGTCAGAATCTTCCATATGAGAATCTGCATGACTTGAATCATGATCATGATCATCTTTGTCTTGACAAACATGAAGATTTTGAATTCTCTCCCAAATATGTTTGGCAGATGAACATCGTTCTACACTAGATTTCATAGAATATGGTAGGGCACTTAAGATGATACTCATGGCTTTGGAATTATATTTCCTTGATTTATCAATAGAGCTATTTCTAGAAACAAGAGAATCCCATACATCATATCCAATAGCTCGCAAATAGGTTTCCATTTTATCTTTCCAAAACAAAAAACACGATTCATCGATCAGAGGAATTGGACCAACCTATTTCTCTTCGTCAACTCTAATATATTTTGAAAGAATTTCAATACCAGAAACTTCATTTGACTTCTTTGAATGCTTGGCGGCTTGCTTCCTTGACTTTCCCATCTTGATTCACCTGAGATCAGCCTTCCAGTTGTTAAGCTGGTACTGAAGGAACTTTCTCTGATACCAATTGTTGGAAATACTGAGAGGGGGGTGAATCAATATTTCTCTTCAATTAGTATAAGTTTTAACTTCACAAAGCATTAATTAACATTATGATCAAATGTAACATAAAAACAACACCATTCAACAATGTGCAAAGATCAAGATGGTAGACAATAGATATTTTAGGTGGAAATTCCTACAGGACAAAAACCACCGAATGCTTCTTAATATTTGTTTTCAATAAAACGTACATCAATATTTTTAGCTCCAACTGAGGGAGACTCCAACTCCCTAGTACTCTAGAGAAAAATTTCTAGTTTTATCAAGCAGTTCCAACTCCTGAAAGGGTGCTTCTACATCCTATTTTACCAGCACCCACTAGAAGGGCCTGTTGTCGCCTAAGATGTACACTTAAATGTGGGAAAATTTTCGAACCCCACAAGGTATAGTCTTTATGGCACAACGCTCAGAGTAGGTGTAATGTACCGGTTTATAATTTTTCCTAATCTTTTTGGGAAATTGCTTTAAAATTTCTACCATAAGTTTCTCCAAGAAATTGCAGAACAAGAACCATGAAATTGCCGATAAAAATAAAATAACATTTAAGTGATCAGAGATTTCCACAGTTATTCATATTATTAGAGATTTTCGGAAGAGAACTATGTAATGGATTTTTGATCAGCCATCCATCACCAGGTACCAAAGAGCTTTGTGAGTAAATGAGTGTTGAAGAGACTTTTTATAGGAGAAAAAGAACTAGTATCCGTTGGGAGAAAGGTCAAGGTTAAATTTAATTATCTGGAAATAATGATTAAAATTTGACAAAATCCATTAAAAACTAAATAAATTAATACATGAAATAAGAATTTGTTGAAAAATAATGATTAAAATTATTAAATAATTAATTTAAAATTGAAAAATTAAGAATTAAAGTATGAATTAATTAAAATAAGAATTAATTGAAAAAAAATAATAATAATAGTAAAAAAGTGAGGGGTTAACTGAAAATTAAAAATGAAAAATTTAATAATTTAAAATAATAATAAGAATTAGATAAAATTTACCAAATTCCCAAATTAAAATGAATAAATTAAAATAAGATTTGATTAAAAATAAATATCTAAGAGTAGGAAAATTATATATAAGAGTTAATAATAAAATAATGAGAATTAAAAAGTTAGTGATAGAATTAGATTGAGATGAGAATTGAATTAGTTAACAAAATAATAATTAAATAATAAAATAATAAATTGTTAAGTTGACCAAATTTTCAATGGAGAATACCTGATTAAATTGAAAAAATAATAAATAATAAAAATTATAATTAAATGAATAAACTAGGAATTGATGCAACATCCAACAAGGGCCCATTGAAAATATTGATAATTGAATAAACTAATAGAAATATGGAGTAAAGTTGAAAATTCTGGTGGGTAAGATGGTGGATGAAGGGCTTCCAAGATTGGATAAGTTTGTATCCATCCTCTCTTTTAAAATTATTAGGGTTCTTCTCAATTTTTAGGGCTTCTCAAATAACACGCGAGTTATAAAACAGAACAAAGGCTAGGATTTTCATTTGATCAAAACGAATAAGATGTTTGGACTTAAATGAGTGCTTAAGGATGGCATATTTTGATAGACGGTTGTGGTTGGTATCAACTATATGCTCTTTTAGGTGGGCTTTGAAAGGACGACTTGTTTGGCCAATATAGGACTTCCCACATGAACAAGGAATCTGATAGAGCCCCTGATCCTTGCATCGGGTCTATTTTTTTCTTTGGTCATTCAAAATAATTGCTTGAGGGTTTTATGGGGCTTGAATATGGTTTTAATGTTCTTCTTGGCCAAGATCTTCACTACAAGATCTGTGGTTCCTTCAATGTACGGGAGCGTAACTTGGCCACAAGATGGAGAGGGATCAGGATAGGTGGACCTTGGGTGAGAGACGGCTTCAAAGGCTTTAAAGTTTAATGATTTGAGCAGTGGAATAGGCACTGGATTTGAAGGCTTGGAACAAAAGGGATTTTGCAGCTGAAAGGAATTGGGGGGCAGATATTTTCAGCTCTTTGGTCCTCGATGATGGATGGGGTAACCATTTGAAACGTTGGACGGATAAAAAATCCATTACACAAGCCTCTTATGGAAATCTCTAACAATAACATAACATTTCCAAATAAACCCAGAAATGCCACAATTACAAATAACATAAGAAATGGAGAATTGAGCAGGTTTATTTATTTAGAGCAATTACATACAAAGCTCTCGATAGTAATAGTTGCAGTGATGGCCACAGAAGATTTGCTCTAATGATAAATCGAGACTCCAAAATAGAATTGGAAATAAATAAGCTGCACCTATGAATTACTGCCCAGAAATTCTACCATTATTGCGGTTGGAGGTGAACTGTGATTTATGCCCTCAAATCTGCTCCAAACTTTCTGCAAAATTAACTAGAGGCTTCTCTTACCAAAATCTACCAAACCCAGAAAAATCTTGAGTTAATTCCAGTTGACCCTGAAATCCCCAAAAAGTGCGAATTACCCATAAAATATTTTTGCTATTGTTGTTGCAGTTGGAGAAGAATTGGAATTTATGCCCTCGAAACTACTCAGAAATTTCTGAAAATTTAACTCAGATCACCTTACATCAAACCCATAAAAACCCAAAATGGTTTGGCTTAACTCCAAGACAAAATAAAACCCGTAATGTGATGCAAATCGCTCAACTAACTAGCAATACGTCCTACAATAAAATGCACGATTTTGGCCTGAATACTTCCCGGAAAATTCTATAAACTTTTCTATAGGTTCCTCACATCCAAACCAACAAAACCCAGAAATTGTTTGGGCTAATTCCAGCTACCTAGGAATGCCCAAAATAGAGAAAATATATAGCTACACAGTTTTGCACCCAACCAGAGAGGAATTACTGAGAAATAATAAAACTCTTCGATAAATGGATGAGAGATTGTGCACAAATATCCTTTGGAAAATAGCTATAATGTAGAAATTTCTAAATCTTATATCTTATGCAGAAATTATTACTGTTAATCCGGTTAAGCTCCTCCTACTTATGTAAGTTATCAACTGAATAAATTCAAGTTAACATCGAAGCAAAACACGTAACAGATCTCTACCAATTCAGATCTAGAATAAGCACATGCACACATTGACAAAGTGACATAGTTATTTCTGGACAAACTGTCCCCGGAAAAACCCAAGATGGGAAAACCGGTCTTTGGCTGCTGGAGGGTTCTATTATTAAGAATATTTCTGAATACACAACTCTCGGTTCCAGATCTGGAAAAGCCTACATAGAAAACTCTAGATCTACAGCTCTTGGCTGATTTAGGGCTAAAAATACTAACTGATCCACACCCTCAAAAGGGATTTACAGAACTCAGCTAGATCTAGGCCTAGGAACCCTAGCGCTGCCCCTGAAAGGCTCTGCGTTAGCCTCTGAGACCCCTGAAAGCCTCTGCGTCAGCCTTGGATGGCCTCCAAACCCTCAGCGCTGTTCCTGGAAGAGACTGCGTTACCCCAGAATGGGTGACGTAGTCACTGCGCTGCCCCTAAGGGTCTTTGCGCAACCCTTGAAGGGTTTCCTGAAAATTGCACTGTCCCTGCTACTGCTGCTGCCTTCCTCTGCGTTGTCCTTGAGCTGATCTCTTCTCTGCCTCTTTGTGTATTCTTGTCCCTGGGATCAGATCATCCCCTTGGTCTAAATTCCCCTCTCTGTAGCTGAAGCACTTCTGAGTATTCTTAGCAACCCTGCCCTAGAATCTCAACTTAGCTTCAATGCTCTGCCTCTGTGTGCTTTACAAATGACCCCAAGCCTTTCCTTTATACTTTTCTCGTTGACAAATCAACGGCCATGATCAGATCTTGAATCAATGGCTAAGATTAAAAGAAAGCTTGATCCGTGTGACTTAAGATAATTTCATCACATATTTAATTAAATTCACTTTAATTATTTTATTTTCTAAGTTTTAACTTAGGAAATACATTAAAATAATTAATTAATTTAATATATCCTAAACTAGATGAAATTTCCCAAATCCATTTCTGGGTCTTGTAGATTAGGTGAGCTCTAGTTCTTCCTCAAAATTCGGGACCTAGAGCACAACTGATGCTACCCCAAATACACAAAATCTCAATACTCCCTCTTAGCATCAAGGGTGTGCTCTAGCAATACATCAAACTATGCATTACATGATTTTGAGTATTGGTTCTGTGCTGTTGAAGCTTGGCCTCCTGCCACTCAACTCTGCACTGCTACTGCCATTCTGTACTGCTGCCCATGACTCTGCCACTGCCACTGCAACCTTTGTACTGCAACTCCCTCTCAATATGCTACATCTGTGTTGCTCATAGCACTGCCACTGCTGATCTACTGCATTGCAACTTCAGTTGTTGAGAGAAACAACTGAATCTCCTGCCCAATCTTGGACAAACAAGTTTGATGGGCTGCATCCTCATCACTGAAGCTCCATAGGCTATAGATCTGTGCTGGCATCTAAAGAACGATGCACAACTACAACTCTGCCTGCGTAATCAGACTCCCTCTGCACTACTGAAGTCACATAAGCTCCTTGTGCTGAAATCTATCACGCTGCTGTTGCACTGTGCTATCCCTTCTGAAGCTCTCTGCGCTGCGTAAGCATCACTGCTCTGCGCTGCTGAAGTCACATCAACCTCTACGCTGTTACTGCTTCTACGCTGCTGCTGCTTTGCTTTGCGCTGCTCCTCCCAGCCTTCAGATCGACCTCTACCTCTGCCTCATCTGTGATCTATGCACCCACTGCTCCACTTGTCCCGCTAAGTTCTTAAGCCTGTCGTAGCTCACTTGTGATCCAAGAGATGAGCTGCTCAAGGATCCCGCTTTTCCTCCATGTAGCTCCTCTACATGTCCATGTTACCCCACCTTTGTGGTTCATGAGCACTCATGGCTACATCATCTCCTGACCCATCATCTGCCACAACTGCCTTGGAAGAAGATGCTTCCTTGTCCTTTTTCTTTTCTGGACAATGGCTGGCAAAATGTCCCATTTCGCCACACTGGAAGCACGTATCTTTGAAAGATCCTTCTTCTTATTCGGCTGCTTCTTCGATGCCAAGGATTCATCTTCCTCCTCTTCCTTCTTTACTTTGCTCAACTCAGGGCTGTGCTGCTTCTTGGTGAATCTACGTAGTTCTTCTTTCCGCAGGATTGACCACAAGCTGTTCCAATCTGGGAGGTCCGCTCTGCCCAAGATACTTTGGACAAAGGTTTCCCACTCATCCGTGACTGCATTGAGGGCAGTCCTGACTATCACTGCATCATCTACAGTTGCACCCATTGCAGTCAGCTAATCCCTGATTGAATGCAATCTAAAGAGGAAATGCTCGATGTCTTCTCCCTTGGTCATTATGAATGACCTCATTTGGGCCTCCAACAACATTTTTCTTTGGATTGATTTTCCCTCATACAGGGAAGTCAAGGCCTTCCATATTTCGTTAGTTGTCCTCTTCTCAGCTATGTGTGGTACAATATGGTCCTTGATACTGTCCATTATCAGCCGCTTGGCATGCCCAACAACTTCCTTATGCTTCCGTAGGAGATCCGCATCTGTTGGTGTGGCCAGAGTCTGCTCTGCATGGTCTCTTAGACCATATGCCTCAAGGACAATCAGGATCCTTGCTTTCCACACCGAAAAGTTTGAGAGGCCTTATAACTTATCCTGATCACGCAGTCCATGAGGAGCCATCTGCTGAGAATGTGTAGGAGCTCCTCCTCTTTATACTTGAGATCTGGATCTAGGGTACTTTACGAACTGGGCACCCTCTGCTCCCTATGACACTTGATTTCCCTCCTTGGAAATCTACCAAATCAACTATGATTCAACTTCTTTTGTGATCCTCTGATCAAACTGCAAGTTTCCTTTGGTAAGAAAATCTCTGAGAAGCTGATTCCCAATCTTTGTCACTTGTGCTAAGGCTAAAAATCTGAAATCTTCAGAGTTTTAATCCCACCAGCTCTTCTGAATTTCTGCAACTTTTCTGGAGAATTTCTCTGGACTTGACAGATTCAGATTTGAATCACATTGGCTGGCTTCAAACCCAACCAACACTATTTCTGAGCTGCTTCTGCACAGTAATTGTGTGCTTTGCTAGTACATAGCGCTAGACAACGTCACCCTTCCCTCTGCGTGAATCTGCTCCTGAAAATTGCGCCGTCCCTTCAGATCTGCTTTTCTCCTGCTTTTCTAGCTGCTTTCCAGCTGCTGAAAGCAGCTAGATCCTTCAGATTCTTCAGCTGGTGACCCTTCTAGATCTGCAATTTCTCTGATACCATGTAGAAATTTTTGAATCTTATATCTTATGCAAAAATTATTACTGTTAATCCGGTTAAGCTCCTCCTACTTATATAAGTTATCAACTAAATAAATTCAAGTTAACATCGAAGCAAAACACATAACAGATCTCTACCAATTTAGATCTAGAATAAGCACATGCACACATTGACAAAGTGACACAGTTATTTCTGGACAAATTGTCCTTGGAAAACCCAAGATGGGAAAACCGGTCTTTGGCTATTGGAGGGTTCTATTATTAAGAATATTTCTGAATACACAACTTTGGGTTCCAGATCTGGAAAGCCCAACAGAGAAAACTCTAGATCTATAGCTCTTGGCTGATCTAGGACCAAAAATACTAACTGATCCACACCCTCAAACAGGATTTACAGAACTCAGCCAGATCTAGGCCTATAAACCCCAGCGCTGCCCCTGAAAGGCTCTACGTCGGCCTTTGAAGCCCCTGAAAGCCTCTGCGTCAGCCTTGGATAGTCTCCAAACCTTCAGCGCTGCTCCTGGAAGAGACTGCGTTACCCCAGAATGGGTGACGTAGTCACTGCGCTGCCCCTAAGGGTCTCTGCGTAACCCCTGAAGGGCTTCATGAAAATTGCGCTGTCCCTGCTGCTGCTGCTGCTTTCCTCTGCGCTATGAGGCTCCGACCTCTAGGGCTTCGACCCTATCTTCACCAACGCTCCAACCTTGAGTTTAGGGGCACCTACCCCAAGGACACCAATCCCTCAGTCTTCTTTGATAAAAATGAATGATGTATTTACTTGAGTTTCTTTAATAGAATTTTGCACTGTTCAATTCTTCTTATGTCCAATTAGCTCCAACAACAACTTAAGATTGACTGTCCAAATTTCCTTAACCTTTCAAGTCTCCAATATTGATTGCTTATGCCTTGATGATTTAACCAGAATTGCTTCAAGTTGATGGACCGTGTCTTAGTGCTATCCTTGTAGCCTTAGGCCTCCATCACTGGTGAGTTCATTCCACAGAAGATTCTCAACACTATCATACCAAGTTCACTGTTGCTTTGACTATTCACTAATCAATTGTTCAATCTGAGTTAAGGTCCGAGAATAATCCACCATAAGATAGCTAATGTCAGTGGAATTACTGCACCAATTTAGAGTTTAACGATCACTGTAGATCCGAGCTTCACAGGGTCCTTATTTTGCTCCACAAGATTCGAGTTATGTTCCACACTTCTGAGAATGTGCTACATCAAATGGTAAGAAGTCTGAGCCACAAATAATCCAAGGCTTTGCGGTAAGAAGTTCGAGTTACAGCAAATAGACCGATGCTCTATGGTGAGAAATCCGGGCTACAGCAAGTAGACCAATGCTCTGTGGTGAGAAGTCTGAGCTACAGAAAAGGTTGTCCGGTCACAGCATGAATAGACCAAGGTTAATCTAAACAAGGTCTCTACTAGCAATAACCCTGAACCATACGCATTGATCTGTCCAATAGAAAAAAACGAGCTTCACCAAGACTGTTCAGCAAATTCGAGATGTTTAAAAACTCCGTCTTATAACCCAGAAATATCAAGCGTAGCCCTTTTCTCTTTAAGATATATTCTTCCTCTCTCTTAGTTCACGAGTTGTGAACTGTTATCCTCTTCATTGTATTAGATGACCGAAATTGATGATAAAAAATGAAGTTCGAATCATGAATATATATGGTGATTTTGTTTAAACGAACTTCAACAACCATGTCCCTAAGGCAGATCGACTTTAGGAGCAAGAACAAGTCGGCTCAAAAGGAAAAATAATTATTCTGCAACTTCAAAAATTCATATCTTTAAACCACAGGGAGTTTTGGGGCATATGAGGACTCGTTGGAAAGAGGAAGGAGTCTTCTTCAAGATGGACAAGGGCTCACTTTGATATCCTTCCTTAAATGTCCCCAAAAACCATTTTTCTTGCTGACTGTCCTTGCATTCTTTTGCATAACAAATTATGGACAGTGAGCCTTTATTTTCTTAAGTATTTTGCCCTAGTATTTCTTGTGCATGGGAGGATAGTAGCTTGAACAGAGCTGCTATGGATATCTTCATCCAAGAATCATTAATGATATTTCCATCAATGCCAATTATTGACCAACAATCTCCCCCTTTGTCATTGATGGAAATAATCTAGCATTTTCTTCCCCTTTGACATCAGTGGCAAATGGGGTGCCTACGTATTCCACTTATCAAACTGCTCCCCCCTGTCATGCTGCTCCCCTTGTCATGCTGCTCCCCCTAACATACTGTACCCCTGGCATGCTGCTTGATTTAATGTAGAGCAATGACCCCCATATTTTGGCGAAGATACTCAAATGCTTCTCGTGGAAGGGGTTTTGTAAAGATATCCGCAATTTGCTCTTTTGTATTGACGTATTCCAACCTGATATTGTGTTTAGCAACTTGTTCACGGAGAAAGTGGTATTTGATTGGAATATGTTTGGTTCTTGAGTGCATCACCGGATTCTTTGAAAGACTGATGGCGCTAGTATTGTCACAAAAAATAGTAATTGGTTGCTTAGTTTCTATGTTGACATCCTTCAAGGCTTCCTTCATCCATAGAATTTGTGTACAACAATCAGCAGCAGCTATATATTCGGCTTCAGCTGTAGAAAGGGATATAGATGATTGCTTTTTGCTGAGCCAAGATACAAGACAATCTCCCATAAAGAATGCATTTCCACTGGTGCTTTTTTGATCATCCACGCTTCCGGCCCAAGCAGCATCAGAATAAGCTATCACAATAAGAGTTGAACTCTTAGGGTACCAAAGACCGAAATCAGTCGTTCCTTTCAGATATTTGAGAATTCTTTTCACAGCTGCTAGATGGGATTGTTTAGGACTTGACTGAAATCTTGCTACCATTCCTACTGCTTGCATAATATCTGGTCTTGTAGCAGTTAAATATAGGAGAGCTCCAATTATTGACCTGTAAAGAGTTGCATCTATTTGGAGGGTATCATCTTCTTTGCTTAATTTACAATCTGTGGTCATTGGTGTGCTCATAGGTGCACAATCTTCCATCCCATATCTTTTAAGCATGTCTTTAAGATATTTTGCTTGAGATATAAACATGCCTGCAGAGGTTTGAGATATTTGTAGCCCAAGAAAGTAAGACAACTCATCAATCATTGACATCTCGATTTTTTTGGACATATTTAGAGAAAATTCATGGCTCATTTCTTCATCATTTCTAGCAAAGATTAGATCATCGATGTAAACAAGAGTGATCAGAAGTTTTTCCTTGTCCATCTTCATGTAGAGATTGCTACCTGCCACTCCCTTTTTGAAACCTTCTTGTTGCAGATAGTGATCCAACTTTGCATACCATGCTCTAGGGGCTTGTTTTAATCCATACAATGCCCTTTTTAGTTTGCATACAAGGTCTTTTCCTTCAGCAAGATCAAATCCTTCTGGTTGCTCCATGTAAACTTTCTCCTTGAGATCTCCATTCAGGAATGTTGATTTTACATCCATTTGAGAAACCTTGTATCCTTTTGAGCAAGTAAATGCTAAAAACATTCTTATGGCTTCCATTCGAGCTACTGGTGCAAAGGTTTCTTCGAAGTCAATTCCTTCGATTTGCGAGTATCCTTTACAGACAAGTCTGGCTTTATTTCTGATGATTTGTCCATCTTCATTCATCTTGTTTTTGAATACCCATTTTGTTCCAATTATATTTTTATCTTTTGGGCGAGGTACTAGTTCCCAAGTTTCATTTTTTTCGATTTGAGACATTTCTTCTTCCATGACCTTTATCCAATGAGGATCTTTGCTTGCTTGAGAAAATTTTTCAGGTTCTATTAAAGATAATAGAGCCACATCATCTTTTCTAGGGGTGCTTATCATCCTTCTTCGAGTTTGGATTCCTTCATCTATATTTCCGATGACCTGTTCTTTTGGATGATATCTTTGAACAAACTTGATCTTGGAGGGAGTTTGTGAAGATTCATTTTGAGGTTCACTTTGAGGTTCTTCATTCTCCTCTTCTTTTTCAGGTTCTTCTTCTTCACTTTGTTCAAAGAAAGGCTCAACTTCATGATCTTCAATTCCTTTTTCATGAAGGCCTTCATCAATCTTTACATCAATGCTTTCCACTATTCTTCGTAGACAATAGTTGTAACATTTGTAAGCTTTTCTCCTAGTGGAGTATCCAAGAAATATTCCTTCGTCAACTCTAGAATCAAATTTACTTGGTGAGTCATCATTTATTTTTATGAAACATTTGCTTCCAAAAACCTTGAAATATTTTACTGAAGCAAGGCTTCCTTTCCATAATTCATAAGGAGTCTTTTCATTATTTGGTCTTAGTTGAGTTCGATTTAAGGTATAAACTGCGGTGCCAACTTCTTCTCTCCAAAATTTTGGTTGCAAATCGGCTGCTAGTAGCATTGTCCTTGCCATTTCTTGAATGGTTTGGTTCCTTCTTTCAACTACTCTATTTTGCTGGGGTGTCCTAGCAGTAGAGAGTTCTCTTTTGATTCCATGCTCTTTACAGAATTCATCAAATTCTTTTGAGGTGAATTCTCCTCCTCTATCCATTCTAAGACATTTAATCTTAGAATCTTTTTTATTCTCAATGAGAGCCTTAAGATTTTTAAAACATTCAAATGCTTCGGATTTATATTTTATGAAATATATCCACATCATTCTAGTATAGTCATCAACAAATAGAGCAAAGTACCTTTCACCCTGAAGAGCTGGAGTTCTAGTTGGCCCACACGAATCTGCATGAATGATTTCCAAAGGTTTTGTTGTTGAGAACTCCTTAGTTTTGTGGCTAGTTCTGGTTTGCTTTCCATGTTGGCATGGGCCACATACAACTTGATTTGGTTTGCACATTTTTGGAATATCCCTTACTGCATTAATTTTGTTGATGTTGACTAGGTTATCAAAACTTGTATGCCCCAATCGCTTGTGCCATAACCAACTTTCATCTGTTTGACTTAAGTAACATTTATCTTCTTGGATTCTACTGAGTATGTAAACATTATCTGGTGTTCTTACTCCTCTCGCCATAAGTTCTCCCGAGGATGAGTCTCTTATTTCATAGTTTTTTGTACTAAAGACAACATTATGTCCTTGGTGACAAATCTGGCTAACACTTAAGAGATTGTGTTTGAGCCCTTCTACCAGCAAGGTATTTTGAGCCTTTCCTAGTCCATTGACAAGGGTAGCAGTTCCTTTTCTAGTGATTTTAGTGGATCCACTTCCAAAAGATACATTTCCATTTTTCTTGTTCAATGAGATAAACTTCTTTTGTTCACCTGTCATATGTCTTGAGCATCGACTATCCACGGACCAATGATTTTCTTCACTATGAGCACATAGAGCTAGGCCACATTTATCAGTTTTGAGATTTATGTTTTTAGCTTTCTCCCTTTTGAGAGGACAATTTTGTTCATTATGATCATAATTATCACATAATGAGCAAGACAGATCAAACTTAGCCAAGGGATCAAAAGAATTGTAAGTTTTGATTTGTCCTTGCTCTTTAGGACCATGTAGTTGATTTGTTTGATTTTTCAATCTTGGTGTTTCATTCTTATGAGCCTTGCAATGTTTAGCTTGATGCCCAAAGTTTTTACAATTGTAACAATGCCCAAGAAAAATAGTTTGATACCTGTTGTAGTATCCATAGCTTGAACCAACATTCTTCCTTGGAGTTTCTCTTTCTTCAATTCTTGGTTTTGAGATGGGAGTTTGTTCCTGACGAGATGACTTTTCTTCTTTAGGATGGCGAGAGAGTACATCAGCATAACTTTTGGCATTATTCTTTGTACTTGATGATTCTCCTTTGAAACCAATTCCAGACTTGTCGTGTTGAGGTTTTTGAGTATTAAGAATGTTGTCTAGAGCTAGAGAGCTTTGCCAACTCCTTTTGACTTGCTCTAATTCCTTTCTTAGAGATACTATTTCAGCTTCACGTTTTTCACAGATATCATCCTTCTCTTTTAGCTTAATGTTCAAGAAGTCTTCCCTTATTTTTGCTTCCTCTCTTTCTATTTTGAGAGAAATTATCTTCTTTTGTAGATTCTCATTTTCTTCAATGGCATTCATCAGCAAACTATCCATGTTTATTTCATCTTCCAGTTCTGAGTCATCATCATTTGTAAATGCCATGAATAACGTTTCTTTGCTTCCAACATAATCACTTTCCTCATTTGATTCATCATCTCTTTCTTTGTGATGATGCATATTTCTGGCTGATTTCTTTTTGATGACTACAAATTCATCTTCATTGGACTCATCTTGTTTGGAGAAGAAGTTCTTCTTATTAAACCCTTTCTTTTTGTACATCATCCTTTTAGAGTCCTTTTCATCATCACTATCATGTTTATGGGGACATTTTGCAGCGTAATGACCTATTCTTCCACAATTGAAACAAATAAGAGGGTACTTACCTTTTAGCTTGGATCCCCTTTTTAGTCTTCGTACAAATTGAGCTAATTCATTTTCAGTATCAGGTTCATCGCTATTGTAATTCCATCCTTTTCCTTCTCTTGTAGATCTTGAGGCTTTGAAGGCTGCTTCTTTGAAATTTGGACTCCCTTTCCTCATCTCATAGGCAATTAGAATTCCATGGAGTTCATCCATCTTGAGAGTATCTAGATCCTTCATTTCTTCTATGGCACTTACTTTGGAGTCAAATCTGTCAAGAAGCGATCTCAGGATTTTTTGAACTATGGTGCTTTCTTCAATATTTTCTCCTAGTCCTCTAAGAGAGTTAACCACTTCAGCTACTCGGAGGAAATATGATGCAATATCTTCTTCATCATCCATTTTCAGACTCTCGAATTGTCTTCTATAGGTTTGAAGCTTTGCCTTCTTGACTTTGGAGTCGCCATCATATAGAGAAACCAACTTATCCCATACTTCTTTGGCTGAGTCACAGTTCATGACTTTTGTAAATTCGGAATCGGTAATTCCACTAGTGATGGAATTTAAAGCTTTGGCATTAGCAATGTAGGCTCTTCTTTCATCTTGATCAGTTGGAAGATTGGCGGGAGCTTTATACCCATCCAGAACAGAGTGCCATACTTCAGGACCAAGAGACATTAGATAGTAGGACATCCTCTTTTTACAAAAACCAAAATTCGTTCCATCAAAGATAGGTAGTTTCCCTGTTGCTTTCATGTTCTTCATTGTGCCTAAGAATCCTTCTTCCAGCTGTTAGGCTGAATCCTGATATTGAAGAAGCTAGCTCTAATACCAATTGTTGGAAACACTGAGAGGGGGGTGAATTAGTATTTCTTTTCAATTGTTATTATAAACAGTTAGATTCTACACAAAAATCAGAGAAGGAATAATTTTATTATAGAAGGAAGGATAATGAGCACAATGATTGCCAAGCACCAACTTGGAGTTAATGAGGCTCCGACCTCTAGGGCTTCGACCCTATCTTCACCAAGGCACCAACCTTGAGTTTAGGGGCACCTACCCCAAGGACACCAATCCCTCAGTCTTCTTTGATAAAAATGAATGATGTATTTACTTGAGTTTCTTTGATAGAATTTTGCACTGTTCAATTCTTCTTATGTCCAATTAGCTCCAACGGCAACTTAAGATTGACTGTCCAAATTTCCTCAACCTTTTAAGTCTCCAATATTGATTGCTTATGCCTTGATGATTTAACCACAATTGCTTCAAGTTGATGGACTGTGTCTTAGTGCTATCCTTGTAGCCTTAGGCCTCCATCACTGGTGAGTTCATTCCACAGAAGATTCTCAACACTGTCATACCAAGTTCACTGTTGCTTTGACTGTTCACTAATCAAATATTCAATCTGAGTTAAAGTCCAAGAATAACCCACCATAAGATAGCTCATGTCAATGGAATTACTGCACCGATTCAGAGTTTAATGATCATTGTAGATCCGAGCTTCACAGGGTCCTTGTTCTGCTCCACAAGATTCGAGTTATGTTCCACACTTCTGAGAATGTGCTACAGCAAATGGTAAGAAGTATGAGTCACAAATAATCCAAGGCTTTGTGGTAAGAAGTTCGAGTTACAACAAATAGACCGATGCTCTGTGGTGAGAAATCCGGGCTACAGCAAGTAGACCAATGCTTTGTAGTGAGAAGTCCGAGCTACAGAAAAGGTTGTCCGGTCACAGCTTGAATAGAACAAGGTTAATCTAAACAAGGTCTCTACTAGCAATAACCCTGAACCATACGCATTGATCCTTCCAACAGACAAAAACGAGCTTCACTAAGACTGTTTAGCAAATTCGAGATGTTTAAAAACTCTGTCTTATAACCCAGAAATATCAAGCGTAGCCCTTTTCTCTTTAAGATATATGCTTCCTCTCTCTTAGTTCACGAGTTGTGAACTGTTATCCTCTTCACTGTATTAGATGACCGAAATTGATGATAAAAAATGAAGTTCGAATCATGAATATATATGGTGATTTTGTTTAAACGAACGTCAACAACCATGTCCCTAAGGCGGACCGACTTTAGGAGCAAGAACAAGTCGGCTCGAAAGGAAAAATAATTATTCCACAACTTCAAAAATTCATATCTTTCAAACCACAGGGAGTTTGTGGGCATATGAGGACTCGTTGGAAAGAGGAAGGAGTCTTCTTCAAGATGGACAAGGGCTTACTTTGATATCCTTCCTTAAATGTCCCCAAAAACCATTTTTCTTGTTGACTGTCCTTGTATTCCTGTGCATAAAAAATTATGGACAGTGAGCCTTTATTTTCTTAAGTATTTTGCCCTAGTATTTCTTTTGCATGGGAGGATAGTAGCTTGAACATAGCTACTATGGATATCTTCATCCAAGAATCATTAATGATATTTCCATCAATGCCAATTATTGACCAACACGGGGTTTGTCTTCCGTGTCCATAAATAACAAATTTTTGTGTGGATTTTTTGCAATAAACTCCAATGGAAGTCCTGAAAGAGACTCCCCCAAAACCTCACTAGGGAGACACTCAAAGTTAGTCGATGATAGAGGTGGAATTTCCTCCTGGAAATCCCTATAAAATCAAGCACCCAATGTTGAAAGGGAGTTTCCACGACCACAGGCTGAAGAGGCAAATAAGCTAACTTTTTCTTCCTATTAAAAAGTTGACAAGCATGGTAACCTATAAGATACTTGTGGACATCAGCAAAAACAGAAGGCCAAAAATAACCAACTCTCAAGATTTTTTGGGTAGTAGTCTTAGCAGCATAATGTCCTCCACAAAATCTTGAATGAAACTCAAATAGAAGCTTTTTGGCCTCAACCTCATCAACACATCTAAGTATCACGCCCTCTAGATTGCTCCAACCCAGAACATCCTTCACAATGCAATACTTAGTTTCTCTAAGCCTTAATGCTTTTGTTTTATCGACAACTAAATGGTTAGGACATGACAAATTTTGCAAGTAATAAATAATGTCTTTATACCATTCAAGTTGGCTCAACCTTTGAAGTTCTGATGAAGTTGATTCCAAATCATTTTTACAAATCATTCCTAATGCTTTATCATTTCCCTCAGTCAATATCTTTGCCAATCCTTGGCCCTTTACTAGATTGGTAGGTATAATATCTAAACCATACTCTTGAATCTTTGAAACCCACCTAGCTCTAGGGCCTAAGCAATCAGCTTGAGTTAAAATGTCCTTTAAAGTAGAGTGGGGGACAAATGCAATTATTCTAGAATACCCCACATAAAATCTAAATTGCTTAAGAGACTTGACTAAGGCATAAGCTTGCTTTTCCATGGTGCTATACTTCAACTCGGAACCTTGAAGAGATCCACTTAGAAAAACAATTGGTTGCTCATATCCTTCATCATTCTTTTGAAGAAACACTCCAACCATTGTATCTTTAGATGCAAAAGAGAAAATCAAAAATTCCTTTGAATAATCAGGGCTCACCCAAACAAACTTAACATCTTTCTTCAAAATGGTTTGAATGGGCTTAACAATTTCAACATAATTTGGAATGGACCTTCAAAGGAAATTGATCTTTCCTAGGAAGGATTGAAGGGTTTTAATATTGTGAGGCAAAGGAATCTTTTGAATTACCTCAACTCTTTCAGGGTCAATCTTGATTCCATCCTTTGAAATGATGTGACCAAGCAACTTACCCTTAGTCACTCCAAAAATAGATTTAGCAAGATTTAAGGATATTCCATACTCTCCACACCTATCAAAGATTTTCCTTAGATGACCCACATGAGAAATTCCATCTTCATAAAAAACTGTTAAATCATCTTGATATATCTCAATGAATTTTCCAATTAGACATTTAAAGGCATAGTCTGTTGAGATTTTGTGTATTTGGGGTAGCATCAGTTGTGCTCTAGGTCCCAAAGCTTGAGGAAGGACTAGAGTTCACCTGATCTACAAGACCTAGAAATGGATTTGGGAAATTTCATCTGGTTTAGGAGATATTTAATTAATTAATTATTTTAAGTGTATTTTCTAAGTTAAAACTTAGGAAAATAAAATAATTAAAGTAAATTTAATTAAACATGTGATGAAATTGTCCTAAGTCACACGGATCAAGCCTTCTTTTAATTTTAGCCATTGATTCAAGATCTGATCATGGCCGTTGATTTGTCAATGACAAAAGTATAAAGGAAAGGCTTGGGGTCATTTGTAAAGACACACAGAGGCAGAGCATTGTAGCTAAGCTGAGATTCTAGGGCGCGGTTGCTAAGAATACTCAGAAGTGTTTCAGTTGCAGAGAGGGGAATTTATTTAGACCAAGGTTGAAAAAATCGCGATTTTTTCAACTCAACAATTTTATCGGCGATTTTTTCCCGATTTTTTGAAAAAATCGCCAATCGCCAAAAAATCGCGATTTTTTTGGTAAAAATCGTGGGCCCATCAAACAGCAACCCTATAAGTTCAAAAATCGATTTTTTTTTTTGTCATTTTTGCAACCCTCTCATTTTCCTGACACACCCGGTTGGCAGTTAATGGTAATGTTAAATTCTTAAAGTAAAAGGATTTAAATTTTTAACATTACCATGAAATGACTCAGGATGTTTAAGAGTGGTTTTGACCTCATTGGATTTCATATGGAGAAACTAGAATTTTAGATTTCACTCAAAATTCAGCAGACTTAATGGTTTTCAGGGTTTCATGGTTTGGGGATTTGCATTGTTTCCATTTGATTCTATTATGTGTAAGGGTATGAGATTAGCATTTGATCAACAGTATGAAGTCCTTTAAGAACCTTGATGTTGGTGGCATTGATTGTTCAACTTTGTTGATGTTGGTGGTATTGATTGTTGAACTCCCCTACTGTGGCCTTAACAAGAATGTACCCTTCACTCGAAGGAAAACAGCGCGTTGAGCATGTTAATATTTTTCTACCGCATTTTAGGGTGAGGAGATGAACCCTTCACTCAAACCAAAAATCATTGGTCAGGCATGTGAAACTTTCATTTCTATCATGTTATGAGGTTGAGCAATCCCAAGTACGAACTTTGAGCTAGATGATGTTTGTGTATGTCTTGTTGATGATCCCATTTCTGGTAACGTGGATATTGATGAGTTTCTGTGAGGAGGAGGAGGAGGAGCAACAACGGAGAGAAGATGGCTACCTACCACTGCGGGTGAAGGGCATTGATGCCGCCTGCCCACAGCTCACGGGTGCTTCGGGATGCGGGCTGTCTGGGTCTATTTGTGAGCCTACTTGACTTCTTCGTCTAGAGGGAAAGCTGTTGCATTTTCTCGCAAGAGGGGCAGAGGAAATCAGTAGTATAGGTTATTTGGTGCATTCCTTTGTATATAACATTATGACTCATGATATGAGATACATTATAATATTTTTTGTTGATATTTTGAGGTTGAGTTGAGACTCAGGACTTAGTATTTAGGACATGATTCACTATTATGTGTGATGTAGCACTAGACATGATATTACACATCTTATATAATAGTTTTTTTTTCATATTTATGTGTCAATGCATTTGTTACATGCGCATGAATGCTTTAGATATTAAAAAAATTGAAAAAAAAATGAATATTTTTGTATGTGCCGATTTTTTTTCCCGATTTTTTACGATTTTTTTCAGATTTTTTCGTTTTGCTGATTTTATCCGATCGCGATTTTATCCTGATTTAGACTAAGGGGATGATATGATCCCGGAGTCTAGAATACACAAAGAGCGAGAGAAAGAATCGACTCAAGGACACGCCAGAGGAAGCGACGACGACACGGCGGCAAGGACAACATTTTCGGGAAACCCTTCGAGTTGCGCGAGAGACACCGGGCGATGCAGTCATTGCATCCACCCATTAGGGGGTAACATAGTCCCTTCTAGGAGCAATGTTGACGGTTTGGAGGAAACATCGAGGGCGACACGGAGGCTTTCGGGGGCTTGAGAGGGCCGATGCGAGTGCATTTCGGGGGTAGCGGCGGGGTTTCTGAGCACCGGATACGATTGAGTTTTGTAAATCCCATTTGAGGGTGTGGATCAGTCATTATTTTGGCCCTAGATCAGCCAGTGAGTTGTAGATCTAATATTTTCTCTGTTGGGTTTTCCAGATCTGGAACCAAATTTGTGTTGATATTCTTAATTAAAAATAGAACCCTCCGACATTCTGTGAGTTTTGGTGGGTTTTTAAGGGACGGTTGTCAGCTCCATGCTGTCTTTGTCAGTATTATTATGTATTCTCTATGCGAATTGGCGGGAATCTGTACACGCTGCAACACGATGTTAACTTGAATTGATTCGGTTGATAACTTGTAAGTAGGAGGAGCTTAACTGGATTAACAATAATAATTTCTGCATAAGATATAAGATTCAGAAATTTCTACATGGTATCAGAGCAATTGCAGATATGAAAGGAGCCTGACTAAAAATGCGAGATCTGACTGAAACGATTGGAAAAGCAACAAAGAAGCGAGATCTAAAAAGGGACAACATAGTTTTCGGAAGTCAGGGTCACGCAGAGGGAAGGGTGACGCTGTCTAGCGCTGTGTCCTAGCAAGCCCACACAATTACTGCGTAAAGGCAGCTCAAAAACAACGCTAGTTAGGTCTGAAGCCAGCCAGTGTGTTTTAGATCTGAATCTGTCGGATCCAGAAAAAGTCTGCAGAAAAGTTGTAGAAATTCAGAAGCGCTGGTGGGGTTAAACTTCTGAAGTTTTCAAATTTTTAACCTTGTGGTAATAAAGATTGGAAGAATCAACTTCTCAGGTTTCACCAAAGGAAACTTACGATTTGATGGGAGGATCAAAGAAGAAAATTTGAATCATAGTTCGATTTGGTAGATTTTGAGGAGGGAAATCAAGTGTCGGAGGGCCGAGAGGGTGCCTAGTTCATAAAGGACCTAGTCTAGATCCGGATCTCTAGTATAGAGAAGGAGAAACTCAGAGCACGTCATTCGTGATGGCTCCTCATGGACTGCGTGATCAGGACAAGCTAGAGGGCCTCTCAAACTTTTCGGTGTGGAAAGAAAGGATCTTGATTGTCCTTGAGGCATATGCTCCGAGAGACAATGCAGAGCAGACTTTGGCCACATCGACAGATACGGATCTCCTACGGAAGCATAGGGAAGCTGCTGGGCATGCCAAGCGGCTGATAATGGACAGTATCAAGGATCATATTGTGCCACACATAGCTGAGAAGAGGACAACTAATGAGATGTGGAAGGCTTTGACTTCCCTATATGAGGGAAAATCAGTCCAAAGAAAGATGTTGTTGGAGGCCAAAATGAGGTTATTCATGATGACCAAGGGAGAAGACATCGAGCATTTCCTCTTCAGATTGCAGCCAATCAGGGATCAACTGACTGCAACAGGTGCAACCATAGATGATGCAGTGATAGTCAGGACTGCCCTCAATGCAGTCACGGATGAGTGGGAAACCTTTGTCCAAAGTATCTTGGGCAGAGCGGACCTCCCAGATTGGGACAACTTGTGGTCAATTCTACAGCAAGAAGAAATACGCAGATTCACCAAGAAGTAGCACAACCTTGGGTTTAGCAAAGTAAAGAAGGAAGATGAGGAAGATGCAACCTTGGCGTCAAAGAAGCAACGAAAGAAGAAGAAGGTCTTTCAAAGATCAAGTGCTTCCAGTGTGGCGAAATGGGATATTTTGCCAGCCATTGTCTAGAAAAGAAAAAGGACAAGGAAGCATCTTCTTCCAAGGCAGCTATGGCAGATGATGGGTCCGGAGATGATGTAGCCATGAGTGCTCATGAACCACGGAAGTGGGGTGACATGGGCATGTAGAGGAGCTACATGGAAGAAAGGCGAGATCCTTGAGCAGCTCATCTCTTGGATCACAAGAGAGCTACGATAGCCTTAAGACAGTAGCGGGACAAGTGGAGCAGTGGGTGCATAGATCACAGATGAGGCAAAGGCATAGGCAGATCTAAAGGCTGGGAGGAGCAGCGCAGAGCAAAGCAGCAGCAGCATAGAAGCAGTAGTAGCGCAGAGGCTGATGTGACTTCAACAGCGCAGAGTAGTGCTGCTTACGCAGTGCAAAGTTGCAACAACGCAGAGTAGTGCTGCTTACGCAGTGTAGAGTTGCAGCAGCGTAGAGAGCTTCAGAGGGACAGCGTAGTGCAGCAGCAGCGTGATAATTTCAGCACAAGGAGCTGATGTGACTTCAGTAGTGCAGAGGGGGAGTCTAATTACGCAGGCAAAGTTGTAGCTGTGCATCGTTCTTTAGATGCCAACACATATCTGTAGCCTATGGAGCTTCAGTGATGTGGATGCAGCCCATCAGACTTGTTTGTCAAAGATTGGGCAGGAGATTCAGTTGTTTCTCTCAATAACTGAAGTTGCAGTGCAGCAGATCAACAGTGGCAGTGCTATGAGCAGCACAAATGCAACATATTGAGAGGGAGCTGCAGTACAGTGGCAGAGTCATGGGAAGTAGTACAGAATGGTAGCAGCTGTGCAGAGTTGAGTGGTAGGAGGCCAAGCTTCAGAAGCACAGAACCAATGCCCAAAATCATGTGATGCATAAGTGCGATGTATTATTAGAGCACACCGTTGATGCTAAGAGGGAGTGTTGAGATTTTGTGTATTTAGGGTAGCATTAGTTGTGCTCTAGGTCCCAAATCTTGAGGAAGGACTAGAGTTCACCTGATCTACAAGGCCCAGAAATGGATTTGGGAAATTTCATCTGGTTTAGGAGATATTAAATTAATTAATTATTTTAAGTGTATTTCCTAAGTTAAAACTTAGGAAAATAAAATAATTAAAGTGAATTTAATTAAACATGTGATGAAATTGTCCTAAGTCACACGGATCAAGCTTTCTTTTAATCTTAGCCATTGATTCAAGATCTGATCATGGCCGTTGATTTGTCAACGAGAAAAGTATAAAGGAAAGGCTTGGGGTCATTTGTAAAGACACACAGAGGCAGAGCACTGAAGCTAAGCTGAGATTCTAGGGCGAGGTTGCTAAGAATATGTAATGAATAAAATAATATAAATAATGATTAATTAGTTAATTAGTAATTAGGTTGAAAGGCCATGTCTAATGAGACATGACCTTTCGTGAAGAGGCACTTGCCTTGGTATATAAGCAGGCCTCATTTGTAACATTCAATCAATTCATTCTTCATACATTTTAATATAATAATTGTATCCTCATGGATATTTTCATATTCCAAGTCTTCTGGAGTATTTAACTTGAGAAGGAACTTTGTTCACTTCATTTGGTATTAGAGCAGTTCCAGCCTTCGACCACTTAACCGCTGCACAGAGCCACGCTCTTCAATCCAGGTCCTTGATCGTTAAATTCGTCAACATTGTTTCCGTCGAAGCGTTTCGCTACCAATCTTGGAGTTCCTCCATTCTCACCAGTAGGCCTTTGGCCATAATAAAAATTTAAAAAAAAGGGGAAGAAATATATATATATATATATATATATATATTAATAAAAAATAAATAAAAGAGAGAAGGAAAGTTAAAAAAAAAATAGGGGAAATAAATTAAAAGGGAAAAAAAAAGATTTAAAAGAAAATATTTCAAAAAGAAAAAAATAAAAAATGGTTCAACATTATTGATAAAAAGTGCATGATAAAAAAACTATACGTAAGGGAAGGAAGAATAGATAAGATTATTTTGATTCTTATTTAAGTGGTTTACAAGCTCGTGGTTTTAGAAGCCCACGGTAATTGCCCATGGTATTCCCAAGGTAAAATAAGAACAAAAGGAATAAAAAACCTCTTTGTGTGAATGCTAAGTTTACTTTTTACGTGGAGAAAATTAACTTAGTCAAATACATATAAGTGGAAATATATTTTATATTATACCCCACAGAGGTGAATAGCCACGTTTCACTAAGGTTGTAACTTTTCAAAAAAAAAAAAAAAGTAAAAAAAAATTATAAATAAAAATAAATAAATAAAACTAGAATTTACTTGGTCAAAGAACTCATCACTAAAGGAAGGCTATATTTAAGGTTATAAGTGATCAAAGTACTTTACAAAAGCGTGAAGAAAGTAAAAAGTACTCTCCTTTGAGAAAAAATATAAGTCAAAATATTATTGTAAGGTTATTTAGGAGAAAACTAAATTAATTATTCCAATTAACTATTGGAATGAGGAACTTGACTATTGGGAAGTCAAAAGTTAAATAAGATAAGTTTAATTAAAAACCAAGGAAGATTAAGATTATAAGTTAAAATAGGGTGAGTTTGGAGAACGTTTATCTCAACAAGCAGAATGACATCTAATACATAAATGAAGTCACGACGATTTTTAGAAACCTTACCCATCAATGCTAAAGTGCTATTTAAAATTAAAGGAACTCTCGCTGGAAAAAATATCACTATTGCTATATCACCCGCTGAAGAAAAAAACTATATAAGCCCTAAAATTGCAAACCAATTGGTGATTTCAGAGTCAAATATAATTGAAAAATTAGAATTTTTTGACAAAAAAAAATACGACATAAAAGGTCTACAACTAAATATTGGGGATTATACTTGTATCTCTCAATTTACAGTGAAAACCTTACTTTTTGACAATAGTGACATTGTGTTAGGTTCACCATGGATGGAAACCCTAGGTTCAGTTATCCTAAATATGAAAAAGAATTTTTTGACATTCTCCTACAAAAAGAAAAAAATAACACTACAAGATGTTAACTTGAAGCAAAATTCAGTGACGCCTGAAGACATACAAGAAATTTCAAAAGTAATTCTTCAAGAACTTCAAGAAAGTAAAAAGGCAATCCAAAAAATGCAAAAGTAAATTGACAAAATCACAACTAACAATATGAAGAAGTTGCTCGCCTTAAGGACCACAACGAAAAATTACTAACACAAATTAAGAAGCTGAAGAAAGACAAGAAGTCATTAGAAAACAAGGTGCAACAACTTGTCGAAAAGGAATCATCGAAATCTTCAAATGTAGAAATTCAAGTTGAAGAAAAATGAACATTGATCCAGTAAATGTCACAACTCAAGAAGAAGACAAGCAAGTTGCAGAAGATGCAAACTTAGATTTCGCAATTCAGACGAGGAACATTCTAATTGAAGGTTCTGTAACCAACTCAATAACATCCTCGCGAGAAGAAAATCAAAGAAGTCAAACCAAAAAAGTTCCCTATCGACAGCCAAATCACGGGAGCAGACAAACCGACCAAGCTATGTATTTAGAACAGAAACAACAAGCTGATGTTCCAAAGAATACTAATATCAGTGCAATCCGCTAAAGTGATAATTTAGCACAAGTTTCAAGTCGCCGCAAGATTCCACAGAAGATTGATTTAGGATGGTCCGATCCATTCTCAGTGCGATAATTTTGTTTGTCACTTAGAGGATCATACCAACTTGTATCGACAAGGATGACTGCCCCGAGACGAGAAGATGTTCGTAGCAGGAAAAGAAATCAAGGCCTTTCATCAACAAGCTTTGAGGACAAAGATTTTTGAGGAGGAAGACAATGTGATGAATAAAATAATATAAATAATGATTAATTAGTTAATTAGTAATTAGGGTGAAAGGCCATGTCTAATGAGACATGACCTTTCGTGAAGAGGCACTTTCCTAGGTATAAAAGCAAGCCTCATTTGTAACATTCAATCAATTCATTCTTCATACATTTTAATATAATATTTGTATCCTCATGGATATTTTCATATTCCAAGTCTTCTAGAGTATTTAACTTGAGAAGGAACTTCGTTCACTTCAGAATACTCATAAGTGTTTCAGTTGCAGAGAGGGGAATTTAGACCAAGGGGATGATCTGATCCCAGGGTCTAGAATACACAAGAGGTAGAGAAGAGATCATCTCAAGGACATCGTAGAGGAAGGCAACAGCAGCAAGGATAGCGCCATTTTCAGGAAACCCTTCAGGGGTTGTGCAGAGACCCTTAGGGGCAACGCAGCGACTACGTCACCCATTCTAGGGTAACGCAGTCCCTTCTAGGAGCAACGTTGAGGGTTTAGAGGCCATCCAAGGCTGACACAGAGGCTTTCAGGGGCTTTAGAGGCTGGCGCAGTGCATTTCAGGGGCAACGCTGGGGTTTCTAGGCTTGGATCTGACTAAGTTCTGTAAATCCCATTTGAGGGTGTGGATCAGTTAGTATTTTTGGCCCTAGATTAGCCAGGAGCTGTAGATCTAGAGTTTTCTCTGTTGGGTTTTCTAGATCTGGAACCCAGAGTTGTGTATTCAGAAATATTCTTAATAATAGAACCATCCAACAGCCAGAGACCGGCTTTCCCACATTGGGTTTTTCTGGGGACAGTTTGTCCATAAATAACTGTGTCACTTTGTCAATGTGTGCATGTGCTCATTCTAGATATGAATTGGTAGAGATCTGTTATGTGTTTTTCTTCGATGTTAACTTGAATTTATTCAGTTGATAACTTATATAAGTAGGAGGAGCTTAACTGGATTAACAGTAATAATTTCTGCATAAGGATTAAGATTCAGAAATTTCTACATAGTCCATAGCCCTTTGAAAATTTTCTCCAACATTTGTTAATCCAAAATGCATTCTCAAATACTCAAAAGTACCCCATGGTGTGGTGAATGTTGTCTTATGTCTATCTTCCTTCTTCACTATGACTTGGTTATATCTTGAAAATCAATCTAATAAAGACATCATTCCAGATCCTGTTACCCTTTGTAATAATGGTTCCATGTTAGGTAAAGGGTAAATATCCTTTTTACAAGCTAAATTAACATTTCGAAAATCTACACATAACCCGATTGGCCCATTTTTCTTTCTCGCAATAACCGAGTTTGAACTCCATGTGGAATGCCTAGTGTGAGCTATAATTCCACCTTGAGGCATCTTTTGCCACTCCTTTTGCACCAAGGGGTCTAACTTAGGATTTATTTTCCAAAATTTTTTCCTAAAGGGTTTGGCATTTTCATCTTTAAGAGGGATAGTATGTTCCATAACATCCTCCCTATAACCTCTTAACTTCTCATATGAAAATTTCAAAATATCCCTATATTCTTGAAGTAAATTTAATAACTTTTTTCTTTCCTCCTCAGTGGTACCCTTTCCTATTTTGATAATCTTTGGATCATGAGGGGTACCAATGTTTACTTCAATGAATTCCCTTGGATCAATTTTCTTATCTTCTTTTCTCTTCACAGCATCATGCCTATCAAACATTTGCTCCGTGGCTACATGATCCCTAGGAGTGGGATTTGACACAACATTACACTCTTCATAGTTGCAACCCTCTTCTTTGTATCCAACACAAAAATCAGAAAATTCCTCCATATTATTAAAAAATCGAATCACTTGGCTTTCACCATTGAAGCTTTTCCAATGTTAGTTTTTGTAGCATCGGATGTGTTCTAGCCTTGAAATTTTGTGGAGAGGCTAGAATACATGAGATCTCCAAAATCTAGAAATCTTTTTTGGAAATTCCGCCTAGAAATGACTTAATTAGATTATTAGTCGGTTTTTAAATATTTCCTAAGTCTAAACTTAGGGAATATGACTAATTAATCAAAATTAATTAAGTCAAGGTGTGAATATTCTAGAAACTCACATGGATTGACTTCAAGTTAATCCTAGCCATCGATTAAGATCTAATCTTGGTCGTTGAAGTCGATGGGGCTCACTTGTTCCAACCATTTCTCCTTTTAGGATCCTTCTTCCATAAGGACAAGTGAGTTCATCATGTAAGTGATCACAAGGTCTACAATAAGGCATTGAATCATCAAGTGGATTTTGTGGCCTATGCTCATTGGGAGGTCCCCTTTTTTTCCATCTATCATTTCCTCGATTTTGGAATCTCCCAACTTGATTCCTCTCCATGGCCACTAATCGATTTTGGATAGCATTCATTTGATTAGTGTGATTTTCTTCCATAGTCTTAATGAGTTTGGTTAATTCTTTGATAGGATCATATGTAGTCTCTTCCCTAGCCTTGCCTTTGGAATCATTAGATTTCGATGGCCCTGTATTGAAACTAGGAAATTTAGATTTTCCTGATTGCTTTCTAGCCCTTTCCATCTTCAAGCCCTTAGTTTGAGTTATTCCCAAAGTTGCAGGCTCCTTCCTCCTCAACTCATAAGCAGTATCAACACCAAAAGCATCCAAATATGAGCATAAATGAAATTCATTAGGAGGTTTAATAGTAGTAGGCATGATTTTTACCAATTCATTGAACCTCTTGTTAAACTCCTCCATGGTTTCATTCTTTTTTTTCTTCATGTTGCTAATGGCACTGATCAAGTGACTATTTTCTCTCCTCTCTCCAAACTTTCCCATGAAAGCATTAATGATTGCTGGTAGAGAGTCATAAGAGTTAGCATGTTGCTCAATGAACCAATCAAGATCATCTTCTTCTAAAGAGAGAACAAAAAGTCTCATCTTTACATCCTCATAGTTAGCGATGTTACACCACTTAAAAATGCAAACATTTAAGTTCTTCACATGTGATGCAACACTAATGGCATTGTTACCTTGAAAAGAATGCAACCTTTCAATAGCCTTTTTAGGGATATTGTGAGGATAGCCATTTATGTTATTAAAATTACGAGCAAAAAATCATTCATGATGCTAGGCTCTACTTGTTCTTGAAAAATCAAATGAATATTAGAAATATCGACCTCCTCTTATAATCCTCTGTTGGAGCACCAACGACCAAGATTAAAACATAATCGATGGCTAGGATCATCTTGGAGTTGATCCATGTGAGTTTCTAGATGATTCGCGCCTTGACTTAATTAATTCTGTTTAATTAACCATATTCCCAAAGTTTAGACTTAGGACATATTTAAAAACTGGTTAATAATCTAATTAAGCCACTTCTAGGCATAATTTCCATAAACAATTTCTGGGTTTTTGAGCTCTCATGTATTCTATCCTTTCCACAAAATTTCGTGGCTAGAACACATCCGATGCTACAAAAACTAACAGGCCACACCTCATTGTTGTTCCTTAGTCTAGTTTTTTCCTTGTGAACCCCCCTCATAAGACCTGCTATATTTTGAGGCAACATTCACTGAGCACTAATGATGAATCTAGTTGATCCCTCCAAATGACTAGATAGGGTGTATATTGCAACACCGAAACTAGTTTTGATCCCTAGGGAGGATAGCTTCACCCTCGAAGAAGATCCACACTCAAGGATACAAACTCTCACACAAATCTCAACGAGCCCACAAAATCAATTAGCCAAGTCATCCAATCATGTCTCTAAATGAGCTCCTCCTTCTCTTTTATTGAGATGGATATCCGAATACGATGGGTCCTTTTCTTCTTTTAATAAAATGACATAATATTATTTTTCCTTAGTCTCTTTTAATTAACTAATTCCCTAATATTTCATCATTATTTTTAATTTTTAGCCTATGGGAATGACTAGGCTACTGAGTTAGTCTTTGTTCCCAATGCCCTGGAAAAGGTAAATTACATAATAGCATTTCCATTGAGTCACTTATCTCTTGAACATGTGTTTTACGTCATCTTTATCATTTTTTAAAGGTTGTTCTTGGACAATATTATGGGAATCAACTTTCCAATGTAATCATGTGAAGGTGTTTTGGAGGCTATAGTTTTGAAGTAGGCCTCTCCATTTAAAATCATATATGTTTCTTTGATACCAAATAATCATGTGAAGGTCTTTTGAGGGTTATAGTTCTAAATATGGACTCTTCTTTAAGAGCTTCTTTGCACATCATCACATCTAGGATTTTGTCAAAACTCATCATCGTTGTATTTGGAAGTTAATCTAGGGTTTAGTGACAATCATCTAGAGTATTGTTGCACTAAGGAGAAGATTCAAAAAAAAAAAAAATCCCTAAACCTTTGATGAGCGCCAAATTTGTTAAATTTTATACTCTACTAGGAATGAAGTTTTCAATAAGGGAGGAGAATAATGTTGTGCCTTTCTTTCCCTTAAGTAAGGCTTAAGGGAGTATGCATTGTATAATATTGAGTCTATGTCTTTATTATTATTATTATTATTAGGTAATATTAAATATTTCAGTGTGACTAAGAAGTCACATCGATTTCATTATTTCAATATATAAAAGGTGTTGCACCTATTTTAATATAACTCGCATTTGTGATAATTTAATATCTTTCCTTTAGACATATTTGCATGTGTTGTGTTGAATCAAATATGACATTTGATCCTAATTTTCTAAACCCATAAGCTCTAATATGTTTGTATTGTTTACTCTTTTCTTAGGCGAGTTCGAGAGGAACAACGATTCAAGTGGGTAGTCACACAAGGTGTTGATGAAGAGAATCTTTTAAAAGATTTATCAGAAGACTTGCAAAAGGACATTCGCCGTTTTCTATATTTAAATCTTTTAAAAAAGGTAATATTATTAAAAGGTTTTTGGATAATGTCTAGTTCACATAGAATTCACATTAGACATGCTTAATGTAAGAAGGTAATGATTATTCAATTCTTTATTTGCTCATGGATAGTTTTCGAAATTTCAAACACATAAAATTGAGATAGTCATTGATTTTACAAATTGCTTATTTGAGTGAAATCATGGAGCTTATATCGATAGGTTGCAACACTATGGATGGGTTGATGGGATAAATCATTGGTTGGTTTCTTAGTTATGCAAAGCAATTAAGGTAATAACAATCTATGTAATATGTTGAGCCTAGTTACTTTATTGACCTTATCGTTAGAGATGACAAACTAAACTTGAGATCAATAATCCCATATTGGAAATTCTAAACACATGCAATTGAGTTCGTAGTTATTTATTTTACAAATTTCTTATTTGAGTGAAATCATGGAACTTATATCATTAGCGTGCTGTGAAAATTCGGCTAACCCCAAATCCTATTGTAGCAACTGATGTTAATTCTTCTAATTTTTAATTTACTCAACAATTTATCTGTTGTTTCCTGTGACAAATATCGAATTAAATACATTGCAACCTTCACAAATAAACTGCGGAAGAAATAAAACGTTGGAAGAAAATATATGCACACCCACAAAATAACACCGTTATTTTTGGGCCAATGTCCCCGGAAAAACCCAACTTGGGAAAACTGTGAAAATTCCTAGATCCAAACAGAGCTAATAAATCCTACTGCAACAGCTGAGTGTACTTCTCCTATTAAGTAAATTACATTGTATAATTAATTCAGATCTAAATTATTGAAGCAACTACAGAAGCAACCTACACTAAAATTGATTGAAAAACAAGGAAACTATACAAGGAAATCATTCACACATATGACACCTTTATTTTGGACTAAGTCCTTGGAAAAACCCATTACAGGAAAACCGGTGCAGCAGGTCTGAGGGTTTTATTATTATGTAGTAGCAATGTTTGAATACATTTTTGAATACTCTCAAGGGTTATTTAGTTACAGAGAGAAATACTGGCAGAAGAATATTTGAGAAATACTTCACTCAATCACTGAATCTTCGGCTGATCCGGATGAAGAAAAAACTCTGCGCAGATCTAGCACTGGAACTTCCAGCCATTGCGTCACCCACTTCCAGGCTCAGCGTTAGCCCTCCTCCAAGTCGCTTTACCTCTATGGATGCTGGGGAACAACCTCCCATTTCTACTTTCCGAATCCTGACCTTCAAAATTGATTCGCCAACAAAATTCTGAAACCTCTGCCTCTGCCTCTACGCTACTTCTGCGTGAGCTTACATAGTCACTATGTCAACCCCTTCCTTCAACACTGTCTAGGATAGATCACCTCTACCTCTCTTTGACTTATGCTCCACTGGACTGAGAAAATATCTTCCCCTCTAGATGCTATCTCTGCCCCTCACTGCTCAAATCTCTAGTTCAAAATTCTCAGAAAACCATGCCCCAGAAATTTCAATCTTAGATCAATTTAGTGTCTTAGTGTGTTTTCCAAATGACCCTCAAGCCTTCCTTTATAGCTTTCTCGTTGACATATCAACTGTTGATTTTATAGCATCGGGAAGTGTTCCAGGTCTTAAATTTTGAGGAGAGGCTTGGACAGTAGTATTCCAAAGAACCTAGAAATCATTTGTGGAAATTCCACTCGGATTTTTCTTTATTAAAATAATTAATTATTTTAATGTGATCCCTAAGTCTAAACTTAGGGAAATTAAATAATTAAAGGGTATTAATAAAATAGAGTGTGAATCTTCTAGAAAACGAAGATCAAGTCATCTTTTACTCTAAGCCATTGATTAAGGATATAATCTGGGCCGTTGATTAATCAGCGAGAAGACTATAAGAGAAGGCTTGAGGGTCATTTAGAAAGCAAGCCGGGCATATTCTCAGTACCCGAAGGAAATCGATTTTGAAGTAAGAGAATTCGATTTCAGAGGGTGAGTCTGTAGAGGCGGGGTTGCAGAGACAGAAGGAGGAGGGAGAAGTCAACAGAGATGGAGAAGAAGGAAGAAAAAAGACGAAGGGAAGGCAGCGCTGAGCAGCGGCACTTGCCCTCCATGCAGACTTACGCAATCCAGCCAGTGACTACGCAGAGGGGCGATACAGATTGACGCAGAGGGTGCAGGAGGTCATCCCGTGTGTCGGGAATTCTTCCGTATTGTCCGGAAAATTCATATCAGGTGTACGCTATTGATTACACTGGTCATGAATTCTATAAATGATCTTTTCACTGCTGAAGATTAATACAAACCCTCATCTGCTGCACTGGTTTTCCCACATTGGGTTTTTCTGGGGACAATTGTCCAAAAATAACTGTGTTCATGTGGTTGTTTCTAATGTGCTATATGTGTTTTAATCTGTTCTTCTGCTTTTGATTATAGTGAATACTGCAGTTGTGTTTACTTCAAACTTTACTGAAGCATCTGTAAATAACTTATCATAATAAGTAGGCAAAATAAACCAACTACTGCAATAACAATTTTCAGAGTGAAAATTTCACATGGTATCAGAGTTAAAGGCAAAAGACAGAAAGGGAGGTTCTGCGATGGAACAAAGATCTGACGTTATTACAGTTTGGAAGGGCCCACGCAATTCTCCAGAGCACATAAAGTAATAGATGGAGCATGACATATCTGTTCTGGCATCCAGACTAGAGGAGGATTTCGCTTGTGTGTCAAGCATGGCCTCTCCAGGAGTTTGGTATATTGATAGTGGAGCATTTGCTCATATGACAGGAGTTTGAGAATGTTTTTCGAGCTATCGAGAAGAGCAAATGCATTTCCATATCACAATGGGAAACAAGGCCAAGTGTACCCCCCATTGGAAGAGGTACCATAATATTTCAGACAGAAGTTGGCAACAAGATTCGGGCTACAAACGTTTTGCATGTACTAGGTTTGGGGATGAACTTGTTGTCGGTGTCTTAGCTCCAAAACAAGGGTTAAAACGTATACTTGATTGGAAATAAAGTTTGTGTCAAACACCCTAGCTGGAAAAGGAAGGCACAAATTGAAGTAAGGAGCCATAAATTATATAAGCTCCAACTTGAGTCCCCAATGGCACTAATCGGCAGTACGGACGAAAGGGATTTGAATGAATTATAGCACAGAAGGATGGGGCATTTACATCATGGAGCCTTGAAGATTCTCAAGAAGACTGTCATGGGAGCGCCAGAACTCAGCACAAGGAAAGATGAGGTCCGCAGGGGGTGCGTACTAGGGAAGTATGCCAAGACAACATTTCCAAGAAGTAGTAGTAGGACCAAGAGTGTATTGGAGTTGATACACTCAGACATCAGTGGTCCAATGTCAACAACGGCTCTTAGTGGTGCAAAGTATTTTGCTACCTTTATTGATGACCATTCCAAGAAAACTTGGATCTACTTTCTCAAAACCAAAGATGAATTCTTTGAACATTTCAAAGAATTCAAGGCACCGGTAGAACATTTAACCGGAAAGAAGATCAAGAAGCTACGATTAGATAATGGTGGAGTGTATATCGATAAAGACTTCACCAGTTTTTCTGCAAAGGAAGGCATCAAGAGAGAATGGACAGCTCTATACAATCCAGAGCAGAATGGAGTCGCAGAAAGGAAGAACAGAACAATTGTAGAAGCTGCAAGGGCGATGCCATATGACCAAGACATGCCCAAATTTTTGTTGGCAGAAGCCTGCAATACAGCTGTGTATGTGCAGAACAAGGTGCCTCATAGAGCATTGGGGAAGGTGACACCTGAGAGTGTGCTCACAGGCAGCAAGCCTAAGGTGAGCCATATCAGGATATTTGGCAGTATGTCATACTTCCACGTACCAGATGAGAAGAGGAAGAAGTTGGATCAGATTGCGGAGAAGGGTTATCTTGTGCGCTATAGTGAAAATGCGAAGGCATATCGCATCTATATTCCGGAAAACAGGAAGATCGTAGTAAGGTGGGATGTAAAATTCATGGAGGAGAGAGCCTTTAGAAGATCCTGGGAAATGGCTACAGATACGTTGGTTAAGGAAGATCCACTAGTTTTGCCTCAGCAACCTACAGAGGATGGCTCGAGTGCCTCTCCATGGCACAAGGATTCTAAGGAAAGTTCTTTTGAAGAAAAGCAAGAAGGAGAACATGTAAATCCACCCACTACCAGTGGGAGAACAAGAAGCGAGCTCCAACAAATTCTGAGGGATGCAAAAGAGCTTGTTGGAGTCCCTAGAGATGGGAAGAGGGTACGCAGGCAACCTGATAGGTACCAAGCCCTGGTATCATAGGTCGAAGAACCCTCCAGCTTTCGGGAGGCAGCTCAACATCAGCTGTGGGTAGATGCCATGGTGGAGGAGTATAGATCCATCATGATGAATGATGTATGGAAAGTAGTCCCTAGACCTCAGAACAGATCGGTTGTAGGATCAAGGTGGATCTACAAGATCAAGTATGCTACAGATGGCATCATAGAGAAATTCAAGGCCAAGTTTGTGGCTAAGGGGTATGCACAGAAAGAAGGGATTGACTATGAAGAAACCTTCACCCCTGTAGCTCGGTACACTTCAATAAGATCTGTCATCTCTCTCACAGCGGAGATGGGATGGGAGATTCACCAGATGGATGTCAAGACATCGTTCTTGAATGGGGTGATAGAAGAGGATGTGTACATAGAACAGCCAGAGGGATTTGATCTGTTCCTTACTAGATCATCTACGCTCATCAAAGACTGCAAGGAGAATCTGGTTACCGAAGTCGACATGAAGGATCTGGGGTAGATGCACTATTTTCTTGGTTTGGTGGTCTGGCAACAGAAAGGAGAAATATTCCTTGGGCAAGGAAGATACACTACAAAGATCCTGAAGAGGTTTTAGATGGAAGACTATAGACCCATGGCTACGCCAATGATTACAAACTGGAAGAAGATAAACACGTCAGAGGATGATGAGGCTGACCCTACCTTGTATAGGCAGCTCATCAGATCATTGATGTACCTAGTCAACATTAGACCAAACATCTATTATGCAGTGAATACCCTCAATCAGTTCATGGTGGATCCAAGGAGGGCTCATTGGGCAGCAGCCAAACATGTTCTCAGATATTTGAAGGGGACAATCGAGTATGGGTTGAAGTACACCAAGGGAAATGAAATCCATTTTAGTGGGTTCACAGATGCAGATTGCGCTGGAAGCACAATGGATTGGAAAAGTACTAGTGGGTACTATTTCAGTCTCGGATCAGGAATGACTTCCTGGTGCAGTAGGAAACAGAAGTCCATCGCATTGAGCTCAGCTGAGGCAGAGTATATGGCAGCAAGGACAACTTCGTGCGAGGCCATATGGCTTCATAAACTGATCTTGAACTTACTCAAGAAGAGGATGGAATCGACCGGAATTATGTGTGACAATCAGAGTTGCATCAAGCTCTCTGAGAATCCTGTGTTTCATGACCGGTCGAAGCACATTGACATTCGATGCCACTTCATTAGAGACTATCTCCAACAGGGAGCTACGCAGTTGAGGTACACTCCTACAGGAGAACAGGTGGCTGATATCCTAACCAAGGCTCTAAGAAAGATTCAGTTTATTTACTTCAGAGAAAAGATGCGGATGGCTGAGAACCCTTTCCAGTAAAGGAATGGGTGGTCTACAGAGATAGAGGGAGTTGCAGTACGGATGAGGCAGTGGTAGAGATAGTGTCACAGGCAGCAGTACAGAGGGCAGCAGCGCAGAGTTGAGAGGCAGCAACCAAGACATCAATAATGCAACAGATGCTTTACAATCAAAGCATTACAGTTGGTACCTTTCTTGAACACTTTCCTCGCTAAGAGGGAGTGTTGATTTTATAGCATCGGGAAGTGTTCGAGGTCTCAAATTTTGAGGAGAGGCTTGGACAAGAGTATTCTAGAGAACCCAGAAATCGGTTGTGGAAATTCCCCTTGGATTTTGCTTTATTAAAATAATTAATTATTTTAATGTGATCCCTAAGTCTAAACTTAGGGAAATTAAATAATTAAAGGGTATTAATAAAGCAGATTATGAATATTGTAGAAAACGAAGATCAAGTCATCTTTTAATCTCAGCCTTTGATTAAGGATATAATCTGGGCTGTTGATTCATCAGCGAGAAGACTAAAGAGAAGGCTTGAGGGTCATTTGGAAAGCAAGCCGGGACCATTCTCAGTACCTGAAGGAAATCAATTCTGAAGTAAGAGAATTTGATTTCAGAGGGTGAGTCTGTAGAGGCGGGGTTGCAGAGACACAAGGAGGAGGGAGAAGTCAGCAGAGACGGAGAAGAAGGAAGACAAAAGACGAAGGGAAGGCAGCGCTGAGCAGCAACACTTACCCTCCACGCAGACTTACGCAGTCCAACCAGTGAATGCGTAGAGGGGCTACGCAGATTGACGCAGAGGGTGTAGGAGGTCATCCCGTGTGTCAAGAATTCTTTCGGATTGTCCGAAAAATTCATATCAGGTGTACGCTATTGATTCTGCTTGTCATGAATTCTATAAATGATCTTTTCACTACTGAAGATTAATACAAACCCTCATTTGCTACACTGGTTTTCCCACATTGGGTTTTTTCGGGGACAATTATCCAAAAATAATTGTGTTCATGTGGTTGTTTCTATTGTGCTATATGTGTTTTAATCTATTCTTCTGCTTTTGATTAGAGTGAATACTATAGTTGTGTTTACTTCAAAATTCACTGAATCATTTGTAAATAACTGATCATAATAAGTAGGCGAAATAAACCGACTATTGCAGTAATGATTTTCAGAGTGAAAAGTTCACATCAATGACCCATATTAGATGTCTATCTGATGGCTAAGACTAAAACATGACTTGGTCTTCATTCTCTAGAAGATTCACGCTCTGTTTTATTAATACCCTTTAATTATTTAATTTCCCTAAGTTTAGACTTAGGGTCCCCATTAAAATAATTAATTATTTTAATAAAACATGAATTGAGTGGAATTTCCGCAAACGGTTTCTGGGTTTTTTGGAATACAAGTGTCTAAGCCTCTCCACCAAATTAGAGACTTAGAGCACTTTCTGATGCTACAAAAATAAACACTCCTTCTTAGTGAGGAAAGTGCTCTAGCAATAATGCATGTTGCATACTGCTCTATCCCTGAAGCATCCTCCACGCTGTTGAAGTCCATCAGTCTCTGCGCTGCTGCTGCCACTGTACTGCTGCCCATGATACTGCCACTATCACTTTTGCATCTATACTGCAACTCCCTCTCAAGTGTTGCATCTGCTATGCTGCTAACACTGCCAATACTAACACTGCATCTGCACTGCAACTCAGCTGTTGAGAGAAACAATTGAAAACTCACCCAAAACTGAACAAGTGTTCAGTGGATGCACCACGGTGCTGAAGAATTTGACCGCTGATGGCTACTGCGTTGCACCACTGTGCACTGCGCTGCTGCTGCTGCCTCTGCTTTGCATTGCTCCAGAAATGAATGCTGCTATCTACTGCACTATTATCTCCACAACTCCTCGGCTCCGTCTGAATACTCCTCCATCCCGCTACAATTGATCATGTGTTCCTGTAGCCGGGTATGATCCATGAGATGGGCTCCTCAAGGATCTTGCCCAACTGAATTTCAAAGAACTACATCTCAATATCACCCCACTTCCCACTAGGAGAAGCATGGGCACTCATGTTGGAAATATTGTCATTGATGGCAAAGGAGAAAAAAGGAGCAACACCAGAATTATCATTAAGAACAAAGGAGCAGATCAGGATCAACTGGAGTATAAAGGATCAATTAGGCAAAGAAGGCAAAAGTTAAGTGGAGACGCATAAAAGAGAGGCAGAGGAGAAGCAAAGAGTAAAAGAAAGACAAAGGAGCAACATTAGAGGCAAACGGGTAGAGAGGAGCAGTAAAAGACAAGGAGCAACATTAGAATCTTTATCAAGGAGCAAAGGTAGCAAGGAGCAAAGGCAATAAAAGAGCAAAGGCAGTTAAGGCAACAAAGGCAACAAAGGCAACAAGCTGGGTCAAGTCGTGAACGTGGGCAGAGTCGTGAATGAGCGGGTCGAGTCGTGCTATTCAGAAAAGCTCAAGAGTTGGACTTGTTTTGTGTTCAGACAGTGCACGAGGGCGGGTGCAGTTCAATGGGTCAAGTCGGAAAATGGAGAACATCGTGAATGCACGGGTCAAGTCGGTAAACTGGAGTGAAGCAGAAATGACAGCGAGAGAATGGACACACCGGATTATGTCGCATTGGCTAGAAGATGATTGGCGCACATCGCAATCGGCGATTCTTATGTTTATATGTCAAGACTTCATAAGTTATTTAAGTTGCGATGCGAAGCATATCTCATATCGCATAAGATAAGGAGAACCATTATGATAAATGTTAAAAGGTGCGACATGCAATAAGGTTTTCGCTGCAGGTTGCGAAATCGCGAAATTGCAAATATTGTGAAATTCTTAAACTTGTGAAGTGCGATAAAGAGCCCGGATGCAATGTAGTTTCAAAGGCGAACTCCAAAGAATTTCAAATCCGGATGTAAAGAATTTCCTGTGTTAAATCGCATCGGAGGAAGAAAAGGAGGATTATAATGTAAAACCTTTGGTACGCCGAAATGCGATATGAGACCGAACGCGATACAGTTCGAAGTTAAAATCTAATGTATTTCAAGTTCGAGGCTGTGTTTTTCTTTAAGAAAACGCGGAGGAAGAGTGGAAAAGTGATATATAACAGAGAAAAAAGAAAAGCCGAAATGCGATTTGTGAAGTGGACGCGATGCAGTTCAGAAGTAAATTCTAAAGGCAAGTTAGGTCCAGGTTATGCAGATATGTCTGTTATTAGAAGAAAGTCTGAACGCGGGCAGGTAGATTCGGGTGAGAGACCCGACACAACGTGCAGAGTAGCAAAACTCCGGGCAGAGAAGGTTGAATGTTGTGGTTACTATATAATAGGCAGACTGGGTTGAGTCGAGCAAAGATGGTTATGCTGCACTGTTTTGAAACATAACAACAAGAGAGAAAATATGGTTATGCTGCACAGTTGGAAATATAATAACAGGTAGAGGAGACAAAGGGACAACAGGCAGAGAAGACAAAATGAATAGAAAAGCAAGAAACTGAAAGGGCTTAATTGAAATATTGTTGTAACTGTAAATGTAAATTCATTGATTATTTTATGTTGTTTGTGATGCAAAGGCAAGTCTCCATAGGCATAGGAAAAACTCCAATGAGTGTTGTAATGATTATGTCTAATGTTATAACCTGAACTGAAATGTAAGGAACCGAATGGGTGGAAGGCAGAGAGACAGGCCTATTCTCTTTGTATTCCTTATAGAATGCAAACAGTCAAGAGTTATCTATATAAGAGATGTAATATTAGTGTGCAGAAGGAGGTGAGATAGTTGCAGAATGGATGTGAGCGGAAGAATGTAAGAGAGCTGCAGAAGGTTGGAGAGTGGAAGAATCAGAGAGAGCTGATAGAAATGTTGTGCACATTAGGAACTAATATGAAGCAGATATAAAGGCTAAAGAGGCAACAGTGGAGGAGTATAACAGAGTTGATATCCAGGTAAATAAACATTCTAGTTTCATGTTGAGTGAGGGGATTGCAGTCTCCTTTCAAGTTGTAGCTTGATAAATATCCAGTTGGAGCTGGTTGAGATAGGAGCCTCCTGTAGGTTGTAGCCTACAAAAAATACATGGGAGTTGGTGGTTCTGTTTCAAGTTGTAGCTTGATAGATGTCCAGTTGGAGCTGGTTGAGATAGGAGCCTCCTATGGGTTGTAGCCTGCAGAAAATAGATGGGAGTTGGAGCTTGCTTGCAAGTTGTAGCTTGCAGAATTCGAGGTAGTAGCCTCCTGTAGGTTGTAGCCTGCAGAAAATAAATGGGAGTTGGTGCTTTCGTTTCAAGTTGTAGCTTGATAGATGTCTAGTTAAAGTTGGTTGAGGTAGGAGCCTCCTATGGGTTGTAGCCTGCAGAAAATAGATGGGAGTTGGAGCATCCTTGTAAGTTGTAGCTTGTAGAATTTGAGGTAGTGGCCTCCTGTAGGTTGGAGCCTACAAAAAATCAGTTGTGAGAGGGAGTTGGTGCTTGCCTTTGCATCACAATAATAATAAGATGTCGTTTTCTCCTTGATGGGTTTCCACTTATATCTGATGTCTATGTGCTTGATGATTATGTGTTGATGTGATGTTTTAATTTGCCTAATTACTTCTTGTCGACACATTAAGTTTGTTGATTCATTATGTATTAAGTTGCTTATGAAATGATGGTGTAAATGAGTTGAATGAAAAGAGTTTTAAATGTCCATGAATGTACTAAACTGATTCATCCCCTCTCTCAGTTTAGCTAGGAGTTCATCAATTGGTATTAGAGCAGGTCCTTCTGAAACAGTTTAACCACTGGAAGGAGGTCCTTAGTCCCCAAAATGGCGAGCCTAGAAGGAAGCTCTGCAAATAAAGCCCCCCTCTTTGCTGGCACAAACTATGCTTTCTAGAAAATAAGAATGAGGACATACTTAATTTCTCTAGGAATAAAAGTCTGGGTTGCTGTGGAAGAAAATTATGCACCAAAGGAAACTGACACTGAGAAAGAAGCCAAACAAAATGTCATAGCTAATGCAAAAGCAATGAATGCACACTTGAGCGGTCTGAGTGAGTCAGAATTTATGAAAGTAATGCACAGTAAGACTGCCAAAGAAATCTTGGATACATTAGAAAATATCCATGAGGGAGATACAAAGGTGAAGATGGCCAAACTGCAAGCACATAGAACTCAGTTTGAAAACTTAAAAATGAATGAAGATGAAGATATAGCTGCATTCTTCTTATGAGTTGCAGAAGTTGTGAATATCATGATAGGCCTAGGAGAAGAAATTAAAGAAAGTGTTGTAGTCCAGAAAATATTGAGATCTCTACCATCCAGGTTTAATCCTAAGGTTTCTGCCATAGAAGAAACAACAGACTGGGAAACCTTGACCATGAACTAATTGCTTCGAAACTTGACGACTTATGAGATGAAACTTCCAAAGGGGAAGTCAAATGTGAGGGAGGCAGATAAGTGCATAGAAGAAAAAGAAGGTGCATGCTCATGCTCTGATGAAGAGGAAGCCAAATTCGTCAGAAGATTGGATAGAGGCACAGGTAAGTACAAAGGTAAACTTCCATTTAAGTGCTTTAATTGTGGAAAAGTGGGCCACTATGCTTCAAAATGTCCCCATAAGAGAGCAGAGAATCAACCACAAGAGACAGAGAAAAACAAAATAAATAACTGGCAGAAAGGGAAAAGCTTTAATAGAAGTACATTCTATGCTCAACAAGACAACAGTGCATTTGAGAGATCAGATGAATCCCCCAATGAAGAAGGAACCTTTGAATTTATTTTGATGGTCAAGGAAGAGCTTGAAGGATACCTTCTGGAAGATGAAGAAAAAGGTGAGGTTGATCTTGAGGGGGAGCTAATTAGTGCCCTGAAAGAAATAGACAGACTTAAACTCAAGAGTAGAAAACAGAAAGACATTCTCCTGAAATACGCAAAGGGTAGAGCCAAGTTCGGAAAACCTCATTCTGTTGAAAGTAGAACTTAAAGAAGCTAATAAGGTAGAAGACATCCTGATAAAGAAAATAAAAGATAAAACTCAGGAGCAAGAGAAGTTGGAAGAAGTAGTATGCCTGAGAAAGAAATTAGAAAATGCCCAAAGGGAATTAACTATGAATATTCCACGAATGAAAAGCTCTAAATAGTTGGACAAAATACTAAATGCTCAAAGATCTCCTATTATAAAGATTGGGATAGGCTATGACGGAGAAAACAGTAAGTCCAAGGTTGAAGATAACAAGGATATCACCTTTGTGAAAGCTATAAAAGAAAAAGATAACTCTCAACAATCTAAGATTATCGCAGCTAGAAGACTGATAGAAGAAAGGAGCAGGTTGTGGAAGCAGCTCGGAGACGAGATTACCTCCATGGAGAACTCTGAGAAGGCAGACATTGAAAGAGATGATGAAGCAGCCCAAACGAGATCCAAAGAGTTAGAAACCAGCAAAAACTTGATGTGTAATGAAACAAACAGAAACAAGCAGCAACATCAAGTGACAAAGAATGGAAGGAAGAAGCAAGTAGTTGCAAAAAGCTCAATTGTTCCGGAAGATGAATTGAACAAGTTCAGAAGATCTCAAAGGAGGTTCTTTCCTCCCGTGAGAAGTATTACATGTTTTACCTCCCATAGACCTTAACATATAGCAACACATTGTAAGACAAATCAAATCAAGTTTAACTAGCAAAAGATACAGCAAATGAGAAGACCCCCTCAAGCAAGCAAATGGAAAGGACAATCTTTCACCAGGTACACAAATCATTTCCATGGCTACTGTTATGCATGCAATGAATTTGGACATAAACTTGTTGAATGTAAATTATGTTAAAAAAGGAGCACAAAATGTTATACATCAGCTCCAACGTACCTAGGTAAAATAAGATGTTATGTGTGCCACAAGCTTGGACACAAAGCAAATGATTGCACGCTGCCATATACAGTAAAGGACTCTAGACAGATGATGGAACCAAATCAAATCAAACTAAACTGTGAATCAAAAAGAAATGCAGACATTATGAGGAACCCCAACAAAGTATGGAAGAAGAAGAAAAAGGGGGAGCCTGTTACTTTAATGACATTTTGAATCCATCATAGTCTTAGGGGGAGCTGCTCTAGGAAGCAACACAGATATCCAGTCAATGATAGACAAGAAGCAACATCCCAGGGGGAGAGCAGTTCATAAAAGGTCCCCATAAGAGTTGTCAAAGAAGAGCTGCTTGGAATAAGAACAGCGAAAAGTTCGGGAAGGGAAAGGAAAATTCGTCTGGCAGAGAACTATAGAGGAAGAAGAGCACATGAAGCATTCAATGCTAATTTGAGATAGCCAACAGATTGATGGAAGAAGAGAAAGCAGCAAGAAGCCATGGTGATAAAGGGAACATCATTCATGAACCTGGAAACTAAGAGGATGCTTACATTGTGTATCGCACTGCAAGTGTTGATATTGAAACAAAATTCTTTCAAGAAGGATGAATAAGAAAAGTGTTATCCCAAGTGTTATTATTGGAGCAGTGGTATGATGCAGGTCCTCAGGATTGGAATGTTATGGTATGCATCATGGTGGTGGTATGGCAGAAATACATCAAGGACGAATAGCGTTATTAGCGTTATAGTATATGTGGATTAAGCTTCGGTTGCTCTAATTATTGCAAGGTATCTTCTGATTGTAAATGCTGGAGAATGTCGAGCTACATTATTAAAGCATAGAAAGGTCATTAAAAGTGCCAAAGGATCATTATCTTGTTTGCATTTGAAGTGTTATATTGAGCATTGAAGCAATATCTATTCTTGGATATAATTGCATGCCTTCCTCAAGTTAGTATGGATATATCTTCAAGGCTTATTTCCTAAGATCATTCATAAAGTTGTGTGAAGTTTGTTTGCGGAGACTCCAATTAAACAAATTGAAGATGTTTTGCTGAAGATCATTATGATAGAACAGTTGAAGTATCTGAAGCATGATGGGCTAGTTGTGCTAATTTTACTATTGAAGTTCAAAGAGTCTATTATTGATTCATCTGAAGCTTACTTCAGCAGAAAGGAATTGTTGATATTTCACCATTGCAGCGAGTTTGATCATTGACACAAATACCTCCCTGTGTCAAAAATGAAATTGTATAGTTGGTAGTGAATTTTTTCCAATGCGTTGAATGTATCTAGCCTCAAGGGTTTGTTTTGAATATGCTCTGTACAGTATTAAAGGTGTTGGGTCCTTTTTAAATTGAAAGATATTGTCTAATCTTACAATAAGTTGTAAGCCCTGTTTGGACTCATTGTTCACATCAACATCAAGGGCTTTTGGCTTGTAGTGATTATATCTTCAGAAGTCTAGCACATATCACCACTATCAAGCAGTAAGGGACAAAAGTACAAAGCATTCTATGGTGACATGCCTTACAACATTCTCATGAGTTTAGGATAGCATCAATTTGCAACATATTCATGTAATCTCTATGATCTTCAAAGTGCTACCTCAGCAATGCTCATATATCTTATGAAGTCTACAATGCAGTCACAACGATGGTCTACTACACTCTTGAAATGTTGAAGTGCACATAAAGCAATGCTTATGTGTACATAAAACAACACCCGCTGTGTATGTAGAAGATCAGAAAGCAGTAATACTATGGTAAATTAGGTGTATTCATTTAAATACAAAAGGATTCATCAACTGTGTAATGAATAGACGGAGTGTGTATATTCATTTCATATCAAAAGAATAAAATGAAGAATGCTTATACACAACTCAGAGAGAAGTAATGCAATGATGGAAACTACATTGGAAAATGTGTAACCCTTTGCCATTGACATCAAAGGGGGAGGAAAAGTGAGCAAAAGAAGAAAGGCACTTCTGAAAAGCAAGCAGAGGAAGAAAGGCACTTCTCATAATGAAAGGGGGAGGAAGACTTGGAGGAAGTGTTGCCATCAATTCCAAAGGGGGAGACTGTTGGAAATATTGTCATTGATGGCAAAGGATCAGAAAGGAGCAACACCAGAATTATCATTAAGAACAAAGGAGCAGATCAGGATCAGCTGGAGTATAAAGGAGCAATAAGGCAAAGAAGGCAAAAGTTAAGTGGAGAAGCATAAAAGAGAGGCAGAGGAGCAACAAAGAGTAAAAGAAAGACAGAGGAGCAACATTAGAGGCAAAGGGGTAGAGAGGAGCAGTAAAATACAAGGAGCAACATTAGAATCTTTATCAAGGAGCAAAGGCAGGAAAAGAGCAAAGGCAGTTAAGGAAGCAAAGGCAGCAAGGTGGGTTAGGTCATGAATGTGGGTAGAGTCGTGAACGAGCGGGTTGAGTCGTGCTATTCATAAAAGCTCAAGATTTGGACTTGTTTTGCGTTAAGAACAGTGCACGAGGGCGCGTGCAGTTCAACGGGTCAAGTCGGCAAATGGAGAAAATCATGAACACACTGGTCAAGTTGGCAAACTGGAGTGAAGCAGAAATGGATGGTTGTGATCAAGTTGCAGAAATGACAGTGAGTGAATGGAAGCACCAGATTATGTTGCATTGGCCAGAAGATGATTGGCACACATCACAATCGGTGCTTCTTATGTTTATATGTTAAGACTTCGTAAGTTATTGAAGTTGCGATGCGAAGCATATCGCATATCGCATAAGATAAGGAGAATCGTTATGATAAATGTTAAAAGGTGCGACGTGCGATAAGGTTTTCACCGCAGGTTGCGAAATCGTGAAATCGAAAATATTGCAAAATTCTTAAACTTGCGAAGTTTGATAAAGAGCCCGGATGCGATGTACTTTCAAAGGCAAACTCCAAAGGATTTCAAATCCGGATGTAAAGCATTTCCTGTGTTAAATCGCATCAGAGGAAGAAAAGGAGGATTATAATGTAAAACCTTTGATACGCCGAAATGTGATGTGAGGTCGGATGCGATACAGTTTGAAGTTAAAATCTAATGTATTTAAAGTCCGGGGCTATGTGTTTTTCTTTAAGAAAACACGTAGGAAGAGTGGAAGAGCGATATATAACGGAGAAAAAAGAAAAGCCAAAATGTGATTTGTGAAGCGGACGCGATGCAGTTCAGAAGTAAATTCTAAAGCCAAGTCAGGTCCAGGTTATGCGGATACGTTTGTTATTAGAAGAAAGTCTGAACGCGGGTAGGTAGACTCAGATGAGAGACCTGACACAACGTGCAGAGCAACAAAACTCTGGGTAGAGAAGGTTGAATGTTGTGGTTACTATATAATAGGCAGAGTGGGTCGAGTCGGGCAAAGACGGTTATGCTGCAATGTTTTGAAACATAACAGCAAGACAAAAAAGACGGTTATGCTGCACAGTTGGAAATATAATAACAGACAAAGAAGACAAAGGGACAGCAGGCAGAGAAGACAAAATGAACAGAAAAGCAAGAAACTGAAAGGGCTGAATTGAAATATTGTTTTAACTGTAAATGTAAATTCATTGATTATTTTATGTTGTTTGTGATGCAAAGGAAAGTCTCCACAGGCATAGGCAAAACTCTAATGAGTGCTGTAATGATTATGTCTAATCTAATAACCTGAATTGAAATGTAAGGAATCGAATGGGTGGAAGGTAGAGAGACAGCCCTGTTCACTTCGTATTCCCTATAGAATGCAAATAGTCATGAGTAATTTGTATAAGAGATGTAATATTAGTGTGCAGAAGGAGGTGAGATAGCTACAGAATGGATGTGAGCGAAATAATGTAAGAGAGCTGCAGAAGGTTGGAGAGTGGAAGAATCAGAGAGAGTTGATAGAAATGTTGTGCACATTAGTAACTGATATGAAGCAGATATGAAGGCTGAAGAGGCAGCAGTGGAGAAGGAGTATAACAGAGCTGATATTCAGGTAAATCAACATTCTAGTTTCATGTTGAGTGAGGGGATTGTCGTCTCCTTTCAAATTGTAGCTTGATAAATATCCAGTTGGAGCTGGTTGATGTAGGAGCCTCCTGTAGGTTGTAGCCTACAGAAAATACATGGGAGTTGGTGCTTCCGTTTCAAGTTGTAGCTTGATAGATGTCCAGTTGGTGCTAGTTGAGGTAGGAGCCTCCAGTGGGTTGTAGCCTGCAGAAAATAGATGGGAGTTGGAGCTTCCTTGCAAGTTGTAGCTTGCAGAATTTGAGGTAGTAGCCTCCTGTAGGTTATAGCCTGTAGAAAATACATGGGAGTTGGTGCTTTCGTTTCAAGTTGTAGCTTGATAGATGTCTAGTTGGCGCTCGTTGAGGTAGGAGCCTCCTATGGGTTGTAGCCTGCAGAAAATAGATGGGAGTTGGAGTTTCCTTGCAAGTTGTAGCTTGCAGAATTTGAGGTAGTAGCCTCCTGTAGGTTGGAGCCTACAGAAAATCAGTTGTGAGAGGGAGTTGGAGCTTTCCTTTGCATCACAACAATAATAAGATGTGGTTTTCTCCCTTATGGGTTTCCACTTATATCTGTTGTCTATGTGCTTGATGATTATGTGTTGATGTGATGTTTTAAACTGCCTAATTACTTGTTGTCCACACATTAAGTTTGTTGATTCATTATGTATTAAGCTACTTATGAAATGATGGTGTAAATGAGTTGAATGAAAAGAGTTTTAAATTTCCATGAATGTACTAAATTGATTCACCCCCCCCTCAGTTTAGCTAAGGGTTCATCAACTCATAGCCACCTCATCCTCCTGCACTCACGGTTGCAACCTTCGGGTTGTGCTTCTCATCTTTGTCCTTCTTCTTCAGATGACACTGAGAAGCATAGTGGCCCATCTCTCCACGTCTGAAGCACTTGACCTTTGAAGCATCACGCTCTAGTTTCCGTTGCACCTATTGTCCCTTCGATGCAAGGGCTGCGTTCTCCTCTTCCCCCACGGATTTTGATCTGCCACCACTGCTACCATCAAGTTTGCACTTGACGAGGTCTCTCCTCAATTCTTCCTCCTGAAAAGATTACCATTGTTGATTTTTGGGTAGCATTGGATGTGCTCTAGCTTCGAAAATTTGTGGAGGGGCTCGAACACATGAGATCTCCGAGACCCAAAAATTGTTTGGAGAAATTCCACTCGGAGCTTAAGCTATTCAAATAATTAATTATTTTAATGGAGACCCTAAGTCTAACTTAGGGAAATTAAATAATTGAAGTGAATTAATTTAAACATATGGGTGAGAATGTTTTAAGTGACGAGGATCAAGCCTTTTCTAATCTTAGTCGTTGATTAGAGATTAGATCACAGCCGTTGAATGTTCAACAGAAAAATTATTAAAGGAGGGCTTGGGTCATTTGGAGAACACACAGAGTGGCAACACTTGAGCTAAGTTGAAATTTTGGGGCGCAGTTTGTTGAGAATTTTCAAGAGAGCTTGCAGTGCAGTGAGGGGCAGTTCGGTAGTGGGATTTCTGATCCAAGGCTGAGAATACAATAACAGAGAGGTAGATCAACACCAGAGGATCATCGCAAGCCCAGGAGAGGTGACGCAGGCACAGCCAAGCTCGCGCAGAGGCTCACATAGACCCATAGGGGTGACGTAGGCCTAGAGGAGCTGACGCAGAGCCGGAAGGGGCAGCGCTGGGGTTTCAGTGGGTCAGATCGGGCTCGTATTCAGCAGATCAGAAAGGGTGACGCAACCACACTGAAGGGTGACGCAGTCTCAGTGCAGAGTTTTCTGGGGACTGCGTAGGCACCTGTGGGGTTATTCATTCTAAGCTGAATCAGCCATAATATCTATCTCCAAAGATAGAGGTACTTCTGTCGGGATTTTCTCTGTTGGGTAAACCACTACTGGTACCCTAGTTTGTATTCAGAAATGTGCATAATAATAAAACCCTCAAGAGCTCCGGCACCGTTTTTCCCGCATTATGTTTTTTCAGGGACATTTGTCCAAAAAATGTTGTGTCTCCTTCATCGAATGTGCTTATTTCTTCAGTACTTGATATGTATATTTCTGTAGGAAGTAGTGTATTTACTTCTATGTTTTTCTTGTATTATTCAGAAAAGTAACCTGTTAAATTAATAAAACAAGTAGGAGAAGTAAATCAGATTACTGCTGTAGGATTTATGTTTAGTAAATTCAGAAATTTTCACATGGTATCGGAGAGATGCAGATCAGGGAGAGCTGAAGCCATTAGCGAAGAGACGAAGTTTTTTCTGTAGGAAGGTGGCTGTCTCGAGTGACAGCGCAGATCCATGAAGAGGCAGTGTAAGCACCAGAGGGACAACGCAGGCCTAGGAGGGGTGACGCAAAGGCAGTCTAACTCACGCAGAGTTGACGCAGAGGCTCACGCAGACCGAGAAGGGTGATGCAGTCCAAGAGGAAGTGACGTAGATCCAACACAGAGGGCTCGAGCCTTCACCCTTCCAGTTGCCGTGGCTGGAAGTGCAGTTTGTTCTTCGGAAGTTGTTGGTGGGGCATTGTTCTGTCGGTGCAGAACAATGTCTAGCATGGTGTGACAAAGTAGGGAGAAGCAGTTCCTCAACAGACTTTCTCGCCAAGAAGTCTGAGATCTGATCAGCGGAGTGATTGGAGAGGGCTTATTCGACAACAGTTGGTGGAAGATTTCCAGGAGGGAAATCACTTTTCAGGGAGCATATTCTCTAGAGGGTTTCCAGTGCTAAGAAACCCAAATCCGAGTCTTTTGTTGAGGGCAGCAGCACAAGAAGGGTGAAGAGTATCTGCTTCGACATCTTTTGAGCAGAGATGGCCGCACATGGATTGAGGGATCATGACAGGTTGGATGGAGTATCCAACTTCGTCGTCTGGAAGGCCATAATCCTATTAGTTCTTGATGAATATTGCATCAAAGATCACGCCGAGAAAATTTGCGCTATTCCTGTTGATGTTGATTCGTTGAAGAAGTATGCGGAAGTGCAAGCAAGGGCCAAGCACTTGATTATGGACGGGGTCAAGGATCATGTGGTCCCACACAATGTTGAAAATAACACAACAAATGAGATGTGGACGACATTGACCACAATGTATCAGGGGACTTCTGTCCAAAGGAGAATGCTTCTGGAGAATTAGCTTCGGTTATTTCAGATGCATATGGGAGAGGAAATCAACCCCTTCCTCATTAGATTAAAGGTGATTCGTGATCAGTTGGCTGCTATGGGGGCCACTCCTGATGAGGGTCTATTGGTCAGGACTACCGTGAATGCAGTGGTTGAAGAGTGGGAGACCTTTGTCCAAGGCATTTTGGGCAGAGCGACACTTCCAAATTGGAAAGACTTGTGGGTAGCTCTTTGACAAGAAGAGATCAGGGGGATGACCAAGGCGGGCAACACTAGCGGTGGAATCAAGGTCAAGAAGGAGGAGGAGAAAGATGCGGTTCTCGCATCTAAGGGACAGTAGGGGCAACAAGGGAAGAAGAAGAAAGACCTTTCAAAGGTCAGGTGCTTCAAATGTGGTGAACTAGGACATTTCGCCACAACTTGTCCTCAGAAGAAGAAGGGTAAGGAAGATTCTGATTCAAAGCCTGCGGCAGCTAAGGGTGATGATGGGAGTGATGACGATGTGGCTATGAGTGTTCATGTGCCTCGAGAGAAGAGGTGGGGTGACATAGATCTGTAGTTCTCTTGAACTTCAGACTAAAGGAGGTAGGGTCCTTGAGGTGCCAAAACTCTTGGATCACATATGAGCTACGGGAGCCCTTAATGACAATAGCAGGATGACTGGAGTTAGTTGGTGCAGAGGATTATGGAGGCACATTGGCAGAGCTAGGATGATGAAGACTAGAGCAGCGCAGAGCAGAGGCAGCAGTAGCGTAGAAGCAGCAGTGCAGAGGTTGATGAGATTTCAGCAGCGTAGAGATATGCTTACGCAGTGCAGAGCAACAACAGCGCAGAGCTCTAGAGGGTCAACGCAAATTAGCAGCAGAGGGTGTTTCAATATCAAGGTGCACTGAGACTGACTTGTCTATCAGGATTTTGGGTGATTTCCTTCAGTTGCTTACTTCTCAACAACTAAGTTGCAGTGCAGTAGTTAGCAGTGGTCGTGCAATGGGCAGCGTGATGCAGCATTTTGAGAGGAGTTGTTGTACAGATGAGGCAGTGTCAGTGGCATTGACATGGGCAACAGTACAGAAGGTAGTAGCGTAGAGGATGAGGGGCAACAAGCCAAGCATCAGCAGCACAGGGGACCGATGCCGTGGATTAGGGTGATGCTTCAGGTTGAACTGTTGCTAGAGCACATTCCTCGTTAAAAGGAAGTATTGATTTTTGGGTAACATCCAATATGCTCTTGCTCCGAAATTTTGTGGAGGGGCTAGAAAACATGAGATCTCCAAGACCCAGAAATCGTTTTGAGAAATTCCACCCGGAGCTTAAGTTACTCAAATAAATAATTATTTTAATGGAGACCCTAAGTCTAACTTAGGGAAACTAAATAATTAAAGTGAATTAATTTAAACATGTGGGTGAGAATGTTCTAAGTGACGAGGATAAAGCCTTTTCTAATCTTAGCCGTTGATTAGAGATTAGATCATGACCATTGAATTTTCAATAGGAAAAGTATTAAAGAAAGACTTGGGGTCAGTTGGAGAACACACACAGAGTGGCAACACTTGAGCAAAGTCGAATTTCTGGGGCGCAGTTTGCTGAGAATTTTCGAGTGAGCTTGCAGTGCAGCGAGGAGAAGTTTGGTAGTGGGATTTCTGATCCAAGTCCGAGAATACAATAGCAAAGAGGCAGATCAACACCAGAGGAGTAGCGCAGGCCCAGGAGGGGTGACACAACCCCAGCTAGGCTCACGCAGGCCCATTGGGGTGACGCATGCCTAGAGGAGTTGACGTAGAGCCACAAGGGGCAGTGCTGGGGTTTCAGTGGGCCAGATCGGGCTCGTATTAAACAGATCAGAAAGGGTGACACAACCACACTGAAGGGTGACGCAGTCTCAACAAAGAGCTTGCTAGGGACTGCGTAGGCATCTGTGGGGTTCTTCATTCTGAGCTGAATCATCCATAATATCTGTCTCCAAAGATAGAGGTACTTATGCCAGGATTTTCTTTGTTGGGTAAACCACTACTGGTACCCTAGTTTGTATTCAGAAACTTGCATAATAATAAAACCCCCAAGAGTTGTTGCACTGGTTTTTCCGGGGACATTTGTCTGAAAAATCTTGTGTGTCCTTTGTCGAATGTGCTCATTTCTTCAGTACTTGATCTATATATTTGTGTAGGCAGCAGTGTATTTACTTCGATGTTTTTCTTGTATTATTCAGAATTTTTTTTTTTGTTAAATTAATAAAACAAGTAGGAGAAGTAAATTAGACTACTGCTGTAGGATTTTTGTTTAGTAAGTTCAGAAATTTTCACAACCACAACTGCTCCCAGCTAGGTAACGCTGCCCAACCTAGTATGCTCTGGATAAACACTTGCCACTCCTCCGTGACACTGTTAAGGGCCATCCAAACCATGGTTGCAGCTGTAGGTGTAGCACCTATTGCCGACAACTGATCACGAACCTCCTGAAACTGCATAAGATATGAAGCCATGCGCTCCCCTTTCTGCATCTGGATCATACGGAGCTTCTGCTCCAAGTACAACTTCCGCTGCTCGGAAGATCACTCATATAGGTCATGCAAAGCTACACACATATCTCTGGCAGTATTCTTTCCAGCCAAATGTGAGACGATGTGGTCCTTGACACCATAAAGGAGCAACCTCTTGGCCTTCGACATATAAGCCTTTTACTTTTTGTTTTGATCTGGATCTTTACGTACAGCTACCACGTTTTCCACGAATGCTTTCAGATCATATTCATCTAGAAGAAACATAGCCCGTTCCTTCCAGATCATATAGTTGGAGGAGCCCTCCAACCGATCTTGATCACGATGTCTGTGAGATGCCATATCAACCAAAAAACTATCGAATTTGCTCCCTCTTCCTCCCTACTACGCAGTCCCTGGAAGGCTTACACACTCCCTGGTGGAGTTGTAAGTTCTGCAACTCCTCTACTGCTTAGAAACTAATAAATGCTAATTTCCTCGGCTAGGAAATCATTTAGGAAGGAATTCCCCAAATATATGCTATTGATTCCTTCTGACGCTTTTCTGCCCTACAATAGCTGCAGAAAAATGCGTCCTTCTGTCTTCTGCGTGGAGGCTCTGCGCTGCTCCCTCTGCCTCAGCAAGATATTGAATTTGGAAGTCCTTTCTCTCTGTCGACTCACTCAGAGAGAGACTACCACGAAAATCTCAACCCTTCTGGCCAGAACTGCACAATCCTTTAATGGATTGGTTCCTTTGCACCGCAACAACAATGACCTTCACTTCAGAAATCAGATCTGTCCTTCCTGTTTCACATCAATGCTCTAATACCATGTGAAAATTCCTAGATCCAAACAGATCTAATGAATCCTACAGCAACAACTGAGTGTACTTATATTAAGTAAATTACATTACATAATTAATTCAGATCTGAATTATTGAAGCAACTACTGAAGCAACCTACACTAAAATTGATTCAGAAACAAGGAAACTAGACAAGGAAATCATTCACACATATAACACCTTTATTTTGGACTAAGTCTCCGGAAAAACCCAATGCGGGAAAATCGGTGCAGCAGATTTGAGGGTTTTATTAGTATGAAGTAGCAATGTCTGAATACCTCTTTAAATACCCTCAAGGGTTAATCAGTTATAGAGAGAAATACTGGCAGAAGAATATGTGAGAAATACATCACTCAATCACTAAGTCTCCGGCTGATCCGGATGAAGGAAAAACTGCCCTGGGCAGGCTCCATGCTACCTCTGCACAGATCCAGCGCTGGAACCTCCAGCCACTGCGTCACCCACTTCTAGGCTCAGCGTTAGCCCTCCTCCAAGTCGTTTTTCCTCTGTGGATGCTGAGGAATAGCCTCTCGGTGCCACTTTCTACATCGCGGCCTTCGAAAACGATCCACTAGCAAAATTCCGAAACCTCTTCCTCTGCCTCTACGTTTCTTCTGCGTGAGCTTACGCAGTCATTGCATCAGCCCCTTCCTTCAAAGATGGCTAAGCTAGATCACCTCTGCCTCTCTCTGACTGATGCTCCACCAGATTGAGAAAATATCTTCCCCTCCGGATGCTATCTCTGCCCCTCACTTCTCAAATCTCTAGTTCAAAATTCTCATCAAACCACACCCCAAAAATTTCGATCTTAGATCAATTCAATGTCTTGGTGTGTTTTCCAAATGACTGTGAAGCTTTCCTTTATAGTCTTCTCGTTGACATATCAATGGCCCAAATTAGATGTATAATTGATGGCTAAGATTAAAATATGACTTGATCTTCATTCTCTAGAAGATTCACACTCTATTTTATTAATACCCTTTAATTATTTAATTTCCCTAAGTTTAGACTTAGGGTCCCCATTAAAATAATTAATTATTTTAATAAAACATGAACCGAGTCGAATTTCCACAAATGGTTTCTGGGTTCTTTGGAATACAAGTGTCTAAGTCTCTCCACCAAATTAGAGACTTAGAGCACTTTCTGATGCTACAAAAATCAACAAAAACCGGTGCAGTAGCTGGGAGTTTTTTTATTATGCAGTAGTGAAATCTGAGTACAAACTATGGATGCCCAAACTGGCAATCCAAACAGAGAAATACTAGCAAAATTATGTAGTGAAGAAAATTCCTCACTCCACATGCTATCCGACACTGACCTCAGCTCGAAATTGAGCCGTCCCCAACTGCCTCTACGCAGTCTCTGCGTCACCATATGCAGTCACTATGTCCCTTCAGCTCGAAACTGCATCACCTCTCACTTTCTCGTCAGCTGTTGTCTGGGAAACTGATTCTCTCGACTTCTATAACCTCTATCTAGCTTTTGGTAGTTAATCTTTCCTTCTCCCCAACAAAATGAAATTTCCTCTAGAGGGCACTGCACTGCCTCATTGTGGCACTCTGTCTCTCTGCAAATGTACTCGCTGGATCTAGAAATCTTCCTCCGACTTCACTATCTCCGCCCTCTCTCACTGCTTCAATCTCACTGAATCACTTCCGGCAACACACAACTGCTACTCTGGAAATTGATTCGCCAACAAAATCAAATACTCAACTGATTTGGTGTGCCTTCTCCAAGCCCTGTCTACTTATTTTTATAATTCTCCATTGAGACTTAAACGACCATGATTAAAACTTAATCGATGGTTAGGATTAACTAGAAATCAATCCATGTGCTTTTCTAGAACATTCTCACCATGAATTAATTAATTTTGATTAATTAATCATATCCCCTAAGTTTAGACTTAGGAAATACAAAAAAACTAACTAATCTACTTAAGTCGTCTCTAGGTGGAATTTCCAGAAATGATTTCTGGGTAATGAAGAATACATGCATTCTAGCCTCTCCACCAAATCTCGTGGGTAGAACACATCCGATGCTACAAAAACTAACACTCCCTCTTAGCGAGGAATGTGTTATAGTGTTGCAACCCACTGAAGCAACACCTTGTCTCTGCACCACCTCCTGTCATGCTGCTAATGTCTAGCTACTGCTACCCACCAACCACTGCGCAACTCTAATATGCGTTGCATCTGTGCTGCTGCTGACTCTGCTGAACTGCTGCCAACACTGCATCTACACTGTAACTTTGTTGTTGCTGCTACTGCAACATCTGCAATTCTCTCTCATCTGTTGTTGCTGCAACTGCAACATCTACAGCTGAGAAGCATCCGAAATACTGAACCATCTGTGTTCAGTATGATGCAACTGTCACCCAAGTTCTAACTGCTACTAGTCTCTGCACTGTCACTGAAGCCTCTGCGTTGCTGCTAACTCTGCACTGTGCCAACTGCATTGCTACCAACTCCGCATTGCATTGCCTAGAATCTGACCGCTAATAGCCACTGCATCTGTCACTCTAGCACCTGACTACACCAAGTGCCCCTGGTCCATCTTGCTACTAAATGCTGTGGGCTCCCGTAGCAAGGTACTGATTCAAGAGGTGGACCTCCTCAAGAAACCTACCCAAACGTAGCACTCTGGGGCTACAAAACCAAGTCGCTCCACCTCACTCCTCGAGGTATGTCTACAAACATGGAAAAATTTCCTCCAACCTGGAGGACAACTTATCGATCTCTGCAAAGGCTCCCTGCTAATCCTGCTTCTCCTTGCCCTTCTTCCTGAGAGGACACTGGGTGCTATAGTGGCCTAGCTCGCCACACTTGAAGCACTTGACCTTCGACAGGTCCTTCTTCTTCCTTGTTGCTCCTCCTATCCCTGACTGGGACCCTTTGATGCGAGGGCCAGATTCTCCTCCTCCTTCACCTACTTCGATCCATTGCTACTGCTACCACTGATGGTGCTCTTCATTAGATCTTGCCTCAACTCCTCCCGTTGCAAGTCTTCCCACAACCAGTCCCATCTTGGCAAAGTTTCTCTGCCCAAAATACTTTGGACGAAAAGTTGCCACTCGTTAGAAACATTGTTGAGGGCTACTCGTACTAGCTCTGTGGGTTGAGGCGCTGTCCCAACAACTGCAAGCTTATCTCGGATTTCTTGAATCATGGTAATGAAGGGGTCTATGCACTCTCCTTTTTGCATCCTGGTGCATCAAAACTTCTCCTCCAAGTACATATTCCGCTGCTCGGAAGATCCCTGGTATAGCATGGAAAGAATGTTCCACATCCCCTTGGCCGTGATTGGCCTGCTATATGTGACACTACATGATCTCGAACTCCATCAAGGATCAATCTCTTTGCCTTTTCCATCTCCTTCATGTACTGCTTCAGTTGATCAACATCCGTGGGGACAGCTACCACGTTATTGATATATGCTTTGAGATCGTATTCATCCAGAAGGAAGGAAATCCTTGCCTTCCAGATCACATAGTTGGAGGTTCCGTCCAACCTATCCTGATCTCGCAGCCCGGTTGTTTCCGTCTCAAATAAGAATGCCTAAAACCTCTTCTTCTCTTTTGCTCAGTTGCTGCTAGGTTCTACGCACTCCCTCTGTGAAATATTCAAGAAGGAAAATATTACTACAATACTTGGTTTATTTCTCCTACTTATGAGATAAGTTATTTACAGATGCTTCAGTGAATTCTGAAATAAACACATTTGAAGATCTTCACTATCATCAAGAGCATAAGAATAGAAAGATAAATTACACAAGTAGCACAATAGAAACAACCATATGAACACAGTTATTTTTGGACAATTGTCCCTAGAAAATCCCAATGTGGGAAAACCGGTGCAGCAAATGAGGGTTTTGTATTTATCTTTAGAAGTGGAAAGTACATTTACAAGAGTTTGATGAGCAGAGAAAAATTAGCAAACACCTGGCTGAATTTTCCAGGAACCTCCAAACAAATTTCAGACCCTCTGGGTGACCTCCTTCACCCTTTGCATCGTCCAGCGTGAGAGCTCTGCGTAGTCTCTCCTTGGACTGCGTAACTCTGCATGGAGGGTGTCTTGCTATTGATCAACTCACCCTTCCCTTCATCCTTTAGACATCTGCTTCCCGATAACTGACTCCTCCCTCCTCCCCCTGCTTCTGCAACCCTGCCTCTACAATCTCACCCACTGAAATCGAATTCTCTTGCTTCAGAATCGATTTCCTTAGGGTACTGAAAGTGTCCCCGATTTGATTTCCAAATGGCCCTCAAGTTTCCTCTTATAGTCTTCTCGTTGATGAATCAACGACCAAGATTATATCGTTAATCAATGGCTCAGATTAAAAGATGACTTGATCTTCGATTTCTAGAAGATTCACACTCTGCTCTATTAATACTCTTTAATTATTTAATTTCCCCAAGTTTAAACTTAGGGTCTGCATTAAAATAATTAATTATTTTAATAAAGTCATATCTGAGTGAAAATTCCACAAACGATTTCTGGGTTCTTTGGATAACTGTGTCCAAGCCTCTCTACCAAAAATGAGACTTAGAACACTTCCCGATGCCATAGAAGTCAACACTCCCTCTTAGCAAGGAAGGTGTTTGAGCAAGATACCACTGCACTGCTCTGACTCTATAATATTTGCTGCGCTGATGTTTTCCTGGATGCTGCCCCTCATCTCCGTGCTGCGGCTTCCTGTACTTCTAGCTTGTGACACTGTCTCTGCCATTGCGACATCCGTACTGCAGCTCCCTCTGCTTCTGAAGACCACCCTTTCCTCTAATGGAAGGGATTCTCGACCATCCCCATCTTCTCTCTGAAGTAAGTGAATTTGATCTTACTCAAAGCCTTTGTGAGGATATCTACTGCCTGTTCTCCTGTAGGAGTGTATCGTAACTGTACTACTCCTCTTTGGACATTGTCCCTGATGAAGTTGCACCGAATTGTTGATTTATGGTAGCATCAGATGTGCTCTAGCTTTGTAACTTTGTATATAGGCTAAGATACATGTATTCCATAAAACCCAGAAATGGTTTTGGAAAATTCCACTTAGAGATGATTTAATTAAATTAATTAATCATTTTTTAATGTTTTCTTAAGTCTAAACTTAGGGAAACTGATTAATTAAAGGGTATTAATTAAATCAAGTGTGAATCTTCTAGATAAAGTCATGGATCACCTAAAAGTTAATCTTAGCCCTTGATTATGTTTTAGTCTTGGCCGTTGAAGAGTCAATGAAAGATTATAAAAAGGAGGGTGAGGGGCCTATGGAAAATACACTTGACACTTGAGTCATTGAGCATTTTCGAATTTGTGTGAGGAGACACAGCTTTTGATCAAGAACAAATCACTAGGGCTGGGTTTGCTAAGTGATTTGATTCAATGATCAGATCCAGAGAGGGGCAGAAGCAGAGGTTGGTCAGGAGGGCCAAGAATACATTTCAGAGAGAGGCAACATCTACGCAGGAGAGAGACAACGCAGTTTTTGGCAGGGGTACCGCAGTTACTGCAGAGAATCATGCAGAGCCAGCGTAGTGTCTCTTGGAGTCAGTCCGGAGAAAGATAGAGGTTGGGGTTCTAAGCCAGGAGGGCCAAGATCCAGCTTCAGATCAGCCAAATCAGCTGTAGAGAAGGGTGACACAGTTCCTCTAGCTTGCCTACGCAGGCTTACGCAGATCCAGTGTAAGCAATCATGCAGAGGTAGTGAGGGCTTCATCAGAGATGTTTTTGATCAGCCGGAGACTTGCTGAGTCAGGTATATCTCACAGTGATTTTTGTTGTCTAGATTTCTCTAAAGGCTTTGTCGGATGTTGGCACCCTAGTTGTATTCAAGATTCTGCTGCTTAATAATACAAACCCTCAGATCTATTGCACCAGTTTTCCCAAGTTGGGTTTTTTCGGGGACTTAGTCCAAAAATAACTGTCAATGTGGTTGTTTTTCATTGTATTTTGTTCAGATTGTTTCAACACTTAGATTTATTCTGCAACATTATTTGTGTAGACTGCTTCAGTAATTACTTCGATATTTCAATGTAATGAAATAATTATGAAATAATCGGAGAAGTAATTCAGATTTGTTGCAGTAGGAATCCAGATCTAGGAATTTTCACACGAATGTCAATGTTTTTCGACTGGTCATGAAACACAGGATTTCCAGAGAGTTTAGTGCAACTCTGATTATCCACATAATCCCGGTTGGTTCCATCCGCTTCTTGAGCAGGGTCAAGAGTAACTTGCGGAGCCATATGGCCTCGCATGAAGTGGTGCTTGCTGCCATGTACTTTTCCTCGACAGAACTTAGTGCTACGGATTTCTGTTTCCTGCTGCACCAGGAGGTCATTCCTGATCTGAGACAGAAACAGTACCCACTGGTACTTTTTCGATCCACTATGCTTCCAACCCAATCTGCATTTGTGAACCCACTCAACTGGACCTCATTGCCCTTGGTGTACTTCAACCCATACTCGATTGTCCCTCTCAGATATCTGAGAATATGTTTGGCTGCTGCCCAGTGAGCCCTCCTTGGTTCCACCATGAACTGACTCAGAGTATTCATTGCATAACAGATGTCTGGTCTAATATTGACTAGATACATTAATGATCCGATGAGCTGCCTGTAAAAGGTGGGATCAACCTCATCATTCTCCGTTGTGTCTATCTTCTTCCTGTTAGTAGTCGTTGGCGTGGCCATGGGGCTACAGTCTTCCATCTGAAACCTTTTCAGGATTTATGTAGTGTATCTTCCTTGCCTTAGGAAGATTTCCCCTTTCTGCTGCCGAACTTCTAATCCAAGAAAATAGTGCATCTGCCCTAGGTCCTTCATGTCGAATTCCATAGCCAGATTCTCCTTGCAGTCTTTGATGAGCTTGGATGATCCGGTCAAGAAAAAATCATGCACATAAAGTACCAGAATAAGCGGATCATCTCCTACTCTTAAGTAGTAGAGGTTGGGGTCTGCGTCAGTCTTGACGAACCCCATCTTCTGCAAGTAGCTATCAATCCGCCCATACCATGCCTTGGGGGTTTGTTTTAAACCATATAAGGCTTTCTTAAGCCTGCAAACATGAGTCTTTTGCTCATGTGTCTCGAAGCCCTCTGGTTGTTCTATGTACACTTCCTCCTCTATCAACCCATTTAAAAACGTTGTCTTGACATCTGTCTGGTGAATCTCCTATCCCATCTGTGTAGGCAGAGAGATGACGGATCTGATAGAAGTGTAGAGAGCTACTGGGGCGAAGGTTTTCTCATAATCAATGCCTTCCTTATGTGCATACCTCTTAGCTACAAATCTTGCCTTGAATTTCTCTATGCTGCCATCTGCAGCATATTTGATCTTGTAGATCCACCTGGATCCTACAACTGTTATGTCTTGTGGTTTAGGACTACTTCCCAGACATCATTTGTCATGATGGAGCTATACTCCTCCACCATGGCATCCACCAACACTTGATGCTGAGCTGCCTCCCGAAAGGTGAACGGTTCACCAACCTGAGCTACCAGTGCCCTGATATCTGTCTGGCTGCTTCCTTATCCTCTTTCCTTCTCTAGGGGCCCCAACAAATTCTTCTGCATCCTTAAGAATATGTTGAAGTTCTCTGCTCGGTCTTCCATTAGTGGTAGGCGGTCTTACCTGCTCTCCTTCTTGTTCTTCTTTGGAGGAGCTCTCCTCAGAATCCTTGTGCCTTGGAGTGGCACTTGATTCATCCTCTATAGGTCGTTGAGGCTGTACTAGAGGATCCTCCTCAATCTGCGTATCTGTGGCCATTTTTCGAGATTTCCTGAAGGCTCTCTCCTCCAAGAATTTTACATCCCTTCTTACCACCATTTTCTTGCTCTCTGGGATATAGATGCGATATGATTTCACATTCTCACTATAACCCATAAAAAAACCCTTTTCTGCAGTCTGATCCAACTTCTTCCTCTTTTCATCTGGAACGTGGCAGTACACCATGCTGCCGAATATCCTGATGTGGCTCACCTCTGGCTTGTTGCCTTTGAACACAATCTCGGGAGTCACCTTCCCCGAGGCTCTATGGGGAACTTTTTTCTGGATATATACTGCTGTATTGCAGGCCTCTGCCCATAAGAATTTGGGCATATCTCGGTTGTACAACATTGCCCTGGCAGCTTCTATTATGGTCTGATTCTTCCGTTTTGCAACTCCATTTTGCTCCGGATTGTATGGAGTTGTCCATTCTCTCTTGATGCCTTCCCTTGCACAAAAATTGGTGAAGTCCTTATCGATATATTCTCCACCGTTATCTGACCGCAACTTCTTGATCTTCTTTCCCGTAGAGTTTTCCACCAATGCTTTGAAATCTTTGAATCGATCAAAGACTTCATCTCTGGTTTTCAAAAAATAGATCCAAGTTTTTCTGGAATGATCATCAATGAAGGTGGCAAAATACTTTGCACCATTGAGAGTAGTTGTGGACATTGGACCGCAAATGTCAGTGTATTAACTCCAATACACCTTTGGTTTTGTTGCTGCTTGAAAACGCTGCCTTAACGTACTTCCCTAGTACGCACCCCTTGCAAACTTCGTCTTTCTTCGTGCTGAGTTCAGGAGCCCCTATGACAGTATTTTTGAGAATCCCCAAGGCTCCATGATGTAGATGCCCCATCCTTTTGTTCCATAATTCATTCAGATCTCTGTCGTTTGTACTGCCAATTAGGGCCACCAGAGATTCAAGATGGAGGTTATATAGCTTGTGACTCCTTACTCCGATTTGTGCCTTTTTGCTCTAGCTAGGGTGTTTGACATACATCTTATCTCTAATAAAGTATACGTCATAGCTCTTGTTCTGAAGTTGAGACGCTGAGAGTAAATTCATCCCCAACCCTGGTACATGCAAAAAATTCGTGGCTCGAATCTTGTTGCCTTCTTTAGTCTGAAATGTTATGGTACCTCTCTCAATGGGGGTACATTTTGCCTTGTTTCCCATAGTTATCTAGAAATTCATCTGTTCTTCTTGGTGACTTGAAAACATTCTCAAACCCCCGTCATGTGAGCATATGCTCCACTATCAATATACCAAACACCTGGAGGAGCTGTGATTGACACACAAGCAAGATCCTCCTCTAGTCTGGATGCCAGCACTTTCATGTCGTGTTCCTTCTGCATTTCTGCGTGCTTTGGAGGACTGCGTGAGTCCCTTTGAATGTGTGAACCCTTCCGAATGATGGATCTCTGGTCCGTGGCAGATCCTCCCTTTCTGTCTTTAGCCCTTAGCTCTGATACCATGTGAAATTTTCAAGAAGGAAAATATTACTACAATACTTGGTTTATTTCTCCTACTTATGAGATAAGTTATTTATAGATGCTTCAGTAAATTCTGTAATAAACACATTTGTGGATCTTCACTATCATCAAGAGCATAAGAACAGAAAGATAAATTACACAAGTAGCACAATAGAAACAACCATATGAACACAATTATTTTTGGACAATTGTCCTCGGAAAAACCCAATGTGGGAAAACCGGTGCAGCAGATGAGGGTTTCGTATTTATCTTCAGAAATGGAAACTACATTTACAAGAGTTTTATGAGCAGAGAAAAATTAGCAAACACCTGGCTGAATTTTCTGGAACCTCCAGAAAAATTTCAGACCCTCGGGGTGACCTCCTTCACCCTATGCGTCATCCAACGTGAGAGTTCTGCGCAGTCTCTCCCTGGACTGCGTAACTCTACGTGGAGGGGGTCTTGCTGCTGATCAGCTCACCCTTCCCTTCATCCTCCAGACTTCTGCTTCCCTATAATTGACTCCTCCCTCCTCCTTCTGCTTCTGCAACCTTACCTCTACAATCTCACCCACTGAAATCGAATTATCTTGCTTCAGAATTAATTTCATTCAGGTACTCAGAGTGTCCTCGGCTTGATTTCAAAATGGCCCTCAAGTCTCCATCTGAAGAAGAGTCCTCATCCTGGCATACAGAAGGAATGCCCTTCTGTTATGCCTTCGCCGCATCATCTGCATCACTCAAGCATGAGTGATCAAGTCCCCAAGGTTCTTTGTAGATGAAGCAAAGTCCCTTCCTCCTCAGCTCATTTCTGCTACCTGATCCACCAAACTGGAGCAACTCCTCCCTCGTCAATTGTCTCCTGAATAGCCCAATATTCTGCTCAACCAGCCCTTGGGCTAGCTCATAAGCAGCAGGTGACACCAACTGCTCTCTCCTCCAAATGCTCAACACCCTAGTCTGCAACTCTCAGCAAATGGCCTCACAGTCTCTCATACACGATGACAGGATGGACTGTATGTGTGCTATGACTGTGTCAGCATGATGTCTCCTAATGCTGAAAAAGCATTGGAACATCTGCAGAATCAAGCCATCACATTCAAGATCAAACATGATGCAATATGTTCTGAATGTGGCCATACCTCCTAAAACCTCAAGCTTCTTCCCAAAGGTAGAATCTGCACTGTTGTCCAAATCTTGAAAGGTCCCTACCATCAGTCTAAAAACTATCCTCATAATGTCATCATTGTAAGGGGCTGTAGGGGCAGTTAGTCTCATGATGTTGCTGAGACAAACTGCAACTGGAAGTGTGACCCCTTCACAAGTTTCCTCCAGAGCAAACATTGCAGGTTTTAGAGCCCAAATCAGTTTCTTCCCTTCCACTTGGCTTATTTTGGACAGGAGTTCATTAAGCTCATCAAGTTTGGACAAAACTCTCCATGTCATCTTCATGTGTTTCAAATCTGTTCCAAGCCCAAGAATTTTGTGACTAATCCCCAATTCTCCCCGCAAATCTTGTGGTTGTTCCTTTTGAAGGATGGCATAAATTTCTCTTGAAAAGGGTCTTGCTGTTCAATTTTGTTTTCTGGTCTTCTGATGCATGGTGGTTCAAGCCTCAAGGAACCAACTTCTGTTGTTATTCTTCTCAAGCTATTTAGGAATCCCTCCATGGTTCAACCAATGATGTGGTGACTGTCTTTCTGAGTTTTTATAGTGTTGTAGGTGCAACTTTCAGTGATATAAGTGTGTAGCCAACTTTAACCAGCACTTATTACACTTTAACCAGCACTTATTACACCATACAATATTCAAAAGGGCACTCTTTGTTGATAAATGTGTACATTACCATCAGGCTAGAAATGTAGAGTCTTCACATATATTCAGTAAGCAAGATACACAACAGAGGAAAAATTTCCCAGTCAACAACTTTTTCCACAGACTTGTATAAGCTACACGAAGCCCATTTGCTGAATTGCTTATGACGCCATCCTTATAGACAAAGAAATTGAGACTGAAAATTTCTGAAAATGACGCTAAAATTTTGAGTCTTCAGTGAATGTTTCAACTAGGCATTTAGTCACATAATTTGGTTCCATACTGCTTTAGGTGTTATTTCACAATTTTAATCCACGCAGCTCGCACAATACCAATTTCCCATATGGAAAACACCTTATAAATACTGAATCTGATTTGCATGGAATACAATTCCAACAGTGATGAAATAATAGGCTCTAGCAGCAATATTATCAATTTCAAAGTATAGGGATTAGAATGAGGGAACCTAGTTCGTATACAACACTAAATCTTTGGCTGGACAACTGGTTAATAAATAGGCAAGGTATCCTTCAGAATGTTGACCAATCTTCCCAAATGATTTTAGTAGTATCCTTTGAGGAACAAGATCTTGAGCAATTGAATACTGATTTGGATCCCTGAGTAATAATATACCTCTATTGAATGACCAACAACCATTTCTGAGCAACTGTGGATTGGTATGGACCTTGGTCGTTAGTGGATTTGACCTCCCCTAACCGTTCCTTTGAAACAGTTCATCCCCTTGCAACATATGAATGTCAACAGGTACTACTTTGATCCTCGGTCTTACTAACTCTGCAGCAGCAATCTACAGGAAGTGCACACAACCTTCAGTTTGATCCTCACAGACCATACGCACTAGAATTTTCTCGCTAGGCACGCATCTCAACTGTCATGTTCTACCAGCTCGCAATCCTTGTAAAGTATACACGACCAAGGAAATCGATCTGGTGTAGATAACACACTTAGTCGCAACGTGATGAACTTGTCCTTTATTTTATGGCTGTAGAAATTAGCGGTCAACCCCTCCACTATGACAGCTTCCCATGTTGGTTGCTTGCTCCTAGCAATTGGTCATGCGAACGCAAGCATAGCATGAGGTCATGCTGACACCATCTCCGTCATACCAATCTCATGCAACACAGTTGTTTGTTGTCCAATTTCGATGATGGCTCCACTTAATTTGGTGATGATCGGGCCACGTGAAATAATCAAGACCCAATTTTCTTGCAGCAAGAGCTCAATTATAAGCTCGGGAACAACATCCTAACTTGTCTGTGTCCTTAGTGCATGGCATAGACGTCCAGGATTATTACAGCTCTCGATTGCAGAGAAATGTGGCTTCTGTGTAGATGAATACGGTCCTTTTGTGCTGTTGACAGTTGCTGACCAAACACGTTGTCAATGCTCTCTTTGCGGAAAGCTCTGCTTAATTGGCTTTTGGTTCTGGGATGGATGCTCACGTCCTTTGTAGCGTCGATTTGTAAACTCAAGCGTCAATAAAATTTGGTCGGTAAAAGAAAACTTGGCCCTTCTTAATATTTCACGCCATAATTGCCCTTCACGCACAGGGAAAAATAAATTGCGGCTCTTCTTACAAGGTCTTGGACCACAATTTCAAAAAAAATACTTGCGTCCTCTCAAACCTTAGATGGAAAATTTTTATTTTTACTAAGCGTGGAGTTCAAAAAAAGAACCCTGGAATTGCTCTCCCTCTTTGTTTTAAATAATACACTAAAAACAGTGTCAGCCTGTAACATTATAATATGCATCCTTCTCGGTCCTAGGGAGCATGAATCGCTCAAACACAACGTTGTCGGCCCCCTTTTTATTGAATCTTCATTCTGCAACAGGAACTGGGTTTCGACTTCTTCAGTGATAATTTTCTTTCGGTACCTCCAATATAAACCCTCGAACTTGGCTTTTTCAAATCAATCCCACGGCTGAGCCAAGAACAAGGCTCTGATACAACTGTAATATCCCAAATGGGATATTTTAACTAAAATTGTAGAAAATAACGTAACTCCACATTATGCCATAAAATCAACATGCATTTAACAGAAGATTGCCATGTAAAATAAACATACAAGTACATGCAAATCCATAACACCATAATGCAGGAAATAACTCAGCTTTATTATAGTATAACTGGGGTTACATGCTGAAATGAGAGATAGCTGAGATAACTGAAATATAACTGGTTTTAAGAATCTACTGCACTGCGCTAGCCTCCAAAACAGAACTATTGCAGTCTCCCTCCGGCAACAGCTACCATTGAATCCACTGAAGCCTCGATTGAATATCTGAATGACCCTCACTCCAATATCCTTGAAGCTCTGTGAAACTTCTAAATGAAGTCTCCTCAAAGAGAGTTGGGTTTTCGTCCAACACTCACAAATCACCCGAGGGTTTTCGTCTAGTTTGGAGGATTAGGCCCCCAAGGTTCTTTGCAGATGAAGCAAAGTCCCTTCCTCCTCAGCTCATTCCTGCTGCCTGATCCTCCAAACTGGAGCAGCTCCTCCTTGGTCAACTGTCTCCTGAATAGCCCAATATTCTACTCAACCAGCCCTTGGGTTAGCTCATAAGCAACAGGTGAGACCAATTGCTCTCTCCTCCAAATGCTCAACAAGTTGGCCTGGAACTCTCGACAAATGGTCTCACGGTCTCTCATACATGACGACAGGATGGACTGCATGTGTGCTATGATGGTGTCAGGTTGATGTCTCCCAATGCTGAAGAAGCATTGGAACATATGCAAAATCAAGTCATCACACTCAAGATCAAACATGATGACATACGTCTCGAATGTGGTCATACTCCATAAAATCTCAAGCTTCTTCCCGAATGTAGAGCCTACGTTGTTGTCCAAATCCTGAAAAGTCTATACTATCAATCTCATAATCCTCCTCATAACATCATCATTGTATGGAGCTATATGTGCGGTCAACTTCATGATGTTACTGAGGCATGATGAAACTGGAAGTCTGACCCCTTCACAAGGTTCCTCCAAGAATTTGGGCTGTATAAGAGCAAGCATAGCAGGTTTTAGAGCCCAAACCAGTTTCTTCCCTTCTACTTGGCTTATTTTGGACATGAGTTCATTAAGCTCATCAAGTTTGGACAGAACTCTCCATGTCATCTTCATGTGTTTCAAATCTGTTCCAGGTGCAAATGATTTGTGGCCTATCTCTTGTCCCTTTTGCACACCCCTGACTGTTCTCTCTGAAGAATGGCATAGATCCCTCTTGAAAGAGATCTGCTGTTCAATTTTGTTTTCTGTTGTATATTGCAGTCCATGGTAGTATTACTTTGCTGGTTCATGAGGTGTTTTAAGAACCCCATCGCTGGCATAATCTCTGCAAAAATGTCATCACTCTTGGCATATTCAAATATTAACTTAAGAAATACACATTCTGAGTTTTAGGACACAAAACTAGCAATCATTTAGACAACATTGACCACACAAAAGCGCAATTAAAATGTCCCCTCAAGCTTACAAGCATCAACAACAATCTTAAACAATAAGACTCATGGCATATACAAGTCACTTCAATATTGTCAACAAGATTATCATCCTCATATCTGTCCTTAGAGAGTAATATGACTATACACTAGATAGGCTCAGTTATTCCTATAATCACTCTGCACACTTTACTCACACTTCCTAGTAACAGCAATGCAGGCTTTGACCATCATTGGTTTGAATACAAGGCAGTGGCAACTTCTCACACTCGGATGGACAGGACAAGGTTAAGATACAAATAACTAACGCTGCTCACCACATCAGCATAGTCAATTGAGACAGAAGACTGATTACTAGACTGATTACAAACTCAGAAAACACTAATATAATTTGATTTACTATCAAATATTACAAGTGAGCAAGGGATTTTGAGAACCTGGTAACTTGTATGGTTTTGTTGATAGTGTTCTGCTTCAGTTCTTAATTTCTGATATCAGCAACCTAAATGAGTGAAGTCGCGTCCTTCAATATTATACCTTCACAGTTCTGTCAATGCTCAGGTAAAGGTGCCAATTGGTTTCCCCAATGCTACTGTACTGTGCAGATGACAACCTCCATGGAAGCACAAGTGACAGCATCATTTCCTCATTTCTGCTTTACGTTGCCTGCTACAACCACAACTCAACCCTTCTAACAAATTTGAAGCAGTTATGTACACGCATCATTTCCTCATTTCTGCTTTACGTTGCCTGCTACAGCCACAACTCAACCCTTCTAACAAATTTGAAGCAGAAGGCAAAGAATGTTTTAGCCCATGATCGCACTGATGTTCTGGTTTAGATCATTTGAGTTGCACCCGACCAACTCAGTACAATGATGTATTCCCTGCTTGGGTTATTACGATCACGATTGCCACGGTAAAGTTCTGGAAGCTCTATGTACATGATAATTCTAAACTGGATGGGCTCAAGCTTCTAACGCAGTCGCAGCACCAAAATATCATACACCATCATATCTCCGACTCGCACTTTATATGGACACAGTGTTTCTATTCACGTTGCATAGATTCAATTTAGTCGATAGGCCTATCAGTGTTGTCTCCCCTGTGGCCCGCACCATAAACACCCTTGACTGTCGTTGATCTGTAACTGCTGTGAACGTTGCTCAAGCTACAGAAAATGAAGTGCCTGCTCCTTCGTTCCGAATGGCAGCACCAACGTGCGACTTGACATTTCGACTTTCGACCATCGACAATTCACAATGGCGACTCAATCGTTGAGATTGGACTTCAGTACTGCGCTATTCGACTCGGCTCATGAATACTTACAACTGTGTTCTTCTTACAGTTGCCACACGAGCTTTCGACCATCACAACATTGTGTATGCACAACAACATACAATCTGCGATTGTCTTTTGGGATGGCGGCTCGTCCTCTAGCTTAGCTGCGTGATTGCTCTATTACAAAAGTCAGTCGATGATCTTGGTGACGGTGAGCCCATGTACTCCTTCGTGATTCTATGTAAAATGGAGTTAATCAAATCAGTGTTTGGAGAATGCAACTCCCAGGAGATTAATTGACCGTCGATGACTACATGTATGCGGCCTCAAATAAAATATCCTGGAACATGACTTTATTGGAACTATTGCACGCAGTTAATGACTGAGCTTTAAGGTGAGCGGATTTGACTGGAATTGGCTCCCCTTCAAATGCAAGGGAAACTCGACCACTAAATAAATTCCAGGAATGATGACATATATAGAGAAATTCGGTCTTCATCCATAATTTCAATCCCAATAACAGCTACAGTCACCTCAAAAAAAAAAGATATCACTTAAACTTGGCTCAAACTTGATCGACAATTAAACCCTCAATCCCTTGAATTTGGCTTTTCTGATACTTTGGCAAGTAAACTCTCAGGCTGGCACGATCAACAGCTCCGATACCACTGTAATATCCCCAAATGGGATATTTTCCTAAATTTGCATAAATTTACTTAAATCCCAAATTTGCCGCAAATCAACATGCATTTAACAGAAAATTGCCATGTAAAATAAAGCATACAAGTATATGCAAATCCATAACACCATAATGCAAGAAATAACTTAGCGTTATTATAATATCGCTGGGCTTATTAGTTGATATGAAAGATAGCTAAGATGACTAAAATACAACTGGCCTCAAGAAAATCTGTTGCACTGCGCTGGCTTCAAAAACTAATTTGCTGCACTCTCCCTTCGGCAACAGCTACCGCTGAATCCACTGAAGCACTTGTTGAAGATCTGAATGATCCTCACTCCAATATCACTGAAGCTTTGCGAGACTTCTAAATGATGTCTCGTCAAAGAGAGTTGGGTTTCTATCCAACACTCACAAATCATTCTATCCTGGGGCTATGACTGAAGTAGAGAACCACGTTCTCAAACCTCTCATACACAAGAAAATGATCTACTCCAAAGATATCCCTCAATGGCCTCCACCCTTTCTTTTATAGATCTCTTGGATCCCTCTAGAGCCTTATTTTATTATTATTTTATTCATGGAGCACTTTTCCCTCTTATTAAAATATTCCTTTTTAATGCAGAAAAGAGTAAATCGGCTACCACGTCTCCTTCGGTCACTGAAACTTGTGTCCAACCATCCCATCATGTAGGTATCCTCGTCCCGGTTCCAATGAGCTATGACACTAAGGTGTTATATCATGTATTCCTCTCGGAATGCCACCTTGAGCATAATTAACTAAGTTAAGCCCAAAAATAACTCATTTTTCTGAGAGTTGTCAGAATGCATCGGAACGAAAGGCAAGTTGCTCGGATGATGGAATACATCAAGCGAATGCCACCGGACGTCATAGAAACTCCTCAAAATTCCTCCAAAAATCCCCTGAGCCTGCTGATGACACCAACTTGTACCTATGACCTGTCATCTCGTAACTCTAGAAGTCCAACCTAACCCTATCGTAGGTGACACCAAAAAAAGGGAATATTACACCTACACATTATACACCCAGGTGTGGGATTCTCTTTCTCTAGCTACCCTTGTGCCCCGATATGTGGCCCAGGATTTCACCTCTTTATCACATGCCACCACAATTCGACGGATGTACCTTGGACATACTATCCCCTCTAAAGGTAGAAACCACGTAATAAGATACCTGGCTAACCCCCTTTGGAGCTTGGAGACATTAGCACATGCCAAAGCCCACTATGGAAGGGCATGCCATTATGAAGTGTCCACTTGCTTTCCATGGTTTGTAAGCTCTTTTAACCGATTACTTTAATGACTTGTTGTAATGGAAGGCTAGAGGACACATTAGATCTTATGTAGGATTGCAGATGGTGTCCATTTGGGTTTGGTCTCCCTATACGGGGTCCTAACCATCCAGAGGGCTACATTGTCACATGTAGGGTGTGGGTAGAGAGCCATGGGCCTTCATAGCAGTAGACAACACTCCATGGATCCCCAGAGATGTTCAAATATTGCTAGAGATCCACCTTTTGGACAAGGAAGATGCATTCAATACACTATGCCCAGCTGGCCCCACAAGTGCACCGCAAACTTGGCAGGTGTCCCAAGACTTGTACAATAGTGTGGAGGCAATCATTCCATCATCTGAGCCCTCACAGATGGTCTACAGGCATCTTTGACTCATATGGAGACCCATGAGGTCATTGGGATGCTCCCACACCTATTGGGAGCACCACAGGTTTATTGTTTGGAGAAAAAGTGGCCACCCCCTTGTCCATCACTTTTGAGGATTTTATTCATCATTATGGCACTTATGGACCTCATCAGGCCTCTTGGAGGGTCTTGTGGCATGCATATATTATTATTTGACCTCCTGAGAGGCTAAATATTTCATTTGTGAGTTAGTTTGGTGGGCTTGTTACCAAAAGTTAGTTAATTTGCACATTATTTTATTTTTGGGGGCTAATGTAGGCCCATTATGTAATTTGAACTCCTAATTGGTGTATAAATAGGAGTTAGATGGATTCATTTGTTTCATCACTTGGATTGGGATTTCTCTCTCATTAGAGAACTTCACAATTTTTCCTTGGTGGATAGTTTTGGACGGTGGATGAATTTTGATGTATGGATTGGGTTCTTTTCTATCTTGGAGCTTCTTATATTGCAAATGTGATGCTGGTTGGATATATTCTCTAACATGTAAGTGCAAGCTTAATGTTATTTTTCATTTTTCTTCATACATTGGAACCTCGCTATTACTAGGGCTAATTGCTGCATGTGTTTAATGTGGAATTATGTGTCTATTTAGCTTATTTCTATGTATGGGCCATGTTGGATGAATGAAATGTCCAAGAGATCGTGTTATCGTGATAAAACTTCTCATTTGTAACGAAGTATAAATGTTTTAAAGTCACTTTTCTTCTCTTGCCTTTAACATTGGATGAAGTTGACTTTTGGAGCTTCCTTGAGAAAGAAGCAAAATCCGTCTTCACAATTCTCCTTGACTCCATATCCGCAAAAGGAATTAGGCACCGGTCCATCAAAGGATGATCATTTCAACCCCATTTTTTACCTTCTTCCTCCCTTTCCTAGGTCACCTAGGGCATCAATTTCCTAGGAAACTAACCATAGAAAAACTTTGAACTCCTAGGCTCTACTGCGTTGGTGGGTCCCCTAGGTCTCCTCTGAATTTGAAGGAAATCTGATGGTGGAATCTCGAGATATCCCAAACCTTAGGTCTAGGATAATGTTTTGCCCTGGTGTTCCCAAGGGTAGTACCTAATAGGATCAATTTGACATCTTTGGGTGAAAATTCTCATTTGATCCTTTCCCCTCACCTTGGTGAGGTTAAGAATATCATTGGTTGCTAAATTCCATCCCCTAACTTGGGTTGGGTCCACTTGGCCACGTGTGCCTGTTTCTTATAAAAAGCAATTCACTAAGGACATATCGAGAATCCAAGTTCTATACAGATTTTAGGGATTTGGAAATTCTTTTTCAATTCATATACCTCTAGTCTAACCCTTAAGCCCTCATGCCCTTTCCCTAGAAAGTCTTGTACCTTGCTTAAAGAGCCAGAAAGCTCCATTCTTATTCTTATCTTTGGGAAAGGGTCTCTAAGGTCACTTCATACCTATTTGTTGATCCATACTTTACAAGTGACTTCCTAATTACCAGGTCTCCTCCCATCAGTGAAAGTTTGTAAAGAGCAGGGAGTCTTAGCTGTGGTGACAGTGGGCTAAGTCTCCATCATTGCCCTTGACCTAGAAGTTACCCTCTCAGGACTCCCTTTTAGGTCACCTGCTGGTTTGAGTGGTAACAAGCTTTATGAGACAGAGAACAATCTTTATAGCAACTCTTCTTTCTCATATTTCTTGTTAATGATGATTATGTTAAAACATAAAAGGCATTCCATTTTCAATAGGTTTTGTTGACTTTTATTTTTGTGTTGAAAACAACTATAAAATACTTTGGTTATGTAAAGAGATTAGATTTATATATTAGATTAAGAAGGTGATTAAATAGGAATCCATTCAATAATTTAATACTTGATCCAAGTCATTGTTGTTTGATTATTTTCACAGTGCTTGAGGTTGGGATGGTGAAAGCACTAGACTTGAATGACTCTTGCAAACTTATGTACAATATGTAAAAGCTAAGATGACCCAAAAAATAAGAAAAAGAGCAATAACCATAAGGTTCAACCCTTTGAAATGTTATATTTCATGTTTTTTTCACATGGAGGCTTTGCTTTTTGTAATTTTGTTGCTAAAAATACCATATTTAAATCAATAAAAACCCAAATTGAAACCCAGTATACAAAACCCTTGTTTTGAAATGCAACTTCTACAACAGATTTAGAATCAGTGCAATCCAAAAATAATGGATGGGAAAGATGATGATATTGTCCAATTATCAATGTACATTATTGTCAAAATTGAAGATATATGCTAGGATTATCCTTGAAATTTTCCTAATCCATTAAATATTCTCAGAACATTCCTAAAATCTATCCAGAATATCCTTGAAATTTGTCCAAAATGTCTTGGGGACAACCAACTGTTAGTTTTTGCAGCATTGGATGTGTTCAAGCCTCGAGATTTGGCAGAGAGGTTAGAATACATGTATTCTACAAGACCCAAAAATCGTTTTTGGAAATTCCACCTAGAGATGACTTAATTAAAATAATTAATCTGTTTTTAATATTTCCTAAGTCTAAACTTAGAAAATATGATTAATTAAAAGGTATTAATTAAGTCAGGTGTGATTCTCCTAGAAAAATAGATGGATCGAGTTCTAGTTAATCTTAGCCATCAATTAAGTTTTAATCGTGGCCATTGATGTCTCAACGAGAGATTATAAGAAGAAACTCGATGGGGCTTGGAGAACACAGTAGCAGTTCGATTTCACTAGCTGATCGATTTCCAGAGTAGCACCAGTCGATTGCTGGAGAGAGAGCTAGTGAGCTCGAAGCAGCGAGAGAGGGGCAAAGATAGTAAGGTCGGAGGAAGATTTTTCAATTCTGGTGAGTACATTGCAGAGAGGCAGTGAGTGCCATAGATAGGGAGCACAGAGCCACACAGAGGCAGAGCAGTGCTTGGTGAGGAGATTCCATTTTTGCTGGGGAGTAGTAGATTTTCTAAGCCGGAAGCTGGGCAGAGGGTCTAGAGGCAGAGGAGATCAGTCTTCCAGATAGAAAGAGGAGAGGCAGTTCCAAGCTTGTGGGACGCAGTACTGCATAGGCTGATGCAGTGACTGCATAGAGGGAGCAAGGAACAACTCAAATCGAGCTGAGGTCAGTGTCAGATCGCCTATGGAGTGAGAAATTTTCTCACTAGTTTTATTGCCAGTCATTTCTCTGTTTGGATTGCTAGATTAAGCATCCATAGTTTTGTACACAGATTTACTACTACATAATAATCAAACCCTCAGCTACTACACAGGTATTCCTGAGTTGGGGTTTTTCTGGGGATTTAGTCCAAAAATAATGGTGTCAAATTGTGTGTGTGCATCTATACTTCGAGCGTTTATTTTTCTTTTGTAGTATTTTTTTTGTGAAGGCCGCAGAGTATATGTTTCAATATTTGCCGTAGGAAATTTCAAATAATTTGGTTAATTAATTTAACAAATAGAAGAAATATTATCAGTTGCTGCAGTAGGATTTGGGATTTCCGAATTTTTACACCAGCAAGTCCCTGAGTCCCCAGTGAAGTCCTCAATAGCTTGGGGACATTTCCTAAGGGTCTACAAGTCCCTGGAATGCAGGAATGAAGGGTACATAGGTTTTTATGGGGAGAAGGTCCCTTGCAACATAGCTTAAAAATAGCAACTGATGTCACCACCTTGCTGCAAGAAAAATCACCTTTAACCTAAACTAGAAGCTCTATGTTATGATGTAGAGGTACTTCATTTTCAATTTCAACATGACTATTAATGAATACCATTGTCTTAGGCACTAGATTATGTTCATCATCCAATAAATCATCACAAGAAAGAGATACACCTTTATCCATAGTAGAAATCTTATCAACTACTTCATCCTTATTAATTTTAGGTCTCTTTCAACAAGGGGAGAAGAACAGCTAGTGGAAACAACCTCGCCATCCAAATCATTGTCCCATCAACCATCATTAGAATCATAATGGAATCAACATCATCATCTTGATTAGGGCCCTTGAATTTGTATATGAACTCTTCTTATGGCTATACCCAAGATGAAATAGAAGCTAAAAATAACCCATGAATGAACCAATTCATGGCGTCATCAAGAAAGTACATGGTGAACAATTTCATTAACATATCTTTCATGTCTATCAAAATGATCAAACCTATAAAAAAATTTGAGATATCAATAAATGGACTTATCCCTTTTTCATAATAATATGGAAAGTATGTTGAATGGAGTTAGAGATCAAGGGTCCTGCTTAGTGTTAGTTTTTAAAGCATCGGATGTGTTTTAGCCACGAAAATTTAAGTAGAGGCTAGAATACATGAGATCTCCAAAACCCAGAAATCGTTTTTGGAAATTCCACCTAGAAGTGTCTTAATTAGATTATTAACCAATTTTTAAATGTTTCCTAAGTCTAAACTTAGGGAATATGGTTAATTAATCAATATTAATTGAAATAAGGCGAGAATAGTCTAGAAACTCACACGAATCGATCTAGAGATGATCCTAGCCATCGATTATGTTTTAATCTTGGTCGTTGGTGCTCCAATAGAGGATTATAAGAGGAAGTCGATGTGGTAATGGAGAAATCACTTGAAGAGTTCGATTTCATTGGCAGATTGATTTCCAAAGTAGCAACAGCCAGTTGCTAGAGAGAGATTCAGAGAGATCGAAGCAGTGAGAGAGGGGCAGCCACAATGAGGTTGGAGGAGCCTTTCCAGATCCAGCGAGTGCATTTGCAGAGAGGGAGAAGAGCTACAGAGAGGCTAACGTTGGGGTAGTGCAGTAGTCTCTAGAGGCAAAATTGATTTGCTAAGAAGGAGAGACGTTTTCAGTTCCAGAGGTCGGGAAGGAGTCCCAGAGAGTCGGAGAAGCATCTTTCCAACCAACAGAGGGAAAAATGACTTCATCAAAGATTAGTCTAAGGCTAGACGTCCAACATCTACTTAGAGCAGCGTAGAGGATGATGCAGAGAATCAGAGGGCCGTATTTCTAAAGGCTAGCCGTGCCGGGAGATTGCCTGTGGGGTGAGGAAAATTCCTCACTAGATTTCTGCTGGTATTTTTCTCTGTAGGATTGACAGTATTTCGGCATCCAGTTGTACTCAAATTTTCTCACTGCTGCATAATAATAAAACCCTCAACTGTTGCACTGGTTTTCCCACATAGGTTTTTCTAGGGACTTTTGTCCAAAAATAATTGTGTTATTTTATGTGTGTTTCTTCCAACATTTATTCTTCCACATTTTTATTTGTGTAGATTGCAGTGTGATTTATTCAATATTTGCCGTAGCAAACAAAAAATAATTTGTTAAATAAAATTAAGAATTAGTATAATAATTACCTGTTGCTGCAATAGGATTCTGGTTTAGGAATTTTCACATTTAGTTTGTGATGCCTAGACTAGTAGAGGGACCCACATATTTCTACAATTGCAACTTTAATTTATTTCCTATGTATTGACTTAGGAAAAAATATTTTTCCAAAGTCAAATTATAATTTGATCTATGCCTTATGTTATAAATTATTCTCAGCCTTTGGGAGTGTTGGGTGGTCCCATGTCGAGTTATAAAGAGGAGATAAGGCAGCTGGTGGATATATCAATTTAGTGCATCAAAATTGTGTGTGTTCTTCTCATCATTTGCAGCCAAGGTGTTCAGTTCTAGGGCATCATTTCTAACGCAGAAGGGCAAAAGACAAAAGGTTGTACGACACTCATATTTTCCATCCAAGCATTTCCTTCATCTAGGCCGAGTTCATCTGTACAGAGGGTTGAATGGATCTATATGGATTTTGTATAGTATGTGGAAAGGGCAGGTTGAGATGGCAAGGCGTCGTCGAATTTTCGCGTTGAGGGTTTTTTAGAGGTTGCTAAGTGAAAGGGAAGTTTCTCCCTCATCATTGTAAAATTCTAAATAGAGCAATTGCTAAAGAAGAAATAAAAAACACACATTGTAGGTTTTCCCCAGTTGGGGTTTTCTAGGTATCTCTAGTGTCACTGTGTTTTATAGTGTGATTGTCTTCAGATTTTATTTTCCGTTGTGCATGCTAGGTTAGAATATTCAGTATGTTTGGTGAATGTATTTCAAGGTCCCGGTTTTAGTTTCTTTCATTGTTGCAAATTCACTAAATTAATAGCTAGATATTTAAAAACTAACATGGTATTAGAGATCAGACTCTGATTTTGAAGACCAGAACACAAGTTTTTACTTCCTCAAGGGCAGGGTAAAAGCAACAAAGGAACAATTTACTAATCAATACCAACGCTAGGTTTTTCCTGAAACAACTCAACACTAGAGTTTTTCTGAGCAATTAGAATAGGAGCATGGCATGTTTGGGGTTGAGGTTTGAGGATCCCCTGGATGGGGCATCCAATTTCTGTTCATGAAGGGAGAGGATTGGTGTAGTGTTGGTGGAGCAAGGAATTTAGGAGTTTGTGGACAATCCACCAACCCAAACAACAAACCCTCAACAACTGGCTCAACACAACAAGAAATATGTGAAAGTCAAAAGACTTATCATTGACGGAGACTAGGATCACATCATACCTCACATGCCTGGAAAGAAGACCACTTAGGCCATGTGGGCAGCCATTGTAGGTTTATACGATATATGTCTAATAAAAAAACTTGACAAAGTTTTAGAAACAATGTTCTTCTATCCTCAGTTAGCTAGAACCATCAACAATATGTTAGTACATTCACCAAACCCAGTAGCAACACTATTACCTACAACATTCTATCCTTTAGAACCCAAAACTTTATAGGGCATCAATAATATATATATATATATATATATATATATATATATATATATATATGTCACATTTAACTTTACTCATAACCCTAGTAGCCATCCATTATACTTTGGTGAATTCAATCAAGTGCAACTTGCCCGGTCATTAGGACCCATCAGGGATATATGACGACAAAACATCAAGTGTGTCTCTTGCTTATCAATAGTTTAGAATAAGGGACATACAAATCAGTACCCTCAACTTTCAAACTTTCTTTAGCTGCCATAAGGTCAAGATTCTCAGTCTACAATATAGCACATCCTCTCAGCGCAATGATCTACACATCAACAAATACTTATGCACAAATATTAGATCAACAAAGCAAACAAACCATAATCATGTGACTTATCTAAAAAATAGTAGCAAATTTGAGTATCCGGACTAGGGTTTAAACAAAACTCTAACAGTCCTCAAAGCTTACAAGCTTCTAAAGTCACCGCATACTACTAGGGGAAATGAAATTCATTCTCATTGCATCCATCCAAGAGAAATTGGTCTTATAGATCCATTCACTACCAACAATGTTCTTCCCTAGGGGAACAAAAACAAATCACAAGTATCCATGAATTTCCCACAAGAGAAAAATTGACCCAATATCTCTTGCCACAAAATATCCATAATTCTAATGCATCACCAACTACTTCATGCAATAAACCTTGCTTATTGGAAGAGATGCAAGTGCACTAGGAACAACTTGTGTACTTCTCTCATCAAGAATATGGGGAAACAAACAAAGACCTTAAAATGTCGAACATCAATCTACCATTCTAAGATTCAACGTGAGTCATATTCCCTAGAGTGCTTCCACAAGAAACCACTTTAATCCAAAACTTAAAAGCATATACACAACTTGTGATTCAAAGTGACAACCTTCCTTTATCTATACAATTTCTTAATGCAATAGGCATTACAACATAACTAAGTGACCATACCTCACCGCAACACGGATGACTATTGAAATTAGGCCACAAAAAATTTTAATTTCGGTCCTGTTAACCACTGGAGTGACACTTGATGATTATATGAAGACTCCATGCCCAAGGATGAACCAAAGGACACTTGTACCATCATATATCATCAGATACCATCAGTGCAACAGAATTTTTGAACTCTACTTCTACTTCTTATCATTTTCTCTTGTACCCAGATTCCACGCCCTATGGGGAATTGTAATAAGTGATGCTAGTAATGATGAATTTGAGTCAGTATTGAGTCTGTAACAGGCTTAGGTAGCTTGGGACCTTGCCAACAAGTGAGTATTACTCTGGGAGGTTTTTTTCACTTGGTTAATTATCATCTCCCTATCAGGACTTAATAATTAAGAGAGTTTTTTCCTCCAATTTTATCCCAAAGCCGGAGTACGGTTTGATGATGAGGCCTTGGGTGAGTCCTAGTGTCTAGAGTCAATGTATATTACCATACTAGATCAGACAAAAAATTTCGTGGAATTTGGTTAGGTCTAAGTAGTGATTTTTTAACTTTTTAGATTTCCTGCAAGTCGAACATTGCAATAAAAATTGTAATTGAATTGTAATAAGTGTTGCCTAGAGAAGTTGTATGGGGTGTGAGCAATCAAAATTACACCTCTCACCCTCAACTTTCTACTATGACACACTTTGAGGGGTTAAAAATGTGTTATGAACCCTCAAAACCCACTTTTCTTAAGTTTAGTGGGAAATCTGACAATTAATTAAGTCAGAAATTAAATAAATAGAGAAAAATAAATATCCACACATGCTAAATGTTGTGGAAATGAGGTGGAAAATTATGGAGAAGTTAAAGTAAATTCTCAAAGTGATGTGGACTCCCAAAATCAAGGAAAAAACATGTGCTCAAATAAAATCGAATTTCTGACATTAAATGAGAGTTGCTTACTTGGAAATTCGAATTTGTGAAGTTAATGCACATTTGGAAATATTTGGGAGAATATTTGGTGGAGATTTTTGTGGGAAATTGTCCCCACATAGGTTACCACCCCTATACACCTTTCATTCCATCATAAAATTCGAATCTGACACATAAGGGATGAAGAAAATGATGTCCACTTGTCAGAGTTCGATTTTTACACTTGACATTGGAGCTCCACTTATCAATTTCGAATTTGCGTTCTGATCTCCTCCCTCTCACCACTTGGCATTTGGTTCTTCATTGGGATTTTCTCCCATTCTCTTATATAAGTGAGCCTTGGGCTCTCAATTGTATCATGTAATACGAGCTATTGGGCTTGAGGAGACGCTGCTGAATTGTATTCACTACTTGCAATATAATACCACAGCCTTTGGGGTAAATTGTGATGGTGTTCTTCTTTCATGCTCGTTTCAAGTTATGTTAGTATGCAACTATCTCATATTAGCATAAGAATTACTTAACTTCTCTAGGAAAAAAAATCTTCTAGTTGATGTCAAATATATCTCTAGGAACTCTTTCCGTTGCACTTATTTAATTTCAAGTGGATCTAATGAGTTGTGGTGAAGTTTTGTAGAGGAATCATTCTTTGGTCAAGCATTCAAGCGTGAGGGAAGTTCTCGGAGGAACCAACCCATTCTTGAAAATATTCAAGGAGAACCGGCATGTGTATAATTCTAAAGTCTTATCTATTTCGATTTGTTTTGCAGACGTGCTCTTAAATTTTAGGGTCTTATTTATTGCATCAAAATTATGTAAAAAAAAATTATTTTTCACATAATGCACTTCATTTATCAATATTTGGCTATTTCAAAGAGCTAAGTCATGGCTAGTCAAAGAGGAGAGCTTGCTCATACTCTTTGGCCTAGCCTCTTGTAGATTATTTTTGTAATATACTTTGTGTTTTCTTGAGCTAACATTTGTTATTGTAGATTTGCTCTAACTTGTTGTCTTGCAGCTACTTGCAGGTTTCATCTTCAAAAAACTACTTACAAGTTTGCATGCAGGACCTTGGGGCTCCAACTTCTAGATTATTTCTCTCTCTTGGCCGTGGAACCCAAAGAGGCTTTGCCTCTTCTTCTTCTTTCCTCGAAAAATCTGCATTTTGTTGAGCTTTTGTAGGCCTCAAATTGCAGAAAGTTTCAGCAAGGAAAGGTCTATGGCTCAAGTCTAAATTGTGAAGACTTTCCTTGGATTTTAGAGAAGACTTCATAGTTTTCTCCTTCTTGTAATAAATAATAATATTGTCGCACAGTTTGTCAAGGCACCGCGACAACCGCTCAGATTGGGGGCTGTCACTCTTATCCCCAATCTCTCTATTTAAGCTGTCTCCTTGCAAGCTAAGGGAGGTAGACCCTATTATAAATGAAGGACAAATCCAGGAGACACAGCTAAAACACCAAATACTTGATAAAATTTACAGGATTTCACAGGTCTAAATTAGATTTCACGTTTAAGACCAGTGCGCAGTGGAGTCAAACAAATTCCCGTTATGCAATTACAAACAAGTAAGTGACGATTAACTGCTGCTTATTGAAACACGATTGATCAAAATGATATTCAATTGAAAACACCACAACCATGCATTAAAATATCCTAAACCCACAACAATATTATCACAAGATGAAAATGCCAGATATTCGCAATATTTCCAGATTTATGATGCTTCAATTAATTTCGATCCAGAAAATGTTTCTATAGTCAAAACTTTAGATAGAAAAATTTTAGCACAATTGACTATAGAAAATTTAAAATTTTTTATATTTTTGTATTTTCTAGATTTTTTTAGAATTTTTGGGATTTTTTATTATTTTTTTAAATTTATTTTTAAAATCCTAAAACCAAAATTTAAAATTTAAAATCCTAAGTCTAAAACTTAGGTTAAATTTAAATCTAAAGAATCTCAAACTAAAATAAAAAAAAATACTAACTAAACAAAATTGAAATCTAACTAAATTAAATAAAATTAAACTAAATTACAACTAAAGCTAAATTTAAATTTAAGTCAAAATCTAAACTAAACTAGAAATTAGAATTAAACTAAATCTAAAATTAAACTAACAATGAAATTAAAAATTAAAACTACCAATTAAAACATATGAATTTAAAACCTACCTCTAAACTAAACTACATTCCAAAAATTAGATCTAAGGCTTAAAATCGAATTTTAAATCTAAAATCTAACAAACAAAAATCGAAACCAATACTAAAAATAAAATCAAAACGCAGATATGTGAGGGCTCCGTTTCATATGTGCGTTAATTTGCTTTGCGTTTGTCGTTTCTTTGTGCAGGTCGAGCTTGGACGCGACGGCAGGAGAACGTGATGCAGAAGGCTGAGAGATGGAGAATGAAGGGCAACGGATGAACAATATGGAATGGAGAACGCTGACGGTAAGGGAGAATAATGGAGAAGGGAATAGACGGACAGGCAAGGAAAATGAGGACGTCTGGCAAACAGAGGTCGGACGTAAGGGAGGAATCCGATGGTAAGGAGCAGAAGCTGAGGGCTGAAAGGATTCGATGGGTAGAAAGGAGGAAAACGCGGATATGGCAGCAAAACGATGTTTCAAAGAGATGGATTGAGATTGAAGGAGCAGCAAGAAATTAACACAGAGATAGAGATCAGAAGGAAAATAAATGCAGATGGAGGTCGAAGCATTGAAGACAGAGAAGCTGGGCAATTAAAGAATGCCAGAAACAGATCAAAACCCAGTAAAACCCAGTACTTTTAAATTTCTCTTTCCGAATTAAAAGAATTATGCCTGCAAACTCAAATTTATCATGCTCCTTAAATCAAATATCGCCCAGATTCGTCCACAGTAGGGATTTGAGGCCAGATCTGACCTTTGGAGGCTAGATCTGCCTAAGATCTTAAAAAAAATTTCGATTTGAATCCTGAATCTGCAAGAGACCAGCCAGATCTGAAGATACACACCAAGAAACAATTAAACCCTTACAGTCCTAAAAGAAAATTTACAGATTTACAACTAGTTTACAGATTTAAAACCCCCATGGCCAGATTTGAAACATTTTAGCACAGATTTTTAAAGATTTAAAATTTTTAAATGAGAGGCACAAGCCTTTGAAACCCTGCAAAATCACAAATATCGTAAGATAGACCTGAAATTTAACAAATAAAGAGCTTATCAGATTTATGTTTATTGAGAGTCGGCTGGTCCAACCGAAGACTTCCCCAGACGCCCAATATTAAAAAGAAAATTTCCCTGCACGCTTAGATCTGAATCTTAGATCGATAGAGATTTAAGAAAACAACATGAGACCTTTGCAGAAAAATCAAAATGTTATTTTATAAACCCAGAAAACTGCACAAGATACCTGTATGCAGATTAATCCATGAGGGCCATCAACCATAAAATACAAGAAACAAAGTAGCAGAGTTTAGAGACAATTCACCACATAGATCTGAGAAGGAACATCCAGATTTGTAACCCCAAAGTCTTTATGCTTTATTCCTAAAAAATTTACAAGAGCTTCTAAGAACAAGTGCACGATCCTGAGATCGGATCGGATGACTCAAGAATGACAAAGACTTCTAAATTTATAGGACAAAATCTCGAACGGCTAGTTTGGATGATCCTCGTCAAAATAATCTCAACCGTCCAAAAGATTTAATTATCTTTTAATCCGGAGCATTGAAATTAAAATTTTGGGAAAAAACGAATTTATCATTTAATTCAATTTTAATTAACTCAAAAATATTATTTTTGAGTTAATTACTCCAAAATTTTGACCTTGACTTAACCACCAAAGCCCAAGTGTCCAATATTTCTTAAAATTTTCAATATTCCCTTGGCCTGGGGCTTTCAAAAATCATTTTCCAAGGACCCACAAATTTTGCCTTTAAAGATTTAATCTTAACTTAGGACCCTAAATTAATTAAATTTTTGGTTTAAGATTTTATTAATTAATTGACCAGAAAATTTAATTAATTGACTAAGAGGGGATTATAATTATTTTTCCAACCCTCTTTTACATGAGATAATACATTTACATACATGAAGGGGGAATACCCATTCGTATAGACCCTCAAATAAATACCCAATTCCGCGACTCAAAACATGATCTAGTAGACCAAGTAGTTGAAACTACTTTTACAAGGACTCGATAGAACACTAGGACTCACTTAGTATGTTGATGATAAAATCCACCCTAGCTTTGGGGTGAGGCTGGAGGGAAAAACTCTGCCGATCACTTTCGTGAATCAGTGAGACAAAAAACCTCCTAGGATAGAGATCATCAACAACATACTAGGCTTACCTAGGTTGTTACATACATTGACGGTCTTACTTAGATCATTTACATCATAACATGCATAATGGGTTTACATCATTTGTAAAACTGTCGACTGTTGATTGATGATGGAAACTGAATGGCACAACCACGTCGAACATGACGAATCCCATTTGAAAAAATGGGGGTGTACTGCTATGGGGTAGTTGACGAAGTGCGGTCAACATCTGGCTCTACTTGGGGACACGTTGCTTCATTGGAGGAATGTGAGAATCCAGAATCTGCATCCAAGCAACACACAAGATTACATAAGTAGCGTCCATCCAAATATCATCATATAACATTAAGCTCATGAAAAATAGAAGCTCTTCTTTTGTTTATTATTCTTCTTAACATGAACAGTAAATCTACTCTAACTGCAAAATGAAATGCTGAAATAACAAAGTGCAAGGTTAGAGATACAATACAGAGGATGCCCTGTGGCATCAGATGTGCTCAATATAGTGTATGCTGAGCATTTGCCTACTTTCAGGCAAGTCTGTAGGCTGCTTTTCAGATGTGCCATGTCCAATCTTGCTAATTGTAGGACTCTGTCTTATCTGATTGTCAAGCTGCTCTCGACCATCAAACGAATCAAACCACTTACTTCTTTTTCGCTTCTTTCTCTTCTTCTGAGTGGGTTGTGATGTCAGCAATGAGATCACTGTATATTTCCTCTCCTCATCTTGAAGATGTTTGTACAAAATATCTGAAGAACCTGGAGCGTGACCAATGTTATTCTGGATATACTCTGTCAATGGTGATACATGAGCTTGGTCTTTCTCAACATCCTTTGAAATCATAGTTAAATCCTCCGTGTGATGAGATGAGAATGGCTTTAGCAGACAATAAGTCTTATGATCTGTTGATGAATCTTCATAATCAAATTTCGGTTGAAATTTTTGTAATTCTTCCATTTTTTCCAATTTCTTTTGTATGGAACTCATCTCCCTGGCATGCCTTACTATTAATTTCGTCTGATTTGCCTCCATATTTTTTATTTCCAACAAGTGATTTTCCTTCATGGCAGTCATTTCCTGGGTATGTCTTGCTTCCATGATGGACATCTGATTAGAATGATTAACTTCCATTATCTTTAACCTATTTTCCATGACATTTATTTCCTGTGCATGACTTGTTTCCATGGAAGTTATCTTATTTTGAAGATTGATTTGGTTAGCTTCCATGTTTTGAATCATTTGCATATGATTGGGTTGCACATCCTTAATCATCTGAGCTAGTTCCTTAACCTGACTTTCATGATCTTCTATATGCATGTGATAGTCCTTACCAACAACATTAATTTGATGACTTGACCTTGCCATTCTACTAGCTATGATTCTTTTGACAACATGGCAAGTAACCTCTTCATGAAGAGCATTACAGGCTCTACAATAAGGCAGCGCTTCATCCACAAGATTTGCAAACTCAAGTTGATTTGTCGGTCTCTGCTCATTAGATAAGCCTCTGTCCTGCAAAAAAATATTATTTCTAGGTTGGGAATTTTGCGTTTGAGCCCTTTCCATTTGAACCAACCTAGCCTATAAGACACTTATTTCTTTAGCATGGTCAGAGATTAATTTTGCTTGATTAAGCTCCATGCTTTCAAGTTTCTTAGCATGATTAAGCTCCATGCTTTCAAGTTTTTGCATTAACTTTTTCATAGGGTCATCATCATCTTCTAGAGGTTCTTTTAACTTAGTATCTGTCAAAGACCCATCAAAAACTGGAGTTTTGGACATTCCAGATGCTTTCTTATCCTTTTCAATCTCCTCAGCTAAAGATTGACAAGCCTTATAATTTGCAATTTTAGCCCGCCTTAACTCATATGAAGTATCAGAATCAAAAGCATCAATGTAAAAATTCAGAAGAGATCCATCAGGAGGTTTATGAGTTTGAGATATTTCTCTAAGGATACCATTAAATCTCCTGTTAAATTCTTCAATCATTTCATTTTCTTTCTTTTTTATGGTACTGATCTCCCTTACCAAATGCCTATCTTCCCTTTTATCACCATACTTTTCCTTAAAAGCAGTTACAATGGATTCAAAAGTATTGAATGAATTATCAGGCTTTTCCATAAACCATTTAGCAACATCCTCACCAAAAGAAAGAACAAAAGTTTTCATCTTTACATCCTCGAAATTATTTTTTGCAACTGCAAATTTATTCCACCAATTAGTGAAAGCAAACAAATGAGATTTAACACTGACTGCATCATTTCCTTGAAAAGATGGTAATTTATCCATTTGAGGAACATCATGGGGATAACCCTGAATATTAGCAAAATTACACGGGGCAAAAACATCCATGATATCGTTTTTAAGATTTTAGAAATAGATCTGTGTTCAAGAATAGTCAAAAGGTCCTCAAGAAGCGAACTTCTTGGCAGGAACTCTTGTAAGAAATGAAAGAATAGGAGTCGCCACTTGAACATGAAACTAATTCTAAAACAAAAGAAATAATCGAAAGATAGCAGATGGATATCAGGGGGCGATTCTTGTCTGGGAGTAAAAAGATGAATAAGTGGAGTCGCCACCCAAACAAGAAGCCAACCAAAATGTCCAGGTGCTAAAGATGAAATGATTAGAGATATGACGAAAGATAAGACGATGAAAATATGAAGAGATGAAAGACGCCAGAAAATGTGATCCCTTGCGACAGGCTAATGAATGGCGAAAGAAGATCTGAAGATTATAAAATGTCGCTAAGACCAAGGACAGAAAAAACTCTATCCCCGGCAACGGCGCCAAAAAATGTTGTCGCACAAATTGTCAAGGCACCGCGACAACGGCTCAGATTGGGGGCTGTCACCCTTATCCCCAATCTCTCTATTTAAGCTATCTCCTTGCAAGCTAAGGGAGGTAGACCCTATTAGAAATGAGGATGAAGAATCCAGGAGACACAGCTAAGACATCAAATACTTGATAAAATGAACGAGATTCCACAAATCTAAATTAGATTTCACGTTTAAGACCAGTGCCTTATGGAGTCAAACAAGATCCCGTTATGCAATTATAAACAAGCAAGCGACGATTACCTGCTGCTTATTAAAACACGATTGATCACAATGATATTTAATTGAGAATGCCACAACCATGAATAACAATAATATGAAAATGCCAGATGTTAAGATGTTTCAATTTATTTCGATCCAGACAAACCAAAGATTTCATATAGTCACATTTAAGATAAAATCTTAAAAGCTCATGGGACTATAAAAGATGTTTTTTGAGAATTTTTTAAGATTTTGAAATTTTGAAATTTATTATTATTATTATTATTTTTTAAACAAAATGTATATACAAAATTTCAAACTAAAAATAAAATAAATCCTAAAACAAAACTAAATAAAATTTAAGAAAGCTCTAAAAAACTAAAGCTAAAAGACTAAAAGCTAAATTTAAATCTAAAGCCAAATTAAGTCAAAATCTAAACTAAACTAGAAATTAGAATTAAATTAAATCTAAAATTAAACTAACAATGAAACTAAAAATTAAAACTATCAATTAAAACATATGGATTTAAAACCTACCTCTAAACTAAAATACATTCCAAAAATTAGATCTAAGGTTTAAAATCAAATTTTAAATCTAAAATCTAATAAATAAAAATTGAAACCAATACCCAAAAGAAAACTCAAAACGCAGATATGTGAGGGCTCCGTTTCATATGTGCGTTAATTTGCTTTGGATTTGTTGTTTCTTTGTGCAGGTCAAGCTTGGACGCGACGACAGGAGAACGTGGAAGTCAAATGAGTGCAAGTCGATGGATGGCAAATAGAGGATGAGGAACATACGGCAGAATGAAAGGGTTAACGCAGGCAGGATTTGCAGATGTGGTAAGTTCTGGACGTGATGAGAAGAGGTTTCCCAGTGGAGGTAGATGGAAAGGTCGACGAGTTGTAGAGGATGTAGACTTGGATGCGGCAGAGATCAGTTGGACGGCATGAAGGCGTGGCGAGAGAAATGCAGGCGGATGAGATGAGTCTGGACAGCGCTAATGATTTGAGAAGGACGTCAGAGCTGGAGCTGTTTGACAGCGGAATAGCTGGCTTGGATATTACGATTTGTGCCCTTGTTTTTTTTGTTGTTTTGTATTTGTTTGCAGCGGTAGGTTTGGACAGAGCGTGGAAAAGAGGATTCGTATAGGAGATAGGAAGGGAAATGACAGCAGTTTAATGCAGATCGATGGGTAGAACAGCGAATCGAGTTTTGATGATGACAACAAAGAGACAAAGAGTGAATGTAGAGGAATGATGAGCAGATAAGACAGAGATAAACCCAGTTCATTTAAATTGCCCAGCAACTTAGAATTTCTTCAATTTAAGCTCAGATCCTTATGTTCAAATAATGTCAGATTTTTCCACAGTAGGAGTTTGAGGCCAGATCTGGCCTTTGGCGACTAGATCTGCCTTAGATCTAAAAATTCCAATTTGAAACCTGAACCTGCAAGACCAGCCAGATCTGAAGATACACACCAAGAAACGATTAAACCCTTACAATCCTAAAAGAAAATTTACAAATTTACAACTAGTTTACAGATTTAAAACCCTCATGACCAGATTCGAAACATTTTAGCACAGATTTTTAGAGATTTAAAATTTTTAAATGAGAGGCACAAGCCTTTGAAACCCTGCAAAATCACAAATATCGTAAGATAGACCTGGAATTTAACAAATAAAGAGCTTATCAGATTTATGTTTATTGAGAGTCGGCTGGTCCAACCGAAGACTTCCCCAGACGCCCAATCTTAAAAAAAAATTCCCTGCACACTTAGATCTGAATCTTAGATCGATAGAGATTTAAGAAAACAACATGAGACCTTTGTAGAAAAATCAGAATGTTATTTTATAAACCCAGAAAACTGCACAAGATACCTATATGCAGATTAATCCATGAAGGCCATCAACCATAAAATACAAGAAACAAAGTAGTAGAGTTTAGAGACAATTCACCACATAGATCTAAGAAGGAACATCCAGATTTGTAACCCCAAAGTCTTTATGCTTTATTCCTCAAAAATTTACAAGAGTTTCTAAAAACAAGTGCACGATCCTGAGATCGGATCGGATGACTCAAGAATGACAAAGACTTCTAAATTTATAGGACAAAATCTCTAATGGCTAGTTTGGGTGATCCTCGTCAAAATAATCTCAATCGTCCAAAAGATTTAATTATCTTTTAATCCGGAGCGTTGAAATTAAAATTTTGGGAAAAAAACGAATTTATCATTTAATTCAATTTTAATTAACTCAAAAATATTATTTTTGAGTTAATTACCCCAAAATTTTGACCTTGACTTAACCACCAAAGCCCAAGGGTCCAATATTTCTTAAAATTCTCAATATTCCCTTGGCCTGGGGCTTTCAAAAATCATTTTCCAAGGACCCACAAATTTTGCCTTTAAAGATTTAATCCTAACTTAGGACTCTGAATTAATTAAATTTCTGGTTTAAGATTTTATTAATTAATTGACCAGAAAATTTAATTAATTGACTAAGAGGGGATTATAATTATTTTTCCAACTCTCTTTTACATGAGATAATACATTTACATACATGAAGGGGAAATACCCATTCATATAGACCCTCAAATAAATACCCAATTCTGCGACTCAAAACATGATCTAGTAGACCAAGTAGTTGAAACTACTTTTACAAGGACTCGATAGAACACTAGGACTCACTTAGTATGCTGATGATAAAATCCACCCTAGCTTTGGGGTGAGGCTGGAGGGAAAAACTCTGCCGATCACTTACGTGAATCAGGGAGACAAAAAACCTCTTAGGATAGAGATCATCAAGAACATACTAGGCTTACCTAGGTTGTTACATACATTGACGGTCTTACTTAGATCATTTACATCATAACATGCAGAATGGGTTTACATCATTTGTAAAACTGTCGATTGTTTATTGATGATGGAAATTGAATGGCGCAACCACGTCGAACATGACGAATCCCATTTGAAAAATGGGGGTGTACTGCTATGGGGTAGTTGACGAAGTGTGGTCAACAAATAAAATGCTTGGTTTTGGGAGCCTGGGTTTTACCCATTGGTATCTGTATCTCTCTATCTTTTGGAGAGGATTGGTGTTGTGATTTTGTTGGTTTATTTCATTTTGCATGCATAACATGTAATTGGGAAATTAACACTACAAGCATTACACTCATTTTGCATGCACTTTAATTTAATTTGCTACAAGTTTCAAGTTTTTTCACTTTCATAACAAGTTCATGTTGAGATTTTGTGTATTTGGGGTAGCATCCGTTGTGCTCTAGGTCCTAAATTTTGTGGAGGGACTAGAGTACACATGATCTACAAGACCCAGAAATGGATTTGAGAAATTTCAACTTGTGTTGAAGTTATTCAAATAATTAATTATTTTTAATGGATTTCCTAAGTCTAACTTAGGAAAACAAAATAATTAAAGTGAATTAATTAACACATGTGCTGAAATTATCTTAAGTCACATGGATCAAATAGTCTTTTAATCTCAGCCATTGATGGATGATTTAATTTCGGCCGTTGAAGGGTTCAACGAAAAAGTATAAGAGAAAGGCTTCAGGGTCAGTTGAAGACACACAATTTCTGTAGAACTGAGGAATAGATCTGGAAGTCAAGGGCGGGTTTGCTAAGAATTTCGAGTGGAATTTCTTGCAGTGAGGGGTAGTATTGGCTGAGGGAATAATCTGATTCCAAGAGCCAAGAGACAGCAAGAGGCAAGAGGAGCAGCCATAAGGACAGCGCAGAGAGGCTTTAGAGCCACGCATAGCAGCAGGGATAGTGTAGAGGCAGCGCAGAGGCATCTAGGGCCACGTTGGGCTGACGCTGGCCAAGTAGAGGTAGCGCAGGGGCAGTGTAGACCCTCCTAGAGCCACACAGAGGCTAATGCAGTCCCTCCAGGGCAGCGCTAGGGCTTCAGAAGCAACGTTGAGGGTTTCGAGGGTCAGATCTGGGCTGAGTCCTATAAATCCCATTTGAGGGTGTGGATCAGTCAGATATTTGGCACTAGATCTTCAGTTTAGCTGCAGATTTTATATCTTTTATTCTCTGTCGGGTTTTCCAAGGTTGGATCCCAGATTTGCTGTACTCAGAACTACTTAATAATAAAACCCTCATATCTGCTGAACCAATTTTCCCGCTTTGGGTTTTTTCGGGGACTTATGTCCAAAAATCCATGTGTCACTTTGTTGCATGAGTGAATTATTCAGTAAACAATCTGCATGTGTAGGTTGTAGTTGTGTTTATTTTCGGTATTTTCTGAATCTAATTTCTGAAAATAACTTGTTTAAATTAAATCAAGTAGGAGGAAATAAACCAATACACTACAATAGAATTTTCACGTGGTATCAAAGCGATAGTAGATCAAGCTGAATCTCCAGCGATCAGCTGAAGAATTATTTTTCTGCAGGGTGGTAGAAGAAGCAGTAGATTCGGAAAGGGCATCTTGACAGCAAGGGAAGGCAGATCCAAAAGACAACGCTGAAGCTGTAGAAAGCCTCTGGGCTTAGGCAGACCCTTCCCAGGGCAGTGTAAGGACTACGTCACCAAGTCTAGGGTTCCACAGTCCACTTCTGAGCCACGCTGGGACTGCGCTGGGCCAGCCAGGAGGACGCTGTTCAGTCACTTCCCTTGTTGCAGCAGAATTCAACCAAGTTCTGGAAGTAGTGCTTCAGATCTTTAGCGATACTGGTGGGGTAGAGATTCTGCAGGTGTAGAATTGTGCCTAACTAAGGCAACAAAGGCGGGAGGAAGACAGTCATTCAGCAGATATGAGCCAAACAGATCTGAGATTCGATCAGGAGGATCAGAGAATACTGTCTGTTTGAAATTTGGTGGAAGATTTCCAGGAGGGAAGTCAGTTTATTCAGATTTGAGCAAAGATGGCTCAATATGGACTGAGGGATCAAGACAGATTGGATGGCATGTCCAACTATGTCATCTGGAAGGCCAGAATCCTCTCAGTTCTGGATGAGTATGGTCTCAAAGATCACACATAGCAAACACTTGCAGTGCCAACTGATGCAGATCCACTCAAGAAGTATGAAGAAAATCAAGCACGGACAAAGCGGTTGATCATAGACGGAGTCAAGGACCATGTGATTTCGCATATTGCTAATAAGAAAACAACAAATGCCATGTGGAAGGCTTTGGAGGTGATGTACTAAGGAGGCTCTGTGCAAAGAAGAATGCTTCTTGAGAATCAAATGTAGATGTTCCAAATGATGAAGGGTGAAGAGATAGGTCCATTTATGTTCAGGCTCCAAGCTATCTGTGACTAGCTGATTGGCATGGGTGCTACTCCAGACGAAGGGATCCTAGTGAGGACAACCCTAAATATTGTCTCTGAAGAATGGGAAACATTTGTCCAAAGCATTCTGGGAAGGGCAGCGTTACCATCATGGGCAGATATGTGGGTTGTTCTCCGCCAAGAGGAGATCAGGAGGATCACCAAGAAACAGTCTATTAGTGGAGGAAGCGGATTAGCCAGAGTGAAGAAAGAAGAGTAGGAGGATGCAACCCTTGCATCAAGGGAAAAGAAGCAATGGAAGAAGAAGAAGGACCTCTCCAAGGTCTGGTGCTTTAACTGTGGTGATATTGGTCATTTCGCCAGCAGTTGTCCTAAGAAGAAGGACAAAGGAGCTTCTGATTCCAAGGCAGCAGCAGCAAATGAAGATGGCTTTGGTGATGATGCAGCCATGAGTGCTCATGCACTTCGAGAGAAGAGGTGGGGTGACATGGATATATATAGTATCCATACTTGGTGGCGGGATCCTTGAGTCAGCCCTACTCTTGGATCACATACGAGCTACGAGAGTCTTAAGACGGTAGTGGGATGAGTCGAGAGATGGTTGCAGATGACCACATTGAAGAAAAAGAAGGTGCTATAGAGCTGAAGAAGGAGCAGCGTGATGCAGAGGCAGCTGTAGCGTGGAGGCAACAATGCAGACAGACTGATGGGACTTCAGCAGCGCAGAGAAGCTGGGCTCACGCAGTGCAGTATTGCAACATGACAGTGTCTCCAAGGGGACAACGTGATTCAACATCTAGGGAGCTTCAGTGGAGGAGGGCAACTTGACTTGTCTGTCAAACAGTTGGGTAGAGTCTTTCAGTTGCTTACTTCTCAGCAACTAAGTTGCAGTGCAGCAGTTAGTAGTGGCAGTGCTATGGGCAGCATGATGCAACAATTTGAGAGGGAGTTGTAGTACAGATGTGGCAGTGTCAGTGGCAGTGGCATGGGTAGCCGTATAGAGAGTAGCAGTGCAGTAGATGGAGGGAAGCAGGCCAAGCATCAACAACACAAACCAAGTACTCCAGATCTTGTAATGCATGGTGTGATGTATTGCTAGAGCACACTTCTGATGCTAAGAGGGAGTGTTGAGATTTTGTGTATTTGGAGTAGCATCAGTTGTGTTCTAGGTCCTAAATTTTGTGGAGGGACTAGAGTAACCTGATCTACAAGACCGATAGATGGATTTGAGAAATTTCAAGTTGTGTTGAAGTTATTCAAATAATTAATTATTTTTAATGGATTTCCTAAGTCCAACTTAGGAAAATAAAATAATTAAAGTGAATTAATTAACAAATGTGCTGAAATTATCTTAAGTCACATGGATCAAGCAGTCTTTTAATCTTAGCCGTTGATGGATTTAATCTTGGCCGTTGAAGGGTTCAACGAAAAAGTATAAGAGAAAGGCTTGAGGGTCAGTTGAAGACACACAATTTCTGTAGAACTGAGGAATAGATATCAAAGTCTATGGCGGGTTTGCTAAGAATTTCGAGTGGAATTTCCTACAGTGAGGGGTAGTATTGGCTGAGGGAATGATTTGATTCCAAGAGCCAAAAGACAGCAAGAGGCAAGAGGAGCAGCCAGAAGGACAGCGCAGAGAGGCTTCAGAGCCATGCAGAGCATCAGGGACAGTGCAGAGGCAACACAGAGTCATCTAGGGCCACATTGGGCTGACGTTGGCCAAGTAGAGGCAGGGTAGTGTAGACCCTCCTAGGGTGATGCAAGCCCTCCTAGAGCCACGCAAAGGCTGACGTAGTCCCTCTAGGGCAACGCTAGGGCTTCAAAAGCAGCGTTGAGGGTTTCTAGGGTTGGATTCGCGCTGAGTCCTGTAAATCCCGTTTGAGGGTGTGGATCAGTCAAATATTTGGCACTAGATCTTCAGGTTAGCTGTGGATTTTATATCTTTTATTCTCTATCAGGTTTTCCAAGGTTGGAATCCAGATTTGCTCTACTCAGAACTACTTAATAATAAAACCCTCATATCTGCTAAACCAGTTTTCCATCTTTGGGTTTTTTCGAGGACTTATGTCCAAAAATCCATGTGTCACTTTGTTGCATGAGTGAATTATTCAGTAAATGATCTGTGTGTGTAGGCTGTAGTTGTGTTTATTTTCGGTATTTTCTGAATCTAATTTTTGAAAATAACTTGTTTAAATTAAATCAAGGAGGAAATAAACCAATACACTGCAGTAGAATTTTCATAGTTCAAACTTTGACATGCATGCACTTTAAACTTGAATCTAATTTGTCATGAATCTTGTTCCAAGTCTACTTATGATTCACCTTTAATTACATCTTACATGCATCAAGTATTTGGGCAAGATTTCTCCATAAAGTAACATTCTACTTCATGTCAAACAAGTACATTTCAAGTTAAAGTTAATTTTCATGTTTGGTTAAGTCACTTACATGCCCCAAGCAACCACTCAAATTTTACCTCCAACATAAATTGGTTGAATAGACATTTTAGGGACCCTCTACTCCTCTATTGACTCCTCATTGTGAGATCCATATCTTTGGGCGAGGGTGATGTATGAGGATTGAAGAGTTGAATTGTAACCTTGCTTTAGAACTAATTAATAAAATAAATCAAGAGCATTTTTCATCACATTTACCTTGCAAGTTCTAAATTTTTGCTTTCTTGATGGTTTAGAGTCTCACATGCAACATCATTTTCTATTTTCAAGAATCATTTCTTTTTATGCAAGTATTGTAATTTCTTTTGCAGCAAGTTTAGTTTAATTTTTTTGTACTTGGAACATTGTCTACTTTAGCAAATTCCCTTTCATGTTTTATGATCGTCATGTTCATGAATGGTTAATGATTCTCATTTTCTTTTCAAGTACTCTTATTTCATGTTGCAAAGCTAATCGCATGTTGTTGTTTTGATCTAACATTTGAGTTTTCCTATCATCTCATTTACATTCTCCAAAATAGATTACTAATTGTTTGTATTTTGGCAAGATATCTTCACATGTTTTGATTCACCAATTTATATATCTTAAAAGCATTCTCGTATCTTGCATTTATAATATCTTGTGCGAACAATTTCTTGTTTCACTTTTCAAGATTACTTTTGCTTTCCATTTGAAAACAATTCACTTCATTTAAGCAAATACAATTTCATTTTAAGAGCAATACCCTGAAGGCACTGGTTTCTCATATGTTTCCTGCTTATCTTATGTATTGATGGTTGTTGCTCATATCACGTTTTTGCTTATAAATCTGAAGAAGTAATCTATTTAACTCTAACAACTCTCCTAGAAAACTCACATCTTTAACTTAGTTTTTCTTTAGGGACCACCCCCCATAGCTAACCTAAGAAATAGCTTAAACGGAGAGAGTTGGGATTAGTGTGACAAACCCTTCTCTTAGTTCCTTGCCACCAACCACACTTGGTGTGGTTGAAGGCTTTTCCCACTAGCTGTAGGAAGGTGTAGGCGGCAAGCGATAACAGGCCCCCATGTGAAAAATTTATCTATTGCAGCAACTAGAAATTATTCTTCTAACTGTAAATTTAATTATGGAGTTTATTTGCTATGGAAAACAATGAATAAAATCACAACTGCAATTTTCACCATAAAAATACTGCGGAAAAATAAAATATTGGAAACTGAGAAATTCTAGCGCACAAAAGAATTTTGACACAATTATTTTGGACAATTTAGCCCGGAAAAACCCAATGTGGGAAAACTAGTGTAATAGATGAGGGTTTTATTATTATTCTTCAGCGATAATTCTGAGTACAAAAATTTAGATGCTCAACTGGCAATCTAATATGAGGAAAATACTAGAAAAATTATTGTCAGAATTTTCTCACCCCACAACTAATTTTTGCCCTCGAAATCACCTTCCTAGCCTCACACTGAGCCTCCTACGTCACCCTCTGAGCAGTGCTTGCGCAAATCCTGTGGGGATTTCAGCCTTCCTTCCTTTGCCTCTTCCTGGAACCGTAAAACTTCCTCCAGGAATGTTGCTACCATCCTCTACCACCTGTTACTCACCCTCTAGCTATATCTTCTTTGCTGAATCACTGCCACTAAGAAAATCGAATTGCCTGGGCAACTGAGTATTTGCATTGGTGTCTTTTCCATCTACCCATCGAATTCTTCTCATAATCCTCTATTGGAGTACCAACGGCCAAGATTAAAACATAATCGATGGCCCAAATTAATTCCCTGTCGATCCTTGTGAGTTTCTAGATGATTCTCACCTTATCTCAATTAATACTAATTAATTAACCATATTCCCTAAGTTTATGTTGAGATTTCTATGTAGCATCGGCTGTGCTCTAGCTCTGAAATTTTGTGGAGGGGCTAAGACACACAACACCTCCAAAACCCAGAAAGCATTTGGAGAAATTTCATCTGGTGTGTGAGATATTAAAATTGATTTTTTTAATGAGGACTCTAAGTCTAACTTAGGGAATTAGAAAAATTAAAGTGAATTGATTAAACACATGTGATGAAATGTTCTAAGTGACGCAGATCACGTAGTCTTTTAATCTAAGCCATCGATAAGAGATTAAATCACGACCATTGATGTGTCAACGAGAAAAGTATAAGAGAAAGGCTTGGACTTAGTTGGAGACACACACACAGAGTCTAAGAGGTCGAATTCTTCTGATAGAGCAGTGCTCGGACGAAGATCAGATTTGAGTGACTCAGAGTTGTAGCGAGGGGCAGATGCAGTGATTGGTCAGGAGGGCCAAGAGTACAATGCAAAGCAAGGGTAGCAGAGACGGAGTGGAGGTAGCGCAACCATCAGAGGGAGTTACGCAGCCCCTCAGGAGGGTGACGTCAGCCTATGTAGGGCCTATGCAGAGGTAGCGCAACATCTCCAAGAGAAAAGTCCGAAATTTATTGGAAGAAGGGTTTCTGAACCAGGAGAGCTGAAATCGAGATCCGGGAGAGGAAAATTCACGTAGAGCTAGGGTGATGCAGTTCTTCAGTCAGGCTACATAGGCTTACACAGTTGCTACGCAGAGACAATTGGGGTTTCACTATTTGCTCATCCGGATCAGCCAGGATTTGCGAGAGTGAGGTATATCTCACATTTTCTTTCATTGTCGAGGTTTTCTCTGTTGGGTTTGCCGAGTTTATGGTACCCTAGTTGTACTTAGAAATTGCTGCTTAATAATAATAAACCCTCATATCTGCTGCACCAGTTTTCTTGCATTGGGTTTTTTCCGGGGACATTTGTCCAAAAAATCTGTATCACTTTGTCATGTGAGTGTGCTATTCAGTGAATGATTTGTATGTGTAGGTTGTTAATTGTATTTACTTCGATGTTAATTATGAATATTAAGATTAATAACTTGTATGTTTAATCAAGTAGGAGAAGTAAATCGAGATTTAACATTAGAATTTCTTAGTTAAGAAATTTTCACATGGAATCAGAGCATTGCAGATCAAGCTGAATCTCCAGCAAAATCTGCTGAAGAAATTTATGCTGCAGAAGGCATCTGAAGCAACAGAGATCCAGAAAGGGCAGAGCAACATCAGGAGGACGCAATCCTAGCAGAGGCTACGCAGGGGCTGATGTAGTCCCATCTGGGTGACGCAGGGACAACACAGTGCCTTCTAGAGGGACGCAGGAGCAGCCTTCACTGCGCAGTTGCTGCGTTGAGCCAGTCTGCTCACGCACAAGCCAGCCAGAGGGACGTAGTCCAGTTTTTTGTTGTTGTGAAGTATTGCTGAGATCCGGAAGCAAGGCTTCAGATCTTCAGCAGTTGCTAGTGTGGTGGATATTCTGACGGTGCAGAATCGTGCTAAGCTTAGTTGACAAAGAGTAGGAGGAGGACAGTTACTCAACAGATCTGCATCAAACATATCTGAGATTCGATTAGGGGGGTGATCGTAGAGAACTGTTAAGTCATTTTTGGCTGAAGATTTCCAGGAAGGAAATAAGTTGTCGGAGGGAGCAGCTACTATAGAGATTTTCTAATCGCCAAGAAAACCAGATCCAACATTTTTGTTGAGTGTTGTAGCAGAAAGAGGGAGGAGAGTATATGTTCTGACAGATTTGAACTAGATGGCTTCTCATGGACTGAGAGATAAGGATAGGTTGGACGACATGTCCAACTTCGTCATCTGGAGGGCCAGGATCCTGAAAATCTTGGATGAGTACGACATCAAGGACCATGAAGAGAATGTCCTAGCTGTGCCTGCCAATCCAGATCCTCTGAAGAAATTCAAGGATAACCAAGCGCAGGCTAAGCGTTTGATTATGGATGGAGTCAAAGATCACGTAGTGCCACATATTGCCGGGAAGAACATGGCAAATGAGATGTGGAATTCTTTGGAGGCGATGTCTCAGGGAGGCTCTATTCAAAGGAAAATGCTTCTAGAGAATCAGATGTGGTTTTTCCAAATGCAAAAGGGTGAAGAGATAGATCCCTTTCTCTTTAGACTACAGACTATCCAGGGTCAACTGATTGCCATGGGTGCAACTCCAGTTGAAGGGCTCTTGGTAAGGACTGCCCTGAATGCAGTCACCGAGGAGTGGGAAATGTTTGTTCAGAGCATATTGGGGCAGGGCAGCGTTACCATCCTGGGCAGACATGTGGGCAATCCTCCATCAGGAGGAAATCAGGAGATTCACCAAGAGGCAAAGCAACGACATTGGATCAGTCAAGATGAAGAAAGAAGAGGAAGATGATGCAGCCCTTGCATCAAAGGAACAAAGGCAGCAAGGGAAGAAGAAGAGGGACCTATCCAAGGTCCGGTGCTTTAATTATGGCGAACTTGGACACTTCGCCAGCACTTGTCCTAGGAAGAAGGACAAAGGATCTTGTGAATCCAAGGCAACAACAAAGGACGATGGGAGTGATGATGACGTAGATATGAGTGCTCATGAGGCACATAAGTGGGGCGGCATGGATCTATAGAGGAGCTACAGATAAAGAGCCAAGATCCTTGAGTAGCCCAACTCTTGGATGACATACGAGCTACGGGAGGCTTAAGACGGTTGTGGGGCAAGTGGAGAGGTGGTTGCAGAAGATCACAGTGAAGCAGAGGGCAGTGTTGAGGTGCTGTAGAGGGAACAACACAGTGCAAAGGAAACAATAGCGTAGAAGTAGCAACACAATGGGGCTGATGGGACTTTAGTAGCGCAGATGTAATATTTCCAATTAGCAATAGCTAATTGGAAATATTAATTTTGTTTACTTTTACTTCAATAAGTTATGTTAGAAATAAAATGGGTGAAGGGGACACTTACGCACACTTAGGATAAAAGTATTTCCTGAAGTCACTTGAGGAGCATGATTAATTGGTAGCGTGGGGCCTAGAGGACAAGTGGCAGTGTAGGAAAAAGGGACAGTGTGGGCAGTGTGGGGCCAAGCCAGCGCAGAGAGAGATGAACAACGTGACTCCAAGGGACAGCGCAGTTAATGGTGGGGCCTAGGTGAGAGCAAGGCTCTCTAAGCATAAAAAGGGAGAGGGCCTCCTCATTTCCATTCATTTTGATTATGCATCTTTGATATTTGTCTTTTGACATTGAACACGCTTGTTGTTGAGCAAAGTCTGCATGTACTGTTCAGTACACCAGGTGTCTCTGTGCAGAAATCCCAACCTCAGCCCCGGGAGACTTCGAGTGCTTGCTCAGGTGAGGAGTTTCATCTTGTTTTGCCAGAGAGGATAGCAACATCCACAGTTGGGAGCATTCCTTCGAAGAGACAGTGCAGTCAGTGAGAGGGAGGATGCAGTCTTAGATAGAGGTGGTTCCAGATTGAGGGTTTATCACGAGATTCAGCCCGGAGGAGTTGGAGAGGGATCAACCCTTCCATATTCTATCATTTTGACAGAGACGGAGGCCATCATTTGCATCAGAGCATTCAGGGTCAGCGTTCCTCTTGGGGAATAGCATAGTGCCTCAAGGGAGGTATTTTCGGGGATCAATCATTTCCAGAAAGCTCTCTGGGCTTTTCTGGGTTTTGTGTGGAGAGGCCATTTCCAGAGTTTCAGAATTTTTCGAGGAGGGGAACAGCCCCAAATCATCCTTTCAGTCCAGCAGTAGCACCGGCAGCATTGGAGATTATGCAGTCTTGAGTTAGCAGCCATTTCGGGTCATACCCTAAGAGTATTTCTAAGCTTTCCTAGTGCAAGCCAAGGTGCCATCATTCTGATCACCTTTGTACTTATTTCTATCTTTCAGTATTAATAAATGGCTCAGCGTACTCCATATTGGTTATTATTCATGTGATATCTCTCTAGTTGTTGTTTGTCATTGTTTATGTGCTTTATATTGTTGTTTATTTCTCCTTGGAATATTACAGTGGTATTGGAGCTCATAGACTTGGCTCAGCCTGTGGAGCAGATTGTCTATGACACCGGAAGGAAAACCATACATCACCTATTGGGGAAGAAAGTATAAAGAACAAGAACGGAGGTTAGAGCTCACTTTCGGAAAAGGTGACAGCGTTCCAGTAGTGGACACAGAGGAACCAATGGCGGAGGAAAGAGACGCTGGGAAGGAGTTCGAGGAACTTCTCCTCAAATCAGTGCAGGATTTGTCGAGATGGGGCAAAGATTCACGACAGAGTCTAGACAGCTTGAGACCCCAAAGGGTTTCCATTTCGGAGAGGGCTAGGGCACATCCCATCATTTGCAGGAGCACATCACAACACAGTAGAAGGCGTCACACACACCTTCACGTTCCACGATGCCTACCTTCTTTGCCGCAGACACTGGGGCAGGAGCACAGCAGGAGCAAGAGCCGGCCCATATGGGAGATTATTTTTTTGAGTATCAGTACTATGGTTAGGAGTTCAGAGATGCCCTCACATTCCATGACTTTGTCCAGCTCAAGCGAGACAGCAGACCTCACAACCATCACAGGGGGAACAGGCATTCACATGATGGGGATATGCAATGCACTGTAGGCAGATTCCACATGCCGACATTTGATGGATTGGCCAAAAGTTCGGCGAAGGCTTGGGTGGAAAAGTTGGATATATATTTCCAACTTAATTAGATGACAGAGACAGAGGCCATCAAGGTAGCAGCACTGCACTTGGATGGAGAGGCCCATGATTGGTGGTTTCACGGGATGGCTATGCTAGGGCACTCAAGAGTGATAGCATATGCTGAGTTTACACGGAGGGTGATAGAGTGGTTTGATCGGAGAGATCCAGAGGAGCACTTTGTTGAGCTGATCGAGCTCAAGCAGACCGGGAGCCCAGATACTTATATCTCAGAATTCTTGAGACTTTCCGTGATGGTGCCTAATTTATCCGCAGCCCGGATGATCTATATGTTCATTGATGGACTGGCAGAGCCTCTTCGAGGGTTATTCAGGTCGATGAGGCTAGCCACACTCCATGACGCGGTTGGGAGGACTAGGGATTTGCAGGATGCATTACCCCGGACTAGAGCTCCTTTTTCCCAGAGACCGACATTTCAGCCGAAGGGGAAGGACACAAGGGTTCCACCTCCAAAGGGGAACCAGGACAGAGGGCTTCTGGATGATGATACCAGGAGAGATCAGAGGCGGAAGAGGCTATGTTTCACATGCCAGGAGCCGTGGGCACCCGGACACGATTTTGCTGCAGGGAAGGCACATTACATTGAGGTCTTCTCCGACAGTAGCGGGGAAGAGGAGTATGAGGAGATAGAGGCAGGAGGCAGCAACATAGCGCAGAGAGGGGATCATCTGCCACCTCCACCACCAAGAGCGGGATGTGCAGCTTTTGCACCTACCGGGGGAGCTCTTGCATCTTTGCGGCGAGTTCCCAAATACTTGACACTGCATGTCCGAGGAAAAGTGAAGGGACAACGTGTCTCAACACTAGTGGATAGTGGGGCCACCCACAATTTCATTGATGCCCAACTGGTAGAGCGGAGAGGCATACCGACGGAGAGCTTTGAATGATTTTCGGTACTGGTTCCAGCCTCCAGGTGATCGGACCATGCAGTGTGCTAGGTATGTGCCAGCTTTGGCAGTGACTATGGGGACATACACCCTGACAGATCACTTCTTCGTGGTGGACATTCCGAACACCAACGTGATACTGGGGGTACAATGGCTGATCACGCTGGGGAAGGTCACCACTGATTGGGAGACCTTGGAGATGGAGTGGACTGACAAGAAGACTGGGAGGCATGAGAAGATTCGGGGTATGCACACCTACCCACCACAGACAGTTTCAGCACACTGGATGGAGGCAGATTTTCGGAAGGGAGACATAGAGTGAGCAGTGGAGTTGCGTGCTTCAGAGGCAGGATCTACAGGGCAGGCCGTGCACCCAGATGTACAATCCATTCTAGACAGTTATGCCACGGTTTTTGGAGAGATACCACTAGGGCAGCCACCAGATCGGGGTTTGAGCACACGATTGAGCTGGAGCAGGGCATCCAGGCTATCATCACTACACCTTATAGGCATCCCAAAGCCTATTGGGATGAGATTGAGAGGGCTATCCATGAGCTCTTAGCTCTTGGACACATCCGTCCTAGCACTAGTCCCTTTGCTTCTTCAGGTGTACTGGTGAAGAAGAAGGACGACACGTTGAGGATGTGCATTGATTACAGTGCCCTGAACAAGAAGACCATGAAGAACCGGTACCCCATCCCACGGATCGATGAGTTGATGGATGAGCTGAGGGGGTCCAAGTTCTTCTCAAAGATTGATTTGAGATCTGGGTACCATCAGATTCACGTGAGGGAGCAGGACATTCCCAAGACCGCTTTCAGGTGTCATTACGGCCATTTTGAGATTTTGGTGATGCCCTTTGAGCTAACCAATGCCCTGGCCACTTTTCAGTCATGCATGAATCACATCTTCCGCAGTCACTTGAGGAAGTGTGTAGTAGTGTTTTTTGACGACATTTTGATCTACAACAGGACATGGGAGGAGCACCTCCAACATATAGAGGCTGTATTGCGCATTTTGGAAGAGAAACAATTTTATGCTAAGCTCTCCAAATGCGAGTTTGGGCTAATAGAGATGCTCTACTTGGGGCACATTATCGAGGTGGACGGAGTGAGGGTCCACGAGGAGAAGATCAGGGCCATCAGGGATTGGCCAGAGCCGAAGAACATGACGAAACTTCGGGGATTTGTGGGGATTTGCACCTACTACCGAAAGTTCGTCAAAGGATTTGTCAGCTTGCTGCACCCGTTACAGACCTTGCCAAAAAGGGGGCGTTTAGTTGGATGGATACAACGTAGAGGGCTTTTGACAGACTCAAGGAGGTGATGAGCAGCTGTCCGGTGTTAGCATTGCCAGATTTTACATAGCCCTTTGTCTTGGAGTGTGATGCATTAGGAGAGGGGATAGGCGCAGTTTTGATGCAGGGAGGCCATCACATAGCTTTCGAGAGCCGGAAGCTATTGCCACATGAGAGGTTGTATGCTATATACGACAAGGAGATGTTGGCCATCATGCATGCATTGGCCAAGTTTTGGCAGTACCTGGTAGGGAACATATTCAAGGTGAGGACGGACCACAATAGCCTCCGATTCTTTCTAGAGCAGAAGCAGTTGCAGGAGAGGCAGCAAAAGTGGGTTAGCAAGATCCAGGCTTATGACTTTGACATTGAGTATGTCAAGGGGAAGAACAACGTTGTGGCAGATGCACTTTCATGCAGACCGGCAACGTTGTCCTTGATGAGTTTGGAGATGGACTGGAGGGCTCAACTTTTGGTAGAGTGCTCCAAGGACCATTTTTTCTGTGAGGTTTTGGACGGGCAGGTTACAGATGACAGGTACCGAGTGATGGATGAGGTGATCTACTATAGGGACAAGATCTTCTTGACTAAGAGCTCCAAGCTCAAGGAGAAGATGTTGCACGCCTCGCATGACTCACCGTTATCAGGCCACCAGGGGTTCACCAAGACCTATCGGGCCATCAGAGAGAGGTTCTCATGGAAGGGCCTCAAGGAGGACGTACTCTGACATGTCAGGGAGTGCGAAGTTTGCCAGCGCAACAAGGGGGAGATGAGCCATCCGATCGGGTTACTGTAGCCTCTTCCCTTACCTGAGGGGAAATGGGAGAGAATTTCGATGGATTTCATCACAGGGTTCCACTGTACAGGGCAAGGATTGCATATTTGTAGTTGTTGATCGGCTAACAAAATATGCACACTTCTTCGCCATATCAGCACGTCACACGACAGCACAGGTTGCGGAATTATTTTTCAGGATTGTCTTCAGATTGCATCGTGTTACAAAGACCTTTGTCAGTGACAGAGATAGTCGCTTCATGGGCAGGTTTTGGTAGGAGCTTTCCGTTTGGTGGGCACTAAGTTGACTTCGAGTACTAGTTACCACCCACAGACGGACGGGTAGACAGAGATAGTGAAAAAGTGGCTAGAAGGCTACTTGCGTAACTATGTCAGGGGGCAGCAAAAGTCGTGGTTATGGTGGTTGCACTTGGGGGAGTACTGCTACAACACCACTTATCATATGTCTATCGGTATGTCACCATTTTATGCTTTATATGGGTATCATGCTTTATCTTTTGTTGACATGATGTTTGGTACTAGCAAGGCCCCTAGGGCCAAGGATTGGATCCAAGGGAGTCAAGACATACTCCGAGCTCTCAAGGACAACATGGCTTCAGCACAGAATCGACAGAAGATGTATGTCGACAGGGGACGGATTGAGAGGCAGTTCGAGGTAGGGGACTTGGTCTACCTGTGGTTGCAGCCATATCGGCAATCTACGCTGAAGCAGAAGGGGGCTGAAAAGCTCAAGCCCCGTTTTTACAGACCATATAGGGTGACACGCAGAGTTGGGGAGGTTGCATATGAGTTGGAGTTGCCCACCGGTAGTTGGATTCATAACATTTTTCATGTGTCATGCCTGAAGAAGGCACTGGGACAGCAGCTGACTGCAACGGAGGAGCTTCCACCCACAGATGATGAGGGGCATCTGGTACTACAGCCGAAGGCCATTATTGACACTAGGGAGAGGCAGTTGCGGAGCAGGACAGCTAGGGAGTACCTGGTGAGATGGAGGAATCTACCGGATGAGGATGCCACCTGGGAGAGTGAGAAGATATTGCAGCATCCATCATTGCAGTTGCTTGAGGACAAGCAATGTTTTGTCGGGGAGGACTGTATTATTCCCAATTAGCAATAGCTAATTAGAAATATTCATTTTGTTTACTTTTACTTTAATAAGTTAAGTTAGAAATAAAGTGGGTGAAGGGGACACTTACTCACACTTATGATAAAAGTATTTCCTAAAGTCACTTGAGGAGCATGATTAATTGGCAGCGTGGGGCCTAGAGGCCAAGTGGTAGCGCAGGAAAAAGGGAGAGCGTGGGCAGTGTGGGACCAAGCCAGCGCAGAGAGAGATGAACAGTGTGACTCCAAGGGACAACACAGTTAATGGTGGGGCCTATGTGAGAGCAAGGCTCTCTAGGCATAAAAAGGGAGAGGGCCTCCTTATTTCCATTCATTCTGATTATGCATCTTTGATATTTGTCTTTTGACATTGAGCACACTTGCTGTTGAGCAAAGTCTGCACGTACTGTTCAGTACACCGGGTGTCTCCCTGTGGAGATCCCAACCTCAGCCACAGGAGACTTCGAGTGCTTTCTCGGGTGAGGAGTTTCATCTTGTTTTTCCGGAGAGGATAGCAACATCCACAGTTGGGAGCATTCCTTGGAAGAGACAGCGCAGTCAGTAAGAGGGAGGACACAGTCTTGGATAGAGGTGGTTCCAGATTGAGGGTTTATCACGGGATTGAGCCCGGAGGAGTTGGAGAGGGATCAACCCTTCCATATTCTATCATTTTGACAGAGACAGAGGCCATCATTTGCATCAGAGCATTCAGGGTCAGCGTTCCTCTTGGGGAATAGCATAGTGCCTCAAGGGAGGTATTTTCGGGGGTTAGTCATTTCCAGAAAGCTCTCTGGGCTTTTCTGGGTTTTGTGTGGAGAGGCCATTTCCAGAGTTTCAGAATTTTCCGAGGAGGGGAACAGCCCCAAATCATCCTTTCAGTCTAGCAGTAGCACCAGCAGCATTGGAGATTATGCAGTCTTGAGTTAGCAGCCATTTCGGGTCATACTCTGAGAGTATTTCTACGCTTTCCTAGTGCAAGCCAAGGTGCCATCATTCTGATCACCTTTGTACTCATTTCTATCTTTCAGTATTAATAAAATGGCTCAGCGTACTCCATATTGGTTATTATTCATGTGATATCTCTCTAGTTGCTGTTTGTCATTGTTATGTGCTTTATATTGCTGTTTATTTCTCCTTGAAATATTACAGCAGAGAGGTTGGGTTTACGCAGTGCAGCGCTGTAGTAGCGCAGAGCAGCAGCCAAAAAAGCTTAAGTGATGAGATGCAGCCTGACTTGTCTGTCGATGATTGGGCAGGGGTCCTTCAGTTGCTTAATTCTCAGCAACTGAATTGCAATGCAACAATTAGCAGTGGCAGTGCTATGGGTAGCATGATGTAGCAATTTGAGAGGGAGCTGTAGTACAAATGTGGCAGTGTCAGTGGTAGTGACATGGGAAACAACACAGTGGATGGAGGGCAACAGACCAAGCATTAGCAACGCAGAGACCGATGCCGAGATCTTGCGATACATTGTGTGGATGTATTGCTAGAGCACACTTCGTGCTAAGAGGGAGTGTTGAGATTTTGAGGTATCATCGTGTGTGCTCTAGCCCTGAAATTTTGTGGAGGGGCTAAGACACACAACACCTCCAAAACCTAGAAAGCGTTTGGAGAAATTTCATCTGGTGTGTGAGATATTAAAATAATTAATTTTTTTAATGAGGACCCTAAGTATAACTTAGGGAATTAGAAAAATTAATGTGAATTAATTAAACACATGTGATGAAATGTTCTAAGTGATGCGGATCAAGCAGTCTTTTAATCTAGGTCGTTGATAAGAGATTAAATCACAACCGTTGATGTGTCAACAAGAAAAGTATAAGAGAAAGGCTTGGGGTCAGTTGGTGACACACACACACATAGTCTGAGAAATCGAATTCTTCTGACGGAGCAGTGCTCAGACGAAGATAAAATTTGAGTGACTCGGAGTTGCAGCAAGGGGCAAATGTAGTGATTGGTTAGGAGGCCCAAGAGTATAGTGCAGAGCAAGGGCAACAAAGACGCAGTGGAGGTAACACAGCCATCAGAGGGAGTTACGCAGTCCCTTAGGAGAGTGATGCAGGCCCTCATTGGTGCCTACGGAAAAGGGTGTTGAAGACGTAAACATTGGGACAGCCAACAAACCAAAGATGGTTAAACTATCCAAGTCCTTATCTCCCGAGGTAAAGGCTGAATATGTTAAATTACTTTCTGAATTTTCTGATGTTTTCGCATGGGAATATGTAGATTTAAAGGTGTATGACAAGAACATCATTCAACACACTATTTCGATCAAGTCCGATCAAAAGCCCTTTCGGCAAAAGTTGAGAAGGATAAATCCCAGATTGCTGCCATCAATTGAAAAGGGGGTAAATAGACTTTTCAAGTCTGGTATTATTGTGTCGATCAGATTCTCTGATTGGATTTCAAATTTGGTCCCAATAAGAAAAAAGACTGGAGAAATCCGACTCTGCATAGATTTTGAAATCTTGAACAAGTGTCCCTCAAGGACAACTATCCACTTCCGAAGATGGACCATATACTTCAAAGAGTTGTCGGTTCTTCCCGGATGTCATTGTTGGATGGCTATTCGGGGTACAGCCAAATTTTGGTGCACGGGGACGATCAGGACAAGACAACATTTACTACACCTTGGGGCACGTTCAAATATGCAAAAATGCCATTTGGTTTGAAAAATGCAGGGGCCACATTTCGGCGGGCCATGGACATAGCATTCACTAATGAAAAAGATGTTTTCTTGGTTGTTTATTTAGATGACTTGACAATGTTTTCACATTCCGATGATGAACATTTGCACCATTTAAGAATTGTTTTCGAGAGATGCAGGAAGTTCGAAATATCTTTCAACCCAAAGAAAATCCTTTTTGCCATGGAAGAGTGCAAACTTCTTGGTTACATCATCTCCAAGGATGGGATCCGGATTGACCCTTCCTGTGTTGAAGCAATTCAGTAGATTGATTTCCCTCGCAACAAAAAGTAAGTACAAGCATTCAACGATAAGATGAATTTCTTACATAGATTCATTCCTAATTTGGCGGAGCATCTTAGAGAATTGACAAATATGTTGAAGAAAGATGTTGATGTGAAGTGGCCTGAAGATGCCTGGAAATCCTTCAACTCAGTTAAGTTTGCCTTGACGACTGCCCCAGTTTTGATAAGTCCTGATTATACTGCTGATATCATAATATTCTCATTTTCTTTTGAGCACACCATAGCAGCAGTCTTGATGCAGAAAAGGGATAAAACAAAGCTACCAATTGCATTTTTCAGTCGCAATATCAAAGATGCAGCCCTTCGCTACAACATCATAGAGAAACAGGCTCTGGCTTTGGTTAAAGCGCTGAAAGATTTTAGAGTTTACATATTACATTCACATACTCTTGCTTATGTGCCTAATGCAGCTGTCAAAGAAGTTCTCATGCAGACAAACCCAGAAGGTAGGAGAGGGAGATGGATAGTAGCATTACTAGAATATGACCTTGAGATCAAGCCCACCAAGCTGATCAAAGGTCAGGGCTTAGCCAAGCTCATGGCTGAGTCAAACCTTCATGCTCTTGACATCAACTTGATTTCGGCCTTATCCAAAAATGAAGAATAAGTGAATCTCATTTAGGTATCCGATATCTTTTTGACATCTCCATGATATTCTGAAATTGTTGATGTTTTGCAACACCTAAACCCTCCTGTAGGCATGACTAAGAGTCAAGGCATATCTTTGAAACTCAAAGCTTCAAAGTATTGCATACTGGACGATGCACTTTACTGGAAGGATCCCAGAGGTGTGTTGCTGAACTGTTTGGTCGAAGAAGAATCTAAGGAAGTGATGAATGACTTCCACAAAGGAGATTGTGGGGGCCAAGTATATTGGAAGACCACAACTAATAAAATATTGAGAGCGGGATATTATTGGCCGACACTTTTTGCAGATGTCTACAAAGCAGTAATGAGTTGCCACGAATGTCAAATTTTCAGGGTAAGAGAAAGCTTCTCTCATTACCTCTTCAACCTATTTCAGTACATGCACCATTTCAGCAGTGGGGCCTAGATTTCATAGGCGAGATTCACCCAGCATCATCCACACAGCAAAAGTGGATATTGATAGCCACAGATTACTTTACAAAGTGGATCAAAGCGATCCCGATCAGGCAAGCAACACATTCTGTCATCATTCGGTTTTTAGAAACTAATATTTTGTCTCGTTTTGGTTGTCCTACTAAGATTATCACAGATAATGCGACAACATTCAAGTCTAAGAAGATGACTGAGTTTTGTGACAGATATAACATTAAATTTGGACACTCTACAGCCTACTACCCACAAGGTAATGGATTGGCGGAGTCCTCTAATAAATCCTTGATCAATATCATTAAGAAAATATTAGGGGTTAATAAAAATAATTGGCATAAGAAGCTTATCAATGCATTGTGGGCAGACCGGGTGAGTAATAAGAAGTCTATTGGTATGTCTCCTTTTCAAGTTGTGTATGGTGTCGATATTGTATTTCCTTCATCATTAGCAGTCTTGGTAATGAAATTGCTACAGCGTCGTATTAATCAAATGATACACATTCAGCAGACAAGAGATGAAGTATTTCAGAATACTTCAAAACTTCATGACAGGATAAAGATCTATGACCAAAAGACTAAGGAAGACAACTTCAAGGTTGAAGATGTGGTACTTTGCTGGGATGCCAGAAATGAAGACAAGGGTGTAATATTCCCAATTAGCAATAGCTAATTGGAAATATTAATTTTGATTACTTTTACTTTAATAAGTTAAATTAGAAATAAAGTGGGTGAAGGAGACGCTTACTCACACTTAGGATAAAGAGTATTTCCTAAAGTCACTTGAGGAGCATGATTAATTGGCAGCGTGGGGCCTAGAGGCCAAGTGGCAGCGCAGGAAAAGGGACAGCGTGGGCAGTGTGGGACCAAGCCAGCGCAGAGAGAGATGGACAACGTGGCTCCAAGGGACAGCGCAGTTAATGGTGGGGCCTAGGTGAGAGCAAGGCTCTCTAAGCATAAAAGGGAGAGGGTCTCCTCATTTCTATTCATTCTGATTATGCATCTTTGAGATTTGTCTTTTGACATTGATCACGCTTGCTGTCTAGCAAAGTCTGCACGTACTTTTCAGTACATCAGGTGTCTCCGTTCGGAGATCCCAACCTCAACCACGGGGGATTTCGAGTGCCTGCTCGGGTGAGGAGTTTCATCCTTGTTTTGCCAGAGAGAGTTGCAGCAACCACAGGTGGAGCATTCACTTAGAGAAACAACGCAATCAGTGAGAGGGACGACGCAGTCTTGAGAGGAGGTGGTTCCGGATTGAGGGTTTGTTGGTGGATTCAGCCGGGGATAGTGGAAAAGGGGCCAGCCCTTCCCTATTCCAGTATTTTGTAGGAGTTAGGGGCCACTATTTGGAGCAGATCATTCAGAGCCAGCATCCCTCCTTGAGGAATAGCGTAGTGCCTCAAGGGAGCCATTTTCGGGGGTCATCCATTTCCGAAAAGATTTTTGGGCTTTTCTGGGTATTGGGAGTAGAGGCTATTCCTGAAATTTTAGAATTTTCCTAGTTGGGGAGCAGCCCTAAAGATTCAGTTCATTCCATCAGTAGCAACAACACAATAGCAGTACCAGCAGCTCTGGAGATAATGCAGTCCTGAGGGAGCAACCATTCCGAGTCATTTCCCGAGAGTCTTTCTATGCTTGTCTAGTGCAAGCCAAGGTGCCATCATTCTGATCACCTCTGTATTCATTTCCATTACTCAGTATTAATAAAATGGCTCAGCGTTCTCCATATTGTCTGTTTTCCTTATGATTTGCCTCTAGTTCCTCTATGTCTTTGTTTATGTGCTTTATATTGCTGTTTATTTCCATTCGGGATATTACAGTGGTATCGAAGCTCATAAACTTGGCTCAGACTATGGAGCAGATTGTCTATGACACCAGTAGGAAAAGCATACATCACCTACTGGGGAAGAAAGTATAAAGACCAAGAACGGAGGTTAGAGCTCACCTTCGGGAAAGGTGACAGCGTTCCAGTAGTGGACGCAGAGGAGGAGGAACCAATGGCGAAGGAAAGAGATGTCGGGAAGGAGTTCGGGGAACTTCTCCTCAAATCAGTGCAGGATTTGTCAAGACGGATAGAGGAGATGGGGTAGAGATTCACGGCAGAGTCTAGACAGTGTGAGACCCCAAGGGGTTTCCATATCGGAGAGGGCTCGGGCACATCCCATCATTTGCAGGAGCACATCACAGCACAACAGATGGCATCACACACACCTCTACGTTCCACGATGCCTACATTCCTTGTCGCAGACACTGGGGCAGGAGCACAACAGGAGCAGGAGTCGGCCCATATGTGAGATTATTTTGTTGAGTATCAGTCCTACGGTCAGGAGTTTAGAGATGCCCTCACATTCCATGACTTTGTACAACTCAAGCAGGACAGCAAACCCCGCAACCATCACAAGGGGAACAGGCATTCACATGATGGGGATATGCAGCGCACTGTAGGCAAATTCTACCTGTCGACATTTGATGGATCAGCTAAGAGTTTGGCGAAGGCTTGGGTGGAGAAGTTGGATATATATTTCCAACCTAACCAAATGGTAGAGACAGAGGCCATCAAGGTGGCAGCGCTGCACTTGGATGGTGAGGCCCATGATTGGTGGTTTCACGGGATGGCTGCGCTAGGGCACTCAGGAGTGATAGCATATGTCGAGTTTACACGGAGGGTGATAGAGCGGTTTGATCGAAGGGATCTAGAGGAACACTTTGTTGAGCTGACCAAGCTCAAGAAGACCGGGAGTCCGGATACTTATATCTCAGAGTTCTTGAGACTTTTCGTGATGGTGCCTGATTTATCTGCAGCCCCGATGATCTATATGTTCATCGACGGATTGGCAGAGCCTCGGCGGGGGTTAGTGAGGTCGACGAGGCTAGCTACACTCCATGACGCAGTTGGGAGGACTAGGGATTTGAAGGATGCATTACCCCGGACTACAACTCCTTTTTCCCAGAGACCAGCATTCCAGCCAAAGGGGAAGGACATGAGGGTTCCGTCTCCAAAGGGGAACCAAGACAGAGGGCCTCTGGATGATGATACCAGGCGAGATCTGAGGCGGAAGAGGCTATGCTTCACATGCCAGGAGCCTTGGGCACACAGACATCGTTGTGCTGCAGGGAAGGCACATTATATTGAGGTATTCTCTGACAATAGCGGGGAAGAGGAGGAATACGAGGAGATAGAGGCAGGAGGCAGTAGCACAGCGCAGAGAGGGGATCTGCCACCTCCACCACCAGGAGCGGGTAGTGCAGCTTTTGCACTTACCGAGGGAGCCCTTGCATCTTTGCGGGGAGTTCCCAAATACTTGACACTGCGTGTCCGAGGCACAGTGCGGGGACAACGTGTCTCAGTATTAGTGGATAGTGGGGCCACCCACAATTTCATTGATGCCCAGTTGGTAGAGCGGAGAGGCATACCGACGGAGAGCTTTGATGGATTTTCGGTACTGGTTCTAGGTGACCGGGCCATGCAGTGTGCCAGGTATGTGCCAGCTTTGGCAGTGACTATGGGGACATACACCCTGACAGATCACTTCTTCGTGGTGGACATTTCGGTCACCAACGTGATACTGGGGGTACAGTGGCTAATCACGCTGGGGAAGGTCACCACTGATTGGGAGACCTTGGAGATGGAGTGGACAGATAAGAAGACTGGGAGGCATGTAGATATTAACTACATCACTCAAATATTCTTCTACCATAGAAGAATCCCACCGACAAATTTGAAATGGGTAGTGAATATTGTAAATACGAATTTTACAGGTCATGTGCGTAACTGGATTATATGCGTTTATTGAAATTTGGCCGAGAAAAACAAGTGTTATATGCCATGATCACACAAAGTTATTCCCAAAAGGTGGATTTCAGAAGATCAAAGAGACAAATTATCAAAATATTGATTAATATTAAAACCCTAGCCTGATCTTGAGGGCTCTGCTCCAAACCTTACTGTGTAGGACTCTGCCCCGATGATGGTGATGGAGAGGGAGTATCGACAATTTTGGTATGCACACCTACCCACCGTAGACAATTTCAGCACTCCGGATGGAGGCAGATTTCCGGAAGGGAGACATAGAGTGAGCAGTGGAGTTGCGTGTTTCAGAGGCAGGATCTACAGGGCAGGCCATGCACCCAGATGTACAGTCCATTCTAGAAAGGTATGCCATGGTTTTTGGAGAGATACCACCAGGGTAGCCACTAGATCAGGGGTTTGAGCACATGATTGAGCTGGAGCAGGGCATCCAGGCTGTCATCACTACACCCTATAGGCATCCCAAAGCCTCTCGGGATGAGATTGAGAGGGCTATCCATGAGCTCTTAGCTCTTGAACACATCCATCCTAGCACTAGCCCCTTTGCTTCTTCAGTAGTGTTGGTGAAGAAGAAGGACGGCACGTTGAGGATGTGCATTGATTACAAGGCCTTGAACAAGAAGACCATGAAGAACCGGTACCCCATCCCCTGAATCGATGAGTAGATGGAGGAGCCGAGGGGGTCCAAGTTCTTCTCAAAGAATGATTTGAGATCCGGGTACCATCAAATTCGCGTGAGGGAGCAGGACATTCCCAAGATCGCTTTCCGGTGTCATTATGGCCATTTTGAGTTTTTGGTGATGCCCTGACCACTTTTCAGTTGTGCATGAATCACATCTTCCACAGTCACTTAAGGAAGTGTGTATTAGTGTTTTTTTACGACATTCTGATCTACAACAAAACATGGGAGGAGCACCTCCAACATCTAGAGGCTGTATTGCACATTTTGGAAGAGCAACAATTTTATGCTAAGCTCTCCAAATGCGAGTTTGAGCTGACAGAGATGCTCTACTTGGGGCACATCATCGGGGTGGACGGAGTGAGGGTCCACGAGGAGAAGATCAGGGCCATCAGGTATTGGCCAGAGCTGAAGAATGTGATGGAACTTCGTGGATTTGTGGGGATCTGCACCTACTACCGAAAGTTCGTCAAGGGATTTTCTTAGCTTGCTGCACCCCTTACAGACCTTACCAAAAAGGGGGCATTTAGTTGGATGGATACAGCGCAAAGAGCTTTTGACAGGCTCAAGGAGGTGATGAGCAGCTGTCCGGTGTTAGCATTGCCAGATTTTACACAACCCTTTGTCTTGGAGTGTGCTGCATCAGGGGATGGGATAGGTGTAGTTTTGATGTAGGGAGGCCATCCCATAACTTTCGAGAGCCGGAAGCTATTGCCACATGAGAGGTTGTATGCTATATATGACAAGGAGATGTTGGCCATCATGCATGCATTGACCAAGTTTCGGTAGTACCTGGTAGGGAACAGATTCAGGGTGAGGACGGATCACAACAGCCTCCGATTCTTTCTAGAGCAGAAGCTGTTGCAGGGGAGGCAGCAGAAGTGGGTCAGCAAGATCCAGGCGTATGACTTTAACATCGAGTATGTCAAGGGGAAGAACAACGTTGTGGAAGATGCACTTTCACGCAGACCGGCGGCGTTGTCCTTGATGAGTTTGGAGACGGACTGGAGGGCTCAAATTTTGGTAGAGTACTCCAAGGACCGTTTTTCCTGTGATGTTTTGGACAGGTAGATTACAGATGACAGGTACCGGGTGATGGATGAGGTAATCTACTACAGGGATAGGATCTTCTTGACTGAGAGCTCTAAGCTCAAGGAGAAGATATTGCACGCCTCGCAAGACTCACTGTTATCAGGCCATTAGGGGTTCACCAAGACCTATCGGGCCATCAGAGAGAGGTTCACATGGAAGGGCCTTAAGGAGGACGTACTCCGACATGTCAGGGAGTGCGAAGTTTGCCAGCGCAACAAGGGGGAGATGAACCATCCGGTCGGGTTACTGCAGCCTCTTCCCATACCCGAGGGGAAATGGGAGAGCATTTCAATGGATTTCATCACAGGGTTGCCCACTGTACAGGGCAAGGATTGCATATTTGTAGTTGTTGATCGGCTAACAAAATATGCACACTTCTTCGCCATATCAGCACGTCACACGGCAACACAGGTGACGGAATTATTTTTCACGGATGTCTTCAGATTGCATGGTCTTCCAAAGACCATTGTCAGTGACAGGGATAGCCGCTTCATGGGCGGGTTTTGGTAGGAGCTTTTCCGTTTGGTGGGCAATAAGTTGACTTCGAGTACTAGTTACCACCCACAGACGGACGGGTAGACAGATATAGTGAACAAGTGGTTGGAAGGCTACTTGCGTAACTATGTCAGCGGGCAGCAGAAGGCATGGTTACGGTGGTTGCACTTGGGGGACTACCGCTACAAAACCACTTATCATATGTCCATCGGTATGTCACCATTTTATGCTTTATATGGGTATAATGCTTTATCTTTTGCTGACATGATGTTTGGTGCTAGCAAGGCCCCTAGGGCCAAGGATTGGATCCAAGAGAGTCAGGACATACTCTGAGATCTCAAGGACAACATGGCTTCAACACAGAATCGACAGAAGCTGTATGCGAATATGCGAACAGGGGACAGATTGAGAGGCAGTTCAAGGTAGGGGACCTGGTCTACCTACGGTTGCAGCCATATTGGCAATCTACACTGAAACAGAAGGGGGCTGAAAAGCTCAAGCCTCGTTTTTATGGACCATACAGGGTGACACGCAGAGTTGGGGAGGTTGCTTATGATTTATAGCTGCCCACCGGTAGCCGGATTCATAACATTTTTCATGTGTCATGCCTGAAGCAGGCATTAGGCTAGTAGGCGACTGCGACAGAGGAGCTTCCACCCATAGATGATGAGGGGCATTTGGTACTGCAGCCGGAGGCCATTATTGACACTAGGGAGAGGTAGCTGCAGAGCAAGACGGTTAGGGAATACCTGGTGAGACGGAGGAATCTACCGGTTGAGGATGCCACCTGGGAGAGTGAGACAATATTGCAACATCCATCATTGCAGTTGCTTGAGGACGAGCAACGTTTTGCCGAGGAGGACTGTAATATTCCCAATTAGCAATAGCTAATTGGAAATATTAATTTTGATTACTTTTACTTTAATAAGTTAAGTTAGAAATAAAGTGGGTGAAGGGGACACTTACTCACACTCAGGATAAAGAGTATTTCCTAAAGTCACTTGAGGAGCATGATTAATTGGCAGTGTGGGGCCTAGAGGCCAAGTGGTAGCGCAGAGAGAGATGGACAGTGTGGCTCCAACGGACAACGTAGTTAATGGTGGGGCCTAGGTGAGAGCAAGGCTCTCCAAGCATAAAAGGGAGAGGGTCTCCTCATTTCTATTCATTCTGATTATGCATCTTTGAGATTTGTCTTTTGACATTGAGCACGCTTGCTGTTTAGCAAAGTCTGCACGTACTGTTCAGTACCTTGGGTGTCTCCGTTCGGAGATCCCAACCTTAGCCCCGGGGGACTTCGAGTGCCTGCTCGGGTGAGGAGTTTCATCCTTGTTTTTTCGGAGAGAGTTGCAGCAACCATAGGCGGAGCATTCACTCAGAGAGAAAGCGGAGTCAGTGAGAGGGAGGACGCAGTCTTGAGAGGAGGTGGTTCCGGATTGAGGGTTTGTTGGTGGATTCAGCCCGGGATAGTGGAAAAGGGGCCAGCCCTTCTCTATTCTAGTATTTTGTAGGAGTTATGGGCCATTATTTGGAGTATATCATTCAGAGCCAGCGTCCCTCCTTGAGGAATAGCGTAGTGCCTCAAGGGAGCCATTTTCGGGGGTCAGCCATTTCCGGAAAGCTTTCTGGGCTTTTCTGGGTATTGGGAGTAGAGGCTATTCCCGATGTTTCAGAATTTTCCGAGGTGGGGAGCAGCCCCAAAGATTCAGTTCATTCCAGCAGTAGCAACAACACAGTAGCAATACCAACAGCACTAGAGATAACGCAGTCCTGAGGGAGCAGCCATTCCGAGTCATTTCCTGAGAGTCTTTCTACGCTTGCCTAGTGCAAACCGAGGTGCCATCATCACCTCTGTACTCATTTCCATTTCTCAGTATTAATAAAATGGTTCAGCGTTCTCCATATTGTCTGTTTTCCTTATGATTTGCCTCTAGTTGCTCTATGTCTTTGTTTATGTGCTTTATATTGTTGTTTATTTCCATTTGGGATATTACAAAGGGTAAGCATGGCAAATTTGAGAATTTATGGAAAGGTACATTTCAAATTTCAACTTGTCAGGGACAGAATGCTTATTTGCTTGAAGAGACGAATGGACAAGAGTGTTTAGGAGGACCAGTCAATGGTAGGCTCCTGAAACACTATCTTTTCTAAAATACATTTCTCAATCAATTTTCCATTTCATTGTAAATATCAGTTACATTTTCTGCAAGTGTGAAGTAGAGAATCACTGGAGTTCGGAGCCCGAAGTGAAGGCCATGGAGCTTCATTGATTTTCTGCCATTTTCAAAAGTTTAGTTTTCAGTCAAGTCAGTATTGAGTCAAGTTTCAATCATTTGAGTTTGTCTTGAGTCAGTTTATTTTTCTGAGTTATCAGTTTTTAGTCATGTTTATTACTTTGAGTTTTTTACCGTATTGGCCCAATGGATAAGGCACTGATCTGCAAAATCCAGAGTTCTGTGGTTCTTGACACTCTTTCAGAGCTATCATCCCCAATAAGGCCAATGTTAGTGTCAGTATTTGCGTCCTGCCATCAGTGATTAAAATCCTCTTTTCATATCATTTTAGGAGTCCGACTCAGAAAATTTTATTCATTCCACTAGGTCATGCAAAAATTTGCTCACTGATGGTAGCCCTAAGTAAAAAAATTTCACTTTTTCTAAATTTCCATTACTTGTTGGCTAACTTTCATACCTTGTTGACTGTACATCATCCATAAAGCTAATGTCATCATGAAAACCACTCTTTCAAAATCACATTAGGTCTTTAGGGTTTTTTCAAGGTTTCATTAGGTTTCTAGGGTTTTTTTTTTCCAAGATCCAATAAACACACCATTTCCATTGCATAAAGTCAACAAAGTAAGAGAATGAAGAAAATAACATCTCTTTACCATGTAAAGATGATTTGCAAAGATGTAATTTTGATTCCAAAGTTGTGATTTTCATCCTAGAATGTAATTTTTATTCCAGAAAGATATAATTTTTATTTTTATTTTGTAATTTTATGTCATTTTATATGTAATAAGTACAAGGTTCCCAAGCTGCTAACTTAGAGTTCCACATGCCAACAAAGCAAATATCAAAGTGCAAAGAGTTCCTAGTCCATCAAAATGATCAATTGTCAAAGGAAAGAAGTCAAAATGAAAGGAATAGTTTCAAAGGCTTAAAGTGAAAGCAAGAAGGAAAAGTGGGTCCCAAAGCTCAAAACATCCAATCCATCAAGCATAAAGCCCATTCAAAGATCAAAAGACATTCATTTGCTCTCTATGCCATCAAGCCATCACTCACACAGCTCAAAAAATCAAATTTGAAAGGTGAAAGGTCGAATTTTTTGGAGGCGCTGCTCACCTAGAAAGAGGCGTTGCTCACCCGGGACAAGCGCTGCGCATAGAGCAAAGGCGTTGTGCACCTGGCAGAGAGGTGTTGCGCACCTACCCAATTTCACTTGCAAGCTTCCAAACTTCGTGTAGGTCCTCCAAACATTCAGAAAAGGGTTTCTCTGCTTCCTAGCAAGTAAGACATCATTATGCCCTCCTTGCATTTCTTAAGTGCAAATTTCATGGTGTCAAGATTTTCATGAGAAATCTCTAGTTTTTTCAAGATAGAAACCCTAGTTTCACTTCCTAATCTCAATTTGATCCTTGAAGACCCCTTTGACCCTTCCCACATCACAATAAATCCTATCCTTACCCCTATATCATTAAATCCCTATCCCAAAGCCCTTTATCCCCTAAACCCTAAGACCTAGGTATTTCAAATTCCTAGGCTCCCAAATCCCCATACCTGTAATAAATTCCTATTCCCAAATCGCACAACATTTCTACTCCCTGTCACCTCCCTCAATCTAATAATCCCTTCCCCCATCTCCCTAATTTTTTCCATCCCGTTCTCTAGACCCTAAATCTACATTTCACTCTGAATTCATTTCCCTAGGGTTTCTAGCCAAGACACTATGGAAGAAGAAAACTGAGAATTCAGTGAGGAATAAGAAAGGGAAGAGAGGAGGCCACACAAAGGAGGGAAGATCATCAGACTTGAACCTACAAACACCAGAGAACTCATGGCCTCTCCCATGACTGTGACATGTTTCAAGCATGTAGGATACTTTGACTTTTGTGAAAAAATACAAAAGGTCCAACATCATCCTCTTTTGAGCAGGCTTTTCTAATCTTCATGATAACCAAGTAACCTTTGCAGGTGTCACTTGCATAATATCCACAACCATCATAGCAGATGCCACTAGAATTCCAAATGTTGGTGAAAAGTGGTACAAGGCAAAAGACTTGGAGAATCGTTACTATGACTCATATATCAAGCCAAGGTAGAAGAATGAAGGAAAAAGGTTCTTTCCTTTCTCTTACCTCCTGGATAGGTAAGCCCCCATGATGAAAATCATCATGAGGTACTTTTCTTGTGAAGGAAGGTTTTCTAGACTCTACACCTACCATATCAGGTTATTAATGCACTTCACAAGGGTCAAAATGCTCAACATACCTTATTTTCTCTTCAGGGACATTGAAAAAATGGCATACATTGTTCAAAAGAGAGATTATGACCACCAAATGAGAAGTATTTTTCCCCACTCTCTCATCAAGATCATTGTCCTCCATCACCTCGATCAATTGAACATCTCATGGGATACTTTCATAGCTATTGACATCTTTACTGCTCCACCAATTCAACATGCTCAAGTTGTGCCTCCACCATCTCATCCTTCCACATCCATTCCTCCATCTCAGCCCACAGTACCTACTTCTTCATCAACTCAAACTACTTCACCCATTTCACCACCATCATCACCATTTCACACTCAGATTGGGTCATCTAGCATGGTTAAGATCAGTGAGCTTCAAAAGACCATAGTGGCTGAGATAGAGACATTGGAAAAAACATATCAGAGAGGTCATAGGCAAGTGTTTGCTCCACAAATTGTGTAAGGGGCCTTGCCTTCTTCATCAGCAAAGCAGGTAGACAAAGGAAAGCAAAAGATGATAGAGGCAGATATTTAGGAAGAGATTAGGCATGAGGAGGGAAATCTTCATGTGACAGAAATGGAGTTTGACCTTGTTGACTTGAACCAACAAGATGATTCTGAGATCACTAGCACAGTCATCAAGGAAAAAGAGGCCAAGATTAGAGAGCTACAAAGTAATCTTGATAGATCCAAATTTGTCATTACCTTTCTTGAGCAGGAGAACCAGCAGCTAAAGACCAAACACTTCATTGATGAAGTGAAATTCATCAAAGCTCAAAGAGAGGCAGAAAAAATTAAAGTATTGCTTGAAGAGACATTAGAAAAATATGGTGTGCTAGATGAACCAGACGAACAAGTGCCAAGAAGAAGGCCAAGGGCTAGAGGTTTGAAAAGATCCCTAGAACTAGAAAGGCAGAAAGAAAGAGAACTAGTAGATGAGGTCACTCTTAATGAACAATTTGTAGTGGTAATCAATGAGAATCGGGAGCAATGGCTTGACAGGGCTAACCAACATCTTGGGAAGCTCCTAGAGAAAGCAAACAGGGACAATGATATTCAGAGAAGGATGCTAAAGCACTATGCCAAGAGACACAAAATTGCAAGGTCAAAACTTAAACAAGCCAATGCAAAAATTGAAACCTTGACCATGCAAGAAGAGAAAAGAAGGCTTGATATCCTTGTTGAAGCCTCACTCCATGCCTAATCCTCATCATCAGCGACCATTCAGCAAATATTGGCAAGTTTTGATACATTTCTGCAAATTTTTGAAGTTTTTGTGCATTCCTGCACACCTTTTTGAGGCATATTTTGGTCAAAAGGAGACCACCATTGGATTCAAAACAGAGAAAACATGCAAGAAAACCACTTTGCTAGCCTTGTTTGGTCAAACTGGCAGGTGAAAAAGTAAAAAATCCTTCAAAAATCACAGTTTTGCCTCCTTTTTCACCTTGGCGCTTCGCATAGAGCAATCTTGGGAGAATCAATTTTTTGGAGGTAAAATCAAGTCAACTCTGCAAACCAAGCACAGATCTGGAAAATAGACTGGATAAGATTTCCAATGAGCTATCCCGAGCTCAGTTTGGACATTGAGAACTCCCTCAAAACTTGGCTTGAAGATGGCGTTGCGCACTTGCCATTGGCGCTGCGTACCTGACCAATGACTGATTTTTCTGAGTTTTCTCTGCAATTTTGATTTTCACCTTGAGAAATCATGTTTTTACTTATGTAATTGATGGAAGTAAATGTAATTATGGTGTTTTTACACTTACCTAGGGTAAATACATTAGATGAAAAGTTTTGATGACATGTAATGAATCAGTTTGCAAAAAGTGAGGGATGAGTCAGTTTGACATCCCTACACTCTAGGTACTCAACTCAGTTTGTGGTGGAACTGCTCCTCCTCTCATGGATTCAACCCTTGAGGATGGGGGGAGTTGTTTTGAGGTCTATATCATGTACTTTTTGACTCATTTCACAGGTTGGATGTTGATGCATTGATCGGAGACTCTAGTGTAATCATTTTGACAGGAAATTAATGAAAAGGTTGCAACTATTTCTTTGGGATACTTGTGGTATGATAATTTAGCATTGTTCTTCTTATGTCTCATTATGTATGAATGTTTTGTTTCATGATCCATTTCATTTCTATGATATGCTGGTTTTTAAGTTGATAAACATAATACATCTCTCATGCTTTGTTTTGGGAAAACCTTCATAGTTTGTCCATCTTCTTCAGTTTAGAAAGAATTCATGCTTAGCCTTGCTCTTTCTAGCTCCTCACCTGTCTGATTCATCCCACTCAAGAAACCCTAAAGTGTTAGGTTTTCTACCTACCTTGCCCCATTGAATCTCTGCAACCCTAATCCTATTTGCCCTGACCTAGTCTCTTTGACCTAATTCACCCATCCAACAGTCCAAATTAAATCAAACCCCTGTACTTATACCTAGCCAAAATCCCTAACTCATCCAACCCTCTTGGTTGTGATTTGTGGAGAGAGCCCTCTCCGGTTTGGTAGGGCTAGATACCAAGCCAAAAGATTGGTCTGTGGTTACCTCTATTGGGATTTCTTCTTCAACCTTAGAGATCTAGCGAAGTGATAACACTGCCCATGACGCTGTCACCACCACTGACACTGCCACATCTGTGCTGCAACTCCCTCTCAATTTGCTGCATCCGTGCTGCCCATAGCACTACCACTGCTAACTGCTGCACTACAACTTCAGTTGTTGAGAGAAACAACTGAATCTCCTGCCCAATCTTTGATAGACAAGTCAGTTGGGTTGCATCCTCATCACTGAAGCTCCATCAACTGCTGATATGTGCTGACATTTGGAGGGTGATGCACAACTACAGCTCTGCACTGCGTAAGAAGACTCCCTCTGCATTGTTGAAGTCACATCAACCCCTTGTGCTGAAATCTCTCATGCTGCTGTTGTGCTGCGCTGTCCTCCTGAAGCCTTTCACGCTGCTGCAGCTCTGCTCTGTGTAAGCAGCTCTACTCTGCACTACTGAAGTCACATCAGCCCCTACGCTGCTACTGCATCTGCACTGCGCTGCTCCTTCCAGCCTTCAGGTCTGCTTCTGCTTCATCCGTGATCTATACACCCACTGCTCCACTTGTCCTGCTACTGTCTTAAGGCTCCCGTAGCTTGGATGTGATCCAAGAGATGAGCTGCTCAAGGATCCCACCGTCATTCTGTAGTTGCTCTACAAATCCATGTCGCCCCACTTTCGTGGTTCATGAGCGCTCATGGCGGCATCATCTTCTGACCCATCATGTTGCCACAATAGCCTTGGAAGAAGAAGCTTCCTTGTCCATTTTCTTCTGAGGACAATTGCTAGCGAAATGTCCTAATTCACTGCACTAGAAGCACTTGATCTTAGATAGATCCTTCTTCTTCTTTCCCTGCTACCTCTTTGATGCCAAGGTTGCATCTTCTTCATCTTCCTTCTTCACTTTGCTTGATCCAGAGCTGTACTGCTTCTTGATGATTCTGCGGAGTTCTTCTTGACACAGAATTGCCCACAAGATGTCCCAATCTGGGAGGTCCGCTCTGCCCAAGATACTTTGGACAAAGGTTTCCCACTCTTCTATGACTGCATTGAGAGCAATCTTGACCATCACATCATCTTCCACCTTAGCACCCATTGCAGTCAACTGATCTCTGATCGATTGTAATCTGAAGAGGAAATGTTCCATGTCTTCCCCCATCTGAGTCTCCAACAACATCTTCCTTTGGACGGATTTTCCCTCATATAGGGATGTTAAGGCCTTCCACATCTCATTAGTTGTCTTTTTTTCAGCTATATGTGGGACAATATGGTCCTTAATTCCATCCATGATCAGCTGCTTGGCATGTCTAGCAGCTTCATTATTCTTCCTTAGGAGATCTGCATCAGTCGGTGTGGCCAGAAATTGTTATGCATGGTCTCTTAGATGATATGCCTCTAGGATTATCATGATCCTAGCCTTCCAAACTGAGAAGTTGGATAGGCCATCCAATTTGTCCTGATCATGCAGTCCATGAGGAGTCATCTGCTCAGAAAATTTTTGGAGCTCCTCTTCTCTCTGCTAGAGATCTAGATCTAAGGTCCTTGGCGAAACAGGCACCTTCTGCTCCCTCTGACAACTAATTTTCCTTCTTGGAAAATTTGCCCAATGAACATTGATTCAGCTCTCTTCAATTAAAAAATATAAAAACTTCTGAAATTTAACCCCACCAATGCCTTCTGAAGTTTTGCAACTCTGCTTCAGGCTCTTCTGGATCTGATAGTTTCAGATCGACGTCACACTGGCTGGCTTCAGAAAATCCCAACGCTTCCTCTGTGCAGTAAGTGTGTGGGCCTGCTGGGAGATAGCGTAAGACTATGTCACCCTGCCCTCTGCGTAACTCTGCTTCTCTGAAAACTGCGCTATCCCTTAAGATCTGCCCTTCTGCTACTACTATTGCACTTCCTGCTGCTTTCTGCAACAAGATCCTTTAGTCTTCTGCTGATGACCCTCCTAGATCTATAATTGCTCTGATACCATGTGAAAATTTCGGAATGTTACTATTATGCAGAACTCTACTGTTAGATCTGGTTATGCTCCTCCTACTTAATTAAGTTATTTAATGAATAATTCAAATTAATATCGAAGAAAAACACATAACAAACTTTCACCAATTCAGATCTAGAAAAAGTGCATGCACACATAGAAAAAGTGACAGTGATTTTACGGACAAATAGTCCCCTAAAAAACCAAATGCGGGAAAACTAGTCTGGTGGCTGCTGGAGGGTTTTATTATTAAGAGTTTTCTAAATACAACAAATCTGAGTTCCAGATTTGGAAAACCTGATAGAGAAAATATAGATTTGCAGCTCATTGGCTATTCTGAAGCCAAATTATTGACTGATCCACACCCTCAAACGGGATTTATAGGACTCAGCCAAAATTAGGCCCTAGAAACTCCAGCGTTTCCCCTGAAGCCCCTGCGTCAGCCTCCATAGCACTTGCGTCCCTCAGCACTGGCTTGGAAAGGGCTGCGTTACCTCAAACTAGGTGACGCAGTCCCTATGCTGCCCCTAAGAGTCTCTGCATAACCTCTAAGGGTTCCAGTTGCCTTACGCTGCCTTGGGAGTAATTGTGCAACACCTGCGTAGCTAAAGCTACCCCTACGCTGTGTAGTTGCTGTCCTCGTGCTGCCGATCCCCCTGCTTCTCTTCGCTGCCTTTCTGAAGCTGTTCTTCGTATCTTGCTGATTCTAGACACTGGGATTAGATCATCCTCTCTGTCTAAACTCCCCTCTCTGCAGCTGAAACATTTATGAGAATTCTCAGCAAACCTTGCCCTAGAATCTCAGCTTGGCTTCAGTGCTCTGCCTCTGTGTATCTTTACAAATAACCCCAAGCCTTTCCTTTATACTTTTCTTGTTGAGAAACAAATGACCATGCTCAGATATTGAATCAATGGCTAAGATTAAAAGAAAGCTTGATCCGTGTGACTTAAGACAATTTCATCACATGTTTAATTTAATTAACTTTAATTATTTAATTTTCCCCTAGTTTAGACTTAGGAAATACATTAAAATAATCAATTAATTAAATATCTCCCAAACGAGATGAAATTTCCCAAATCCCTTTCTGGGTCTCGTATATCAGGTGTACTCTAATTCCTCCACAAAATTTGGGAGCTAGAGCACATTTGATGCTACCCCAAATACACAAAATCTCAACACTATCCACTGTGACATGCACAACCCACACCTCAATTGGCTCGACCGAAAGAACCAACAACACAAGCAATAGAGGCAGAAGACAACAGAAGAAATGAGGCTATAAACTGGAAAGCAGAGAAGCTACGACAACAAACCAGTGCCCAAAACACAGAAGACAAGAGAACCATTGTGAAAATTCGATGAACCGAATCCTATTGCAACAACTGATATTATTTCTTTTAATTGTTAATTCTACTTAACAATTTATCTGTTGTTTCTTACAGTAAATATCAAAATAAATACACTGCAACCTTCAAAAATAAACTGCGGAAGAAATAAAACGCTAGAAGAAAATGCTAGCACACACACATAAAATACGCAGTTATTTTTGGACGAAAGTCCTCGGAAAAACCCAACTTAGGAAAATCGATGCAGCCGCTGAGGGTTTTATTATTATGCAACAGTGAAATAATCTGAGTACAACTGGATGCCCAAACTGGCAATCCTATAGAGAAAAAATGGCAAGAAAAACTAGTGACCTCAGCTCAAAAAATGAGCCGTCCAAATTACCTCTGTGTAGTCATTGTGTTACTCTCACGCAGTCTTTGTGTCACCTAACGTGGGACAACTTATCCTCAACCCGTCTTCTCAGCTGTTGTCTGGGAAATTGATTGTCCTGGCCTCTGGAAACTCTACCCAACTTCTCACACAGAATCACTGCTTCTTCCTAGCAAATACGGTTTTGCCTCTAGAGGCTACTGCGCTACCTTTGATTTAGCCTCTCTGTGGCACTTCTGCCTCTCTGCAAATGCAATCACCGGATCTGGAATGCCTCCTCCAGCTTCATTGTCTTTGCTCCTCTCTCACTGCTTCGATCTCATTGAACCTCTTTGTGGCAACAAACAACAACTACTCTGGAAATTGATTTCCCAATAAAATCGAATAGCTCAAGTGTATCTTCTCCAAGCCCCATCTACTTCTTCTTATAATCCTTCGTTGAGACTTAAAGGACCACGTTTAGATCTTAATCGATGGTTAGGATTAACTAGAAACTGATCCATGTGATTATTTAGAACACTCACACCTTGACTTAATTAATTCTGATTAATTAATCATATTCCCTAAGTTTAGATTTAGGAAATATTTAAAAACTGACTAATAATCTAATTAAGTTATTTCTAGGCGGAATTTCCAGGAACGATTTCTGGGTTTCAGAGAATACATGTATTCTAGCCTCTCCACAAAATTTTGTGGTTATAACACATCCGATGCTACAAAAACTAACTCTCCCTCTTAGCGAGGAATGTGTTCTAGTACTGCTGCCCTCCTGGTAGCAGCACCCTTTTTTTACACCACCTCTTGTCACCCTGCTGATGTCTGGCTGTTTTTGCCCACCAACCACTACACAAATCTGATATGTGCTACATCTGTGCTGTCGCTGACCCTTTTGAACTACTGTCAACACTACATCTGTACTGCAACTCCCTCTCATCTGTTGTTGTTGCAATTGCAACATCTGCAACTAAGAAACATTCGAAATACTAAACCAACTCTGCTTAGCATGAAGCATCTGTCACACGAGTCTTGAATGCTACTAGTCTATGCGCTGTAACTGACGTCTCTGCGTTTTTGCTGACTTTGCACAGTGCCAACTGCACTTTTGCCAACTCTGCACTGCACTGCCCAACATCTGAACGCTACTAGTCTGCAACTGTCACCCTGACATTTGACTGCACCAACTTCCACTAGTCCATCTTGCTATTGAATACTGTGGGCTCACATAGCAAGGTATTGATTCAAGAGGTGGACCTTCTCAAGAATATTTCCCATTTGTAGCGCTCTGGGGCTACAAAACCAAGTCACCCCACCTCACTCCTGGAGGGATGTCTGCAAACATGGCGAAGTCTTCCTCTAGCCTGGAGGACTGCCTATCGATCTCTGCAAAAGTTGCCTATTGGTCCTGCTTCTCCTCCTTGTCCTTCTTCCTGAGAGGATACTGGGTGCTTTAGTGGCCTAGCTCGCCACACTTGAAGCACTTGACCTTTGAAAGGTCCTTCTTCTTCCTACATTGCTCCCCCTGTCCCTGACTGGGACCCTTTGATGCGAGGGCCACATTCTCCTCTTCCTTCATCGGCTTCGACCCACTACTGCTACTGCAACTGATGGAGCTTTTCATCAAGTCTTGCCTCAACTCCTCTTGTTGCAAATCTGCCCACATTCTATCCCATCTTGGCAAGGTTTCTCTACCCAGAATACTTTGGATGAATATCTACCATTCTTATGAGACACCGTTGAAAGCTACTCGTACTTGCTCTGTGGGTTGAGGTGTTTCCCCAACAGTTGCAAGCGGATCTCGGATCTCCTGAATCCCAGTAAGGAAAGGGTCTATGCGCTTCCCTTTTTGCATCCTAGTGCATCTCAGCTTCTCCTCCAAGTACATCTTCCACTACTCAGAAGATCCCTGGTATAGTGTGGAAACAGTATCCCACATCTCTTTAGTTGTTCCCTGAGCCGCTATGTGTGATACCACGTGATCAAGGATCAACCTCTTTGGCTTTACCATCTCCTTCTTGTATTGCTCAGCTGATCTACATTCGTGGGGACTGCTACCACGTTATCGATATAAACCTTTTGATCATGCTCATCTAGAAGGAAGGAAATCCTTGCCTTCCAGATCACATAGTTGGAAGCTCCATCGAACCTGTCTTGATCTTGAAGCCCTGCTTTGGCCATCTCAACAAAGAATGTTGAAAACCTCCACTTCCCTTTTGCTTAGTTGTTGCTAGGCTCTTTGCACTCCCTTCTGAAGTGAGAAACTCTACTCACAACAACTGCTGATCTATAAGGGAAATCAAATTTCTTGAGACTAGAAGTTCCCTGAGGAAAATTTTCTCTCAGTGTGTTCTCTTCTTCCACCCGACGCTAGTTCTTCTCTAACAAACTACTGCAAAAATACTGCGTCTAGCTAGAGATCTGCTCTGCAAGAATACACTGGTTGGTCCCTCCACATTTGGAATTCCTCGATCTGGAGAAATCGAGTTTTTCTGTCGCTCTCTCAGAAAAACTGATTTACCTCAAGAAATACGGCCTCTTGGCCGAGGTGACTGCGCTGCCTCTGGGGTTTCGAACTACTGCTCACACTGAGCAACGAAACTCCTCTTTCCTTCTGCTACTGAGCTCTTCGGACGATCATCTGCGCTCTGATACCATGCGAAAATTCGGTGACCCGAATCCTATTGCAGCAACTGATATTATTTCTTCTAATTGTTAATTCTACTTAACAATTTATCTGTTGTTTCCTACAACAAATATCGAAATAAATACACTACAACCTTCACAAATAAACCACGGAAGAAATAAAACGCTAGAAGAAAATGCTAGCACACACTCATAAAATACACAGTTATTTTTGGACGAAATTCCCCGGAGAAACCCAACTTGGGAAAACTAGTGCAGCAACAAGAAAAAATAGTGAGGAAGTTCCTCACTCCATAGGTGAATTTGAGCACTGACCTCAGCTCAAAAAATGAGTCGTCCAAACTGCCTTTGCGCAGTCACTGCGTCACTCTCACGCAGTCTTTGCGTCACCCAGCGTGTAACAACTTTTCCTCAGGTTGTCTGCTCAGCGGCTGTCTAGAAGACTGACTCTCCTAGCCTCTGGAAACTTTTCCCAGCTTCTGGCACTGAATCACTGCTTCTCCCCAGCAAATATGGATTTAATGGCAAAAGTGTCCTCAGACACATAATTTTATTAATCAGGTAAAAAAATTACATCAAAAAAATTGCAAGAGTTTACACCCGTATACTCCGACGCACTCACAATCAGGAGAATGAGCTATATATAAGCTAAATGTCCTAACCTATTTTAATTATGGATCACTTATTAAAATAACAAGTGTCCATTTACAATAATTATCCTCCTAACAAATCTACTAACTTTTTTCTTATATTAGAGCCTAAGATACGACCTTTTTCTAGATGTCATATCTTTTGCAACTAATTTTATTTTTAAAGTTTCTCTAATATTTTATTAAATATTCCAAATATTCCAAATATTATATTCTAACCTTTAAACTATGATATTTGTATTTTTGGACCATCTAACATTCCCCCCTATGATCCAAAGATACATTACAACCAGGGTTGCGGGGAAGCTTCAAACCCCCCTCGTTCCCATTTCCGAAACGCGCTCCGTGCGGGAGCGTTTTGGAAACGCTTGGAAACGCGCTCTCGAAAACGCTTCCTGAGGGGAGCGTTTTCGGGAGCGTGTTTTCGAACCTGTTAAAACACTCCCTGCCTTTTCGGGAGCGTTTCAGGAAGCGCTCGACAGCGAACGCTCCCTGAGCGCTTCTGACGTTTAAAAAACGCTTCAGGAGCGTTTTTTAAACGCCGGAAGCGATCGGGGAGCGTTCGCTCCCGAACACTCCCCAGAACAAAAAACGCTTCTCGCCGCGCGCAAAGAAAAAGAAAAAAAAGCGCTTCCCGCTGCATGCAAATTTTTTTAAGTGAAAAAATGATTTGTTTATAAGGGGGGCGGGGGGGGGTTTCATTTTGGTTTTTATCGTTTGTTGAGTGTTGAGAGAGAGAGCAAGAAGAGACAAGGAGAGCAAGGAAGGAGAGCAAGAAGAGACAAGGAGAGCAAAGAGCAAGGCAACAGGAGGATTGCAAGAAAGAGGTAGGCCTTCTAATCCAATTTTGTATTTTCTAGGATGAATTTGTAGATTGTTAAATTGTTTAAAAATGAAAACTTGAATTTTTCTTGAATGTTGCATTTTATTGGATTTAAAACTTAAAAAATGAATTGTTTTTTTCCTATGTTGCATTTTCTATTCCCATTTGGCATTTTTCCATTTGTTTTGCAGGCTAGAAACTTGAAACTTGAAACTTGTTTCCATCATGGCTATATGGCTAGGGATTTTTCTCATGTTGGTTCCTTTCTTTGTGATAATGGTGTTGGAGAGTGGTAGAAGAAAGAGGCAAATCAGAGAAGAGGAGGATGAAGAGGAGGGTTATGGTGGATTTGAAGAAAATCCTGAAGAGGAGGAGGATTATGCTGAGGAGGAAGTGGGGAGTGGAGAACTTGAGGACACAGATTCCCCAACTAAACGAGACCAAACTCAGACACCTTTGTGGAAATATGTTCAGAAAATGGAAGGAGGGAAAGGTGGTGGAACCACTAAATTTATTTGCCCCCATTGCAATAAACAATACCATGGTTCATACACCCGTGCGAGAAGGCACCTTTGTGGGATAATGCCAGGGGATGGAACTAAAAATATCGGAATCAAAGTTTGTCCTTTTGTGCCAGCACCACAGAGAGAGATATATAGGAAGGAAGAGGGGGCTGCCCTACAGAGATCATCTAAAAGATCTAGGGGTTTCGTTGATTCAGGCCCAACACGTCATGGAAAAACAAGTTCAACTTCCAACCATGCCAGTGGTTTTGGAGGCAGTGGCACTGGATTAAGGCATAGAACCATATCCGATTTCTTGGACGAAGGGTGTAGGAATGATGTGGATTCAAAAGTTTACCGGTTTCTATACGCATGTGGGGTGCCATTCAATGTTCTTCGCTCACCTTATTGGCATGAAATGGTTTCTGCCATTAATGATGCCCCCAAAGGATACAAAAGCCCTGGGTATGACAAGGCCAGAACCATGGGTCTTGATCATGAAAAAACTAAAATAAACAATTCTTTGGCTAGAATGACAAGTTCGTGGAATGAGCATGGGCTGTCCATTGTCTCTGATGGATGGACCAATGTAAAAGGAAAACCATTGATAAGTGTTTTGGCTGTGTCGGTTAGTGGTGCAATCTTCCTGGCAGCATATGATTATTCAGACAATTTCAAAACCGGCATTAACATTGCAAAACCATTACTTGATATAATTGAAAAGACTGGGCCATACAATGTCATACAGGTCATCACTGATAATGCTGCTAACTATAAGGCAGCAGGAGCAATTATTGAGGATAAATACCCCAACATTTTTTGGTCTGGGTGTTTGGTTCACACATTGAACCTTTGGATGCATGATATCATCGAAAACAAACAACCTCAATTCAAATGGCTTGGTGATTTGTACAAGAGAGGTAAAAAAATGATAAAATTTATTACAAATCATAGCAATACCCATGGGCTTTTCCGTACTCACTCCAAATCGGAGTTGTTGAAGATAGCAAAAACTAGATTTGCTAGCTATTACCTCACCTTCAAGCGCCTTTTGAAGGTAAGAGAGTCATTGGCTGCAATGGTATCAAGCCCACACTGACAGCTATTAAAGGACAGGGCAGCAACAATAGTTGACAGGCAAGGTTTTGAACATGTGGAGGAGACCGCCCTTGACCCTCTGTTTTGGGCACGTGTGAGGGAAATTTTGAATTTTACCAAGCCCATTTATAACATGATTTGGTTTGCAGATACTGATAAACCAGTGATTGGAGAGGTTTATGAGAAGATGGATAGCATGTTGGGGCAAATAAAAGATATTGTAAGGATAATGATCCCAACTTGTATGCTATGATTCATGACTGTGTGTGTGCACGGTGGAATAAACTCAATGTTCCACTACATGCTTTGCCATATATCCTTACGCCAAAATATTAATCTCCATCTTGGTTGGGCCAACCTGCACCTAGAGGTGGGGTTAGGGTGAAACCTCACATAGATCCAGAGGTACAAGAGGGGTACATGAAGGCATTGGACAAGTTGGTACCCGACAGGGAAGAGTGTGCTAGATTGCGCCTTGTATTAGGCAAATACTTCGGTTGCACTGCTAACTTTGGTTCTTTCCGTGCAATGGAAGACAGGGACATATTTGATGCTCTCACATGGTGGGAAGCATATGGCGGCATGGGACTTTTGCCAAAGTTGGCTAAAAAAGTTCTCTCACAGGTTGTGAACACTTCTTCTGCAAAGAGGTGTTGGAGCACCTACAGCTTTATACACAATGTGAGAAGAAACAGACTGAATGAAAACTGAGCTGAAAGCTTGGTTTATGTGCATTATAACTTGAGGTTGTTGAGCCATTACTATGATCGGGCAAATGAAGATCAATCATACAGAGTCTGGGACAACAACCCAGAGGATGATAATTTGGAGGACGGCACGTTACATCTGGAAGAATTGGAAGCAAAACTTTATAGGGATGATGATGAAGCATCAACAGCACCACCACACACAGGGCCAGTCCCACCATCTACTGGTAGCAGTGCCACACTGCCAGTGCCAGTGCCAATGCCAGTGCCAGTGCCAGTGCCACTCCTCGATATCACACTATTGTTCCTTTGCAGATCCAGCCTCCACCTTCTAGTCGTGGTCGTGGTACTCCTGAGAGTACTAGAAAACCAACATTTCCTCGTGGCTCACATAAATTAGACATTTCTCGTGGGTGTGGCAAGGGGCTAGCCAGATAAAATAGATTTTTTGTTTACTAGTCTTTTCTATTTGTTGTTGACAGTTGAACAGTTGAAACTTGACTCTTTCTGATTTCATATATTTAATGACAATTTAAGTTTGAAGTTTGAATTTGAAAGGTGAAACTTTGAAGTTGGCATTTATAAGTTTACTATTTACAAGTCATTATGAATTATGAATATGATGCTTCATGAAAGTTATATGGTGATCAATGAATGAATGATGATAAATGCTATATAATATCAATGATGATAAATTTATATATTGAATTTTGAAATCAATGAATCAATGATGATAAATGATATATATCAATGATGATAAATGTTAGATATTGAAATTTGAAATCAATGATGATAAATGTTATATATCAATGATGATAAATGTTATATATTGAATTTTGAAAGCTTGAAACCTTCAAATTGATGATTCGCGAGACTCAAGAGTCAATATGTTGTATGCTTCCAACTTGTGGGTGTGGTTGATGAAGATTATAACTTCTAGATGATTGATGTTATATGATTCAATCTATGTTTTTATGTTTTTTATGTCTAATTCATCATTCTACATGTTTTTGTTGACATATATGCATCAAAATATAATATATATATATATATATATATATATATATATATATATATATAAACGCTCCTGAAAACGCTCCAGACCGGAAGCTTCTAAAAATGGCGTTCCCGCTCCCACTCCGCGTTTTCGCTCCTGCTCCCAAGTAACCTTGATTATAACAGATACCAAGTTCATCCCTGAACTTAGTAAATTTTATCCTGCCAAGTGGTTTTGTGAAGATATCGGAGACCTAATCTTTTGAAGGGCAATAAATCAACTTGATAACATCATTTGCAATGAGTGATCTGATATGATGATACTTGGTGTCCACATGCTTTGTCTTTGAATGAAAAACTGGGTTCTTGGCAAGCTTTATGGTTGACTGGTTGTCGATGAATAACGATGTAGCTTTTGCTTGAGGAATTCCCAAGTCCTGTAAAACTCTGCGCAACCAAACAATTTCACATGCTAGTTCCCAAGTTGATATGTATTCGGCTTCTGCTGAAGAAGTGGCCACTGTAGCTTGCTTCTCACAACTCCAAGACACTACAGCTGACCCCGTGTTCATTAAATAACCTGAGGTTGATGCCCTATCATCGATACTGCCAGCAAAGTCAGCATCTAAAAATCCACCAAGTACAAATTTTTTAGTCTTTTTGTAAAGAAGACCAAAATCTTTTGTTCCTTGGATATAACGAAGAACTCTTTTGGTTGCATTCCAGTGGCTATCTCATGGTTCCTGCATAAAGCATGAAAGAATACTGACGGCATAAGAAAGATCTAGTCGAGTGGCTGTCAGATAAATTAGGCTGCCAATCAGCTGTCTATAAGTAGTGCTATCCACCATTTCCCCCCATTCAAATTATAAAAGTTTCAAGTTTTTAGTTATGGATTTGCCTCTAGAGGCTACTGCGTTGCCTCTACATCAGCCTCTTGGTGGCACTTCTACCTCTTTGCAAATGCACTCACCGGATCTGGAATACCTCCTCCGACTTCATTGCCTCTTCCCCACTCTCAATGCTTCGATCTCACTGAACCTCTCTCTGGAAACAAACAACTGCTACTTTGGAAATCAATTTCCTAGTAAAATCGAACTTCTCAAGTGTATCTTCTTCAAGCCCCATCGACTTCTTATAATCCGTTGAGACCTCAACGACCACGATTAGATCTTAATTGATGGTTAGGATTAACTAGAAATCGATCCATGTGATTATCTAGAACATTCATGCCCTGACTTAATTAATTCTGATTAATTAATCATATTCCCTAAGTTTAGACTTAGGAAATATTTAAAAACTAACTAATAATCTAATTACGTCTTTTCTAGGCAGAATTTCCATAAACGATTTTTGGATTTTGGAGAATACATGTATTCAAGCCTCTCCACAACATTTCGTGGCTAAAACACATCCGATGCTACAAAAACTAACAACCATCATAGAGAGGAAGCACCGACATCGAAGAAACCCCCAAGAACGAGCCACGAACACGCCAAAGGAACCACACTGACTAGGGACAAAGTTGGATGACCATGACCACTCGAACTAGGGAGAAGAGGGCAAGAAACACAAACCAAAGGGAAAAGGAAGCTAGGGTTCCAGTCATCGAGCCCTCTATCCCCTCAATGCCCACATATTTCGACGTCCTCATTACAGTAGAGAAGAATCTCATTTGAATCAAATCATCATCACACCTTTGGATTTTCAGCCTCATTAGAGGAATTCAGACTTGTTTTCTTGGGGACGAATTGGATATCTTGGATACATTTCGATATTTGGAGATGATCTTGGATATTCTTTGGAGTTATTCTTTGGTCTAATGAATGGAAATCTTGCATGCTATCTTGTAAGTGCACCTAATTGTTGAAAATTTATTTCTTAATGTCTAATGTATGGAATGATTGAATCTAGGTTATCCTCAATTGTGCCCTAATTTGTTGAAGATCAATTGAATTGTTATCTAGATGAATATTTCATGCATTACTCATATATAACATGTAATGAATTGTCTTAGTGGTGAACTCCTAGAAGCTCTCCCATGAAAAACCATTTTTTCATTGCATGGGTAAATGTTTAAAATTTTGTTGCTACTGCATCAAATTTCGGCCTCCTTAGGAACATTTTTGGCTATTCTATTTCATCTTAGACTCCATTCTCTCAAGGGACAAGGGATTGGTCCAACTGGTTGGTGATCATACTCTATTTTTATCCATATTTTCTCTCTTCTAATTGTAACCTTTCAAGGCCAAGCTAGGAAAGTAGGGCTTGGTGCGAATCCATAGGCAAGTGGAGTTTTGGTGGTTGGAGAACCTAAGCATCAAGGGGATAGTATTTTCCACAAAATATATCCTTTTGGTGGGAATCCACTTTAATATCATCCATAAACTTTCTTGCCCTAGTTGTTTACCTAAGAGAGAAACCCTAGTTTTTCCTTGCTTCAACTTAACGAATTTCTTTAAGGTTTCATGAGCCTTGGAATTGCTAAAACACATTGTTGGGAAACCTTTTCCCTTAGCCTTGACCATTGGAGACTCCAACACTTGTCAAAATTATCAAACCCTAGGTCCTTTGCCTTGTTTCCCAGGTCACCAAGTAGAAATCAAATTGTCTCCTTATTCATCCTTGTACCTAAATTGTGCCTTTCTTGAATAGATCCTAGTGAGATCATTTTTTTCATAAGTGATCTCTCTCCTATTGGGACTCCTCCCATCGATGCAAATCCATAAAGAGAAGAGGGTTTTTGTTGGGGTGACTATGGGCCACCAACCCATTGTTGCTTCTTGGTCTACTTTATTCCTTTTATGGTTTCTCTCTCGAAGGCTTGCTAGATTTAGCGGCAACAACCCCACTTCCAACAAATGCAACACCAATAGACACTAATGAAATCAAAGGAGGGGGGACAATATCAATTGGGCTAAGTTGCATGATATCCAAAAATGGGTATGCATTTTTGAGATGGAAATGCACTGGAAACGTGGCCCCCAAAAAAATTGGAAATAGGGAAACATGATATATATATATATATATATATATATATATATATATATATATATATATATATATATATATATATATATATATATATATATATACATCATAGCGAAACTTGGAAAGAAATCATTATGAATAAATTTGCAAGTACAGTTAAATGACAAACACAAATTACAAGAAATGTCCCACTATCACTTATATTGGGATCCTCGTCATTAGTATCACCCTCTTCCTCTGCCTCAATCCTCTAAGACATCAGTGAACACCACCCAATTTTGATGAAACTACCTAATCCAAGATTTAACATATGCTATGAAAATCCCAGCATGTCCGATCAAAGATTTCGGATTGAGTAAAGGGTACGTTTTTGCTAAGGCCGTGATAGAGAAGTTCAACAACCAATATCACTAACATTGAGGTACATAAAGGGCTTGGTGTTCTTGATTAACTACCAATTCCATACCCTCGTACATGATAGAATCTAATGAAAATAATCTTGAAATTCTGAAAAATTGTTAAGTCTGTTGATTTTTTAATAGGATATGAAATTCTACTTTCTCCATATGAAGTATGATGAGGTTGGAAACACTCAAACTTCCTAAACCAAATAATGGTAATGTTAAAAATTTAAGTAAAAGTGACATTTCTTTTACTTTAAGAATTTAACATTACCATTAATTAACAACATTATGGTGCAAAATTTCTGATCTTAGAGGTTTTTAGAAGTCTCATTAATTCATAATTAACCTCTGATTAAGTACTAAAACCAGAAATGTTGTAATACTCTCAATTAGCAGCAGCTAATTGGCAATAATAATTTTTGCTCAAATTTTGCTTTTCTAATGTTCAGCCATAAAATAAAGGGGTGATGGGACCCATAGCCCACTTAGGAGAAAAAAACTACCTAAAGTCACTTAGAGATTATTTTGTTTTCAGCGTGGGGCCCAAGGGAGCCAAGTGACAGTGCAGAGGCAGCATGAGCCAGGCAGTGCAGTGGCAGCGTGGGCCAAGACAACGCAGTGTAAGTAGTATAGCGTGGCATGAGGAGACATCGCATCATAGTGGGGCCCAAGGGAGAGCTAGGGTCTCAAGCATAAAAGGAGGGAGAGGCTAGCTACTCATCCATTCTATTATGCATCTTCAGAATTTCTGTCTAACAGATATTGAGCACGCTTACACTATTTAGCTAAGTCTGCAAGTGTTGTTTAGCACACGGGTGTCTCTGAGCAGAGATCCCAACCTCAGCCTCGGGGGACTTCGAGTCCTACTCAGGTGAGGAGCTTCACCATCGATTTTCAGAGCAGAGAACGCAAAGCTTTTCAGCCAGGAGTTACACAGTCACTAAGGCAGCGTAGTCACACTCAAAGATTACGCAGTCTTGGAGGAGGCAGCACCGGGAGTGAAGGGAGATCAAGAGTTTCAGTCCGGGAGAAGTGTGAGGGGATCGGCCCTTCACAAGTCATCTTTTGGAGCAGTAGGAGGCCAACATTTCCAGTCATACAGTTCCCGTACCAGCGTACTCACTAGGAGTGTGTAATTTTCCCAAGGGAGTCAAATTCCGGGGTCAGGCTTTCCGGAATTCCTTCCTGGGTTTTTTCCGGGTTTTTGGAAGAGAGTCCATAGCCGAAGTTTCACAATTTTTTGCGCAAGGGAACAACCCCAAAGAGCAGCTCTATTCCAGCCAGAAGCAACATTTTCTAGCAGCAACAACAGCTCATGGAGTTATGCAGTCCAGAGAGAAAGCACCCATTCTAGCAGGGTTTCGAGAATTATTTCAGCTTGCCTTGAGCAAGCCAAGGTGCCTATATTCTGATCACCTCTTGTACTTATTCCCTCTTTCAGATTTATAATAAAATGGCTCAGCTTTTCTCAATGTTCGCAGTGCTTTTCATGGTGTCTCTCTATTCTCTGTAGTTTTTGTTTATGTTGCTTTGTATTGCTGTTTATTTCCTATTCAGAATATTACAAATGTGGGTTCCACAATTAAATCAAGACAAATTTCATTTGGAAATGCATTGTACAAAGTCACATACGTTGAAACGTGTTTGAATTTTTATGAAAACACAATTATGACATGTGAAATGCATTTCATACAAACTGAAACATGTTTCAATTGCATTTCAGTGTTTCAATACAGAAACGGGGCTAATATGCAGGGGAGGGGGGCACATTTCCTGCAACATAGCAGTAGGGGCATTCCTTCCTTTCCTTTGACCGTTTCTAGCTGCCCTTGCTGTTTGAGCCATGATTTCTGGGAAATGAAGAAGAATATGGACCATTGTGGGAAAGAACTTGATGACTGATGGACAAATCCACTTGCCCAATACTTGGAATCCCTTCAAAGCTGCATTATAACCCTCTGTTGCACTCCAAATTGCCTTAGAAATCCAACCTTCCAAATGAAATGAGGACAAAAGATGGACAATGAACTTTTTTGTTTAACCACGGTGGATTGATAACTCGTTGGAGTGACCTAGGCTAGGCCCAGGATCAAACCTTCCGGCTGCCACTATACCACCAAGAGCATATCCAATCTGCTTGTAAGATGAATATACTGGGAATATATGACTTAGCAAGAACCGAGACGTCCTGTATTGAATATGAATGGAGTGACTCCCTAGGGCTGCCTATTCATCTAGCCTCATCACAGCGAGCTTAACATGTCATTTTGAGGAATTGAACTTTTAGGACAAGGAACCCTTTTTAGACCCATGGGCTACTTTGTGTCCTAAATTGGGGGCATATGTGGGGCACACTTCGGACATGTGCCAAACATGTGTCCAACACTTGGGATTTGTGGCAGGTGATCCCTTAAGAGTGTGTCCTGTGACGTAGGTCCCTCATCTTCTATTTTTCTTTTGTTGCATATTACACAGGCATAATCATCATATATTCTTCCATTTTCTTGTTTCCACTTTTAAGCGATGTGACCTTTACCCTAAACTCACATCATTTGCCTCTTATGAAGACATATTTACTCATGCAGATATTGTTGTTTCCTATATTATAGGAAAAACTTTCGCACATCAGGGACAAAATTTTGTGTTGAATTTTAGCTACATTACTCACCGATTGACAAATTGATTCCTGTTGGACGTCTGTAAAATGGTGCCCCATTCTGTGAAACAGCTTTACAGAGATATTGCTGGGTCATATTCCAAGTCTGCATTTGAGAATCCATCCCCATAATCAATTTAACAATGCCTCGTTATGCATAATCAATTTAACATTGCCTCGTTATTTCCTGGCATTCATCTGTCTCCCCTCGTCTCTTTGTTAAATGGTTAGGCACGTCTTGCAGCTTGGTCTTATTTCATTAAGAACAGCCTGCCTGATATGTCAGAACCCGCTACAATGAAATTTTGAAAACAGTATTGTTGCATGGATACGCACTCAATATACTTCTCACAAACTAAAATAAAGTTGTACTTCTGCATTATTTTGGTGGTAGTTTCTGATGATTAAAGTTTGTCTTCCCTTGAAAAAGGATTTTTCGGATGCCTAAGCTGAATGTTCAGTTCGCAACGATCATTAGAGTGAAACAATACTATTAATAAATTTTACACACAGGTGCACTTGTTCACTGTTATGGAGGATATTGTGCTCGATGCAATATGTGAAAGATTGCGTCACAGATTTTATATCAAGGACAGCATCATTTTGCGGACAAGTCATCCTGTTAACCGAATGCTGTTCATTTTACGTGGAACGCTAGAGAGCATTGGGGATGATGGGTTTAGAGCTATAATTAAACAGGGCGAGTTCTGTGGAGAGGAGTTGTTGACATGGTGCATTGAAAACGCTGCAATGAGATCAAGTAAGTACGGTTTGCTCACACGGTCTATCTGCAACCCTTATATTGTTTTGAAATATTTGTAGTGAATTTCTTGATTTTTGTTAGTGACTCTAAGGTGTATGAGAACATGATTAGTTGAAAATTTCAACTTAAGAATCTAGAAGCCATCTTAACTCTCTTGTTTACATTGTTATCAGCTCCTTGTTTTCAAATTTCAACAGATTTCTGCTCTTAAAGTTGATATTTAAGCTGGCACAAATAAACAAGCAGTTTGAGGTGCATCAAATTGTAAATCTGAGTTAAGGTCATTTTCTGGATTGGAGTTAAAATGAAATCAGACAGTAGTTCGGTTGAATTGACATTTTTTTAGCTTACGATTTCAATTTTCCATAGTGGCAAAAGCGTAACAAAAACATGATAGGTAAGAAATGGAATTTGCAGCAGAAGGGAACTAGTTTGGCTGTATAAATTATGCAGGGAGTATTATAGATATATGAAATAGCCAAAAGTCTGTTGTGAGGGATTTGTCAATTTGAAAATCTCTCTTCTTTCTCGGTGCTAGTCAACAGGAAATTAGTTGCAGCACAAAATAACAACAAAATGATTTCATTTTGCTGAGGAAATGCGCTTCCCTTATGCAAAATACATATTATCATGGACTACGTATTGCCAGCTTATATGAAGTAAATATGGTTCTATTTTAATCCTGTGAAAATCTCGCCCCCAGAAATGGTTCTACAAGAATGATATACTGATTTGATATGGAGTTGTAATTCAACTCAATAATGCGATATTTCTGTAGTTTATCAAATCTTTAAAGACGATTAAACTTCATAGAAATCACTACTCTAGTATTCCCTGTGAGAGTGATCCTAGCGGTTCAAAGATCTTGCAGGTGAATCTAGCCCATATGTAAGCTAAAAAGTTTCCTATAATTGCTACTGCTTCTTATTTACTCTCTGTTGCATAAATGTCGGAGGAGATGAATTGATATGTTGATTGATGCCGTGTCAGACTCGAAGAAAAATCTCGTTAGAAGGACAGGTCAAAGGGCACTTTCAAGCAGAATAGTCAAATGCACCACTAATGTTGAAGCCTTCACTCTCGAAGCCGCAGATCTGGAATATGTCACCAATAACTTCAGTCGTAGTATGAGGAATCCACGAGTTCAAGGAGCGATAAGGTATTTGAAGCATACATGGATTTTGAAAGTAGAGCTAACAAACAATATAAACGCTTTTATGTCTTGATAATTTACAGAAATAACTGCTCCCAATTCCAATAAAACTGTGAAAAATAATGGCCCTTCCCTGTTAATATTCAATTGTGCCCATATCTAGAAATTCATTGTAACTGATAACTGACACATTTTACATGAGTGATTTGGGAAATAGTTTAATCTCTTTCTTGGTTTCTATTTTTAGATATCAATCCCCATACTGGAGATCATGGGCAGCTAGAAGAATACAGACCACTTGGAAATATAAGCAAAGAAAGCTCGGCAGGTCTGTTAGTGTGAAGGGTGAGATGGAGTGATAATAGAATGTCAAATGAATATTTGTTGTGTTGTAACTTGGCTGTTCTTCTAGCTCATATCACAAATAGAAACTTGATTTTCACCTGATTGACTGGTAATGTATTACTGTAACACCAATTTTGCTGTCATAAATGTATCCACTTATCCAAAACTACCTGGGTCAGTGCTTCTCCCGTCCTTGCAGCTGTCCATGCAAACGAGGTTTTTAGGTTGTTGGTTCGTTTAGTTTGAAAGGGAAATCCTAACGGGAAGTATATTAATCAACATCGTTAACAAGAGTTTGCTATAAAATCTCTTGAATCCTTGAGATGGTAACTTGATATAGGAGGGGGGAATGGGGGTGGTACTGGGAATTTATTCATGAGCTGGTCAGTTCATATTTATCCTTCAAAGAGTGGTGATTTAAATGGAATTGCATATTAGAGATGTTTATCTTGCAGCTATTTTGTAAACACTCTTGAATAAAACAAAATCCCTTCCTCATTGTATGTTTTGTTGTATCCTGCCAATTAGACAGCTAATGGAAGGTGCAAAGACACCTCCTTGCAGCTTCAATAGTACGGTGAAAGAAAGCGTACATGGTTATGGAGAATATGACATGGATGCTTGTAACATTATTTCAAGATGGCATTTCTTTGTGATACCACGCAAATGATTGGGCAGAATAAAACAACTAAAAAGCAATCACATATTTTACATTACATAATACTTTTATCAATCATACCATCAATTTGAAAAGCCTGAATGTTATGATCTATACAATGAAAATTTCAAGTCTACTTAAACTACGGGACGGCTACAGCCTATCCCTCGAGATTAAGTTGTCTGAGAAGATTATTCACTTTCCAAGATTCAATTTCAGAAATAGTACGCTTTGCATTGCAGATTTCGCTTCCTAATCTATTCATGGTTAATTAGATTTTTTTATTAGATTTATAAGGCTGATTTTGAATTTTTCCTGGAATTTTAAGATTCACATAAAATTTCAAGAGAAATGGTTTTGATTACCAGAGGAAAAGAAAAAAACATCATGAAACAGAAACCCACAAAACATTTTTAATGATGACGCCCTCAGAACAAATTTGCTATGAACCTTGGAAAAATTTAACTGGTTCAATTTTGTTTGTCTGGAGATAGCAGTCTAGGATTAGAAAAAGAAGCTAGAAGTAGAATAAATAAGCAATAAATTTTTAGTTGATTGTAATGATGGGCAAATTTGAATCAATCAAAAGATTTGAAGCTAAGGCACATGACATTGGGAAAAAAAACATTTAGTTCATGTCGATACAAGTATGGGAAAAAAAAGCATTTAGTTCATGTCGATACAAGTCCAAAATAGGACATGGTGTACACGTTTTATAATCATAAACAAACAAACAAATCCAGATAGAAAAATGAAATATAGATATAAAGATCTAATTTGTTTAGAATATTCACAAATTATTGATACAACTAGTTATTACATTAATGATAATCAAACACAAGAAAATAGAATATTTAATACAAATAAACCATAAGTTTAGAAGTTAGAACAATAAATTGTGGCTTTTTTGAAGAATTAACAGGAATACTAATGCAAGAAGAAGAGAGAAGATTGACTCTAAAAGCCCCGAGCACAGATCTTGCGTTAATGGCAAAGAAGAAATTCTTCAAAGCAAAAGGAAATTCATCACAGCAAAATGGAGGAAATCCACAGAAAAGACCGAATCAGGCTCAAGGTATGTATTTGAATAAAAACGACTATGTAATAAAATGTTTTTATTGCAGAAAAATCGTTCATATGGTTAAGGAGTGCAGGAAAAATAAATTTCATGAAGAACATCAAAAACATAAAAGACATGCAGGTCATTTCGCAGATGATGACCATGTTCAGGACTTAAGATTGTTCATGGCAGACTTTGATGAAAATGTTGAAGCAAACATATGGTATGTCGATTCGGGAGCATCCACACATATGATAGGGAACAGACAGTGGTTCGAAGATTTTAAAGAAACCAACAACGAAGCACAATATACCTTGGCGATGATAGAGGTTATCAGATCAAAGGGTACGGGAACATTCTTGTTGTTTTGCCTGATGGTCATATCAGACATATTCAAAATGTAATGTATGTACCCGGAGTTACAAAGAATCTGATTTCTGTGTCCATGATTACAGATCAAAATCTCAAGGTAGAATTTTTTAAATCTAATTGTTATATTAAAGATTTGTTGGATGGCATGAAGACTATTGCGTCAGGAATTTGAACAGGAAGTTTGTACAAATTGAATGTGAGGACAGCACCAGATCGAGCTTTGACAACATCAAGTTTGACTACAGAAGAGCTATGTCTAACATTCCCAATTAGCAATGGCTAATTGGAATATTCGAATTTAGTCAATTTTGCTTTAAGTAGTTAGCTTATGAATAAACGTGAGTAAAGGGACCACAACTCACTCTAAAATAAGATGCACGTGGTAATTAAGGGGCCCGAATTGGGCACGTAGCAAAGGCGTATTACCATGGTATCGTGGGTGGAGGCGGCCGTAGGTTTCGGGAGCGGCCAACGCTATATAAAGAAGATAGTTTCCTCATTCTGACATCATGAGAATTTATGCATTTGAATCTAGTCATTGCGACTTGGAGCACGCTGGCTGTTTAGCTTGTCTGCAACGCTGTTTAGCGCATTGAGTGTCTCCGTTCGGAGATCTCGCCCTCAGCGCCAGGGGACTTTGAGTGCCTGCTCGGGTGAGGTAGTCCTGTCAGTGTCTTTATAGGAAGATCGATCTGCTGTATTGGTGGAGGAGCAGCGCGTCTATTGACTGTGCGGCATCTGTGGAGGAGCAACGCGTTTATTGACTGCATAGTCCTGAGTGGAGGACACAGTCCGTATTGGGGAAATCTCCAGTGGGTATTCGTGGAGGATCTTAGTCTATTGAGGATTTCTGGATCAGCGGGTGAGCATAATATTGAAGATCACAGATAGAGGCGACGTGATCATTGGGAGGAAAGCACAGGTCCGCAGGGAGGTATTGCTTTGCAGTGACACAGCTGTTTTTTCAAGCAGCTGGAATGCAGACTTGAAACGCAACATTCTGAGAATAGATCTTAACTTGCCTTGTGCAAGTTTAGGTGCTATCGCTTGATCACCTATTGTACTCCTCTATATTTATCAGATTAATAAAATGGCTCAGCATTCTCTTGTTTCTTGAGTATCTGTGCATGCTTTATACATGCTATTATATGTCTGCAATCTGTTATTTCTTCCCTTTGCATTTAGATTTCTGTACCACTTGTTGTGTGTTTCCCCACACTCTTAGACAGAGTCTGGAAAGGGCTAGATAGCCTCCAGATCTCATCCTCTTTTCAGAGGTGAAATATCTGGTAAATGCCCTCCTAGTCCATCTCTGGTTGGAGTCTGCATGTGTTTTAGAGTTATCCCTGAAAAGGGATATTACAGGGGTATCAGAGCATTGATCTGGCTCAGCCTGTGGAGCTAGTAGTCTATGTCATTGGAAGAAAAATCCTACATCTGCCACAAAGGTAGGAAGTACAGAGATATTGAGCGTAGGTTGAAGAACACCTACAGAGAAGGAGACTGCATTCGGGTGGTGGACACAGAACAAGAGGAGCCTGGGGTAGAAGCAGAGCAGGGAGAGCCAATGGCGGATGATAGCGATGCAAAAAAGTTTGGGGAAGAACTCCTCAAATCAGTGCAGGATCTGGCAAGGCAGATAGAGGTGATGGGCCAGAGATTCACGGCTGTGGAGGCTAGACAGCGTGAAATCCCAAAGGGTTTCCAGGTTGATGAGGGGTTGGACACATCCCACCATTTGCAGGAGAAGGTTGCCGCTCCGCACCGGGCATCACATGCCCCCATTCGTGCCACTATGTCCACTTTTATGAGTACAGAAACGGGGACAAGAGCACAAGAAGAACCAGACCACATAAGTGATTATTTTGCTGAGTACTAGGCAGCTGGGCAGGAGTTCAGGGATGCCATTTTATTTAAAGACTTTGTTCAGATCAAGCAGGATAGCAGACCTCGCGACCATCACAAAGGGCACAGACATTATCATGATGGAGACACCCAGCGCACAGCGAGCCGATTCCATTTGCCTACGTTTGATGGTTCATCAAACAGTTCGGCAAAGTCTTGGGTGGAGAAGTTGGATGTATATTTCCAGCTCAACCAGATGGCAGAAACTGAGGCCATCAAGGTAGCCACACTGCATTTGGAGGGTGAGGCTCAGGATTGGTGGTTCCATGGAAGGGTGACACTTGGGCATTCCTCCGTGACTACCTATGCCGAGTTCACTCGGAGACTGATAGAGAGGTTCAACTGGAAGGAACCGAAGGAGCACTTTGTTGAGTTGACAAGGCTCAAACAGACCGGGAGTCCTGAGAAGTATATTGCAGATTTCCTGAGGATTTCGGTGATGGTGCCAGATCTATCCGCAGCACGGATGATCTATATGTTTGTTGAGGGGTTAGTAGAGCCGCTTCGAGGACTAGTCAGATCCACTAGACTAGCCACACTCCAGGATGCCATTGGCAGAACTCGGGGCTTGTAGGATGCCTTACCTTGGACCAGGACACCTTACCCCCAGAAACAGGATTTCCAACCAAAAGGGAAGGATGTGAGGATTCCGCCTCCAAAGGGGAATCAGGGTACGGTACAGCTTGATGATGATGCCCGGAGGGAGTTGAAGAAGAAGAGGTTATGCTTTACCTATCAGGAGCCGTGGGCACTAGGTCACAAATGTGCTTCTGGCAAAGCACATGTCATTGAAGTCTTCTTCGAGAGTAGCGGGGAAGAGGATGAATATGAGGATGGAGAGGCAGGAGACAGTCAGACAGAGCAAGATCATTTGCCACTTCCACCTCTAGGGGCAGGAGGTGCAGCTTTTGCACCCACAGGGGGGACCCTTGCAGCATTGTGAGGAGTACCCAAGTATCTGACGCTGCGAGTCCGAGGGACAGTGTGGGGGCAGCAAGTTTTAGTTCTGGTAGATAGTGGGGCAACCCACAACTTCATCGATGCACAGATGGTTGAGAGGAGAGGCATACCAACAGAGAGCTTCGATGGATTTTCAGTGTTGGTCCCAGGAGATCAGACGATGCAGTGTGCCAGGTATGTTCCAGATCTGGCTGTGACGATGGGCACCTACACAGTGACCGACCACTTTTTCGTGGTTAACATACCGGATACCAATGTGGTATTGGGTGTGCAGTGGCTGGTTACTTTGGGAAAAGTCACCACAGATTGGGAGGCCTTGGAAATGGAATGGGATGACAAGAAGACCGGGAAGCATGAGAAGATACGTGGGATGCACACTTACCCACCTCACATTGTTTCAGCTCACCGGATGGAGGTAGACTTCCGAAAGGGAGACATAGAATGGGCAGTTGAGTTACGGGCATTAGTGGTAGGGGCTACCAGGCAGACAGTTCATCCAGATATACAAGCCATCCTCACTAGGTATGAGACGATATTTGGAGAGATACCGCCAGGACAGCCACCAGATCGGGGGTTTGAGCACACTATTGAGTTAGAACAGGGCATCCAGGCCGTTATTACCACACCCTATAGGCACCCCAAGGCCTATCGGGATGAGATTGAGCGGGCCATCCAGGAGTTGTTGGCTCTTGGACATATTTGGCCTAGCACCAGTTCTTTTGCTTCTTCGATGGTGTTGGTGAAGAAGAAGGATGGCACATTGAGAATGTGCATTGATTATAGGGCCCTAAATAAGAAGACCCTGAAGAACAGGTACCCCATACCGTGGATTGACGAGCTGATGGATGAACTGAGAGGAACCCAGTTCTTCTCAAAGATCGATTTGAGATCCGGGTACCACCAGATTCGCGTGAGGGAACGGGACATTCCCAAGACCGCTTTCAGGTGCCATTACGACCACTTTGAGTTTTTGGTTATGCCTTTTGGGCTAACCAATGCCCCAGCGACTCCAGTCATGCATGAACCATATCTTCTGCAATCATCTGAGGAAGTTTGTGTTGGTCTTTTTCGATGATATATTGATATATAACAGGACTTGGGAGGAGCATTTTCAGCACATAGAGGTAGTACTGCATATCTTGGAGGAGCAACAGTTCTATGCTAAGCTCTCCAAGTGTGAGTTTGGGATGACGGAGATGTTGTATTTGGGACACATCATAGGAGTGGATGGAGTGAGGGTCCACGAGGAGAAGATTAGGGCCATCAGAGACTGGCCAGAGCCAAGAAATGTGACGGAACTTCGAGGATTTATTGGCATCTGCACATATTATAGGAAGTTCGTCAAGAGTTTCTCTCAGCTTGTGGTACCCCTTACAGATTTGACAAAGAAGGGGGCATTCAGTTGGTCGGATACAACGCAGCAGGCTTTTGACAGGCTCAAGGAGGTTATGAGCAGTTGTCCAGTGCTTGCATTGCCCGATTTTACGCAGCCTTTTGTTTTGGAGTGTGATGCATCAGGAGAGGGGATCGACGCAGTCTTGATGCAGGGAGGCCACCCTATAGCCTTTAAGAGCAGAAAGCTCCTTCCTCATGAGCAGTTGTATCCTATATACGACAAGGAGATGTTGGCCATTATGTATGCATTGGCCAAATTCCGGCAGTACTTAGTGGGCAATAGGTTTCGGGTAAGGACTGATCACAACAGCCTCAGGTTCTTTTTGGAGCAGAAACAGCTACAGGAGAGGCAGCAGAAGTGGATCAGTAAGATCCAAGCTTATGACTTTGACATTGAATATGTCAAAGGGAAGAATAACGTGGTAGCCGATGCACTTTCACGTAGACCAGCTACATTGTCTCTGATGAGCTTGGATACAGATTGGAGGGCTCGACTCTTGGTGGAGTACTCCAAAGATAGATTTGCCTGTGAGGTCCTAGATGGTCAGGTGAGAGATGACATATATAGGGTGATAGATGAGATCATCTACTATAGAGATAGGATCTTCTTGACGGAGGGCTCCCAGCTCAAGAAGAAGATACTTCAGGCATCTCATGACTCACCGTTGTCCGGACATCAGGGGTTTACCAAAACCTACCGGACTATCAGAGAGAGGTTTGCATGGAAAGGCCTCAAGGAGGACGTGTTCTGGTATATCAGGCAGTGCGAATTTTGCCAGAGAAACAAGGGGGAGATGAACCATCCCGCGGGCTTGTTGCAGCCTCTTCCCATTCCGGAGGGGAAATGGGAGAGCATTTCGATGGATTTCATCACAGGGTTGCCCATGGTGTAGGGCAAGGACTGTGTATACGTTGTCGTTGATCGGCTGACGAAGTACGCACATTTTTTTCGCCATATCCACACACCATACAGCAGCTTAGGTGGCGGAGCTGTTCTTCAGAGAGATTTTCAGATTGCATGGTCTTCCCAAGACCATCATCAGTGACAGGGACAGTCGCTTTATGGGCGGATTCTGGCAGGAGCTTTTTTGGCTGGTAGGGACAGAGCTGACACCAAGCACCAGCTATCACTCACAGATAGATGGGCAGAAGGAGATAGTTAACAAGTGGCTGGAGGGCTACTTGCGTAACTATGTTAGTGGGCAGCAGAGAGCATGGCTGAAGTGGCTGCATCTGGGGGAATACTGTTACAACAACACATATCACATGTCCATCGGTATGACACCGTTCTATGCTTTGTATGGGTACCATTCTTTATCTTTTGTTGATATGATGTTGGATGCTAGCAAGGCTTCGAGAGCCAAAGATTGGATCCAGGAGAGTCAGGACATTCTCCGCGCTCTCAAGGATAACATGGCTACAACGCAGAACCAACAGAAGCGGTATGCCGACAGGGGTCGGATGGTAAGACAGTTTGAGGTACGAGACTTGGTCTAGCTACGTTTACAGCCATACCGACAGTCATCACTGAAACAGAAGGGAGCTGAGAAGCTCAAGCCTCGTTTTTATGGACCATACAGGGTGATACGCAGAGTTGGACAGGTTGCGTATGAGTTGGAGCTGCCCCAAGGCAGCAAGATTCATAACATTTTCCACGTATCATGTCTGAAGAAGGCATTAGGGTAGCAGGTGACAGTGACCAAGGCGCTGCCACCTACAGATGATGAAGGGCATTTGGTATTACAGCTCGAGGCAATTATTGATACCAGGGAAAGGCAGCTGCGGAACAGAACAATCCGGGAGTTCCTGGTGAGGTGGAAGAATTTGTCGGATGAGGATGCGACTTGGGAGAATGAGAAAATTTTGCAGCATCCATCACTACAGTTGCTTGGGGACAAGCAACATTCTGTCAGGGGAGATTGTAATATTCCCAATTAGTAATGGCTAATTGGAATATTCGATTTTAGTCAATTTTGCTTTAAGTAGTTAGCTTATGAATAAATGTGAGTAAAGGGACCACGGCTCACTCTAAAATAAGACGCACGTGGTAATTAAGGGGGCCGAATTGGGCACACAGCAAAGGCGTATTACCATGGTATCATGGGTGTAGGTGGCCGTAGGTTTCGGGAGCGGCCAACGCTATATAAAGAAGATAGTTTCCTCATTCTGACATCATGAGAATTTATGCATTTGAATCTAGTCATTGCGACTTGGAGCATGCTGGTTGTTTAGCCTGTCTGCAGTGCTGTTTAGCGCATTGAGTGTCTTCGTTCGGAGATCTCGCCCTCAGCCCCAGGGGACTTCGAGTGCCTGCTCGGGTGAGGTAGTCCCGTCAGTGTCTTTATAGGAAGATCGATCCGTTGTATTGGTGGAGGAGCAACACGTCTATTGACTGTGTGGCATTTGTGGAGGAGCAGCGCGTTTATTGATTGCACAGTCTTGAGTGGAGGACGCAGTCCATATTGGGGAAATCTCCAGTGGGTATTCGTGGATGATCTTAGTCTATTGAGGATTTCTGGATCAACGTGTGAGCATAATATTGAAGATCACAGATAGAGGCGGCGTGATCATTGGGAGGAAAGCACAGGTCCGCAGGGAGGTATTGCTGTGCAGCGACACAGCCGTTTTTTCAAGCAGCTGGAACGCAAACCTAAAATGCAACATTCTGAGAATAGATCTTAACTTGCCTTGTGCAAGTTTAGGTGCTATCGCTTGATCACCTATTGTACTCCTCTATATTTATCAGATTAATAAAATGGCTCAGCGTTCCCTTATTTCTTGAGTATTTGTGCATGCTTTATACACGCTATTGTATGTCTGCAATCTGTTATTTCTTCCCTTTGCATTTAGATTTCTGTAGCACTTGTTGTGTGTTTCCCCACACTCTTAAACAGAGTCTGAAAAGGGCCAGATAGCCTCCAGATCTCATCCTCTTTTCAGAGGTGAAATATCTGGTAAATTCCCTCCCAGTCCATCTCTGGTTGGAGTCTGCATGTGTTTTAGAGTTATCCCTGAAAAGGGATATTACACTATGGCACCAGAGACTTGGTCACATCAACTTCAACGATTTGCTGTTACTTCAGAAAAAGGAAATGGTAAGAGGTCTTCCTACATTAAAACAAGTGCATAATGATTGTGATGCCTGTGTGTTAGGAAAGATGCATAAAGAAGAATTCCCTGTTCGAGTAGAAAAGAAAAAGAGAGATATACTTGAATTAGTGCACACTAACCTATGTGGACCCATGCAAACAAAGTCATTAGGAGGTGCGCTGTATTTTCTACTATTTGTTGATGACTACACAAAGTTTTCTTGGGTATATTTATGAGTAAGAAAATTCACACATTTGAATGCTTTAATTAGTTCAGATATTTGATAGAGAAGCAAACAGGGAAGCACATTAAAATTCTCCGCTCTGATCAAGGGGGAGAATACAAGAAGGATGAACTTACCAAGTATTGTGAAGACCATGGAATATTACAACAATTCACAATACCCCATACTCCTTAGCAGAAAAGAGTAGCGGAAAGAAAGAACAGAACATTGGTGGAGTGTGCTAGGAGCATGTTGAAAGGTAAGGATATTTCGAATGGTTTTTGGGCTGAAGCATTGAATACTGTAGTTTATTTAAAAAATAGGAGTCCTACAAGAAGTCTTATGTTTAAAACTCCTTTTGAAGCATTATATGGATTCAAGCTTGCAGTAAAACATTTGAGAGTATTTGGATCTAAAGAATTTTCCCACATTCCAAAGGAAGATAGAAGAAAATTAGATTCAAAAGCCAACAGATGTATCTTTGTAGGGTATTGTTCACAATTTAAAGCTTATAGATTGTTTAATCCCTCTACTCACAAGATTTTTGTTAGTAGAGATGTCATGTTCCATGAGCAGGTTTATGATGAATCTGATAAAAACAATGAGGAATGGGACATTCCGTTTTTGGTGGAAGGAAGTGAAGAAGCAGGAAACAACCATGAGAAGCATCAAAAGGCAGAAGCAGAAAGTTCAGATACAACAATCGAGCCAAGTCCTTCAAAGGAAATTCATAATAGGTTGGAAGCTACACCAACGCTCAGAAGATCAAGTAGGCAGATTCAATTTCCTGCTAGATATAGGGAAAATGCCTTTATAACTAGTATGATGGATGTTGTTGAACCTTCTAGTTATAGAGAAGCAAATCAATGTAATGAATGGAAAGAAGCTATGGATCATAATTATGAATCTATTCTAAAAAACAACACTTAGGAGCTGGTTGAACTACAGATTAAGGGAAACAAACCATAGGTTGTAAATGGTTGTATAAACCCAAGATTAATGCAGATGTAACCGTAGATAAATTAAAAGCTAGATTGGTAGCAAAGGGGTATTCACAAAAAGAAGGTATTGATTATGAGGAAACCTGCGCCCCCATAGCTAAACTATACACTATCAGAATGATGATTGCTTTAGCTACTAGAAAACACTAGATGATTCAACAACTAGATGTAAAATATGCATTTTTAAATGGGGAGTTGAAAGAGGAGGTTTACTTAGAGCAACCTGAGGGGTTTGTCCAGAAAGGGAAAGAACATTTAGTTTGTAGATTAAAAAAAACTTTATATGGATTGAAACAAGCACCCAGGTCATGGTATGAAAAGATAAATTCATTCTTTTTGAAACACAGTTACAGCAAAAGTAAAAACGACCCTAATCTGTATAATGTGAAATATGAAAAGGTATAGTGTTGATTTCTTTGTATGTAGATGTCTAATTATTATAGGTGATGCCATTAATCTAATCAAAGAAATCAAGCAACAAATGTTACAAATGTTTGAAATGAAAGACCTTGGTGAAATAAGATATTGTTTGGGTCTTGAGATCTGGAGAGATTTAGGACAAACCTTTCTGTCCCAGGGTAAGTATGTCAGAAGTCTATTGGAAAGATTCAAGATGGATCAGTGTAAGACTGCAACAGTACCATTACAACAAAACATTAAACTTCAGAGTGAGTATGGCTCTAAAGAGGCAGATGTGACACTTTATCGACAACTGGTTGGGAGTTTAATCTACCTAACCACTACTAGACCAGATTTGGCTTATGCAGTTAGTGTGCTAAGTCAATACATGTTCAAGCCACTTGAGAGTCATTGGAATGCAACGAAAGGTGTTTTAAGGTATCTACAAGGAACTATAGATTATGGTATTATTCATACTGATTCTTCTGATGTTAGATTGACATGGTTTATAGATTCCGATTGGGCTGGAAATGTAGATGACTGAAGATCCATAATAGACTATGCATTCAACATTGAATCTGGGGTGATTACATGGAGCAGTAAGAAACATAACACAGTTTCCTTGTCTTCAGCGGAAGCAGAGTATCAAGCTATGTGCGCAACAACATGTGAGGCAGTTTGGTTGCAGAGACTTCTCCAAGATATTGGGGAAGAACAGAAAGATGCAACAATTATCAGATTCGACAACCAGAGCTCAATCAAACTTTCTAATAATCCGGTGTTTCACAAGAACACTAAACACATTGTTACACAATTCCACTTTGTCAGGGAGAAAGTTCAATCTAAAGAAATTCATCCTGTATAGTGTAAAACATGCGATAATGTCACTGACATTTTCACTAAGCCTCTTGGTTGAATTAAGTTTGAAATGTTTAGGGAGATGTTAGGCATATTTGTGAACCCCTTCTCCATTAAGGGGGAGTGTTGAAAGATAATGGAGAATCCTTAATTAGTGAGAGTTCATGAAACCTAAGGATAGGAATTAGTTTCTATTTCTTAGGGTATGGTTCTAACTTCCCTATATCAATGTATGTTATATATTGATTGAGTTGTATTGAGAATGTAGAGCGTTCTATAGAGCTAGACTCTCCTGTTTCAGACTCTCTTTCATAGAGCTGACCTGTGAGTTTTTTATTTAGTAATTCAACATCACATTTTATCATCATTTGATGTCATCAAAATTAAATTGTATCAGTATTAGATCGATAGAAATTAATACTATAGGTGGGAATGATAATTGAAAACACAAAATGGAGAGATGCTAGAATTATCAATAGAATAATCTCATAGATTGTTATTCATCCTCTTTAATGTCAAAATCATCAAGATCACCACAATTGTCACTATTCTCTCTTTATTTAATCCAATATCTGCATCTATGAGTTTGGAAGATGACTTTGGATCTAACACTAATTCATCAATATCCAAGTTGACTAATGCCAACTCAATGTTATTTTCCAAACCTGTATCATTGAGAAATACATCCCATATATTTGAATTTCCCTTCAACCACTTGCCACTCATTTTATAAGACTGGTGTTGGTGTTTATATACACCATTGTCCATGCTTCACATTGCTCAAGTCTTGTATTTGATGTGTGTGAATTCATGTGTGCTCCAATTCCTCTCATAAGAAGAAGATGAAGTAAATTTGGAGAGGAGCTCGTGGTTAATTGCTGTAGAATAGTGCACAATACCCCATGAATTCCCCACTAAGCATGGGGCTTCTTAATCCCCTTGCCTCTAAGCACATCATAGCCTCCAAATCTCCAATGGTAGCGCATAATTGTATGAAGTCTCCTCCACCTTAGCAAGGAATGCTCTATCATGGAGAGTTCTTAACTAGTTTGAATACATTGGGGGAGTGCTAGGGCGCATGTCAAGCATGCATTTTAGCACGTGTCTTGGTTTAGAGCACATGTCAAATGCATTCCCTGCACATGTCCTAGCATGTCACAAGCTCAAGATACAGGGTATAAACATGCAAGCCATGGGGGACATGTCCTATTTCCTAGCTCTAAAGGATCATAATATGGTGGCAAAAGAAGATAGAATTAGAATGAGTAAGCAATATAGTTTTAGTTGATGGTAATGAATCAATACTGACATTGACACATATAAACCAAGGCTTAATATGTGTTAGGGTCCTATAATAATAGGGTTCATAAAATTTTGAATTGACTTTGATAAGTCTTGTAAATATGTACATACCTTGCATTTTGCAAGTTGTTTTCCCATATTTTGAAAAAAATGAAAAATAATAAAAAATAAAAAAGGGTAAAATGTCCTAAAAGAATGATCAAAGGATTTAGAAAATTATAAACCCCAAAAGAAAAAAGAGAAATAAAAACCTGAAAGTGAGCAAATCCAAATGCCACTAATTTTACTTTTTACTGCAAAATATAAATGATTATGTGCAGAGTGTCAATAAATGCCATAATCCATGATCAATTAAACAGCTTAATCTTAACTTTTTATGTTTCAATTTCATGTTTTAGATAGTGAATGAAGATTTGTCAAACAATTTAAACTTGACAAATCAGTAGATAGGTAGAGAATAATGAAGAGCTCAACAATTTAATCTGAGCCCTCGGATGAAATAAGGTAGATTTAGATTAGTTTTATGCCTTGAAAGAAAATGTTTTAAGGTTGCAAGCCTAAATGCACCTGCAAAATGAAGAAAAAATGTTAGAAATACAAGATTGGGTAGGTAGAAAGCAGTGGAGCAATCATGTAAATAATACATCATCGGGCAAAATCAGTAATTTCCCCTCCCCTATGAGTATTTAGTATTCTAAGTTGTCAGTCAAACAGGCTCAGAGCATTTCTCTAACTTTTGTTGGGATCGGACCCAAGGCTCTATGACTGGTTAATTGAAAATATTGAGTTCTTATGTTAAATCCTCATTTATCATCATTTACCCTTCATTCATGTACTAAGACCCCTTTTTCCTAAGTAAAAACACACTCTTACTTAGTAAAATTGTAACCCTAGAATAATTAATTTCATCCCTTCATAAACAGTCATAAAACCCCACAAAATCACATTTATCCTAAGTATTATTCAAAGAAATACAAAAATGAGCAAATGTTTGATTATTTTACACTAGAGATAATGTGTATTTTGTTTTGCACTCCCCTCTCATATTAACTTTTAACATATTTTATTAAATCCCTAAGAGATACCCTTTCCTATTTATTAATTCCATTATATCTAATAAACCCCAAAAAACCCACTATTATAAGTTTTTGACCAAAGTATATTATCCCATGTGCTTAAATGAAAATCCCAAAATAAAATTTCCTTTGGTCTAAAAGATTACCCATATACAAATATCCTGCCCTATAGTTGTTTAATTATTCAAAAAAGTTAAAAAACTATAAAAAATAACGTATCATTATGCACATTTGCGAAACATTTTTTAAATGTTGCAGTCCTAACCCGCCCGTACTTTGTATATTGTTTAAACCATTAATCGCACCTTGTATATTTATTAAAACATTATCATATGTTTTAATAAATATTTATCTCGCCGCTTTACATAACTAATCCCATATATGTACATTTTAAACCTATACTCCTCGATTTATGCTAAAGGTTTAAACCCATATTACACCTTTCCACTGTAGTTAAACCAACCCGGTCCCACCTTTCCATCCCGACGCAGCTCCCGAGCAATCTCAGCGCTTCGCTTCAAAGCTTCTGATCCAAAGATCGAGAAGTGATATCGTGTGAATAATTTGTACGACCACTCCAACAAAATTTCCACGCGAAATGGGCAATTTTGCAATAAACCCTCCCCTCCACATGGCCTCTTATGGTTGGATCACGTGGGTTTTCATTAAAAACTGCTTACCACTAAAAACCCACGCGATTTCCGCCGGTCTTTGCCCTTTCAATAAATCGAAAACCACCTTACCGCCATGACGCGACCTGTAATTAATACCAAAGGGTTAATGCGAATATTGTTTAATAAAACCTTTGTATATGCATTTTTACATATCTTTCACATTTGAACCATTGTTTGCCCTCCCGAATGTATAAACTTGTGCTGAGCCCCCTGATAGCCATTTCTCGCTACTTTTTACATCTAGAACCTCTGAAGTGCCCCAGAAATCTGTAAAACACTGCAAAGGAGCTATATTGCTCCAGTTCAACCTCTGAAGAAACCAATTCGACTAGAAAACTGAAGTATACCCTGTTTAAATATATACCTGTGTCAAATACAAGTAATTTTCTCAGAATTTAACCTACAGTCAATTCAAAAGACCTTTGAAAAAAAAAAAATTTGTCCTAAGATTAAGAAATTGATTAAATTCAATTGCCCAAAAAGTCCCAGAAACAGGAAAAACCCTGGTAAAATTTGTCCAAGAATCCTAGAATCCGCTGCGCACTATTTTCAAAGAAAGTTATCCTTTTTTCACAGTTTTAGGGTCAATTTCAAGCTCTAAAAGCTAGAAATCCTCTACAAGTGCCCTGTATCTTCTGAAAAACCTTATTTTATCAAAGTTTGAGCCCAATTTGCAGTCAAGAAACTTAGAAAACCCTTGTTTTATGTGTTTGATCAGTTTTTAAGCCTGAAAACCTCATTTGAGAAACCCAATTGACTATAAAAGCCAGAGAGGCATTCTATGTTGAAATTGCCTAATCCAACCTCTATCATAGTAAAATTGCCTCTGCAAATAGTTTAAGCTTGCAGAAGCCAGTAAAAATGCTTAAAAAACATAGTGGAAACAAATCTGAAGGTTCCAAGACTCCCTAAGCTACTTCTGCCATGACTCCAAATACTGCCATTGTAGTCAACCCATTGCAGCCTCCAGTTATTGATATTGAGCATATTCCTCTAGCAGACATTGACTACAAAATAGTTGATCCTATAGTTGAGTTCAATTTGTTAGACATACACAACTGGTGTTTTGAAAAATCCCTAGATGAGCAAGAAGATGTTCATATTTGGGAATCCAATTTACCCAAATATGTAGTCCCCCTGACACACCCTTGTCAAGAACTTATCAGACTGTGTCACCAGTACTACATCCCTGAACAGAGAGCTATTTTCAATGCAAACAAAGAGGTCCTATTTACCATTACAACATAGTCTATAAACCAAATGTTGCAGCTTCAATCAGACCCACAAGCAGTCCCATTATCTATTGAAGCCCTCACTAAGTTATACATTAACTTAGACTTTCCTAAAAGGTTTATGATTTTCCAAACTTTCATGCCTCTACATGTTGAAATCCCAAAATTAAACCCTCCATATTCCACTACCAAATTCCCTGAAGGTTCAAGGCATGTTATCTCTATGCTTTCCTTTATACTTGGGTATTTCACCGATGAACATACTAATGAGTCAATATTGGGATTTTTGTATACATTTTCTCCAGGACAGTCACCCTTAGTTATATTTAACTATGCTGGTTTTATAGCAGATAGAATTCATTATCAATTGTATAATTTGCAGCTGGAAGGGGTATTCAGATATACCTCTATCTTTTACACTTGTTTCTATTTTTCCAATCAGAGAACTTTCCTATTTCACTTCAGAAATTGGATATAGAAGAAAACCTCTATCAGTTGTCTTCTGGACATCTATACTCAGAAAGGAAGGGACAAAATTCAGTTTTTCAGAGTTTGCTGAGTTGTTTGTGCATCCATTAACCACCATCTTGACAAAAGCAGAGAAAACCAGAATCAGTGAGGAAATGAAGAGAATTTTGCAGCTATCAGAGCAAAGCAAAGTAGGAGATTGGCATTTATATAAGGAATTCACTGAAATCAGAGTTTTTGGTTCTAACTTATTACCCTACAAGTTACTTAAGCATCCATCTATGAGGATCTTTGCCTTAGAATACATTAAGCAGATCCTGAATTCAGATTCAATTAATTTTATGGCAGCCAAGAAAAAGACTTAGTTTAAACTAAAAAATCAAATTGGGCCTTTGATATGTAATCAAAGAGAAGCAGAAAAAGAAGTAGCAAGTCAATTACAGGAATACAAATTAGAAGAAAGCTTGCCATGGAACTATTCCACAAGGGATCTTAAGTAAACTAAGGGTAAAATGTAAATTGACACCCTTTATCCATGAGTCAAAGCTAGATATAGAGAAATTTGCTGATCAAATTGAGTGGATTGAGAATACTTTTATAGAGGTAGTAAACCAGAGGAATACTAGTCATCCTTTGGAAGTTGCCAAACAACCAAAACCATCCACTAAAAGAATCAGAGAAGAAGGAGCTTATACTGCAGAAACTACCACAGAGACAAAATTTAAAATCATTTACAATAAGAGGCCTAAACTGGATACAGCAACTAAAGGCAAAGTAACACTTGATGTTGAGGAAACATAGCCTTTGAACACCAACAATGCACAAACAAAGACCAATGTAGCCACTGTTATCATTAGTGAGCCAAATCAGAATCAGGAACAGTTGAATAATGAAAATGCAAAAATAATGGAGAGGCAACAAAGTATGGAGGCTTCCTCCTCACACTCAGTTGAGGAGAAGGATTTAGATATTAAGGAAAAATACAAGCAAATCAAATTAAAAAATGAGGAAATCAAAATTGAAATATATTCTCAGTTTTTGAAGCAGAAGCTAGGTAACCAAAACAGATTCCTATCAGCCTTTGATTATTCAACTCAAAAATTGATTATGTCAATTTTACAACCCACTGTACCAGTGCCAAAAACAGTGACTGATTATAAAAAGGTTTATATGGAAGTAGCCACAGATAAAATCCTATGAGTTGGATCAGATTGAATTCCACAAGTAAACATCAGAGATGCTCTATTCCACAGTGACCACAAAAGCTATGAGTGCTCACAGAGTTCAAAATACAATCTATAATATGCAGGACCAAATGAAAATGGATAAAGCTTCACTATATGCAAAGGATCTAAGGATAAAGGCTTTAGAAGAGTTAGTATTGCAGGTAGGATATGATCCTACAAACATAAAAGCAGCTGAAGCATTGGTTAAAAAGAAAAATGAGGACATAGCTGCCTTGAGGAAACAACTCAAGCTTCCTCAAGGAGAACATCCTCCAACAAAGGAAGTTTTACAGGATCAGAAGGAGAAAGATGGAATGATGAGCTTGATACTTCAACTCACAGCTCAAATCAAAGAAATGGAAGTGCAAATGGACCAAGTTTTCCAAGAAAAAGAGACAATCAAGGAACCAATTATTCCCACTATTATCCCAGTCATCACAGCAGAAGTACCATCTACTTTAGGAGAGAAATCGGCACCAAAAGAGCCACTGGCCACTGCAGTGCCAGTGACTTATTCAACTACTTCAGTAAATCAATCATCTACAACAGTGTTGCCACCTATAGATGGAAGCAGTCAATTAGGAAAGGCAATGGAGGAAATTTCCTTGAAGACCAATGGAATCAATAGATTGACCAAGATAATTGAAAATCTTGAGAAGACAAGAAAAGCAGCTCAAATAGATGCCAAAATACATGAACCGAATGCTCATAGATTGAGTGAAGAGGTAAAGAAGCTCCAAAAAGAGTTAACTCTCAAGGACCAAATATCATATATTAAAAATTACTTATGGAATAATGTAATTGAAGCCATTCATGATGTTTGGCCATCAATTCAAGTAATTTTTTAGCAGAGAGAGTTACTATTGGTAGCTCAGGCAGAGATCGAAAAGACACAAGAAGGATTGGTAGATAAACCAGAACAAGCTGTTAGGTTAATCAATTTCCTAAACAACAAGAACATATAGCAACTTGAAGAGTTAAAGATCAATGATAGAACAACCACAATCCTAGAAATTAGGAAAGTAACCACTAATAGAAATCTAATGAGGTAGCGTGAGGAGAAATGTGAAGGAATGAACACTGCTGTCACTAGATTCATGGTTAAATTCACCAATTTGAGACAAAAGGGACTTCCAGATATTATGGTGATTAATGATAGGCTAATGCCACAAAATGATTATGAAAACAAGATTAGAGAACATGCCAAAGAGCAGGTGAGCAAGCCAACAGGCCAAGGAATTCCCAGAGGGAAAGTATTGCTAAAAAGTTTTGAAGATCTATTTTATTTGCAGTATGAAATCAAACATTTGTTTGTCATAAAACCTACATTTTCTCGGTACACTGAGGCTGATGAAAATTTTAGGAAACTCAAGAACATTAGAATTCCTAAAAATGAGGAGTGGCAGACATTGACTAATTTGCTATAAAGAAATAAAGGCAAGCACATTAAAAACAAAAATTATGTTTGCTGATTTCACAGTAAAAACATATTTTTACAGCAAGAAGACAGTTTTACTAAAGGTAAAGAGTATCAGAATTGAAAGAGGATCAGTAATAAAGAGTATCAGCGTGAAAGAGTATCAGTGAAGGCAACTAGATTTTGAAAAATATCTAAAAAGCCAGCAGGGAAGACACATAAGCAGCCAGTTGTTTCTTATCTACAAATTGTTTCTATTTATTTTGAATAAAATAGGACAACTTGCTAGTTTGTTGAGCAAGTTGTCACTATTATTGTTGTAAAAGATTTAATTTTCCTAAGTTTATTCCTAGAAGTCATCTAGGATATTTTGTAAAACATTTTTTATAAATACTTCAATCTTGGAAGTATTTTTGGTGTGGAATAAAATTGTTGGAGATTACTATAGATATTTTCATTGACTTGAAGGCTTTGGATTTCGTTTTTGAGCAACAGACTGGATCACCTTTTTGGCATCATACTTCAGGATCCCTTTGATAAGCTATTTGGAGTGAAGTACTCTCTTTAAACTTGTCATTGTTATCTTCTTTTGTTTCATGCATACATCAGTGTTTTAATTCTAAATCTGAATGTATAACTAAGAGTATTACTACAGGACATATTAATAGCACCCTATTTTTAACTAGTTATCATTTCTTTGTTTTCTTCTAATTTCCGGTGTAGGGAACCCTTAAATGCTCCCTCTCCCGTTTGACCTCTATCTTCTACTTCCCTTTTCCGGATCAAAGGATCCTTCAGTGCCCTTTATCCCAATCATACCACCTCAAAAACCATTTTTCCCAAGATCTCCAAGGGTTATCTACCTTTCCCTGCAGACATTTGATCTTTTAGGCTTTTGATCCCAGTCTGTTAGCTTGACTTAGACTCCATAGCCCAATGGACAAGTAGATTTCCCTCTATTTACTCTCCAAGTGAAATTTTCCCACCAAATCCAACAAAACAAAACCAAATCTGCAATTTAATAACTAGCCTAATATTCAAAACTAAAACAAAGTTAAACCTTAAAGAGAGAGCCCTCTCTGAACCCTAGGAAGGCTAGATCCTAGAGTTTGAAGTAGGTTTGTGGTTACCTCTAGTATTATTTGACTAAAACCAAAATCCCACAACTTAAGAATTTACTGGAGTGATAACATCACTGGCGACCATACTGGGGAAATAACCAATCCTCAGTCATAAAATTAGTCTTAAAGAAATCTTTTAAATCATCCTTTTACTTTAAGATTGTTTTTATAGGTTGTGGGTATTGAAAAATTGTAATTTCGGCTTCTAGGAAAGTCTATTATACTAGGTCTAACCCGGATCCTAAGCCTGCTGTAATAGTAGATGACCCAGACCGAATTGCTAAAAAGAAAAAACAAACAGAAAATTTAGAGGTTGAAATCTCATTGATAAGAGTCATTTCATTACCCAGTGAATTAGAAAGTCTGCAAGACATTGATTTTGATCTGAAATTTGAGCATTCATTATTTAAAAGTAAATCTGAAAATGATTTAAAAATTGTTGTTTTAGACCCTGCTTTTATTTCATTTTTGAATGCAAAACATAAATCTATTGCAGTCAGTTCTAAGAAAGCTGAATATCAGACTAAAGTTGAGGAAATTAATTTTACTATTCTAAAAGATATTGATGAAGCTATTGAATTAGCTCATTTATTGACTTATGCAAACAGAACTTCAACTTCTCAATTACATACCACAATAATTCCAGCTAAAGATTCATCTCTTTATGTTGTCACATCATTCCTAAATCATACCACCAGCTCATCTACAGATCCATTTATCCCCAAACTACCTCTACAGTCCAGAGTATTATTTCCACCATTCACTTCATCCACCATATCCATTAGTTCACCTTTTGATTTCTTAAAAACATCATCCTCATTTCCCAGCACTTCAAATACTATCTTTAGTTCATCCATTGTCATTTCCAGCACAGCTCCAAGCAGTTCAACCTTACCTCCTAGTCAAGCTAAGCTTCAAGCTATGGCTGTTAGATATGCTCCCCTTGCCCTACCACAGAAACTTCATGATATGCCACAAGACTATTAAAAAAAATACCACTATTTGATGGCACTACTCAATATTATGCTCAACAACATATTACTAAAATGACGACTTTTTTGAAATTTATGAAATTGATGATTCAGATGTTCAAATGAGACTGTTTGCTCAAACTTTAACAGGAGCAGTTAAGAAATGGTTTAAAGATTTAGCTGCTGGTAGTGTAACTAATTTAGCTGTCTTTTTTACTTTGTTTTGAAATAAATGGGAAAAGAAAAAGAATCCCCTACAAATTTTTTCTGAATTTGATAATTTAAAAAGAGCTCCAAATGAATCAGTTCAAGATTACTGCACTAGGTATAATAGTGTCTATAATTCTATCCCTGCAAATCTAAAACCTACTCCTTATTCTGTTATGCTCAAATTCCCTAATGGATTTGATACAGATATGGCATACCAATTAAGGGAAAGAGATGCAGATACCTTAGAGAAAATGCAAACTGATGCAGTAAGTGTAGAAGTGAACATCCTAGCTAGAAAAGCTAGACTTAGAAATGAAAGAAGAGTTACTATCAAAGAAGAAAATGCAAATTCAGACACAAAAATGGATGTTATCGCTAAAACTTTAGAAAGAGTGATTGATAGATTAGATAATATGGAGAGAAGACCTCCGTGGGATAACCAACAACAAATTAGAAATCCCAACTTTAGAAAAAATATAAATTCTGGAAAAGGAAAAGAAACATCCCCAGACCAAACTATTAGGCCACCATTCCAAGAGAACTATGCTGAAAGTTCTCAGAATAATAATGATGATGAGGAGGATACTATTAATCTAATGGGAATTGATAACCACAATACCATTTTCTTAACTCAGGAAGATCATGAATTGTTTGAACTTCAACAGCTTAAATTAGATTCTAGTGAATCCTTTGATTATAAGCAAGGTTATGACTATGCAATAAATGAAATACACAGCCAATATAACCTTAGAAACAAGAAAAATAATGAGGCTTCTACTAAGAAAACTTCCCAAAATCAAAATCAGAAAACAGTAGAAGCCCCCAAAACAAAAGTTTTGCAAATTCTCCCAAGGGAAAATAAGCAAAACTCAATTTCTTTCCAAAACATTTCTAGTCCTAAGAAAGGATCATGCCCTAAAATTGTTGACATTACTGATGAAGTTGCTCAAGTTGCAAAGGATTCTTAAAAATCCACTGCTACTAAATATTCTAACTCTGTAAAAACAACAATTTTAGATCCCAAAAATCCTTCTGCTGATCCTAAAACAACAGATCCACAAACTATTGCTTCTAAAGCCTCTGTTGAAAATTCTAAATCAGAAAGAACATCCACTGCTTCACAAACAATCCCTAAAAAGAAAGTTAGAAGTAGTAAGACACAGGAAACACAAACAGAGAATCCTAAAATAATTGAAAATGAAAAAACAACTGTAGAAAAGCAAGACAAACCAACCCAAACTACAATTACCAAAGAAGAACTAATTCAAATCAGTAAAGCTCAACTTGCATTCAACATACAATCAGAAATTGCAGAACTTAAAATACCAATTCCTTTGACTGAATTGGTAAAGAATGACTTGTATAAATCAACCATAACTGAAACATTGAATATGAATGATGGAGAAGGCTCCATAAATCTAAATGAAGATTAGCTAGAGTTGATTTTTGGCCCAGATGTAAATGGAAAACATGCAGATGGTGCAGTTCCTCCATTCTATATCAATGTAACCATTCATGATCAAATTCTACATAACACAATGCTAGATTCAAGAGCTTCTCATAACTTAATGCCAAAAGCCATCATGGAAACTCTAATTCTAGAAATTACAAGGCCATACAAAGATTTATTTTCTTTTGATTCTAGTAAGGTTAAATGCTTAGGTTTAATTAAGGATTTGTGTGTAACACTAGTTCAATACTCTGGTAAGAGTATATTAATGGACATTGTAGTAGCTGATATCCCACCAAAATATGGTATGCTTCTTTCTCGCTCATGGGGAGCAAAGTTGCAGGGATATCTACAATTGGACATGTCTTATGCTACTATCTCGGTGTTTTGCCAGCCTTAAAAGTTACATAGAGAAACATTAATGAAATACATGGTCAGTAGTGTTGAAAGATCTATAAACTACCCAATTTATTCTACACCAACTGACCTTGATTCTTTCATTCTTTGTAACTCTGTAACACATGAAATCCAAACTGAACTAGTAGATAAAAATAAAGAACCCAACAATGATAACATTTTTCATGAATCTCAATGGCATTTAGATTTTGATGGTTTAGTGAATAAGTTAGGAGCAGGAGTAGGAGTATGGATAACAGATATGGAGACCAATCATTCTGAAGGTCATGCTTTCAGGCTTAATTTCAAATGTACAAACAATATGGCTGAGTATGAAGCCCTTATCCTAGGACTCTAAATCATTAGAAACTCAGGAGGAAAAAGAATTTTAATCATGGGAGGTTCTGATTTGATCATTAAACAAGTTAATGGAGTTTATTCAGTTTGCAATCCTAGACTAAGCAGATATAGAGACACTGTCATAGATTTAACTGATGATTTATTGGAATGTAAGTTTGTTGTTATACCTAGAAAGAAAAATATACAAGCTCATTCTCTTGCAAATTTTGCTAGCACATGCAACTTACCATTCCAACCTAATCATAGATATACTGCTGAAGTCAAACATAGGCCAATAATTCCAGATAATCTTAAGTATTGGCAGATTTTTTCTCAGGATGAACAGATTTACAAGTTTATGAACAATGAAGGAGATTTTCAGAATCTGTATTATAGATACAGATTGTACAGTAAATCATGATTTGGATTGTGAAATAGATTTAATTGACTTAGACTTCATAGCTCAATGAACAAGTAGATTTCCCTCTATTTACTCTCCAAGTGAAATTTTCCCACCAAATCCAACAAAACAAAACCAAATCTGCACTTTAATAACTAGCCTAATATTCAAAACTAAAACAAAGTTAAACCTTAAAGAGAGAGCCCTCTCTGAACCCTAGGAAGGCTAGATTCTAGAGTTTGAAGTAGGTTTGTGGTTACCTCTAGTATTCTTTGACTAAAAACCAAAATCCCACAACTTAAGAATTTACTGGAGTGATAACAATATGCACCAAATCCATCAACTAGCTTCAATCCGTTGTTACTCACATGGACATTCATATCACACAATAAGTTTATGGGTCATGCCCACCCTTAAATAGGTGTAGAATGCACCTGGTTCCTCTTCATTCAATGAGACTATGAATGAGTGAACATGGCTAGCTAAATTCTTTATATTATCGATAAATTATTCACATGGACATATAGGTCACACAAAATGTTTATAGATCATACCCACCCTCAATTTGGTTGTAGATTGCACCTCTTATCCACTCAATAAGACCATGAATTAGTAAATGTGGATAGCTAAATTCTTTATAGTCTTTAATGGGTATATTATTTTTGAGCTTTTCCTATTTTCCAATGATCATATAAAAGAGCTAGTCCATCAAATCATAGAAAGCATTGAGACATCAATATTTAAAAGAGAGACGCCTAAACAATGGAATCCAGTTATCATCAATCATTATGAATGTAAGTTTAGTTATATCTTGACTGGTTAGGTGAGGAGACAATAACTCAACCTTCACAACAAAGTGTGCAATCCTAGTCACTAATTCATTCAATGTTGAGCAAATAAAAATGATGTGTGGGTGTATGTGTAGGAGGTGGCTATAATTCTTGTAACAAATCTTGCTAACTATCATTCAGTCACATCTCCAATAGCACTAATGACCATGTCATCACCATAATAATAAAATCCCCGAAGTGTTACAAAGATATCGATATGCACATTGACTCAACATACAAATGATCCCCTAGCTCTCATTTCCTAAGTAGAGCATGGGGCCAATGACTACCCAAAATTTGTTGGCTTCTCATCCTTAAGACAACAAAAGATACATGCACATCTTGGAAAATCAATGCTAGCTGGAACACCTTGAACCTTATGCAACAACTAGAGTTTTTTTTCAAACCATTCAAAATATCCCATTGGCCATCAACACATCTCCTTTGATTGTGCATGTAACCAACATCTATAATTTCTAGGTCTACTAGGAATTGATGTTGAGTTCAAGGTTCATTAAGGAATTTTCCTATATATTTCATCCTCCCAATACATACTCTCTAAATTCAACCATTGTGATGAACTTGTGTTTTTTCATGAACTCTATAGCAAATACATGCTTAGATTGTTTGTAAATCACTATGATACCATTGCCTCATTCATTCTTCTCATAGGTTTGTTTTCTTGTAATTCTTGGCCATGTGTCCTCTCTAGGCCTCCTCCCCATCATGTGTAGGTTCTTAGGGCTTCCCATACTCACCCTAAACCTCTTTCCTATAATAGCTTCCTAAAAAATGTGAGGAATTTCTACCCATCCCTAACTTGCGCCCAAACAATAATAAACATCTAGAAGTACATGTAACAAAACATGTAATCCTTGGCCACGTATACTCTCTAGGGATCCCCCCATCATATGTAGGTTACTGGGGTTTCACTTATGCTAAACCTCTCTCCTACTCTAATAGCTTCCTAAAAAGAAGTGAGGGATTTTACTCATCCCTAACTTGCAACCAAACCACAATAAACATCTAGAAGAACAAGTCACAAAACATGGAAACCAATGGCATGATGCGGCAATACCAAATGCTTATATTTCCCTCAAAATATTGTGACTAGCATTGCTAAAATGTATCATGGACATTAAATATTTAAGCATGGGGATTTCACCATGCAACATATTAGATATCATTTATGGAATTAACTACATAGAGTTTGTCATTAAACTATGACCATATCCATAAGTATTAGTCTCAACTAACCAAATTTCTCATGGTTTTGAATAGTCTACATAACACTCATTACATCAGGTGATGCTCACAGAGATGAAGAAGTGGCATTACTATTAATGAAAATAATTGCATAACATCAGTCATCACCTTCAAGGCTTGAACCCATCAGCTAGAACTTCTCAAGAAGTCACCCATCCCAAGACTCCTCTAGTTCAAGTGTTGTTAATTGTGGAGTTTTTCCTCTAATCCATCCCACTTAGATTTCTACCCCATTTGCAAAATCCTAATGTGATTGCTTCATGTTTAACTTTAGTGTTATGTAATCGACAATTTTTTTGTTACCATAGTTTATAATACTAAGAACCTAGGATCTTTTCCAATCACCAAGCCAACATGCTTTTGGTACACATGAAAACAACCCTTAACAATAGGGATAAACATATTACTATTTTAAAGGAAGGGGGGAATTGAACCACCCTGATTTAACCAATTAGTGAAGCCTTTGGTTACTATTCATATCTCTTTTTTTTTTAATATTGACATAATGTTATCTTGTTTTTTTATTTACCTAAGTGTATCATAATATTTATAAAAAGCTAGTTGAAGAGATAGGTGTTGAAATTGTAACTAGGTTCAATCTTCATAATGTATATTTTATCATTATGATTTTGTAAAGAGACAAAAAGAATTTATTTGAGTCAAAATAAAATTATTTTATCATGTCCCATTTTAACATTTAAAAGAAAAAAAAATGAATTTTTAAAAGTATGTTTTTGTGTCTCCAAGTTAGCCCTCTAGAAGTCAAGTCAGCTTAGCCTTTAGAGGCACCTTTTTGGATGAGAAAAGAACTATATACTGGCATCATTACTCTACCATTTGGCAACTAATTCACATTTCATCTATAGTTAGGAAATTCGAAGATGTATGAGACACTATTCTTCTAAGATATGCGAGCTACCTGAGGCATATTCTTCTGTGATTAAGGACGAGTTTTTTGTGGCACTAGGATGAGAATTGAGGTTGGACTATAGGATAATATTTCAGCCCTATTGAGAACATACATGAGGCATATCTTCAGTAGCTATATGGAAGATTTCTTATGACTGTTGAATGTTATTGTTGTTCATGAGCACTATTGTAGAAATTATGATGTAGATTTGTAACTACTCATGAAATTTTAGTCAAAATCACAAGACACGAACCTACTCTTCTGCTCTACAGAATTCAATTTACAATTCAGAACATCAATCACAAACATGTAATGAGAAATAACACACATTCACACCGTATTTTCCCAGGGGAAAACAATCTACTAAAAAACCCTTTACCTGCTTGCATTAATATGATGAATAGAGATGTATTACAATTTCTTTGCTCAATTGTGCACAACCTGTAAGTGAATAACCTATCTCTCTGTTCATTGAGAAGATTTGACTCAGACTTAGTCAATTTTTGCATTTTCTTGAGTACCTATTTCCTTGCGGAATTCCTGAGAAATTAGGCCCATATTATTTAGGAAATACCTTCAAAATGATTTCGAAATTCCCAAGGTTGATCATCTGACTGCATGCAACACCTGTTCACTCAAGACTAGTTTACAACTGATGTTACATTGCCTTGGAATATCCACCACAATTGGGGAGCTCGAATTCTCTGCATGCATTAGCTATTATGGGTTGATTGATTAGTTAACTAGATGATTACTAAGTTAGACTGAAGTCCCACTGCACAACTGACCTTCCACTAGTTCCTCCAACAATTAGAATTAGTTTAACTAAAACAACTTGAAATAACTAATCTTGATTGCTACAAATTAGCACTCACACATTCCTAATTTAACTCTAACTCCTCTAACTCGAATTTATTAAGCTAACCGGGTGACAAGATCCATGTCACCTTTGTTAACTGCATCCAAGTTGTATGCTTATGTGGATATTTGAATTTTCTCAATTTAATCAAGGCAAAATCAAATTAAGGATCTATTGCTGCATTTTTCAACACTCCATCTCATCAAGGAAGGGATTATAAACCACCCCTATCCTGCACATGTGGAACTCGAAATTCCCTCTTGATAAAGCCTCTATTAAAATGTCAACATCTTTTTCCTTTGTTGAAATGTATCGAAGCAACAATACCCCCCTATGCACACATTCCCATAAATGGTGATACTGGATATATATATGCTTGGATCAATCATGAAATACATGATCCTTATAGAGCTTGATGCAACTCTAATTATCACAATAGATCACAGCTGGATCCATCATATGACCAAACAATCCCATAAGTATCTTTCTCATCCAGATCACCTCACATGTTGCTTGACTTGCAGCCATGTATTTTGATTTTGTTGAGCTGAGTGCTACTCAGTATTTGCTTCCTGTTGTACCAGGAAACCGCTACAGACCCAATAATTAAAATTCCACCTAATGTACTCTTTGGGTCTGATGGAATCCATGCCCAATCTGCATCTATGAATCCACACAATTTCACTCCCTCTATTGGTCTATACCATAGTCCAAACTGGATAGTGCCTCTAAGGTATTGTAAAACATGCTTAGCTTCCCTCCAAAATAATTTGGTTGGCCTAACCATAGCTTGGCTCAGTTTGTTGATTGCATAGCACATATTTGGTCGTGTTTTCACAAGATACATCAGTGAACCTACTAGTTGTCGATAAATGGCAGCTTCCACTTCTTCACCTAAAGTGGCATCCTCCTTCCTCTAGCTGGTCGCTAGAGTGTTTCCATGGGTTTGCAAGTCTCCATGAGGAATCTCGGTAGTATCTCATTTGCATACTTTCCCTGAGACACAAATAGTTCCCCATCACCTTCCCATACTTTCAACCCAAGGAAGTAGTGCATGAGACCCATGTCCTTCATTTCAAATTCCCTTGCAAGGTCCTCCTTGCAAGATCTAATTAGTTGCTCATCACCAGTTAAGATCAAATTGTTAACATATAAGACAATAATTAATAATTTACCTTCTACCAAGATGTGGTATAGGTTTGCATCTGCTTCACTTTCTAGTGAGATAGTTTTCGATCATGGTGTACCAAGCACAGGGTATGAAAATTTCGTTAACCTCTTGAATCCTATTGCAGAAATTGGAAGATATTCACCTAACTGTTAATTTTAACTTAATAATCTATTTTTGGTTTACTACGAACATTGAATACTTCACACTGCAACCTACACAAATAAACTGCGGAAGAAATACAAGTGCATAAACAAAATTGAACAAGAATAGATCACACACACATCTAACACAATTATTTTTGGACCAATATACATGGAAAACGCCAACGTGGGAAAAACAACTGAGGGTTTGTATATTATGAAGTAAATATTTATGAGTACAAATCTATGATTCACACATCCGTCAAATCATACAGAGGAACTGACAGAAGATATATTGTGAGACAATCCTCACTCCTCCATGGGAACCCGACATTGATCAACACTAAAACTAGACTGCACTGCTCTGCCTTTGCGCTAGTCTCTCTGTTGGCTAGAAACTGAAGCCTTTTGGCCTTCGGAAAATCTCTTTGGGATATGGCACTATCCCAACGCTATCTCCTCAGTAAGAAAACGACTTCCTTTCAACCTCTATGCAGTGACTGCATAAGCACTACGTCATTGGCTCTGTGCTGCTAGTGTGGCTCTCTCCGTCTCTACTACTATTCACTCTTTGGCTCAGGAATCCTTCCAAACGTAATTATTGCCCCTCTCTACAAAAGATATCACGATCAAATTTTCTTCTTGATCATTGCTCACTAAAGAAATTGATCTTTGATCTCCGCCAAATGTGTTTTCCAAATGACCCTTCAAGGTGTTCTTATAGTCTTATCGTTGAAACTTTAACGGCCTAAATTAGATCTCTAATCAATGGCTAAGATTAAATTTTGACTTGATCCACCTTTTCTAGAACATTCACACCCATATTCTATTAATTCCCTTTAATTATTTTATTTTCCTATGTTTAGACTTAGGCTCCCTTTAAAAATAATTAATTATTTTAATAGAATACAATCCCGGTATAATTTCACCAAATGATTTCTAGGTTATATGGAATACATGTGTATAAGCCTCTCCACAAAATTTGAGACTTAGAGCAAATCCGATGCTACCCCAAATCAACGCTCCCTCTTAGCGAGGAATGTGCTCTAACAATATGCACTGTTGCACATTTCTCTGACCTTGAAGCATCTCCCTCTACACTGCTGATGTCTGACACTGCTACCCATCAACTTTGTGCAAACGCTACATTTGTACTACTGCTGACACTGCCACTGTCAACACTGCATCTGTATTGCAACTCGCTCTAAATTTTGCATCCTTGTCGCTACTGACTCTGCCACTGCCAACTGCTACTGTAATGCATCACAGTTTCTTTCTGCAACTGAAAAACATTCAAAATTGGACAAATATAATGCATCTCGGTGATGAATATCTAACTTCTTCTAGCCTTTGCGATGTCCCTTTGAAGCTATTGCGCTGCTATTGGCTTCTGCACTATGCCTTCCTGCACTGCTGCCATATCCGCTCTGCGCTGCTCAGACTCTGGTGTTGCTAACTACTGCACTATCACTTATGAACTCCTCTGCACCAACTCACACTCGTCCATCCCACTACATCTTATTTGGGCTCTCGTAGGAAGGTGATGATATGAGAGGTGGACTCCTCAAGGATCCTACCCAATCTTGTAGATCTCTGGGTCTGCAACTCCAAATCAACCCACCTCCCTCCTGGAGGTATATGGGAAATCATAAAAAATTTCGATCTACTCATATTATTGTTGCTACTCCTTTGTTGATGCTTCTGCACAACTACTGCAACTACTGCAATAACGAGTCTTGTCTCCTCAGATCTTGAAGTACTAGCTTCCATAGGACTACTCCCTCTGAAACTAGACTCCCTCTGAGTTTTTATCTCCCTGTCGGAAATATCTTTTCTCCCTCCTAGAAACTTGCACTACCCTCTTGTGCTGGAAACAAGAATGCGTAGCTCTGCACTAGGAATCTCCTGGATGGAGATACACCTGTATGTTGCAACTGAGAAATTCACACTGCCTGTGTCACTACAACTAGTTCTACAACTGTCTCCCTTTGAAACTGGACTAAAACTAGCTATGCAATTGTCATCTAAATGACTGACTGCTGCTACTGACACTATGATCCTCCTACTACTAATTCTTATGGGCTTCTATAGCAAGGATACTGATCCATGTGAGACATCTGTTGCTCTTCCATGGATCCTGCCCATCTGAATCCATCTCTACAAAAATGTCGAATTGCTCCCTCTCTTTTGTCTGCACAGTTGCTAGCCTGGCCTATGCACTCCCTACTAGAGATAGTATATTTTCTACACAATGCTGCTGCTCAACTATCAAAAAATAGAATTCCCTGGCTAGGAATTCTTTGAGGAATAAAATCCCCCACACGTTGTCAATTTGGTGCCTCTAACCCTCAGCACTGTTGGCTTCACGTACTCCCCATTGGAGCAAGCCACTAAATCTGCTACTACTGCACGAGAAATCTGATTTTCTTGGGCAAGAAACTCTCTGAGGTCAGAAATACCCAAAAAATGTGTTTCAACTACTCTTCCTGACGCTCTGCACCAGCAATCACTCCTACGTCGTCAACTACGTCCCTCCAGATGTTGATTTGTGTAGATTTGCTGCTTTGCTCCCTCCGCCTCAAACGAACAACAATCTAGAAAAATCCTACCTCACTGTCGACTCACTCATAGAGAGATTTTCCTGCTGGTCTAGCCCTCCTAGCTTGGAATGCGTAATCAATCGAGGGATCGATCTGCTGCTTACACATCTCTTTGATCCCATCTTCACCAACGCTGAATCTGATGGATCTGTTCTTTTGTTTCTCCTGCACTCATCTTAAACAAGCTTTGATGCCATGTGAAAATTTAGTTAACCTCTGGAATCCTATTGCAGGAACTGGAAGATATTCACCTAACTATTAATTTTAACTTAACAATCTATTTGCAGTTTACTACGACAAACACTGAATACTTCACACTGCAACCTACACAAATAAATTGTGGAAGAAATACAAGTGCAGAAACAAAAATGAATAAGAATAGATCACACACACATCTGACATGGTTATTTTTGGACCATTGTCCTCAGAAAAGCCCAATGTGGGAAAACCGGTGCAGTAGTTGAGGGTTTGTATATTATGCAACAATTATTTATGACTACAAATATATTATTGACACATATGTCAAATCATACATAGAAACCAACAGAAGATATCTTGTGAGAAAATCCTCACTCCACGGGAACCTGACACTGATCAACACCAATATTGGACTTCCCTACATTGCCTATGTGCTGGTCTGTCTGCTGGCTAGAAACTGAAGCCTTTTGGACTCCGGAAAATCTCTCCAAGATCTGGCACTGGCCCAACGTTGTCTCCTCGGCAAGAAAACAACTTCCCTTCAGCCTCTGCACAATGACTCTATAATAATTGCGTCACTAGCTTTGTGTTGCTATTGTGGCTCACTTTGTCTCTGCTGCTATGCACTCTCCGACCCATGAATCCTTCCAACTGGAATTACTGCCCCTCTCTGCAAAATATCTCACGATCAAATTTTTCCTGAGCACTACTCACTAAAGAAATCGATCTTTGCTCTCTGCCAAATGTGTTTTCCAAATGACCCTTAAAGCCATTCTTATAGTCTTCCCATTGAAACTTCAACGGCCATGATTAGATATCTAATAAATGGCTAAGATTAACTTTTGACTTGATCTGCCTTTTTAGAACATTCACGCCCATATTTTATTAATTCCCTTTAATTATTTTATTTTCCTAAGTTTAGACTTAGGGTCCCTTTAAAAATTATCAATTATTTTAATAGACTACAATTCGTGAGGAATTTCACCAAACGATTTCTGGGTACATATGATGCCCCAATTCAACGCGTGGTACTTTTTTGAGACCGTACAATGCTCGCTTGACTCTACACACATGAGACTCCCGGTTAAATGTCTCAAAACCTTCTGGTTGATCGATGTACACCTCCTCCTCAATAACCCCATTGAGAAATGTTGTTTTTACATCCATTTAGTGGATCTTCCACCCCATCTACACAACTAGAGAAAGGACTAATTTAATGGATGAGTACTTTGCTACAGGAGAAAATGTATCCTCGTAGTCTATTCCCTCAACTTGAGAGTATCCCTTGGCCACAAATTTGGCCTTATAATTCTATATGTTTCCTTCTGTCACATGCTTAACCTTAAATATCCATCTTATCCCACTATTGATTTATTTGGGGGTCTTGGGATTGTTACCACTCAAACTAGCAGGGAACCTAAAAGGGAATACTAAAGGGGCAACTATTAGGCCAAGGGAAACTATGGAGGCTTAGCCCATTGTCACCTCTGCATAGGCTCCCTACTCTTTACAGACTTTCACTGATGGGAGGGGGCTTGGTATATAGAGAGTCACTTATGAAGGATAGATCAAGCAAAATAGATATGAAGTGACATCAATGACCCTTTCCTAGGAGAAGCTTAAGAATAGGACTTGCTTGCTTATTAAGCAAGGAACAAGGCTTTCTAGGATAGGAGGTTGAGGATTTAAGGGCTAGGTTACAGGAGTATGACTTGTGAATGAGTTTCCCAATCCCTAAAATCCTTATAAAACTTGGATTCCCGAGTTTTCTATGAAGAATTGTCTTTGATAAGAAATGGGACCACACAGGGCCAAGTGGACCCAGCCTAGGTTAAGGGGAGGGAGTTTGGAAACCAATGATGATCTTAACCTAGAGAAGGAAGAGGAAAGGATCAAAACAATAATTTTCACTTAAACATGTCAAATTGATCTTGTGAGGTACTAGGCTAGGGAACACCAGGGAAAATTTTGATCTCAGAGCTAGGGCTTTGGATATCTCGAAATCCCACCGTCAAAATTTCTTCAAATTTGGGGGAGACTTTGAAGAAACACCAACGTAGGAGAGGCTAGGAGATCGAACTTTTTCTATGGCTACTTTGTCAGGAAAATGATGCCCTGGTTTGCCCAATGTGGCTAGACCTAGAAAAGAGGGGAAAGGGTGAAAAAAAAAAGGTTTTAAGGTGATCACCTTATGGTGGATCAGTGCCTAATTCCTTTTGGGGACATGGAGTCAACAAGAATTATGAATAAGGATCGTGTTTCTATCTCAAGGAGGCTCTAAGGGAAACTTCGTCCAATGTTAGGGAAATAAAGAAAGTGACCTTAAAGTGTTTATACTTCGCTTGCAAATAAATATGGATTATCAAGATAACTTCGATCTCTAGGACAATACGTTAAAAACACATGGCCCATATAGATATATGCTATATAGAAACATAATTGCACAATGAAGCAGTAAATGCATGCAGCGATTAGCCCTAAAATAGCGAAAATCCCATGATCAATGAATGTGACAAAGTAAAAGAAATTAGCATCAATATTGCACTTACATGTAAGAGAATATATCCAACCAACAGTACATTTTCCAATAAAGAATCTCCAAGATAAGAAAATCCAATCCAAACATCAAAATTCATTCATGCTCTAATTTGTCCTCCAAGAAGGGAATTTGAAAATCTCAAGAGAGATAATGATTCAATCCAAGTGATGATTCAAAATGAATTCGTGTCACTTCTATTTATACACTTCTTAGGAGTTAACATTACCCAATTGAGCCTATATTAGCCCCTAAAATAAAATAATGTGCAAAATAACTAACTTTTGGTGACAAGCCCGCGAATAAGCTCATAAAAAGAAATAAGCCTCTCAAGAGGTCAAATGATGAATAATACGTGTCATTGGGCCCTCTAAGAATCTTGATGAATTCCAGAAGTTCCATAACGATGAATAGGACTTCCAAAAGTGATGGAAAAGGGGTTGGCCCCTTGTTTTCCAAACAATAAAATGTGGTGCTCCCTGTGGGTGTGGGCGCACACAAATAACCTCATGGGTCTCCAAGTAAGTCGAAGATGCATTTTGACCATCTGTAAGGGATCAAACGATAGTGTAAGTGATGCCACATCAACATCCAATTCCTATGTCATCTACCAAGTGCATGATACAACTGTGGGGCCGGTTGGGCATGGTGAACCAGGTACATCTTCCTCGCCCAATAAGTGAATCTCGAGCTATCTCTGAACATATTTGGGGATCCATGGAGTGATTTCTACTGCTGTCGAGGCCCATGCCTCTCTACACATGCCTTACATGTGACAATGTAGCCATCTAGAGGGTTAGGACCCTGTATAGGGAGACCAAACCCAAAATGGAGACCATATGCAATCCTACATAAGATCCAATGTTAGTACAAAAAGTAATTTAAAGAAATCGAGTTAAAGAGATTACACACCATGAAAAATAGGTGGGTACTTTATATTGGCATGCCCTTCCATAGTGGGCTTTTGCATGTGCTAATGTCTCCAAGCTCCAAAGGGGGTTAACCAAGTACCCTATTAGGTGGTTCAACTTTTAAAAGGGATAGTATGTCCAAGGTACATCCTTCAAATGGTGGTGGCATGTGATAAAGAGATGAATGGAATAGGGAATGAAAGGGGCAATGCTGGGCCACATGTTGGGGTACAAGGGTAGTTGATAAAGGGAAGCCCGCACCTGGGTATATAATGTATAGGAGGGAGAAATCATGGTACATGAGGTGCCCCGACCTTGATTTTTCTACCCTTCTTTATATGCCCTTTTCATTTTATGATTTTTCTTTGATTAACTGCTCGGGGCTTAAAGTATAAGAGCATGATGTGCAAGGTATAGTAGTGGATACCCCCTTTAAGGTAAGGTTGTTCATTTACCACCAGGGGTGGGGAAAATCATGGGTTCCTAAATGATAAATGGAACCAGGGTGATGGCCATGGGTATGGGGTAGAGCTCATGCATTGGCTTTTTCCCACGTGCTATTTGTTCTGACCATATTTTGCATCTTTTGGTACATTTTCCTATTTAATGTGGCCAATTATGCTTTTACTTTTTCTTTTTAGCTACATCAACCCTACGGGCATCGTTCCAAGCCCAAACCAAGGTGTGGGCAAGGGGAAGGGGAGGTTAACCCTATGTGGACCCAGTGGAGGGATGTGGGCCTATGTGGGAAATATGATGAATGGGGTTGTAATAAATGGTAGGAAAGTGATATATATGGATGAGGGAGCGGGACCATGAAACCAAAATTAGGGTTTCCCATGTAGTACCACCCTAAAACCCAATGGTCAGTAAAGGAGATCCCATGAGACTAGGATCCAAGGGTAACATCCAAAAGAGGTCTAGGCGGTAGAATCACAAACATAGCCTACTCTTTTTGCCAAACACCCCCCATTAATCCATGCTTAGAAGTGTCCATGATAAGTAAACTCAATACTCAATTACCAAATGACAAGACATACCTTTAGGTTCAGGAGGCCCACCTTCAAACATACGATCATGACAGATGGGTGAGGACCACATGGTTGGTTCAGGTGGCGGAGAGATGGAGCAACGAGCTAGTTGATGGCTATAAGGGGCTGTTGGATTCCGACTGAGGACCATCTTGGAGAAAATTTTCTCCTAGAATAATACCCGCAAAGTGGTGGGTAATAGGGACCACTTCCCAAACATTGTTCTTTACAATGGATTCATACTCTTCATTGCATCAACCCATACAAGTTTATCTACTGCTTCCTTGAAAGGGGATGGCTCAGTCTCTACAACCTCAGTGATTAGAGCCATGTAGCCAATGTACCGATCAAGTGACCTTCTCTGCATGTGCAAATTTTAAGGAGATCCCACGTTCTACCTTGCATCCTACACAAGTATATCAACTTCCCTTATCCTTTTTTGGCCTTCTCTGGATGGTTCTTCTTGAGTGGATGTTTCCACTCTCTGCTCCTCAAATTTTTGGTTACTCCATAACTTTCTAAGTCTCCTCATTTGGAGCTAAAAGCTCCTCTTCTAGTGGGATCTGAAGCTCCCTTAAGGCGAGCACCACATCACTTTCTCCTCATCAAAATTTACATCCCTTCGCACAACTGTCATTCTGAGGAATGCCAAGTACACATGGTAGTTGTGAGGAGTTTCCGTGTAACCCAAAAACACCCCCAATTTTGTTGTTGGCTTAAGATTCTTCCTTTATTCTTTGGAGACATGGAATTAGACAAAGGCTCCAAAAATATTGAAGTGCGACACATACAACTTTCTCCCCAAGAAAGCCTCCTCTAGTGTAATCATGCCCAGAATCCGATGAAGTCTCTGATTCTGCAAATAGATTGTTATGTTTCATGCCTCTTCCCATAAATGCAGTGGTAGGCCTTGGTCATGCAACATATCCCTCTCATCTCCCACAATGATATGGTTCTTTCTCTCAGCTACCCCATTCTGCTGTGGGTTGTCGGGCATTGTCGGATCTCGTTGAATGCCTTCTTTTGTACATAATTTTTTGAATTCATTTGACACATACTCATCCTCATTATCGCTCCTAAGAGCCTTCACCTTCTTGCTTGTTTCTTTCTCAACCAGTGCCTTGAATCCTACAGACTTGGAGAATGCCTCATCCTTCTTCCACTTGAAGAAGATCCAACACTTTCGTGAGAAGTCATATATAAAAATGACAAAATATTTGTGTTTGGTAGTGGAGCCTATCAAGAAAGGTCCACGGGCATCAATATGGCTCCTTTCCAAGATTTCATGTTGTTTGTTGTCCTGATCATGTAATGTGGATTTTGTGTACTTCCCCGAGGTACACCCTTTGCATACATCATGTTTCTCAAGTGATCCTTTTGGGAGGCCAATGGTCATTTGATGCATAATCTTCAAGTTGTCATGATGCAAATGGCCAATTATTCTGTGCCAAAGTTCACCAACATCGCAGCTCTTCACTTTCTCCGCCTTAATGCTTAATGTAGCACAATCTTCCACATATAGCTTATACAAGTTCTTCACACAAACCTTGATCTGCTTCACCTGTCTCGTGGTGGTGTCTCAATAATGCCTTTCCTTTGTTGAAGATCACATAATAACCATGGTCTTCCAAAACTGCAACAGAGATGAGATCTTTCTTTAGGCCTGGAACGAACAAGACATCCTTGAGTCTAAGAGGGGATCCTGACTCCCTCTGAAAGGTGACTGTACCAATCCCAGTCGCGCTATACCTTCTTTCATCCTCTAGCTCAATGTGCATCTAGACATCTTTCTCCTCTAAGTCACTGAAAAACTCTCTACACCCTGTCATGTGGAACGATGCACCTAAGTCGAAGTACCACATGCTCCCCATCATCGTGCTTGCCATGCATGCGATAAGGGTGAAGTGAAGCTCGAACTATGAAGCCAAAGCTTCACCTGCTGCTCCTCCTGAGGTCTTATTGCTTGACTTTTTGTGTGGACACTTCATGGCACAGTGCATGAATTCATAACAATTTAAGCATTCAATTTTGGACGAGTCTTTCTTCTTGCCCCCTTGGCTAGATTCTGGTTTGGTTTGAGATTTCTTCCCTTTTCCCTTCTTTTCATTTCCAACCAATGCATAGTTTTCTTCATCCTCGCCCTTGGATGAAGTTTCATCTCTGGTGTTCTTCCTTATCTCCTCTTGTACCAAATAAGACCATAAGCATTCCCAATTTGGTAATTTCTCCCTCACATTCACTGAATCTTGGTAGCTGTGCTAGGTTTTAGGAAGGCCTAAAAGAGCTAGGATCACCAAGTCATCTTCTACAACATTTACACCAACCCTGCCAAGTTCATCACAAAATTGTGTGAACCTGCTTAGATACTACGGAATAATGTCATTCTTTTGCATCTTGATATTTCGAAGTTTATCCTTGAGCACCAGTTTCCTTTCGTCACTACTATTCTCGAACAATTATGTCAGTGCTTTCCACATTGCGAAAATATTTTATTTCCCATGGAGATTTGAGACAATGTGATCCTGTACTCGCTCCAAGATTATTCTCCTTGCCCTAGATACATCTTTCTTCCACTGAGTAAGGTTCTGGGCATCAAATGTTTGTGGTTTTGTAATGTCATTCTTGACATATTATAGCAATACATTTTCATCCAATAACACCTCCATACGATCCTTCCATGTGATGAAATTACAGCTGCCTTCCAAGGTATACTCGAGTCTCACCCCGTTGAAGGTCATCTTCCCAACTCTATAGACATTGAACTAAAAATTCGAACCTCCTGAGAAACAACTTCAAAATTCCTACTCTAATGTGAATCTTGCTCTGATACCATGTAGAAATTATGATGTAGATTTGCAATTTCTCATGAAATTTTAATCAAAATCACAAGACACAAATCTACTCTACTACTTTGCAGATTTCGATTCACAATTTAGAACATTAATCACAAACATGCAATGAGATAACACACATGCACAAAATATTTTTCCTGGGGAAAGAAATATGCCGAAAACCCCTTTATCTGCTTGCATTAATTCTAATGAATAGAGATCTATTACAATTTATTTTCTCAATTGAGCACAACTTGCAAGTGAATAACCTATCTCTTTATTCACTAAGAAGATATGACTCATACTTAGTCATTTTTTTCCTCTACTTGAGCCCCTATTTCATTGTGAAATTCCTGAGAATTTAGGCCCCTATTATTTAGAAATTTCCTTCAAAATTATTGCACAATTCCCAAGGTCGATCACCTGACTTAATGCAACACTTGTACACTCAAGACTAGTCTACAACTGATGTTACACTACCTTGGAATCTCCACCACAACTAGGGAACTCGAATTCTCTACATGAACTAGCTATTTTGGGTTTATTTATTAGTTAATTGGATGATCACTAAGTTAGACTGAAGTCCCATTGCACAACTGACATTCCACTAGTTCCTCCAATAGTTAGAACTAGTTTAACTGAAAACAACTTGAAATAACTGACCTTGATTGCTACAAATTAGAAATCACACATGCTTAACTGAACTCTAACTCCTCTAACTCGAATTTACTGAGCTAACCAAGTGACAATATCCATTTCACCTCAGTTAACTGCATCCAAGTTGTCTCCTGAAGTGGAAAATCGAATTTTCTCAATTTAATCAAGGAAAAATCAAATTGAGAATTTATTGCTGCATTTTTCAACATATTCTTCTCTGATCAAGGATGATTTTTTTGTGGCACTACGACGAGGACTAAGGTTGGACTACAGGTTAAAATTTTAGCCCTATTAAGAACATACATGAGGCATATCTTCGACAGACATATGGAAAATTTCTTATGACTTTTGAAGGCTATTTTTGTTCATGGAGGGATGATTTGGCACTTGGATAATTGGTATATTGGCTAGGTTATATATGACTTGTATTTCTATGTTGTTGACAATGATTCTATAAGGAAAGGATTGTTGGGTTTTTTTCAATGTGGCTTTTCCTAGGGTAAAATTGTGTTGTCTTTTTATGCATTATGCTCTCTACTTTCTTTATATTTTCAAAATTGAATGTATAATTTATTGATGACATAATTGAATGAAGTAAATGCTAAAATAAAAACATATATATCAGTCACAAGTAATTATCATGATAAAAAATTCTTGATTGTGAACAAATTTCAACATGGTATTAGAGTTATTTTCAAGAAGTTGTCTCAGATGAAATATGAATTATCTTTGTTCTGAGTTCCAAATTACTTATGTGGTATGAATTATTCCTATGAAGAAGTATAAAGTTTCCCAAGGTAAGGAACAATTCCTCTTTGTGATTGATCTTGGTCTGTCAGCTACCAGATTTACCCATGATCTTTTACTTCTATGATGTTGTTAGAATTTCATTTTAAAATACCATAAAATAACACATGTGCATGCTGTAAAGGAGGGAAGCAAGACAACCATCAGCAACATAAACTTATGAGTCGTTGATAACTAAGTTCACCCAATATGGGCTACATCTTCGGGCTTGGTCTCAAGATGGGGTAGGCTACTTCATATAGTGCTGGAAGATGCGATGTACATGGATGATGTTCATACAATGATGTTACCTCAACATGAGTGGCTTGTCTCTCCATGAGACGTTCCACTACAAGAAATCTCACTCACAATGGACCTCCTATCAGCATGACATAATCTCGAATGAAGCAAAAAAAATATCTTGTACATGCATCAAGAAAGGATCTAGAAATCATAATACATCTCACAACAAAAAGAGGCACATGATCAAACAACATATGCCTCAACCCTTAAAGGTGGCTGAAGAAGTGGATGCTCAACTATTGAATCTGGTTGTACTATCGAACTCGTGGCGTCGAGGTGCATAGAATCGACTGCCCACACTTGAGAATCGGACACCGTCACTCCAATCTATAAAATGGCCAAAAATAGAAAGCTCTGCTGTTGAAACAGACATTGCCATCAGATTCCTGTCACCGAGAGGTGTAAAATCAACATAAAGTTTGTCGAAAATGGACTCCTGCAACTTCGATCCCCCAAGGAATCTTTTGATGCGCTCAAGATTCCATGGGGCATGGTTCCATCATATCCGTGGATCATGGTTCCACCTGCAATTAAAAATTATATTATGTCTTGAATTCCATGCTCATATTCACTGTGCTTCTTCGCAGGTCTACTCCGCTGGTCTGCCCTTGCCTTCGTTCTGCTCGGCCTCCACTGATGGGGTCAAATGGGAAATTGAAGGATTCAATAAATTTTGTTGAATGGATTTTTCAAAGCCCAATGGGCTGGCGGAGTGGTAAATATGGTAAATAATAGAGGAGAGGTCGGGGGATCAAATCCCACCTCTCAAAAATTGGGCACGTTTTGAAACATTAACCGTTGCATTTAAATTTTGGATTGTAATTTAATTGAATTTGGTTGGTTTTGAATGTGGCGGTTAGCATTAATTGCGAGGTTGTCCATTGGGGACTGACCCTTGTGGTTCGGGTGGGTTCAATCCCTGCCAGCCCCATCATATCACACTTGGCGCCAGAATATATGGTTGACATTTGTTTTAAATAAAGTCTTCGGGTGGGCGGCGTCTGCTCCACGAAACCTCAACCCAACCCGCTCAACTGAATACAAATATATATACCAATGTTGCCATGGGTGGAGGGTGCGGCGAGGTTCATGGCTCGCCGCCCCATATTTTTGATATAATATGGTTATGACATGGTCTCACAGGGGTGGTGGGGGTCATGGCCCACCACCCTATTTTTTAAATATTTTTGTTTTCTTAAACTGAAGTTGGTCATTTTTAAACTTAACGAAAATAAGGGTCATTGGAAAAATTAATGAGGCCATGATTTTGCCCATTTTTGGGAGCTAGGTTCCCTGTCAGTTGATGGTAAATTTATGGGACACTTAAACTCGGCCCACTACCCAACTTTGACCAGAACTTTTACTTTTCCTAAATTCTCCATACGAGCTCAGATTGGAGATCCGTTCACACCGCTAGAATCAGGGCGACGAGTACTTCAACCTGAACCTGGTTCGAGAGAAATCCAAAAACTTTTAATTTTAACCTATCATTAGCCCTCTTGGTCTCCTGAGGGTGTCTGGAGCCACCTGGATCAATCCTCCCCACTTAGGATCTTTTTGTCCACCAAAAGCATGAATGTAATCTGCAATGACTTTATACCTTATCTGCACCACACATGTACTGAAAGGTCACCCTTCATTCTCCTTCACCTTTGTCCTTCAGAGCCATAAGCGATGAGCCGACACCTGCATCCTTTGCAAATCTATAGTACAATATTTTTCAAATTACATACTCAACTAAGTGACTAATCTATGACCCAAGCCTTCCCCATATTTTCCATGAGTTTATAACCATACTCCGTGGTCAAGTTTACATCAAATGGAATCAATACCCCAACTATCTATACAAGGCCAAAAATATCATTGTTGCTTCATAAGTGATTGAAAACACATCATCACTTTTACATTTTAAAATGAAACATATGATTTGAAAAGTAAGTCCAAACACACTACCAAGCCTAGAAAAGAAACCATCTCTCACTTATCAAAGTGAATGGGTCATTTTCCTGTGTCGCATTTGCTCGTCAAAAAATTGCTTCAACTGGTTCCTGTACTAATGATTTGTCCTTAAGGTGTTGCTCTGGATCGAGCCTCCAACACGTGGCTCTTTGATGGCCACCTTTGTTGCAATGATTGCAATGAGTCTTCATCCTCCAGACCTGCTTTACCTTCTTCTTTTCGTGTTGTGGAGAAGGCATTTCGCTCCTCATCCTCCTTTGTGCTGCCATTCTTTTCTAGCACATAACAAAGACATGGTTATGTAATCTGAAAAAAAATCATGTTTTTTGATGCCATGATATATGTTCATTGTTAGCGACATGTTTGTAATAGAAATGACCATTAGAATACCGAGACTTGTTATACCTCTCTTGGTTGTCTCTAGTGTGATCATGGTGACAAGAGCTTGCCTCAGCTCTTTAACTACCATGTTTGCTGCCATAGGATGATGGTGAAGTGTTCCCATCATTCTCTTTCTCCAATGGTTTCAACCATGCATTGGAAGTTTTTGACGCCTTCGAGCATTGTCCTTCATTTTACCCCAAACTTGCTAATCGAGGTCTCTACACAACCTCCATTGGTTGAATCATGCCTTGGCCATTAACACCAGGTACTCCTCCTTTGTATCCCATCTTGGTGAGGAGTCTCATGCTAGTTCCTGTAAGGGGTATCTCCACATTTCCCATAGAAATGATAGCATGTGAAGATGAAACTAAAGAAACATCAACATTTTTTACCTCAGATGTCGATTCAGAAGCAGGTGATGATGGCTTCTTCAAGCCTTTTTTGTGCTTCAACTCCTTCAAGGCCTCTTCTATGGCCTGTAGCTGAAGCTGCAGTCTCTGCTTCTCTGCTTTCTCTTCTTGTAGAAGCCTCCTTAATTCAACATCCTTTGCTTGAAGGCTCTGGTCGTTGTGCTTCCGTTCTTCCAAGGTTGCCTCTATTGCTTGAAACTGAAGCTGCACTCTCTTCTTATCCTCTTTCTCTTCTCGTAGAAGAACTTTCAATTCAGCGTTATCTGCTTGAAGGCTATAGTGGATATCCTCATTCGAATGATGAGAATACAATGAAGGTAATGAATATGTGGATGAAGCATCACTTTCTTCTTCTTCTTTCTCCCATATTTCATATGCTTCATACATCGTGTCCACCATTTTGGACATCCTGAGCATGGCCTTGTACATGTCTTTTCCATCCTCCATTGATGCACGTTCAATCATTGTTCACACTCGCAATTCGCATCAGCAAGAAGACTGATACCACTTGATCCCGGTCCATCAGCTACCGTATTTACCCATGATATTTTCCTTCTATGATGTTGTTATAATTATTTTAAAAGAGCATAAAAGAACACATGTGCATGCTATAAAGGAGGGAAACAAGACAACCATCAACAACATAAAAATATGAGACATTGATAGCAGAGTCCACCCAGTGTGGGCTACATCTCTGGGCCCAGTGTCAAGATGGGGTAGGCCACTTCATATAGTGATGGAATATGTGACGTACAAGGATGATTTTCATACAAGGATGTGCCCTCAACATGAGTGGCTTGTCTCTCCACGAGAAGTTCTGCTACAAGAACTCTCACTCACAATGGACCTCCTATCAGCATGACATAATCTCACATGAAGAAAAAACAAGATCCTCCACATGCATCAAGAAAGGATCTAGAAATCATAATACATCTCACAACAAAAAGAGGCACATGATCAAACCGCATATACCTCAACCCATGAAGCTAGCTGAAGAAGCGGATGCTCAGCTACTGAATATGGTTGTACCATCAAACTCGTGGCATCGAGGTGCATAGAATTGACTACCCACATTTGAGAATTGGACATCGTCACTCCAATCTGGAAAATGGATGAAAAATAGGAAGCTTTGCTACTGAAACATACATTACCATTGGATTCCTATCGCCGAGAGGTGTAAAATTGACCTAAAGTTTGTCAAAAATAGACTCCTACAACTTTGGGCCCTCAAGGAATCTTTTGTTGACCTCAAGATTCCCTGGGGCATGGTTCCACCGTCTCCATGGATCGTGGTTCCACTTGAAATTAAAAAAATATATTATGTCTTGAATTCCATGCTCAGTTGCATTGCACTTCTTCGCAGATTTGCTCCGTTGGTTCGCCCTTGCCTTCGTTCTGCTCGGCCTCCACCGATGGGGTCGAATGGGAAATGGAAGGTTTAAATAGATTTTTGTTAGACAAATTTTTCAAAGCCCAATGGGTTGATGGAGTGGTAAATATGGTAAATAATAGAGGAGAGGTCGAGGGATTAATTGCGGGGTCTTCCATTGGGGACTGATCCTTGTGGGCTGGACGGGCTCAATCCCTGCCGGCCCTATCATATGACACTTGGCACCGGAGTATATAGCTGACATTTGTTTTAAATAAAGTCTTCGGGTAGGTGGGGTATGCTCCACGCAGTCCCCGACCCAACCCACTCAACCAAATACATATATATATATATATATACCAACGTTTCCATGGGTGGAGGGTACGGCGGGGCTCATGGCCTACCGCCCCATATTTTTGATATAATATGGTTATGACATGGTCTCACGGGGGTGGCGGGGGTCATGGCTCGCCACCTTAATTTTTTAATATTTTTGTTTATCTTAAACAAAGTTGGTCATTTTTAAACTTAACGAAAATAAGGGTCATTGGGAAAATTAATGAGCCCACAATTTCTCCCATTTTTAGGAGCTAGGTACCCTACTGGTTGACGGTGAATTTGTGGGACAATTAAACCTGGCCTAGTGCCCAACTTTGACTAGAAATTTGACTTGCTCTAAATTCTCTGTACGATTTCATATTGTAGATCCCTTTGCACTGTTGGAATCAGGGTGACGAGTACTTCAACCTGAACCTAGTTTGAGAGAAATCCAAAAAAATTGAATTTTGACCTATCATCAGCGCTCTTGGTATCCTGAAGGTGTTTAGAGCCACCTAGATAAGTGATCCAAGTAACCTCTGAAGTAATATGAACTAACTTAATGATGATCCTAGTGCAATGAGATAAGTCTAAATCTCCTACTCTCATAGATTTGTGATTTCTATTTAAACTTTGAGGAAAGACCCGAAGTCTATTTTACATGCAAAAACAAGATCTCTATGGAAATGCAAGTATGAGTTTTGAGCTCCTTAAATATGGTATGAGGCTAAGGCATGGTCCATATTAGTGTCTTGTTCTAAATCTAAGGTATAATTCAAGACCAAGCTTATCTCTATAAGTTAATTTTGAAACTCTCCCAAAGAAATTGTGATTTGGCACCATACTCAGAGGTAGAAATGGAGGAAATTTAAGACAAGAAATAAATAAAATATGAATTTTGTCACTAAAAGTATGAAGACTAGTAATTTCCACATAAATAAGAAGCCATAGCACCTGGGAATGACAGAAATGACATCATGTTGATGTGAGGACAAGGATGGTGAAAATTACAAAAATTCCAAGATTAAGAGGGAGTTGAATTTTCTCAAAAGATAAGTATTCTATAACTTCCACTTTGATTAAAGCTATTGTTATTAATATTTATTTAGTATCTTGTCTATATATGCTTTTCTTGTCTATAATAATTCTTTCATATCCTCTCAAAGAGGATTGCAGAACAATGCCTATGGTTCCCCAGGCATTGGAAATAGACGGAAGAAATAGAATAATGAAGAATAGTATGAGGAATTTTCTGATGTGTACTAGAAGAAGAACCAAGTTCGGAGGGAGTGAGAAATTTATAGTATGCCTTTATTATTTGTGCCTAAGAGAAGTCAAGATATAGTGTGCATAAGATGGAAGTATAGAAGCAAGAAAGTTCTCCTAGTAAAAGGAATAAGTTCCTGATAATACATTTTCCTTAGTTGGAAGAGTTACCCCAAATTTCTGAAGGACATGAAAAAGGAGTCTCATGATTGAAGAAGATCTTATACTTTGTGATTGATTGATTAGAGAAAGAATTATCTCAATAATTTTTTTTTTGACAAAAGAGGGACTCATGAATCATAGGAAAATCTATTTCATTCAGAGGGAGCTAGAAGCATAATTTGACATGAAGGATCTTGGATTGATACACTACTACTACGAGGCCGAGCGCAACGAGTCCGCCTATCCCTTACTTGTGCGTTATGCTTCAACGGAACTAGAGGACACATACAATCCCATTGACATACACCCTCTTGATGTCGAGATGGCGGAGTCTACTACTACTATCCTCTACTTGTCATCATATATGAGATCCCCAGTGGAAGAACCCTCTGGGGCATCCCCTTCTGTTTTGCCTGACCTCCCTTCAGTGATCACCTTGGGCTCAACATTGGTATATTATTCATCTAATTGTTCTTCTATCACCCTCCGTGACGATGCACATGTGAACCTCTCTTCTCATGATGATGATTTAGGTAGCTTCACCGCATCATGTGGTCATCCTTCCACTAGTCACCCCATATTATACTGTGATGACGACTTTATGGAAGCATTTACCACCCCTGAATTTATCTATACAACCCATAATAGACTTCATTCATATCTATGGTGACTTTTGTAACCTGAGCACTAGATGTCCCCAAGAAATTTCCCTCACACCATCCACTATCCAGTGTGCGGGGTGTAGAAATTCTACCCATAAAATTCCCTCTAGTAGTGTTTCTTTTATTTCTGCCTTGCGTTAAGGTTGCTAGCATTGTTCTTCATCATCTCATATGTTGTCTTGTGGCACCTTTCATATGGACCTCCCATCCACACCGTATATCTATTATGCCGATGGTGCAAGTCGCTTCTCCCAGAATCTAGCCTCGGTAGCATGGACCATTTTAACTCCCTTGTATTCGCTTTCCCTCTCTAACGGTGTATGCATTGGTGCTGCAATCAATAACCAGGTCGAATATGATGCAGTGATAGGTTTGTCAGCCGATGCCCTTGACCGTCACATCCTTCACCTTCATGTTCGTTTAGATTCTTTGTTGCTTGTCAAAAAATTGAATGGTGTTTATCGTGTGCATAATCCTGTCCTCTTTAGAAGATATTTACGAGTGAAACTCTTAATGCGTGAATTTGAAATCATTACATTCAATCATGTACCTAGAGCCCAAAATCATTATGTATATAGCATTGCAAACAATATTCTATATTAGCATTTATCACATGCATTTAACACAAGGCAATAACCATAAACCATAAAACGATGCATATCCATAATATGTGTCGTCCAAATATACAATGTTTTGGAGTCCATTAACTCTGATACATATGACATGCACATAGCATGTGTTACACCAATTTTTGGTCATCTAACATGTTACAATTAGATGGACTAAAATACACCATGTAAGACCAATTTTACGATAGTAAAATTTCTTTCACTATGAGAAATAATTTAATAACCCAAAGTTTATTAAGTTATTTATGGTCTAAATAGGAAACCCCATGATGAATAATTAAATAAATCCTTATTTGTTTGATTTTACTCTAGGGATAATTAATTAAACCACTATTTAATTAATATTCCTCGTCATACTTAACCCAAAACATGAGAATTAATTAGATACATCATTATTTATCTTATTATTCTTTAGGAATAATTATTTAAATAATTATTTAATAATATTCCTTGTTAAATTTGACTAAATTGTTTATAAATAATTGAATAAATCATTATTTATTTAACTATCCCTTAACCTCATCCTTGAAATAATAAATAAATAATTTGTTTATTTATTATTTCTAAATAAAGGCATTTAACCAATTCTAAATTCCTTTTCCCTCCACCAAAAATAATAAAATATTCCAAGTAAGTTATATCTAGATTTGGTTAATAATATTTTAACTATGCACCAATATCTAAACTAACTCAGTATTTTGTTATAAATAGAAGGGTTTTCCATTCATTCACTACCTTTCCTAACCTTTTTGATCACCTTTTGATCTATACTTTTGGTCTGACTTTGATCCTCCATCATTGTCATATTTTTTCTACTTTTTCTTGTGATCTCCCTTTGAATTCTATTTTTTCTGGGTTTTCTGCACCATCAAGAGAGAGAGATATTAGATCTGAAGCATTGAGAACATACAAGAACCCATCCCAGTGAGGGGGACTGGTAACATCTTTCTGTGTTCCCTTCCCAAGTGTCATAATACAAAAAATTCATTATAAATTCTTGTCTTGTCTATTGGATGTATGGAGCAACTCTTGTTTATTTTCATTGTTTAATATCTTTAACTGCATAGATTTGGACTTTTGTAGCATTTATTATGATCACCTACTATATATCTAAGGAAATTGAGAGCCACATTTGATGTTAGTGTTTTTTTTTTTTATGCACAACTAAAGTGAGCTTATTTCGTACGCTTGCGATTAGAATTCACAATAACAATTGGCGACTCCACAAGGATTTTCAATTACGACCGTCGTCATTTTTTAGATCCCTGCATGAAAAACTTCTTCAGCCCCTAAGGATTTTCTTCAGCTTCTTATTTTGCATTCCTTGATGTTGTTTTTAACCTTTTTTACCCTAAAATAGTAAAACTTCTAACTTCCGCGTGTTCCCGGGCCATTTGCGCAGGTAACAGGTATCAACTGTGACAAAAATGTCATTTTTTTTTAGAAACCTACCCCAGAGACAACTGGAAGTGCAGGTCACACTTTTTGGCCCAAAACCTACAACCTCAGCTCTTAGGTAGCATATATCTGCCCAAAAACTGTGACCTTAGCAAAAAACAGGTCAGAATCTATGACCTGTACTTTTTTGCGAGATATTTTCTGTAATTTTCAGGGTTTGCCAAGGGCACTATTCAAGGTTGTATGACCTTCATCTTTACTCGTATTGGACCTGTGCTTGTTTAGTTTTGTTTGTCAAAGTAGGAAACAAGCCCTCTAGGGCTTTAGTACACTTCCACCTTTTTAGGAGGAGTTTAGCTGAAGCAGGTCTTCTGAGATTTCAATGACTTTAAGCCATTATTTCAGATCCGAATCTACCCTTTCAGATCCATTTTAGATTAGTTATTTGTCCATCCAAAGCACCTCTTTTTAGTTTTGTTTTGTCCTCCCTTTAGGATCCCCTACATTTCCCTTTAGGTTGTAGCCTTTCGCCACCTATTTTTCAACATTTTCCCCTCTGGTTTCTTGTTGTTTTTTGCACC